>CM060447.1:12162156-13362156 GCA_030545235.1 Helianthus tuberosus | reverse complement strand
GCAGAACGCCTATTTGTTGGGCGAAAGTAGGAGAAGTTCAGTTATCCGGACCTGACATAGTCTTTGAAACAACGGACAAGATTGTTCAGATTCGTGACCGCATGAAAGCTCCCAGGGATAGGCAGAAGAGTTATGCTAATAAAAGGCGAAAACCTCTAAAGTTTGAGGTTGGTGACTAAGTTTTGCTTAAAGTATCACCCTGGAAGGGAGTGATGCGATTTGGTAAGAAAGGTAAGTTAAGCCCAAGGTACATAGGACCATTCGAGATTATCGAATGTGTTGGGTCAGTGGCTTATAAGTTGAACTTGCCTGAAGAGCTCAGTGGTATTCACAATGTATTCCACATCTGCAATCTAAAGAAATGTCTAGCTGATGAATCGCTAGTTATACCACATACAGATGTGCATATAGATGAGAGCTTGAAATTTGTGGAAAAACCTTTGTCGATTGAGGATCGACGGGTTAAGAAGCTTCAGAGGAAGCATGTACCTATCGTAAAGGTTAAATGGGATGCCCGCAGAGGTCCCGAATATACGTGGGAGGTGGAGTCTACCATGAAAGAAAAGTACCCTCATTTGTTCCAGTAAATCTCGAGGTCGAGATTTCTTTTAAGGGGGTGAGGATGTAACACCTCGTAAATTCGTACCTAATCAAAATAAAGACACGTGTCATGTATGCAAACGTGTTAAGAAAAACGGATCCAGATAAAGATGTACGGTAGGATTTAAAAGCGTCAATATGTTAATTTATACCTCTGAACGACCTATTAAAAAATCCCTAACCATGATATACTTAATCAACATCTAAATGATGTAAATAAATCTGGTTGTCCTAAATAATAAATTGACTATAACCTTAAACATGGATCCAATGTGAATTATCGGTATTTTCGACATTTTAAAACCTTCCACAAGATCCAAAATGTGTAAGTGCATGCAAAGCATGCAAAGTCTGAGCACTTGGTCCCTCTACTGAAAAGGAAAGCATAAGATTCGGACTTGTAAGAAATGCATGGTCAAAACTTGGAAGTTTGCAAATTTTTGGATTCTGGTCGTCGGATACGGACCGTATGGCCTTAGGCTTACGGTCCGCAAGCCTTGCAACTGGGCGATTTTAGCAAGGGTCGGTTACGGACCACATCTGTTTAAACATACGGTCCGCAAGAGGAGCATACGGACCGCAAGGACTTCGGCTTACGGTCCGTAAGCCAGTCGCTGGCAGCAGAAATTGGACAGCTGCCTGTTCAGCAGGTTACACCGCCTTATATGGATGGTTTTCGAAAACAGGGACCTTGCGGCTGGTATTTGGAAACATAGGGACACCTGGGATCATCCCATAACATTAGTAGAGTGGCTTGGCATGATCTTGTGCATTTGGGTTCACTATATAAGGGAATAGAAGTTGCAACGTTTTGTTCACTTCATCACTCACTTGGAAACATTGCTCTGGAGCTTCTCTGGACTTCAACAAACTTTCTCAGGATCCCTAATCATACTTAGGACCTTTGTAAGTGTCCTTAATCCTTTTTAATTCAGTTTAGCTTAGTTAATTAGCTAAAAGTCAAACCGTCGTAATTATGGTTTGACTTCGAGATTAATCAATAATTGTTCAGTCAAATCTCGAATTAAAAGTACCTATAAGTAGGTAATTATGTGGGTAATAAACCCTTAAAAGGGTACTCTCTGATTCCCACTCTAAGTAGGTCAATTGTCGGGTCAAACTTGATATTAAAAAGTCAACAGAATGCTTATTTTCAAATTAATGCATAATTAACAATGTAGAAGCTATGCAACCTGTTTTATCATTAATATAACTTGGTAATTAATGTAAGAACATGTCTAAACATGTTCAACCCGATAATTTTCAGTTTAGGCCCGGTTCGGAACCGAAAGTTGCATAATTTGACTTTTGCTTTGACTTTCAGTTCTGACCCGTTTAAGCATGTTTTAGAAATTCCTTAGAGCCTCATTAGGACCAGGTTTCATATAAGTATAACCCTCTGTGATTATACAACTTGGTTCAATAATTATCCGATTCATATGCATGTTTCCGTTAATTGCTTATAAGTTGACTATTATGCCCATATGACCTTAAAACGTGATTTTTGGAAATGTAAAAGAGTAGAAACATTAGTTACTGATTTATAAACTTGCACCTAAAATTTGACATCAGTTTGAGGTCTAGATTAAGAGTTATGCTCATTAGCGTAAATAAGAAGCTTTTTAGTAATTAAACGGTGTAATTAGCGTATAGCCTACCTAAACCCAATTTTTGATATAAAACTTTTTGCCTACTGATATAAAATAATATTTTGGGATTTTTGGAGATTTTTATTTATTTTTAGGCTGAGCATAACTTAGAGTTCTAAGCTTGATTAGGTAATTGCCGGTTTTGCCCTTTTGGGCTATAAAATGAGTTTTACAAATCTTTTTGACCCCAAACCTTTTGCTACTGATTTTATATAATAAATAAAATATTTTGAGCCTTCTGGAATAATAAAAATATCAGCTTTCCTTTGAAAACCGGAAATGGCTCCAAATCGCCTTTTTAAGCGTTTTTAACGCATAGTACGTATTAAAACTATTTTAAACATATAAGGTTTGATGCCTACTGATAATCTCAGTAAATTTTTATATTTTTTTTACAGTGAGCAAAGTTTTTCAAACTCAGACTTCCAGATTTGACTTTTAAGCCTAAGTGAAATTACCAAAATACCCCTAAGGTGCATAGTTTGGTTTTAAATGATAAATTTCACATATGTGTTTTACCCTACTGTTATAACTTATTAAAATAAGTATTTTTACTGATTACATCAGACCTGTAACTCAGATTACTATTTAAACTCTTTTATAACCTTTTAAATGACCAAAATACCCCTACGGGGCATAATTTGAGTTTAAAATTCATTTGGAGCATAATAAAAGATATCTTACTGATGTCACAAGATAATTAAGGCATATTAACTTAGGAATCTTGCATATGACTCTTTTGGTTACTCGTTACGCGCTTTTCGCGTTCGGGTCGGCTTATGTAACTAATTTGCATTTATTAGCCGAAACGGGTCAAACCATATCGTTTTCATCTCAAAATCCAGAATGTGTTCAAGTTACCCATATTAAACAAGTATCAAAGCTTGTCGGGTCAAAACCACATTCTAAACCGGTATTCGCCTTATCCTGCGTTGAACCGTGTATTCCTTTTAAAAACTAACCGGTCTGAGTCTAAGCTTAATTAAAGACCCTTTAGGATTCTAATAGGTTATAAACCTTCGTTCTAGATTAGGAGCCCAGTAAAAGCTATCTGTACTTGCTGTATTTGACTTATACATTGCTCAGGTAAATACTCTTAACTTATTTTCCCTATACGGGCTTGGGATACGGTATTATAACAATACCGGTTGGTCGGGTATGTAGTCATTTAAATCGTATTGTGATTGATGTATTTATATAACCCATTTAATATGTATTATTTGTTGTATGGCCTTTGGGGGTTAAATGACCATGTCCTGGATATCCTTGGCATTATTCAAAGAAATGGCCATGACCTAAGCACGAGGTGTAGGCGTACACCTGACAGATGCATTATGTAAAAACTGGTAATCCACTTAAAGGAAATAATCCTTGTGGGCATTATACCTGTGGCGTGTCAGTTAATCTAGACCGGCCCTACAAACCGGCCCTGATGAATGACAAATAAGTAAAACTGTATACAAGATTATATACAAATAATTGTCCCAAGTTATAAAAGATATTTTTGCCGAAGTGCATTCAAATCAATTTTTAAACTCTTTTCAAAATGAGTCAGTTAAGTTGTATTTACCAGTGTAAACTGACGTATTTTTCCAAAAAGGCTAAGTGAAGGTGCTATACGTTATAGGCTGGATACTCCAAGCATCAATAATCAAGTCTCGCAAGCTCTAGATGTCGAAGACTGTTGAACAATTTTCCTTTGTATTTAATCCGCCTGTGGATCTGTTTCAACTAATTTGTGATACTTAATATTACAATTTATTTGGTTGAAATGAATCTATCTTTTGCTTCCGCTGTGCATTTAAATATTGTGTTGTTTGACTATGATGATATCAACTACGTCACGATACTCCCCACCGGGCCCACCGGTAATACGTGGAAATATCGGGGTGTGACACATAGATTGGGACCCATACTCGTCCATTCAATCTTAGAATTCCATCTTTGTCATATGATAACTGTTTAGCAGTTACTCCCAACTTTTCATTCGGATAGTTAGTTTCTAATACAGCTTCCTTCTAAGCGGCTAACAATCTTTCATTTAAACTGTTCTTCAATTCAATGCTCTTGGCCTTGATTCTAATGGGCTTGACTCTTTCCTTTCTACTCAAGGCATCGGCGACTACATTCGCCTTGCTTGGATGGTATCGGATTTCACAATCATAATCATTCAGTGTCTCCATCCATCGACACTGTCTGATGTTCATATCCTTTTGATTAAACAGGTGCTGAAGGCTCTTATGATCAGAATAGATCACACACTTGGTACCATATAAATAATGCCTCCAAAGTTTTAGTGCAAACACAACGGCACCCAATTCCAAGTCGTGGGTGGTGTAATTCTTTTCATGCACCTTTAATTATCGGGAAACATAGGCAATAACTATGACTTTCTACATAAGCACACATTCCATACCTGTGTGCGATGCGTCACAATAAACCACAAATTTTTCAATTCCTTCAGGCAATGTCAATACAGGAGCATTGCTTAACTTCTGTTTAAAAATATCAAAGGATTCTTGTTGCTTAGGACCCCAATCAAACTTGATATTCTTGCGAGTTAATGAAGTTAGGGGTGCTGCAATCCTTGAGAAGTTTTCAATAAAGCGCCTATAGTACCCTGCCAGACCCAAGCAGCTGCGAATCTCTGTGGGCGTCTTCGGCTCTTGCTAATTCATGATGGCTTCAATCTTAGTGGGATCCACCTGGATACCACGCTCGCTAACCATATATCCAAGAAATTGGACTTCACGAAGCCAGAACTCACACTTTGAGAACTTGGCGTAGAGCTTCTCTTGCTGAAGAAGTTTAAGGATACATCGAAGGTGCTTCTCATGATCAGCCTGATTTCTTGAGTAAATGAGTATGCCATCAATAAAAACAATGATAAACTTGTCCAAATAGGGTTTGCAAATGCGATTCATGAGATCCATGAACGCTGCTGGTGCATTAGTGAGCCCGAAAGGCATCACTAAGAACTCGTAGTGACCATAACGAGTTGTGAATGCAGTCTTATGCACATCTTCATCTCTAACCTTCAGTTGATGATAACCTGACCTTAAATCAATCTTGGAGAAGTAACTTGCTCCTTGAAGCTGATCGAACAGATCGTCGATCCTGGGCAATGGACATCTATTCTTGATTGTAACCTTGTTTAGCTCGCGATAATCGATGCATAGACGCATCGAGCCATCCTTCTTCTTCACAAACAGAATCGGTGCTCCCCAAGGAGATGAGCTAGGTTGAATAAAACCTTTGGCCAACAAATCATCCAATTGAGTTCTCAATTCTTTCATCTCAGTCGGCGCTAACCTGTAAAGTGCTCTTGCAACAGGTGCTGCTCCAGGAATAATGTCAATTCTGAACTCCACTTGCCTATCTGGTGGTAAACCAGGTAGTTTTTCAGGGAATACGTCTGGATATTCAGAGATAACAGGGATGTCTTCAATCTTGGGCTTTGGTTCATCAATAGTTACTTATGCCATGTAAATAACACATCCCTTCTTTAAACACCTTGACGCCTTAAGCATAGACACTTGCTTAGGTAACCCATACTGAGTATCTCCTTGGATGGTAAGTGGCTCACCATACGGAGTCTTGATAACCACTTGTTTCTTGTCACAAACAATCTGGGCTTGGTTAGTAGATAACCAATCCATGCCTATCACTATGTCGAAACCAGCTAGTTTCAATGGAAGTAAAGATAACGGAAAAGAGTGGTTCCTAATGGATATAAAACATCCATCTAACACAGTTGAAGCAGTTTCTATGGTACCATCGGCCAATTCTACTTCATATTTTATGCTTAGGGTTTTAACAGGCAGATTTAATAACTTACAAAATTTATCATCCACAAACGACTTATCTGCACCTGAATCAAACAATACCCTTGCATAAACATCATTGATAAGAAAGGTACCTGTTATCACGTTGTCATTCTGGATTGCTTCTTGAGCATTAATTTGAAAGACCCTAGCATTGGTCTTCTTACCTTCTTCAGGTTTCTTGGCATACTTTGGGCAGCTAGACTTGATATGCCCCTTCTCGTTACAGTTGTAACAAGTCGCATCCTTTATCTTCTTACAATCCAACGTCTCATGCTCACTAGATTTACAGATCCCAAAGCCCTAGGCTGCGATTGGGATTTTGATTCATACCTGCACTTTCCCAGATGGCGCTTCTTGCAGGTCTTGCATTTGGGCTTCTCACCTAACTGTTGGTCATCCTTCTTGAACCCTGAACTCTTCTTGTGATCAGAGTTTACCTTATACTTCTTATCTGAATGGTGTGAGTTATCATCCTCACGTTTCCTCTTCCCCGCATCAGAATTCCTAAGCGATCTCTGCCTGACCGCATCAAGGGTAAGAGATAATGACAAATCAGCTACTGACCTAAAGGTAGTAGGTCTTGATGCTTTCACACTAGCCTTAATCTCCGGGGCTAAACCCCCAATGAAACGGGCTATACGTTTTGGTTTCGGTGTCACCAAGTAAGGAAGCAATCGAGACATGGTGTTAAAACTCGTGAGATATGCCTGACAATCTAAGTTCTTTATAACCAATGTTAGAAAGTTAGTCTCGATCTTCTCAACTTCATGTTGAGGACAGAAATTCTCTTTGATCAAAGCAACAAACTGAGCCCATGTTAAGTTGTATAACGGAATCTTTCCAGTAGCTTGGATTAAGGACCTCCACCAAGCTAGGGCTTCTCCCTTGAACGACTGTGAAACATACTTCATAATATCTTTCTCGGCACATCCACTAATATCAACCACCGTATCTATCTCATCTAGCCACGTCATGCAATCTATGGCTCCTTTTTCCCCAGTGAAATCCCTGGGTTTGCAGGAGACGAAATACTTATATGAACAGGTCTTTGTACGTGGCTCTTGATCGAATACAATCTTCTTAGACGGGATACTGTGCTAATTTGATGAGTGTTGGGCATCATCCTTCTTTGACTCATGAGATTTAGAAGGTGGCTTACTGTGAGCCACAGAGTGAGTCTTAGAGTGTGTACCACTAGACTCTCTAAATTGCCTGTCCATGGCCTTAGAAACAGCATTGTCAATCTATGCTTGAAGTTCCGCACCAGTTACATTTATTCTGGTAGTATCATGATTCTCTATAGGGTGACTGTTGATTTCTTCATATTCTGCCATATAGCTTGATTGCTACATAAAATAATGATAATGATTCATTCAGAAGTCTATAACAGAATTGTCATCTTGATAATTTTATTAACCATGGTATTAATAAACCATATTGGTTAATTTATTAAGTATTTTCATTCAGGATTTTCATTATAATTATCCTCAGTCATGATTTATTAATATATTATAATGGCACAAAAGGCCAAGTCACAGGGACAATTTTAAAAATTATAAGCCATGATTTTTAGAGAATCGAGGCCTTAAGGTTTGAAGGTAGTTTATTACCTTTTATTGACAGGGAGTCGTAGACTACAACTGTCTTTTGTCTTAGTTGACAATTTTTACGGCCCGTAGGCACTGCATCACTAATGGATGCCTCATGAATGATCATCTTAATTGATGATTTGAACCCATGATTTATAGATCATTAGGTTAAATATGGAAATCTGGAAGAATCCAGTATAAGGATGACATGTGTGATTTTATCGAATCACATCTGCCAGGAGTGCTAACATGTTTTCAGACATTAACACGGACTTGAATCTTTTTATACAGGTTTTACCTTCACGGCCAGGTCTATAATGACATACATGCTAGGTTATACCTTTTAAGATTCTTATTCAATATTTAAAAGTAGATCATTTAAAGGAATGATATTTTTTATTTGTTTCATATTTTATATTCATACATAAAACGATAATGAAATTTAAATAAAACATTCCATTAATTTTAAAAGAAGTACATAGATTGCCCTAAACGGGACTTTTACATAAATAACTTGCCCACACAGGGGCTAAAATGAAAATACAAGTCCTCGCAGGGACTGGATACATAAATAGACGTCGACTTGATTGAAACAAGGAGATTACAACATAAATAAATAAGGAATCTTCAAAAATCCCTTTTCTTCTTTCCCTTGATCAGATTTTCCAAACCCTTAAGCAGACCTCGGCGGCTTCTACGCTCCTCTTGAACCTCCCGTTCCACCTGGTTCAACCTCTGTAAAATCTCCTGTTGTTGTGGCGGCGGGATCAGCGGCGGCTGGTGCTGCGGGGGTTGAGCAGGTGGCAGGTATTGGTACCCATATGCTTGGTACCCAGATTGGTACGAAGCTGCATAGGGCCCTTCAGGGTGAAGAGCATTGTAGTTTGCTGCTACGAGATACGGGTCAACATCAGGGGCATTGTAGTAGTTATACCCCAGGTAGGCTGGCTGCTCAAAAGGGTTATACGCCGCTGCACTAGTGTAAGAAGGTATTGGGTTATCAAAACCCACATGCGGTGGTGGTGGTGCGACTGGCGCAGAGTCCACCTCAGAAACGGGGTTTGAAGGCCCACCCATCTGCGGGTCTTCATATAGTAGCGGGTAGTGACTGCCACTGGAGTGTTGAGGGGTGCTGAAATGGAATTCCCCTCCTCTCACGGACATCCGTGCACCTATTCTTCTTCACCTTGGTGGCTCCGGAGGCAGCTGCTGCTCAAGCGGTGGTGGTGGCGGCGTGACCGCTACAAAACGTGAATCCTCAGAGGGATCCTGCTGCTTCTGCTGAGACGGGTTGAAAGAGGGAGTAAACTCCCAAGGGTATGAGGCAAACCTTGCCTCATAGATGTCTGGACCCCGATAAGGTGATCCATGAAAAGATGACCCATCTGAAATCTCGATGGGGTGTGTTAGGTAACTTTTATAGCCATATTTTTCCAAGCCGTCAGTGCTCTCAAGCTGGCTTTCTTCTAATTTGGCTTTCACATTTTGTTACCTGAAACGCGTTTTAAAAACATTTGTCAGTGGGAAATACTGGTGAGTGAATCCCAGTTTAATCAAGAATAGTTTTATCAATTAACACAGTCTTGAGAGCTATCACATTGTTTATTTCTACACAATTACTCATTCAGTATTGTCAATCCTGACTGGTGGGTCATATTACCCATTGGCTAACTTGTTGTCCAATGGTAACGTGTTCCACATTTTGTATACAAAACCCCAATATACCGGCAGTAATTGAAGAACTACAAAGACTGAATCACTGCTTAATCATATTGTAAAGCATTTAAGGTTTTGTAAAACAGTTCACGAAAAGGTTTACAAAAAGAGGATAAACTCACATTGCTGTCTTAGACTTTTTTAGGGTTTCCTGGTGATTTATCTATAATTTACACAAATGTATATATGTTAGTATAATAACCCTTTATTTATATTAACGATACCCTCCCCGTGATGGTATTCCAACAACTACGTTGGGCAGAACCACGACAGCTGTTACGGAACCCTGGATCAATCGGGCAACCTATCTAATACGTAACCGGGGTTATAATACTTACAACAGAGCAGAACTTAGTTAATTAGGGGGATATTATACCCGAGTATAGTGCCTACTATTAAGAAATTCGTTGAGAGAGAAAGAGATTGAGCGATTGAAACTGAAAGCCCGATGCCCTCTTATATAGGCCTGAAATTGGTGTCCTCGCGGCCCGCATAAGATGAGACTAAGGTCTACGCGGCCCGCGTAGTAGGGGTGTAGACCTTAGCTCTGATTGGTCACCTCGCCTAGCCTCGCCACGATCGTGACACGTGTCGGCACCGGGTGTCGCCTCGCCTTAGAGTTGTCGCGCCCCGCGTAAGATCTTTACGAGATCTACGCGACCCGCGAGCAACCTAAAAATTTTGTTTTTTAATTATTTTTAATGACATTTCATATTTTGGGCTCGGGTTTCACATACGAGGTGTATTTTAAGAAATATAGGGGTATTTAAAATATATTAGGGCGTCAGAAAAATTTCAGGAGGGTTGTTACATCCTCCCCACCTTGTTTTAGAGCTCGTCCTCGAGGTCCACTGGAACAAGTGTGGATATTTCCTTTGCATTTCTGATTCAAGCTCCCATGTGTACTCTGGTCCTCTTTTGGAGTCCCACTTCACTTTGACCAGACTAATCTCTTGTGCTTGAGATTCTTGACTTTCCTGTCTTCAATTTGTAGAGGCCTCTCTACAAATTTTAACTGTTCATTTACCTCTATATCCTTAAGAGGTACTATCAGTGATTCATCAGCTAAGCATTTCTTGAGATTAGATACATGAAATACATCATGTATTCCTACTATTTCCTCTAGCAGTTGTAGCTGATAGGCTACAGGTCCTATTCTTCTAATAATCTCAAAAGGTCCAAAATACCTGGGGCTTAGCTTTCCTCTCTTGATGAATCTTACCACTCCTTTCCAAGGAGAGACTTTTAATAACACTTTATCTCCTACTTGAAATTCCAACGACTTTCGTCTGTTATTAGCATAACTCTTTTGTCGATCACGTGCTGCTTTCAGTCGTTCCTTAACTTGAATGATTTTGTCTGTTGTTTCTTGTACTATCTTATCTGTTGTTTCTTGTACTATCTTAGGTCCAGATAGTTGCTTTTCTCCAATTTCTGCCCAACAGACCGGAGTTGGGCACTTTCGTCCATAAAGTGCTTCGAATGGTGCAGCATTGATACTTGTGTGATAACTATTATTATAAGAAAATTCTATCAATGGTAAGTGATCGTCCCAATTACCTCCGAAATCAATTACACAAGCTCTAAGCATGTCTTCCATTGTCTGAATTGTCCTTTCGCTTTGTCCGACCGTTTGAGGATGATAAGTTGTGCTTAGATTTATCTTGGTTCCCATTGATTTTTGGAAACTTGTCCAAAAATGAGAGGTAAAACGACTATCTCTGTCAGAAACAATTGATAGAGGAATTCCATGTAAAGAAACTACTTCATTTACATATAATTTAGCTAATTGTTCCATACTGAAAGTTTACTTCATTGGTAGGAAATGATCTGATTTGGTTAGCCTGTCTACAATCACCCAGATTGTATCATTACCTTTTCTGGTTTTGGGTAATTTAGTAACAAAATCCATTGTTATTAATTCCCATTTCCAAACAGGCATTTCTAACTGTTGCAATAAACCTGAAGGTTTCTGATGTTCAGCTTTGACTTGTGAACAGGTTAAACACTTGGCAACATACGCTTCTATATCCTTTTTCATTCCTATCCACCAAAAATTCTTTCTTAAATCCTGATACATCTTATCACTTCCAGGATGCATCGTATACTTAGACCTATGGGCTTCTTCTAATATACGGTGGCGTAGGTTTCCTAATTTAGGTATCCACATCCTTTTCTTATGGAATCACCAAATTCCATCTGTTCCTTGTTCTAATTCCTTAATCATTCCTTTTAACTTCTCAGTATCATCCTTGATTACTGATTCTTGGGCAATTCTAATCTGTTCATTTAAATCTACATGCAGATTTAATTTAAGTGAACGTACTATTTTTGGCTTTTCATGATACTTTCGGCTTAAAGCATCAGCAACTACATTTGCTTTTCCTGCATGGTACTGGATATCACAATCATAATCACTAAGTATTTCCATCCAGCGTCTTTGTCTCATATTCAACTCCTTTTGCCCAAAGACATACCTTAAACTCTTATGGTCTGTGAAAATGGTAAACTTACTACCATATAGGTAATGTCTCCAAATCTTAAGGGCAAAAATTATAGCTCCTAACTCTAGATCATGGGTTGAATAATTCTCTTCATGATTCTTAAGCTGTCTAGAAGCGTAAGCTATAACCTTTTGACGTTGCATCAATACACATCCATAACCTAACTTAGAAGCGTCACAATAGATTACAAAATCTTCAGTTCCTTCTGGTAAAACTAGTATGGGTGCATGGGTTAATCTTTGCTTAAGGATTCTAAAGGCTTCTTCTTGTTTTGGTCCCCATTCAAACTTAACGGATTTACAGGTCAGCTTAGTTAAGGGAATGGCTATTCTAGAAAAATCTCGAATAAATCTTCTATAATAACCGGCCAATCCTAAGAAACTTCTAATCCTGGTTGGTGACTCAGGGGTTTTCCAATTGATTATCGCCTCGATCTTGGTGGGATCCACATGAATTCCTTCATGATTAACTAGATGTCCAAGAAATTGTACCTGTTCTAACCAAAACTCACACTTCGAAAACTTAGCATAAAGCTTCTCTTTTCTCAATAAACTTAGAAGTGTGTGCAAATGCTTTGCATGTCCCTCTTTACTCTTAGAGTAAATGAGAATATCATCTATAAAGACAATTATGAATTTATCCAAATATGGTTTACATATTCAGTTCATCAAGTCCATGAATGCAGCTGGGGCATTGGTTAAACCAAATGGTATGACAGTAAATTCATAATGGCCATACCTTGTTCTGAAAGCGGTCTTAGGAATGTCATCTTCCTGTACCTTTAATTGATGATATTCTGACCTTAAATTGATTTTAGAGAAAAATCATGCTCCTTGCAACTGATCAAACAGATCATCAATTCTTGGTAATGGATACCGATTCTTAATTGTGACCTTGTTCAATTCCCGGTAGTCAATGCACATACGCATTGATCCGTCCTTCTTTTTAACGAATAAGATCGGCGCTCCCCAGGGTGGTGAACTTGGTTGTATGAATCATTTCTCTAATAATTCATCTAATTGTTTCTTTAGTTCTTGCATTTCTGCGGGTGCCAAATGGTAAGGTGCCTTGGCAATTGGTGTTGTCCCTTGTATTAAATGGATTCTGAATTCAACTTCCCTATCTGGAGGTTGTCCTGGTAGCTCTTCTGGGAATATATCTAAAAACTGGGATACTACTGGAATATCCTTTAATTTTTTTCCTTTAGTGTTAGTGATTATAGAAATCAAATACACTAATGATCCTTTTCTTATATAACTTGCTGTTTTCATCACAGAGATGAACTTTGTGGATTTAAGGGTTTTATTTCCTTTAATTGTGATCTTTTCACCCCTTGGTGAATTTACTTGGATTGACTTTTGATCACACAAAATACTGGCTTTATTGGCTATTACCAATCCATTCCTAATACAATATCAAATCCTGCCAGATTCATTGGGTAAAGGTTTGCAATAAATTTCTGATTTAGAATTTCTTTTCTTGCTCCCTGCAAGATCTCAGAAATCTTAATGGTTTCCCCATTTGCTGTCTCTACCAGACATTCTTGTGGAAGTTTAGTTAATGGTTATTGAGTAATTTGCAAAATGAAGTATTAATAAAACTTTGGTTTGCACCAGAGTCAAATAATACTTTAGCAAAAACATCATTAACTAAAAACGTACCGGTGATCACATCCGTGATCATCTTTGCTTCTTCTGCAGTTAGAACAAATGCTCTAGCATTTTTAGTATTCTTGGTGTTTGTAGCTGGAGCTAGGGATGAGCTCGGTCCGGTTCGGTACCGAAAGAACCGGTACCGAAAATCCTCAAAAGTGGGTACCGGTACCGGTACCGAATATATCCGGTTCGGTACGGTTCGGTACCAGTATTTGAGGGTAAAAACGAGCAAAATACCGGTACCGTACCGGACCGGTACCGAACCGGTACCGAAAATGTCAAAAGTGGGTACCGAATCGGTACCGAAAAGGTACCCGGTTCGGTAAATTCGGTACCGGTACCGGTTCGGTACCGGTACCGGGTCCATTTTGCTCATCCCTAGCTGGAGCTAGCTTTGGACAATTAGGCTTGATGTGGCCTTGTTCTCCACAATTGTATCATATTCTGTTGCTAATCTTTTTCCTGCAATCTTCCTCCTTGTGTCCCGATATTTTGCAGAAGTTACAGTATATGGAGCATCTTCCAGAATGCTTCCTTTTGCAATACTTACAGTAGGGTGCAGAGGTAGAACCTACATTTCTCCCATGGTTAGAATCTCCAGAACGGAATTCTTGTTTAAGCTTCTGGGTTAGGTTCCTCCTTTGATCCTCTTCTCGCGTACGGACTAATTCATCTGTCAAGGTATTGGCTAGTTCTACAGCTTCTTCTATAGTTTGGGGTCTAGCTGCCTTGACTACATGCCTTATCTCTCCAATTAATCCCCAGATGTAAAGGGAGATTAATACTGGTTCAGGTGAAGCAAGGGTTGGCACTATTCTAGCATATTCAAAGAATAACTTAGTGTACCCCTTACTATCTACACCAGTCATTCTAAGGTTTAAGAACTTGTTTGCTATCTGTTCTTTCTCATTAGGAGGGCAGAATTTCCTTTCTACCATGTTTTTAAACTCCTCCCATTCCATATTGTAAGTTCTATCACTTCCTCTAGTCTAGAGGATAGTATTCCACCATTCTAGTGCTGAATTCTTAAACAGATTGGAAGCAAACATTATCTTATCCTCTTCCGCACATTTACTTATTCTTAAGACTGCCTCAGTCTTTTCTATCCAGCGTAAAGTTGTAATGGCCCCTTCATTGCCCGAGAATTCCATTGGTTTACAAGACCAAAATTCTTTGTAAGAACAACCGTAAGACACAGTTCTTCTTCTTTTGGGAATGGGCACTTGAAGTACGGGTCCATTGTTTACGCTGTTTGCAGGTTCAGAAGGTCGCTTGCTATCATGTTTACTTTTATTTTCTGCTTTCCTAACCGTTTGAATAATATATGGCATTGCATCTATTATTCCTTGTGCCACTACGTGTTGGATGGCACTGTTATCCACTTGGTTTCCATTATTGTTGTTTGGGTTTCCGTTATCCGGGTTATTGTTACTCTGGTTATCGTTATTCAGATTTTCCTGATTCACTTCGTCGGCCATCTGAATTTTAAACATTTATCACATATTAATATCACAAGATAATATCTTAATATGATCAATCACATGACACGCATTTTGATCAAAAACGTCGAGCATTGCGACTTTACTCTTTCTTATCTATTATACATCTACTACAAACTAATACTGAAATTTGAAAATTACAATACTACTATGCATCTCTAACCACAAAGTGGTCTATACTACAACATATATTATTATTACACATATTATTATTATTATTATTATTATTATTTTTTTTTTTTTTTTTCATAAAAACATATTATATATTATTATATTATTATTATTATTATTATTATTATTATTATTATTATTACCAACTCCACCATCCCCTTCACTGGTCTGGATTCATCCAGTAATCCATATTGCGCTCGTCATATCTCCAGATGAGTCGCTCTCCTACCTGCCTCATCCTCTCACTACTCTCTAAGATTTCTTCTCCGAAAGTTCTGAGCTCATGCATATTTTCTGCACTCATTGGGGGTGAAGGTGCTGGTACTGGGTCTGGGTACTGGGGCATGGGATTCTCCTGAGGGTACGGATTCTCTAAGATCTCCCTAATGTATTCATCGTTGTCATAGTAGGGATCTAGAGGGTCCAGACCTGGATAGGCTGCTAATTTCGGCATGGTTTCGTCGTTTAGGTGATAGCGTGGCACATAATCCCTATGATCATCGAACCATGGATCATAATTTGGATCTAAGGGATTAGGGGCTGGTATCCTAGGAATCTCCTTAGGGTTGAAATCATGCATTTCTATCTCCATCGGCTGAGTGGGGATCAAAGGTAAGGGTTGTGGGGCTACTAGTTGTTCCAGATTTGGGTCGGCAGCAGTTGTTGCTAGGATATGAAAATTGGCTAAGCTTCTATTAAGCATATCCTGTGTATGGGCATCTGACTCTCGCTTAGCGGCTGCTAGGACTCTTTGCTGTTGCAACTTTCGCATTCTTTTCCTATGCTCGAATGCTCCCTTACTGAACCATCCTCTCTTTTTCTGAGGGAATGGCTCTTCAAACTGAGACTTAAAGATAAACATCCCTTCTTCTTGATCAGCAGAATACCCAGAGATGGTAGGCTGGGAAGAAGTACCTTCACTCCTAGGTGAATCAGACAACTGACGATACACGTTCGAGGGTCCTTGATCACTCATACTGTAAACTAACAAATAGTCAAATAACACATAACAATAAGATACAGATATGCACGTATTTTCATAATTAATTTCATAACAATTTGGATAATATATTGATGTCAGCAGAACACTTTTGTGGCTGAATCAGTGGCTTAGCTCTGATACCACCTTCTGTCGCAACCCCCGCCCCCTTATCTGTCCAGGGAACGGGCAGCCGCGAACACCAGTGTCGGTGGTATCATTTTGTTTATTAATTTGGCAGCGGAAATTTCATCAGGACCGTAGTTAGGAAATGTTTATCAGAGTAAAACCACCATATATTATAATAATAACCACATGGGTAGAACCCAAGTTTCTTATTACAACATAGGGATAAGCCCTATTTTATTGAATTTAAAACATCGTCTTTTATGTAACTTTTATAGCCACATTTTTCCAAGCCGTCAGTGCTCTCAAGCTGGCTTTCTTCTAATTTGGCTTTCACATTTTGTTACCTGAAACGCGTTTTAAAAACATTTGTCAGTGGGAAATACTGGTGAGTGAATCGCAGTTTAATCAAGAAGAGTTTTATCAATTAACACAATATTGAGAGCTATCACATTGTTTATTTCTACACAATTACTCATTCAGTATTGTCAATCCTGACTGGTGGGTCATATTACCTATTAGCTAACTCGTTGTCCAATGGTAACGTGTTCCACATTTTGTATACAAAACCCCAACATACCGGCAGTAATTGAAGAACTACAAAGACTGAATCACTGCTTAATCATATTGTAAAGCATTTAAGGTTTTGTAAAACAGTTCACGAAAATGTTTACAAAAAGAGGATAAACTCACATTGTTGTCTTAGACTTCTTTTAGGGTTTCCTGGTGATTTATCTATAATTTACACAAATGTATATATGTTAGTATAATAACCCTTTATTTATATTAACGATACCCTCCCCGAGACGGTATTCCAACAACTACGTCGGGCAGAACCACGACAGCTGTTACGGAACCCTGGATCAATCGGGCAGCGTATCTAATACGTAACCGGGGTTATAATACTTACAACGGAGCAGAACTTCGTTAATTAGGGGGATACTATACCCGAGTATAGTGCCTACTATTAAGAAATTCGTTGAGAGAGAAAGAGACTGAGCGATTGAAACTGAAAGCCCGATGCCCTCTTATATAGGGCCTGAAATTGGTGTCCTCGCGGCCCGCGTAAGATGAGACTAAGGTCTACGCGGCCCGCGTAGTAGGGTTGTAGACCTTAGCTCGTATTGGTCACCTCGCCTAGCCTCGCCACGGTCGTGACACGTGTCGGCACCGGGTGTCTCCTCGCCTTAGAGCTGTCGCGCCCCGCGTAAGATCTTTAAGAGATCTACGCGGCCCGCGAGCGACCTAAAAGTTTTAATTTTTAATTATTTTTAATGACATTTCATATTTTGGGCTCGGTTTTCACATACGGGGTGTATTTTAAGACATATAGGGGTATTTAAAATTTATTAGGGCGTCAGAAAAATTTCAGGAGGGTTGTTATACAGAAACTGGTACAAAAAATTCACCTCATCTCTTGGCGAGATCGGTTTCAATCAATCTAAGGCAGACCATTCCTTGTTCATCTACAAGACAGGCGAATCCTTTGTCATTACCCTTATATACGTTGATGATGTGGTACTCATGGGGAATGACATGAGGAAGATTGAAGAAACAAAAGAATTTCTAAACATGAGGTTCAGCATCAAAGATCTAGGAACCTTGAAATATTTTCTGGGAATAGAAGTTACTCGAACCAAGAAAGGATTGGTCCTAAACCAAAGAAAGTATATTATGGATATCCTTGAAGATTCAGGTATGATGGGATGTCGACCAAGTGCCTTTCCAATGGAGCAAAACAACAAACTTGGCAAGAGTGAAAAGGAAGCAAAGGTTGATGCTAGTAAGTATAGGAGGCTTGTTGGAAGATTACTGTATTTACAAGCTACTAGACCAGACATTACATATTCAGTCAACGTCTTGAGCCAGTTTGTCGCTGACCCTCGTCAAGTTCACATGGATGCGGCTACAAGGGTGATACGATACTTGAAAGGGACTGTTGTGCAAGGGATCCTCCTTCCTAGTGAGGGTGGTCAGAAGTTGGTGGCATACACGGATTCAAATTGGTTAGGATGTCCTGACACAAGAAGAGAAGCGGGTATTTGTTGTTGTTCGGAGGAGCTCCTATTTCAAGGAAGTCTAGAAAACAATCGGTGGTGTCCCGCTCTTCCGCTGAGGCTGAATACCGAGCAATGGCAACGACGGTCAGTGAAGTTTTATGGATTCAATGGCTTCTAAAGGAGCTAAACTGTGAATAGCAAAGTCCCGCACAGCTATTCTATGATAATTTAGCTGTGAAACATATTGCCAATAACCCGGTTTACCACGAGCGAACAAAACATGTGGAGATGGACTGTTATTTCGTTCGTGAGAGAGTCGATTCCAAGGAAATAGAACCAGTACACATCAATTCCAAACAACAGATTGCAGATATTTTTACAAAGGCTTTGGGGTCCCAGCAACTGCAGTTTTTACTCGACAAGTTGGGCATTTGTAACCCTCATGCTCCAACTTGAGGGGGAGTATTGGAGATATTTTATTCGTCAAAATATTTGCACCATATATTTAGTTTCCATGTATTGGTTTATTTCCCTTGATTCATGCCTAAATCTCCCTGTATTTATATACCGGTCTTCCTTTATTCTTAAAATGAACACAACAAAGTTTAATAAAAATTCCCTCTGATATTTTTCATTATTGAGCTAAACATTCATGACCCATGTTTTGTTTATGGGTTAATTACTAATAGGCCTAAGCCCAAATCATGTGTACTTTCTTCAATTATGAATTTATGATGGCACAATCAAATTTCTAATATTTTTATATATATCAGAAAACTTTCTTAGGTATCGACTTATTTTGGTTTCAACTAGGGATGAGCTCGGTCCGGTTCGGTACCGAAAGAACCGGTACCGAAAATCCTCAAAAGTGGGTACCGGTACCGGTACCGAATATATCCGGTTCGGTATGGTTCGGTACCGGTACCGGTTCGGTACCGGTATTTGAGGGTAAAAACGAGCAAAATACCGGTACCGAACCGGTACCGTACCGGACCGGTACCGAAAATGTCAAAAGTGGGTACCGAATCGGTACCGAAAAGGTACCCGGTTCGGTAAATTCGGTACCGGTACCGGTTCGGTACCGGTACCGGGTCCATTTTGCTCATCCCTAGTTTCAACCATCTGTTAAAATTACTTTATACTCCGATTTAAAAAAAAAGAAATATATAAATTTTAGCTTACTTTTTGTGAAAAGTCACAAAGTTTAGAAATCTCTTTAGACCTTAGAAAAGGTTGATCGAACGCGTGGACATATTAGAGAGAAAAAGAGTGAGAAGAAATCACATCAAACAAAGATTTGATTAAAGTCATAATTGGGAACACTAAATAAATTATTTCAAAATAGAGCATAAAGCAAAACCAATATAAGTGTAAAGAGTAGGATAACATTTGCTAAATCTGGAGGTAATTAGAATTTAAGGGCTTGAACATGTGACCGGCATGGGACTCGATGTAGTTCATTTGATTCACTGGTAGATGCATGTAGACAACCCAATCATTGCTGTTGGTTGGACTAGTTAATGTCATCACGTATGAGTCGATCCTGCTAGACGGAAGATGACATGATCCAAACACCACCTTACCCCATCCGAAATCCATTTTGTCCATGGTGTGAAAGCGAGTTCCTGATGACACCAACACTGACATTTCATTGCTCGCAAATGCTTTTGCTATTAGAGGTTGTGAGCGACGTTCTTCCACCCAGTCTATTAGGTCCAAGAAATGGTCTTTCGTGGTAGCTGTGTGCAAGAACTCATGAACTTCTGTAGCTATATTGCTCAATGGCATTTCCTTCAATTCCTAATGTTGCAAAACAAATTGTATATCAAGAGTACATGATATAATATATCTTTTACAAACAAATTTAAATCTTAAATAAGTTCATTACCTGTGATCTTTTCGACCCATATGGCATTGATAAAACATTGCCAATGTGAGAAGACATTAGTGTTTTCTTCTCTTCTCCATCTCCCTCACTCAACCTACTTCGTCCATCAACAGCAAGAGCCACATTACATAATTTGTTGTGGTTACCCGAGTCTTCCATGCTCAATGCAACTATCTTCCACAAGAAGGAGGTGAATGCCTCTAGCTTTGACCTCCTTTGACCATTTTCACTTGCCAACAATTGTAGTTTGCTAAGTTGATCGCCCTCAATGTAATATATGCGGCTAATGAGTACATGATCACCGCTTATATCGTCTCCATCATGGTCTTGCTTTGTTGGTGGTTCAAATACAGAAAACACATCATTGATTGATGGTGAATAAGTGGTTGGGCACCTTGGATTGATGATGGACCTTTGAAAAGAGGGTATCATAGACGGGGTTTCCGAGCGACCTATTTCCGCCCATGATGAGATAAACATGTTGGCTGAGTACCCGTCAGTTGCCCTGTGATCAAACATGCACCCTATCACTATGCCTCCACATTTTAACTCCGTAACCTATAATTTATGGAAGGCAATACTATTAAAAAAACTATATTATTATGAACATGATTATTAAACAATTATTTGGTTAAATGTTTAATAAGAAATTACCTGAATGGCAAGCACCCCATGCAGCTTCTTGGGCATCAATTTACCTTCAATGCTCTCATCAGGATTGTACAAATTGAGTTCCTTGAGCTCAACATCCGCAACGGCTTCAACGAAGTCAATACCTCGGTTATTGCAGCGGATTTGATTCTCTCCAGCCGCTGCATTCCATCGGATCTCGCCAGCAAGGGGGTAGTAAAGTGCAAGAGCACGAGATAAGGAAGCCTTGAGTATGTTTAGCTTGTTGGAGAAACTGCCATTTGAGGGTTTCTTGTAGCAGAAAATAGAGCCAACATCAAAAGGTGGCACAAGCAGATCCAAGTTGGTAAAGGGTAACCAGTGGTCATTGCATGGTTCTTCTGCATGCACAATCACTTTGCCAGTCACCTTCACAAAGAAATGCTTATCGCTAAAGCCCATGTTTTGAAGACAAGAAATGGATATAAGAAATAAATATAGATACAGAAGTGATGCAGGTTGGTATTAGCAAATGGTATGTATATATATAGTAGCTGGTTCGTGTTGCATAACATATCAGTGTGGAAGCTCGCCAGTCGCCAAGATAATTTCGAATTTTTGTGTCATTATTTATTTATTTATTTGTTTAAATAATAATTAATAAAAAGTGTTCATGAGCTTTTTTGACTAATGAGCGTGTTTTCATTTGAGAGTTGCGGTTATTCATTCTGTCCAAACCAGAAGTTTTGGTTTATATCATCCTTTTTGTTTTCATCATCCCTATTTCAAATTTTGTTGCTAATCATGTCTGCTTTAAATTCTAAAAAGTGGCTTTTCATTAATAATATAACTACATGTTATTCTTATTAATAATAAAAAACACCCTCCCAAACATCACCTTCTACATCTGGCCGATAGCTAACGTCACCGAGTCTAGAAACTATTGATGTTTTTAAACTAAATATAGGTATAGGGGTCGTTCTGTAATTAGTAGATAGTTGGTTTATGTTGTAATTAGATTAGTTAGAAATTACGAGGACTAGATGCGACACATTGAAAGATTGTAACCTACATACTAAAGGGATCGACATCTCTCTGGTCGCACCCCTTTAGATTGGCGGCAACAGGCACAGACAAAAGGGACGTGATTTTTCAAGGCACCTCTTCAAGATCAATCTCAACCACAAGTTCAAGAGTCGCAACCGTTCGTGAAGAGATATGTCTCTACAATCGCATCTATTCGTATAGTATATATAGGGTTCATGTATGTCAATTGTAATCGATCACTTTTCATTCAATACAAGCAAGTTTATTGTTCTTTGATTCTCAATTCTTTATATTCTAACCTGTGATTTGCAAGTTCGATTACCAACAGTGGTATCAGAGCACCACGTTAATCGATCCAGGAAGCAAGAAAGAAAAATCTCAGTGCAAGATTACGAGCAAGAAACGATAATCTGGGTTTGCAGATTGAATCAGAGAATCATCTATCAAGAACCGGGCGACGGTGTTCGATTTCGTAAGTGTGTTTTTCTTTTTGATTGAGTCGAACCACAAGAAAAGAATTTGTTTTATTGTTGCCTTGGGAAGAGTAAAGAACATGGGGATAAATAATACAATACTTTTTGTTTGAAATCAATTCAAACTAGATACACGCACATGTTTTTTAAAGGAAAAAGGAAATTAAAAGGCTAGAAAATAATTATGGGTGGAACTGGTGTTCAAAAGAAAAAAAGAAATCAAGTTTTTTTGTACGTTGAAAAGGGGATCATTAGCATGTTTTTAAAATAAAGCAAGTCAATTTTCGAATCATAAACGAAACGTATAGCAAGAAATCGAACCCGTATCGGTTCTAGCAAGTCAAACCGATTCTTGGTTCAAATAGCAAGTTGCGGATCATTTAGTTCAAAATAGCAAGTAGCATGTTGAATCATCACGATTCAGTCTAGCAAGAAACGACCATTCTTGGTCAAAGCAAGAAAAAGCAAGTACAACGGGTCGATCAAATTAAGTCCAATTAGCAAGTTGGTTGGATAGTTTTTGATCAAATTCGCAACAGCAAGTTAGCAAGAATCTGATCAGCAAGTCGGTCAGAACCTGATTAGCAAGTGGGTCAGGGTACATAAAAAATCTGATTAGCAAGTCGATCAGAAACGCAAGAACCTGGTTAGCAAGTTGGCCAGACGCAAGTACTAAGTAAGAAATTTGATCTACACGGTCAAGAAAAGGATCATCCGATCACAAGCAAGATAGGCAAGAAAAGCAAGGCGAGAAAGAAAGGAGGCATGGCAGAAAAAGAAGGAAGTGCATCAACGTCACTCCATGAGCAAGGGAATGTATCTCTTCAGTGCCCAAAATTGAAAGAGGTGAATTACACCCAATGGGCAGTTATGATGGAAACAATATTGAAGGCATATAGTCTTTGGGAAAGAGTTGTTTCAACGGAAGGGATAAACGAAAAGAAGGCGCACACAACGAAAGCAATTATCTTCCAAACGCTACCGGAAGATGTTTTGATGCAAGTTGCTCAATACGAAAAAGCAAAGGAAGTATGGGATGCAATCAAAGTTCGTTATCTTGGAGCAGATATGGTTCAGAAATCACGTCTACAAACTTTATGGAGCGAACTAGAAGTTTTAAAGATGGATGAGAACGAAACAGTAAGTAGTTTCGCAAGCAAGTTGAGTGGTATAAAAGCCAAATTTAAAACTCTCGGTACCACTATCAAAGACAAGAAACTCGTAAGGAAATTACTCAGCTCCGTTCCGAAGAAGTTCCTACCCATCGTGGCAAATATCGAACAATATTCGGAAATAGACAAAATGCCATTTGAAGAAGCAGTGGGAAGAATAATAGCTTTTGAAGAACGTCTCAAAAGTCAAGACAAGCAAGAAGATAATAATCAAGGAGGACTCATGATGGCAAGTGCAAATAATCAGTTTGAAAGTTTGCATCATGGAAAGGGTTGTGGTGTTCAAAACCATGGCAGAAGTCAAGGACAAGGATCTTTCAAAGGAGGAAGAGGACGTGGAAAAGATATGGGTCCAAGAAACCAAGACAAGAGCAAGTTCAGATGTTATGATTGTGGAGAACTTGGTCATTTTGCAAGAGATTGCACCAAGTGGAAGAAAAAGGAGAAAGACACGCAACAAGAAGCCAATCTCCCATTGGAAGAGGAACCAATGCTACTGCAAGTCAAGCAAGTTGAAGACCTTTGTTAAACTATATTTAGTTTACGGGGGAGTATTGATGTTTTTAAACTAAATATAGGTATAGGGGCCGTTCTGTAATTAGTAGATAGCTGGTTTATGTTGTAATTAGATTAGTTAGAAATTACGAGGACTAGATGCGACACATTGAAAGATTGTAACCTACATACTAAAGGGATCGACATCTCTCTGGTCGCACCCCTTTAGATTGGCGGCAACAGGCACAGACAAAAGGGACGTGATTTTTCAAGGCACCTCTTCAAGATCAATCTCAACCACAAGTACAAGAGTCGCAACCGTTCGTGAAGAGACATGTCTCTACAATCGCATCTATTCGTATAATATATATAGGGTTCATGTATGTCAATTGTAATCGATCACTTTTCATTCAATACAAGCAAGTTTATTGTTCTTTGATTCTCAATTCTTTATATTCTAACCTGTGATTTGCAAGTTCGATTACCAACAGAAACTTCCAGTTTGAGTGATCATAGGCCTTTCCGAAGTTAATTTTTTTTTTAAAAAAAGACCCTCCTTTTTTTTCTCTCTTTAACCATATTCACTATAAATGGTCCATCCAAAATAAATGACCTATCTTTTAGAAAAGTCATCTATGTTCGAAATCATAGAATTAATAACATGATGAAGTGTTATACCACCTGTAGTGGGGTTTTTTAGCATCAACAATCAACCCATCACTAGGAACTTGCTAGTGCAAAACGTGCCACATTGCGCCCATCACCACCGTTTAGGTTTCTTTGGCTAAGAAAACAACATCCTTAACAAGGGCATACCTATACGGGTCAGCCACAAACCATTAATATTTTTTCCTTAGTGTTATATATAAGATAAAATCCCGAACGACACCCATGAACTTTTGACATCAGCCACCTTGAATTTTTGACTGACCAATTTTTTAAATTTCTTTTTGTTGTGTAATAACTAGAACCTATTAGCAATGTATAGAAGATAATGAGAGAATGGGAGATGAATTTCTTATTGATATATCTCATACAAAATACATGAGCCACTATATATAGGCTATAACATTAATACAAACATAATGTGACATAGGAGTTACAAATGTGTATAGTCACTAATAATGGATGCATTCATAACACTCCCCCTTGACTATTCACATGATGATATACTATTCTTTAATACGCTTGGTGATGCTGCCTCGTTAAAAACCTTGCTAGGAAAACCCAGTGGGACAAAACCTCAGCTAAGGGAAAAAGAGTGCAGCGCGTATTGTCTCCCACTAATACTTCTGGATCAGGTATGTTGTCTCATTAAAGAAAAAGAGTACGTACACTGTGTATATTATGGGTACGTTACTCCCCCTCAATTTTACTTGTATATCTTGATGATGTTGAATCCAATCTTCTGTGACAATTGCTTGACTTGATATTTGGCGTAGTCTTCTTTGATTTGGGTGTTGTTGTCTACATTGTCTTCATACAGTATAGCTTGAGCTTCTCTTGATCAACTCTAATTTACATACTTCTTAAATATGCTGAAATCTTCGACCTTCATAACTTGTATCTGGATTGAGATCGAACTCTATGCGAGTCTAATATATATCAATCATAACCCAGGACGCCATATTGTTCTTGTGGAACTATCCCGTGTCTCGAGTTTGTAAATATGTCAAATAATTATTTAATGCGCTTTATAATTCTGCCTCGTTAAAAACCATGCCAGGAAAACCCAATGGGACAAAACCGTAGCTAAGGGAAAAGAGTGCACTACGCATTATACATAATTAACAACATGATTTATGATGATGTTAAATTAGTACTTCGGGACCTATAAGATAAACTGATACTACTGGATCAGTTATGTTGTCTCGTTAAAAACCTTACCAAGAAAAACCCAATGGGAAAAACTTAGTGAAGGGAAAAAAGAGTGCAACATTTGAGATTAGAACTGTAATCTTACCAATACAAAGTAATATATCAGATGTCGTCTTGTTTGCAAGATACCTCAATGCTCTGATCGCAATTAAGTATGGTACTTCTTGACTAAGTAGTTCAACATCCTTTTCTTGGGGTTGATAAGAATATTTTTTCTATGTCAAGCGATCAGAAAATCGTTCATGTACTCAACGAATGAGCTTTTTCTATATAACATCTTCTAGATGTAGTCAGATTGATGAGCAAAAATAGTACATATATACTTGAAACTACAGGTCGAGGATAACTACACTTTGTAAAGGTCATTCAAAATTTTCCTCTTTAGTTTGAGAGTTCCCTCTCGATGATGTTTATATTATCACTGTAAGAGTGAAATCTTGTTAAATAGATGTAGCTCATTTTATCAAAATTATACCTCTCTTTTCAGAGTATAGTCGACTGTACCACATACGAGTAGTTTCCTTTAAGATTCATATATATAACACATATGGGGTTATTGTTTCGTAATGCTTTGAGCATTTTTTTTTAATCCTTCAGGGGTTTTCATACAGATGTCATTTGCAATTGTCTCGTACATGTATACAGTGATGACATCCATAAGTTATTTTATCTGAAGTCATTCTGAGATTGCGAGGCCGCTTAAACATCTAAAGATTATCGCATCCACTACAGGGGTATACGTTTCCTCGTAATCAACTGCTGGGATTTGGGAAAAATCTTTATGTTAAAATGCGTGCCTTACATCGCAAAAACTCATTATTTACGTTTCCTTTTATTTAAAGACACCCATTTATAACCTACTGGTTTGACGTCTATGGGTGTTCGAACTGCTGGTTCGAAAACGTTTAGTTTGTCGAGCAAATTTAGTTCAACCTTAAGTCATGTAGCCATTTTGGCTATTTGTGTGCATACACTCTTGCACACTTTCTATATATTCATCGATTACATCTATTGCTATAGCATAATCAAATATATCATTTTACACGTGTTTCATTACGGTTCCATATTGTACTTATTTTGTACATAATTCATCGCGATCTCATATTTGTTTGGTACTAGAGTTTCTTTTAGAACTCCATTAGCCTCTTTTGGGGTTTTGACAACCTTCTTTAAAGTTTAGTATGCAACCACTTCTGGGGTTTTGTATGCAACCACTTATGGTGTTTTGTGTGCCACCTCTTTTGGGGTTACACCAACTGCGTTACTCTGCTCTTTTTGTGTTTGTGGGTTTTATCTTTTTGGAACCGATTTATCTCTCACAATTTATTAATATGATAATCATTTTGTGAGTACTTCCATTCGAGCAGATAAGTTTAAGCTGGTATATGTGACTTTGTCACCTTATTTGTGTTAGTGAATGCATCTTGTATTTCATTTGTTATTATTTGCAAATACACGCTCTTTCTTTTGGACTTCAGATTTGCATTGACCACTTCAAGGGTCGATATATAATATGATGCATTTTTTTTATGTTACCAGTCTTTCATTTTCTTGTCTCCCCCTAAGACTGGGAATACGATGTACATACCCCATTTTATATGTTATGGTGGTGTTATTGGTACATAGGCTGCACAGCAAAATATATATAAAAAAAAATGGAAACTTGGTTCTCTTCAGGAGACCAGTTGCAATGGGGAGTATTTGTGATAAGCAGTTGGTTTTGAATTGATATAATCAATCGACGAATTCCTTCTCGACTACGTATGCCTCTCACTATATTTCACATTGTGCCCAACAATGGTCCCTACAATTGGGTTGTCAAAGAACAGTGTTAAACCATGTCAAAAAAACAACGTTCCATAGTGTTGGGCATATGCTACATATGGGTAGCAAAAAACTCACATGTAACCATGTATGAATGCCACAATCCACACAACTGTACATTTCAATGGTCCCATATAAGATGGATTGTTTGTAGGAGTCTATTGTTTGGAAGGGCATAAAAATTTATTTGCCACAAAAAAAACTAACTAGACATATGATAAGGCATTTTGGGAGCAATGTTTTTAGATTACTTAGAGGTGCTAAGGTACCGGTTAGCATGTTTGATTGTTTAGCATATCATGATGCTATTTTGATGACCTATTTGGTCATGCCATGTGGTGAACGTATAAATATTCTAGTAACTTCTGGTTACTCACCATATTTGATTTAATGGAATATTGTGGAAAATTAGTATCATTTATAGTAACTTCTAATATAGTCTTCTGGCCATATTTGCTATATGATATATTTTAGATATTTCTTTTACACCATTCCAAGGTGATGACTTTTCATTCAAACATAGTGGAAACTTAATAAATTTCTTTGGTATACATTAGAATATGATGCATTATGAATTACAAAATTCGATTTCAGCGGGTAAACTATCGATGCTCTTCTGGAGCATTTAATATGCTATTAACACATGAAATAGTATCAATAGCGTCTCTACCACGTGAAATATTATAGTTTTAGCCTTTGTTTAGAGGGAAAACATGTACTATTCATAAGGTTTTCCATCACTAGGCTATATGTTAGCCAAAAACGCCAAGTGCGATGAACTAAAGTTTGGGTTGAATTTGAAAAATCATTATTAAAAACAAACGGGACTTTGTATACATTTGGGAGAACTTTGGGTTCTCATCATTGATTTAGGATTCATGTGAGCATCAACACTAACTCAAATGAATTATTATCTATCAATTTAAGTAACTAACATCAGAGTAGTTTACTTAAGCTAAAGTCCACTAATTATTTTCATAGCTATTTTTCATCATTTTCATGTGAGGGCACATTTCTAATGACTATATCAATGTCTATTAATATTTGTTTAGCAACAACAAGCAATTAGAAGAATAACCATACAATTAATTATGTTGACTGTGCATAGCATTGTAACAAGCTGAAATATCAAATCACTAAAGCATAACAATGTTTATCTCAGCGTAGTTGTTTTGGTAACCAGCTACCAATGAAATTTGTATTAATTTATTTAACACATTTAACTTGTCAAAAGACAATACATATAACATATATGATATCTAAAACAATGAGACCAACAGAAGTATTGCTAAACAAATGAAATCCGTAATATCTACCCATAAGCAAGTTATATGCATGTTAATTATTCACAATTTATATGCATATCAATTACATATATAAATCACACACAATCCTGGGACATTATACGTATACATATATGTGTGTGTTAGTGTTAAAGAGATTAAACTCATATTAATTTGCTTGTCATGTCTAGAAAAAAAAAATATTAAAGATCACAAGTATATCATATATACACATATTTGTCACTATAGTTTAAAACATAAACAAATGTCACTATCAACTTTTTCGATCATATAATAACATATGAATCTTTATCACTCGTAAATGAGCTTTCTTATACTAATAAATTTTGTTGCTCAAGAAAATATAACAGGCATCTTGAGAATTTTAGTGTCATGTTAATTTGCAAATAATATCTTTTACCACACAAATATTCCATAGAATCAAATCACATATTTAAATATCAAATAGCAACTAAAAGGCTTATACAATTGCAATAACAATGATATACAACAAAATTAACTAAGTAGTTGTCATATTATAACATATTATCATATAAACATGTGCATTATTGTAAATTCATTAACAGAATTGCACTAATGATTATCTTCAAATATAACTATTAGACATCACCTTTTAATACAAATTGTATTTTGGTAGTCATCATAAATTGTATAAATACTAATAACAAAAACTAATTAATGGACCAATTAAAACTCATAACCATAATAATAAAAGCACATAATGATATCAAAACTCATAACCATAATAATAAAAACACATAATGATTTAGAATTTGTAATGTCTCTTTGAAACGTAATTTGTTGTATAAAATTTAGAACAACAATAAAAGGCTATTTAATTACTATTTACTAACCATAAAATGTAATAAAAACAATTTATTAGAATAACAATAAAAGGCTATTTAATTACTATTTACTCATTTCGTAAATTGAAAAAAAAAGGTAAATATTCATCAACATGAATTAATGATGAGGAAATCGGAATTAATTTTATAATTAATAATATTCAATCCACACTCATAAGTTATATATTAGAACTTTAATTGAATTTATGCTATATTAATTAAAACTAAATAATATATATAACTTTAAAATATATATAAATAATATAATCAACATGTAAATGCAAGATCATGGATATCATAATACAACTTTTCTTTTCAAGGTTTATCTATTAAACATGCATAAAAAGAATTTATCAAACTATATATCAATTTCTAAACCAAGGAATAAGCTTGCAATATAACTAGCAAATAGATAAGATTAGACTTAATAAATTAATAACAAGTATTTTCTCATCGGGTTTCTGTAACAAGTGTCCATGTATATATTAAACTTATATTTCCTATTTTTTTTTCAATACCGTGATGATCATTTATTTTAGAAAAGGTCATTGAAAATGAAAATGAAAATTATGAGTAGGATTTGAACATCCCCTGTTCAACCGACTTTCAAAAATCTCATCCTGGTTAACGATTATTCTTATCATGGTAAAATCAAGTTGAAAAGATAAGACATATTCAACAAGAAACAATATAGGTATAAGAGTAGTACCTTATGTAGATAAACATGTATGGTGGAAAAAAAAACTTTACTTGAAATAACTAAAGGAAATAGCATCTCCATCACTTTTCAATCGCCATGTCTACGAAATCCAATCTTCGTTGGAAAGACCTCGGGCTACCAAAACTTTTATCAACAAAACATCATCAACGACATTGGTCAACCGAGACTTTAATCAACGATTAAAACCAATGATGATTCGAGCACTTTCGTGCTGATAACGTGTTGTGTAATAACTAGAACCTATTAGCAATGTATAGAAGAGAATGAGAGAATGGGAGATGAATTTCTTATTGATATATCTCATACAAAATACATGAGCCACTATATATAGGCTATAACATTAATACAAACATAATGTGACATAGGAGTTACAAATGTGTATAGTCACTAATAATGGATGCATTCATAACACTTTTAATTTTTTTGAAGATATAAACATATAAATAATCTAAATAACAAATATAAAACAACATAAATTAATATTTAAGCCGTCAACTAATCAAATAAAAAAAAATATAATCTTATGTTGATAGTTAAATTGTTTAATCTCAAAAGTTAAATTTTTAAGTCTTTTAGCCTATTGGCATTCGAAAGTAATTAAAAACTTTGTTTAAACTTTAACAATAAAAAAATAATAAACAAAGACTACAATTAAAAAAACAATCGATGATAAGAAAAAATCGAACAAACGCACGTTAAAAAATCGAACATGTCATGCTGGAGTCGTCGGGTAGCCTCTCTGGTTTGCCGCCCAGCGTTGCTAAATCCACTGTCGTGACCATTGAGCTGTCTACCAACAACCACCCTTCAGGTAATCCACAATCACCGTTCAAAAATGAGGTTTGCCTTACTTTTATTATGTTTTTGAAAATTAGTTAGACTTATCTTTTTATTATGTGATCCGAACCGATCCGACCTGAACCGGTCTGAACAAAATCAACATACAACGATAGTCAACCGACCCAAAAATTCCGAAACTCCCTTGAAAAACTTTCCTTGGCCTGCCACTGATCCTTAAGGTTCCCAGCTATATACCACTCTAAGTACTCATCCACCTCCTATGTGGACATTATCTCTCTCATTTGACTCACTTTCTTTTATAGTTTTTGCAAATTTGTAAGTTTTGAGCACATGACTTCGAGTATCGATTCCTCATTCATTTTACATATAATTAGTTATCTAAAATCTGCAAGTTTTTGGCACCATAACGTATTTGGTTTGTAGCCTTAGACTATGTTTTGTGTAGGGTCCTAAAGGGCCTTTAAAATGGAAAAGTGCTACCGCGTGGCACCACGTAGGCAGGTTTTTCTTTTCTACACCCATGAGGTTTTTGAAGGTGTTTGTGGGGCATTATGTGAAAAGTGGTATTAGGTTTTGAAGAAAAATGAGTCTGATCCATAAGGGATAGACCGGGAATGTTCAATCGGGGGGGGGGGGTGTTCTTTTTTAATCATCGTGAGCTCAAATCCAAACAATGTGATCTACAAAACTAGAAAACATCACGAGACACGTTACAAGAAGGAAATGTGGGGATTCTTCTCGTAACCACCATTCGGGATGAGAATAAGTATTGTTCTTGTAGAGAGAGAGCAATGTATAGAGTGAGAATAAAGAAAGCAGGATCGATGTCCTTAAACCATTGGATAAGTGTGGTATTTATAGCTGAGAGATTGGAGAAGAATGGAGGCTGACGAAGTGTGGTATTTATGGCTGAGAGATTGGATAAGAATGGAGGTTGACTGGACGAGGTGTCACTATTAAGAAATAACCATTTGGTCCCCTCCGTCGTCGCAGTTAATGCTCACATAGGCAGTGGCGAAGCTTAACCCGAATGACGGGGGGTCGAAAACGTATATACCTAAAACTTCTATAAGAAAACTACATATATAACACTACTGAGCGAAAAGTTCGGGGGGTCGGGCGCCCCCGGCCCTTCTATACTTCGCCCATGCACATAGGTGGGACTAGGTTCGTGCGCCGTAATTGGCTTCACGTCGCTTTCTAGATGTACTTCTTGTATCGTCTGCCACCAGCCGTTAGTGGAGGTTAAGGAGAGGTGAAATGGCGCAACTTGATAGGCTACACGTCGCTGTCGTCTGTACCTTTTGTCCCCGACACGATGACACATCGTGGAGATCTTCTAGTACAGTATCTGGCAGGCGTTGATTGGTTGCATGTCCATTTAACCTTGTACTATATTTGTCCTCAGTGCTAGCATAGTATCACATCTGCGGGAGTAGTCTGTGGTGGAATGTTGAGACCAGCTGACTGTATTTTGGATTAAGTGCGGGTGTGGTCTTGGGCCTGCGCAGTGGCGAACCCATGATTTTTTTCCAATGGGGTCCATATTTTTTTAGTGTTCAAAATTTTCATAACTATACGTTAAAATTTTCGGGTTGGTCCTCATTCGGGTAGGGTCAGAGCGAGATTTGAATTTGATTTATAAAAAACCAGAAAAATGGGCTATTCGAGGATTGAAACCATGCCCTCTTGTTCGTAAAGATGGGGGTTTACCACTACACCAGCTTTCCTTTTCTTTCTCTAGTGTCCACCTAATTCTATTTATGGGGTACTTATAAAATTTAATATACTGGATCTACTAATTTTTTTAAAAACATTGGGGTCCTGCGACCCTAACCAGCTCTATTTGGGTCCGCCCCTGGGCCCGCGTGGGCTTGATGTGGCCCACGGGGCGATTAGGACCATACCCGACCCTTCAGTTTTGAGGTGGCTAAATATGATTGATTATTAATAAAAACCCGAACAAAGTGCTCGACGACGAAAGGGCTAAAGCCCGTTGGGGCACTAAATGGTGGTGATGTGATAATGGGCGGCAACCCCTACACAACACATGACGTTCTATAGGTGTGACATGGAGAGTGCTTGCTCATTAACCCAGTTTAGGGAGAAGTTGGATGGAAGATGAAGAGCTACAATAAAGTCCAAATTAGCAACCATAAAGTTTTGGAGTCCCTCGACATTGTAATGGCGTGATTAGTTCATCATGTTCAACATTGAAGCAGATAATCAACCTATGTTCAACAATTTAAATGTTTTGTGAACCTAAAAATTGATTTTGTTTTTGCATATGATGACATACGATGAACAGTGATTGAGTTATTTTATTTTATATTTTATGCTTTTCCTTTAGAGTCTCCAAAACTCAAGCTTAGAAAAATCACAGACACATTATGTTGTACGTTTGTTAACAGATTAATTTGATAGTTTGATGATCAGTCGTTTTACTAGAAAAGTAGGGTATGCATTTTGACTTATTTTGGTTCCAACAATTGTAGTTTGCTAAGTTGACCGCCCTCAATGTAATATATGCGACTAATGAGTACATGATCACCGTTTATATATACGTACATATATATAGAAACGGGATCAGGAGAGAACGGTGAAAAGTGTGAGAACGGATCCTGGCCCAACACGTGGCAGGGGGGGTGCTAATTGTTATGCGGGGGTACAATTGTCCTTTTATATGTTCCCCTTATTCGCGTTATAAATCTCTTTCAAATTAAAACTCCAAAGATTTCTTGTTAGTTGTTACCTTCTTTGCAAGCTTTCTCAGATCTATGGCATCTAACGTGGATTCTGTTCAACAAAGTAAAATTCGTTGGCGTTTTCTATTTTTGTTCTAGCAAATCATGCAACAGATATGGCGTTTTGTTCTTTTATGATTTGTTTCATTGTTTTTTTAATATTAGTATTTATAATGTGTTGTATGATTTTCAATGGCGTTATTCAATTATGCAATTTAACCACGTTTTAATTGGTATTTAAACAATTACTAAGAACTGATAATTGGAGTTTTCAATATTAATTTTAATTTTCGTTTACGATCTAGTATATTTCTTATGTTTTTACGATCATTGGCGTTTTACATCTATTTGATTAGTTTTGAATTTTATTTAGTAGTATTTGTGAACATCAGTTATTACTATTAGTTAATTTGTGTAAACATCAGTTTTGTTAATTATGGCGTTTTCATTATGATGTTATATTTTGTAAATTATTTATGTTGTCAAGTGTTTTTAATTATTCATCTCATGGCGTTTTTATCATGTCGTTTTTAAATTATGTGTTTATTATTTCTTGTTTATTATTCAATTAATGTCGTTTTAATCTATAATGTTATTAGGAGACATTTTCTATTTTTAATGGAGTTTTTCTGATTTTTCTGTTCCTCACTGTGTTTTCTCAGACGAAGTTGCTTCCTCAAGTCAAAGGCTTTGTCCCAAAACTGGATTACCATTTATCATTTCTGACGTTAGTGAAGAAATAAAACCCACAATGGACATGGTATACTCAAGCCTCGATGATTGTTATTCAATGTATGTTAAGTATGCCAAGGAGTGTGGGTTTTCAGTCAGGAAAGGGACTACAAAGACAAACTCTAAAGGTGTCTTATGTATTAAGTATTACTTGTGTACGAGATCTGGGTTATACAAGGATAAGAAGGTTGATACGTTGGACCTCAATCAAAAGGAGCGATTAGTGCGATCCAACTTTTCAATGAGGACTGATTGTGGTGCATTGTTATGTGTACTTTTTGAGGCTGGATTATGGAAGGTGTATAAGTTTGTCGAGGTGCACAACCATGATCTTGTTGAACGTCCTGATAAGCATTTTCTTCCAACTGAACGACACCTCACTCAGCTCCAGAAGCATGTCATACACAACATGTCTAAGATGAACTTGGGTCCCGTCAAGGTGTTTAATGTTATGAAGACTTGTTTTGGCGGTTTTGAAGATGTGGGTGCAAGTAAAGTTGAATTTAAGAACTATAAGAGGCAAATTAACTTGTTTATAGGGGAATATGACGCTGATATGGTTGTTAGACATTTGAATGTAAAAAAAAACATTCCCAGCCTAATTTCTCGTATGATTACTTCACAGAAGCAGAGAATCGTTTGAAGGGACTTTTTTGGTGTGACGATCAAGCCAAACGTAATTACCATGTGTTTGGTGATGTGATTTCATTTGACACCACGTATCGTTCCAATAAGTAATATTTTATAATTCAACTTCATCTATTTTTGGCGTTTTATGAGTTTACATGCAATGGCGTTTTTATTAGTTTACATGATATTGCGTTTTATTAGTTTACCTGCAATGGCGTTTTATAAGTTTACATGCAATGGCGTTTTATTATTGTTTCAGTTCTCAAAGCGTTTTCATATACAGATACTCTATGTTGTTTGTACCATTCACTGGTATAGACAATCATCACTGCAATGTTACATTTGGTGCAACATTATTGGCGTCGGAAACTGCTGATACGTATATTTGGTTGTTGAGAGTTTTTCTAAAAGCTGTTGGTTGTCAACCAAAAGTTGTTATCACTGACCAAGATCCAGCAATGAAGAAGGCTATTTCTGTTGTATTTGTTGACACGAGGCATCAGTTATGCATGTGACATGTGATGCATAAACTTTCTCTGAAGGTTGGTATACTTATTTTTACCTTTGGCGTTTTAGGATACACTGCTTTTTAAAATACATGGCATTCTATACTTTGTTACTCTTTTTTAATTAAGTTTTGTCTTTGTGTAATTTATATGTTTTGTTTATGCATGGCGTTTTCGTGTTATACATAGGTTGGTGTTAGGCTATGCAATTCAACCAATTTTAAAGAACGTATTTGTGGTGTTGTGTGGACGGATATTCTCACACCTGAAGAGTTTGAATCAGAATGGGAAGCGGTTATCGCAGAGTTCAATTTAGCAGATAATGACTGGCTATCTGATATTTTTGAACTCAGGGAATCTTGGATCCCTGCATACTATATAATGGAGGAGATGTCGGGTCTTATGCGAACGACACCGAGGTCGGAGAGTGAGAATCATTTTTTTGGTCAAGTGTGCAATTCGAAAGCTACACTTGTTGAGTTCATGACTCATTATGAGACTGCAATAGAAGCACAACGTCACACACCGGATCATAAATCTCGATACAAACGACCACAGTTGAAGAGTAATTACCAATTGTTGGAAGGGTAAGCTATTGACATATACACAAAAAGTATTTTTTGTGACGTTCAAGCTGAGCTTATTGGAATTGTGGATTGCATAAATCAATGTTATGAAGATCAGCCCGATGGGTTTGTTAAGTTTTACATAAATGACTTCCAGCAACCTTGTATATCCTTATTTGAGGTAAATAATGGCGTTTTATTTTTATATGGCGTTTTCTGTTAATGGCGTTCTATCATATCCAATGTGTTTTTTTAATTTTTTAAGACAAACATTCTCTGCATGGCGTTATAGAGATATTTGTTTTTGGCGTTTTTCAGGTAATGTTCCGTAAGTCTGATTGCACATGCAGTTGCTCATGCAGGCGTTTTGAACAGTTTGGTTTGCTATGTAGACATATATTCTATGTTTTGAGAATTATGGACATTAGGGAATTTCCAAAACAATACATTCTGAATAGATGGCGCAAAGAGGCTTCTCCAAACTGCTCTCCCGAATACTCAATTAATCGTGAATATATGACCGAGCTTGATCCCGATGTGCAAAGTATGATGCGAGATATTATTTTTTCAACGGAATATATTTTGAACCGTTTATCTGGTAATAAAGAGGAGCTATCCTTATACAAGGATCATGTTCAATCTTATATGTAGAAGGTTCAAGATATGCAGATTGTTACTCCTCCTGCTAGTACTAGGGATAGATTTGCCGAGATAATCGGTCAATATAAAAATGACAAGAATCCGATAAGAGTCACTGTTGGGTATAAATCCAAAGGTTATGGTTCTCGGAAGCGCCTGAAATCTAAAAAGGAGATAGCAATCGAGAAAAAGAAATCAAAGTTGAAACACGGGGCCAAAGAAAGACAGTGTCAGAACTGCAAAGGCTATGGACACTATGCATCGACATGCAAACAGTCCGTAATTAAAAGAAGATCGACAAGGTCATCGAGAGCTAGTGAAGAGTAGTTTGGCGTTTTGTATTTTTCATTCTTACAGAACATATACAGATGGTCTTTGAGAGCCAGTGTAGAGTAGTTTGGCATTTTGTATAATTCATTCCTAAAGAACACAAACATATCTCAGTTTGGCGTTTTACATCATTTTTATACATCATTTTTTCCATCTTTTTTTGACCTGTTTGTTCATAACATGCTAATTCGAAGTTACATAACAAACAATATAAGATCGGACAAGCAAATCAAACGCTAAAAAAAACAACGCCACTAAATAAAACTACCATAAACCTCTAATTTTGGTCATGCTAAACTCAATAATGTTTTACTGAACGAGATGGATAACATTGTTAATCCTCAGTCAAGAAAGATGTCTAACAATGTTGTCCATCCCATTTAGCTAAACTTTATTAAGAACAAAAACTGAATCTCCATGAAATGGCGTTTTTGAATTTTTGTGGTTTTTGTATGTTTTGGCGTTTATATTGAGGATCTTGCTCATTACATAGAGCTAAAGTTTACTGAGAAAATAGTATATATCAAAGAAACATGGAATGGAATCTTTGATATTTGGTTTTTTTTTGGCATTTCTAAGATGAATGGTATAGAGGAAAATATAGGTTTTGGTGTGGATTTTAGTAGGTCTGAGAGGTTGTTTATATAGGATGTTTTTGGCGCGATTTTTATTATAGTAAATGCTAGTAATTAAGTTCCGTCGTTTCAGTACTCTTTGTCCTGCTTTATCGGTTAAAAACAAAGTTTGGCGCTTTATATCTAATGGCGTTTAGATTAGGATGAAGTGTGTTATGTGTGTTAAGGCGGGATTTTAATAGCGTTTTATTCGTGAGTTTGGCGTTTTGTCTAAAGAAGTCAAAAGACCCTTTTACCCTTAATGAAATGCGCCACACTAATAAAAGTGATGTTATTTACGAAAACGCCACCGCGTCATCTAGTCCATATATTGTTTTGATCGGACGATCCATAAGCGTTCTCTCCGTTCTCACACTTTCTACCGTTTTCTCTAAATCCTGACCCCATATACACATACACACACACACACACACATATATATATATATAACGCTGTTAGACCACCAATAGTAGGGCTTGATTTGCGTTTTTTTTGCTCCAAAACGCCCCTTCACGCCCCTCCCTTCGCCCCTGGGGCGTTTTTTTTCGTCAAAATGGGCTTGGGCGTGGGCATTAAAACACCCAATGAAGAGAGAATGGGCAATAGAATGTTTTGGTGGTTTTTTTTACTTTTATTTTTTATTTAATTCAATTTCAATATCTAATCATTGCAAGAGACATTATACCACTAGACCCCTTTTTAACTTCAAGCCCTTTTGCTGACTAGGAACCACATATCAGGTAATGCGCAAGGGAGGGGCTTGAAGTTCAAGCCCCACTACACATGGTCTTATAATCTTCACGGGTAGGCCGGAATCCGTCGTGGCACCGCCTGGGGCGGTGTGCGGCGGCGCGGTGGAGCGCTATAGCCCGGTTTGGCGTTATGTCGCGTACTACTATGGAGTAGGGATGGGCAAATCCCGATCCCGATACCATACCGTCCCGATACCGACAAATCCCGATCCCGAATTTTGTGAAAACTAGGTACCGATACCGAAATACGTCGGTTCGGTACGGTATCGGTACGGTGTCGGTATTTTGAGGGTAAAATTCGGTATTATACCGATACCATACCGTACCGATACCGAAAAACCTAAAAGTGGATTCCGAAACCGGTACCGAAACCGCTTCGGTATGGTATTATCGGGATCGGGATGGGATCGGTATTTGATACCACTTGCTCATCCCTACTATGGAGGGTCTTAGAGCATTCACATCCCATTCCCCAATTTTATGTGAGTGGCCTCTACATATTATAAAAAGTGATTTTAAGTGAGTAAAGGAGAGGAAAAATATTATTGTTCATTTTTATTTTGTGGGGCACAGTTCACCCTTATTAATTTTTAAATATTTTTGAAAGTAGTTGTGAGTGTAAAAGAAAGAAAAGATAATGATAAAGGTATAAAAAATATTATTTAATTGATAAAAAGAGAGAAAATATATTGATTTTTAGTGTAATGATAGAAATAGAGATAAGGGAAGGGATGTGAATTCTCTTAGTTACGGGTTTGGTTCGCAAAATTCATTAGAATTGCAATTGGAAATCATAATGAACTTGGAATTTAATGATTCTTTTCTAAAATACCAAATGTGTTTGGTTACTAAACCTGTTATGGAATTGGAGTTTAAAACAAATTGGATGATGGTGTAGCAATGGCACGCGGCGACAATGATGGTGGCGTAGGCATCAGTCATGCGGGTGGTGGCAGTGGTAGCATGGTGGCGGTGGCCGGTTCGGGTGACAAAATAGTTAGAAGTTTCTCCATAAAATGAAGATAATTATAACTATTATTAGGATTACTTTTGACAGCTTTGTGACGCAAGTATGAATTAACTATTTTTTTTTATTTCTGTCGGTGTTGCATAGGAAATTTGTTACGAAATCCATGATTTATTTCGTAGTAAATTTGTCACAGAGTTGTCGGATTTGAGACTTAAAAGATTGCATATGAATTGTTCCCATATCAAGTAGTGTATTAGTTATCCAATGAAGTATATAAACTTATTTCATGGGGGTTATTTAAGTGATCGTAGATGTATGAGCGTTGTCGTCTCCTGCAAGCACAACGAGGCAATAGGGGTGACATTTGTTGCCGCTAAAAGTGGTGATCGTCGCCGCTATTGGTTCCGTCAAACCCCATCCATTGGATGAAGATAAGAAGTGTCTGGCTAGGTTTTTAAGTGGGACAACGTGTCTGGATAAGGGCAATAGCGGTGAAATATGGGGTGTCGCCGCTATTTGTGGCGCCACTAGAGTTAGGGCATTCTTGTAGTGCTATAATGTTGTATCATATGAAACAGAGATTATAAGCAATGACAAGTTTTTGAAATGTTCAATTGAATAATTTGAGGAACATGGTGACTATTGAGTAGTTCGGGGTATGTAAAATAAGTGAAATAAGAACTGTTTATTTAATGTTATAACAACGAACAATTTTTTTAATCAAACCAATATAAGTGTGCAGAACATATAAACATGTTAAATCTGGAGGTAAACAGAATCCAAGGGCTTGAACATGTGCCCAGCATGGGACTCAATGTAGTTCATTTGTGCGATTGGCAAATGCATGTAGACAACCCAATCATTGTGGCTGGTTGGGCTAGGTAATGTCATCACATAACAGTCTTGCCTGCCAGTTGGGACATGACATGATCCAAAAACCACCTTACCCCACCCGAAATCCATCTTGTCCATAAAGTGAAATCGTGTTCCGGATGACACCATCACCGACATTTCTTTGCTAGCAAATGCTATTGCTACTAGCGGCAATGTACGGCGTTCTTCAACCCATTCTAATACATCAAAGAAATGGTCATTCGTGGTGTTAAAATATCCTATATATTTTCAGTTTAAATGTTCCCTTTTCTACATTTCCAATCGTTGCTATTTATGTGTTTTGTATGAGGTTTTGGTCCGGTTTCATGGGCTTGATGTTGTATTGCTGGGCTGGTCCAAGTGTCCGTTTCATGCTAATGGGCTTAAGGGTTTGGTTGCTCTTGTGGTTATAAAAGATGAGGCACCTTGGGATTGGAACACCGCCTCTCATCATCTCCTTCTCAAAGCTCCTTTTTTCTGCTGATCTCTCACACATACATTCGTGAGAAATCTGTTTTGTTTCTTGTTTAAACCTTTGATTCCTTTAGTACATGCATGTCAATCTTTGATGACCGGCTAATGTCCTTGTACTGATTTGAAAAGAAGTTTTTGAATAAAACTGCATTTTATCTTTATGTTGTGGTTTAATCTTTGAAGTTCTGACATGGTATCAGAGCTCCAAGGTTGAATTGGTGCTCTGGTGTTCTTCCGGTGCACTCTCCGTTGCCTGTTTCTCCGGTTTTTTCAGTCCAAGGACACTGAACAAGGGTTGTTACGGTGGTGTTTTTTGGTGGTCATGTGGTTCGCCGTATTTGCTCTTCGGCTCCTTCTTGGGTGTGCTTGTTGTGCCGCCGTTGGAAGTACGAAACCCTAATTTTTAGGGTTTTCTCATCGAATTTTTTGAAGAATTTCTTGTTGGTCCCTTTTAGGGCAAACCAACAGATCTCTGTCTTCTGTCTTCTGATCAAGTTCTTGTAACCCTAAGTGAAGGTTACAAGCCTTGATCCTTTGGATATTGCACGCACCCACTGTGAGATCGTTCTATCTCTTTTTTTTCCTTGTCTTGCATCATTTTTATTGTTGTGTCTAGGCATCTTGATACCGGGTTTTAGGTGAGACCGGTTTGATCTTGGGATACAGAGAGGGTCCACTCTGTTGCATTTGTCTATGTCTAATAAGCTCCCTGAATATTGTTTGTGGAAGCACCCTTGGGTGATGAACCTCTGATCGGACCTCTGTTCAGGCTTCACTTCGTCTTGCCCTGACCAATTGTTTGATTCTTCTTGTGTTCTTTGGTTTTGTTATATTGACTGCTACTGTGTTTGGCTACTGTTAAACTGATCCTTTGCTGTTACTATTTCTGTGATTATCTGTTGTGATTCCTTGCTACAATGCCTGACATAGAAGATCAAGTTGAATCCTCTGTCACTTTGGTTAGCAAATTAGATGCAAGTGACCCGTTATACCTGCATGCTAGTGATTCAAGTAGTCTCACTATTGTCAATATTAAACTTAAAGGAACTGAGAATTATGTGGTTTGGTCAAATTCTATGAAACTTGCTTTAACTGCTAAGAACAAGTTAGGGTTTATTAGTGGTACTTGTATCAAATCAACTAAGGATGATGTTCTGGCAAGTCAGTGGGATAGATGCAATTCTGTTGTTTTAACTTGGATCCTCAATTCTGTTTCTGAAAAGCTATATGTTGGTAAAGTTTATTCTAGGCTTGCTAGTGAAGTCTGGAGTGACTTCAAAGACACTTATGACAGGGTTGATGGGTCGGTTGTGTTTGGGTTATATCAAAAGATTAATTCTGTTAGTCAAAATGGGGCTTGTGTTTCTGAATACTATCATAAACTTAACACTATGTGGAAACAATTTGATGCCATGGTTCAGTTGCCTTCTTGTACTTGTGATGCTTCAACTAAATACAATGAATTCAGTCAACTGATTAAACTTATGCAGTTCTTGATGGAATTAGATGACATTTATCAACCTGTTAGAACAAACCTGTTAACTAGGGATCCTTTACCTACTGTTAAAACTGCTTTTTCCATCATTTCTAGAGAAGAATCACCCAGGGTTTCAAATAAATCCTCAAAGATTCCCAATGTTGGTTTTGTTGCAAAAGCAACCCAATATAATGATAATAAAAAACGTTTTAACAAAGGTCCTAATCCCAACCTAAAATATACCCACTGCAATAAGGTTTTGGTCATGTGATTGAAAAATGTTTTGAACTTCATGGTTATCCCTCAAATTACAGAAATAAACCAAGCCAAAACAGTCCTCAATGGTAAAAAACAAATGTGTCTGCTAATAATTATGTTGCCAATACTATGAATGATCAATCTGCTAGTACTTCCTTGAATGCTTTAACTGCTGATCAATTTTCTAAGCTGCTAGGCCTACTAAATGAAAATAAGCTGGAAGATCCTCGCAAATCTAATATGAGTGGTAAGTGCTATAGTGCCTTCTCTTCTCTAGGATCTTATAAAAACTTCTATTGTTTTAACTCTAGTTTTTTCCACCAAAATAGAGTAAAATGGATCATTGATTCGGGGGCTAATCAACATATGGTTATGAACAATGATAAGATGTTTAATCTTGTAGATGTGTCTGAATATGATATTACTGTTAAACATCCAAATGGAACTGATGCTAAAGTTAAACAAATAGGATGCTTTAAACTTTCTGAAGATGTGATCTTGAAAGATGTTTTTGTTGTCCCTAAATATTGTGTGAATCTCATTTCTGTTCACAAACTTGCTAAAGATAACAAACTTAAAGTTGTTTTTGATGAACATAATTGTTATATTCAGGATGTGTCCTTAAGGAAAAACCTGGTGATTGGTAGGCAAACAGATGGTCTTTATTTATGTGGTAATTCTAGTAATCCTGTTATTGCATGTTTTAATAAAACTGAAACAATAAAGCTCTGGAATTCCAGACTTGGTCATCCCTCAAACCAAGTCCTACATGTTCTAAACCTTAAAAACGAATCAGGACAAGCTGAGCCTTGTGACACTTGTCACAAAGCTAAACATCATAGAATTCCCTTTCCCTTAAGTGACCATAAGTCTAAACGTGTTGGTAACATAGTTCATCTTGATGTTTGGGGTCCTTATAAACGACCCAGCCTTGATGGTTATAAATTTTTCCTCACTATTGTAGATGACTACTCCAGGTCTGTATGGGTCTACCTAATGAAATCCAAAACTGAAGTGCTTGACAATATTAAAAACTTCTATGAGTTGGTCAAAACACAATTTGAAACTAAAATCAAAATTTTTAGAAGTGATAGCGGGTCTGAGTTTTTAAACTTTCAAATGGAAAACTTTGTTAAAACTCATGGCATACTGCATCAAACATCTTGTACTTACACTCCTCAACAAAATGGGATTGCTGAAAGAAAACATAGGCACCTTCTGAATGTAACAAGAGCTTTATTATTTCAATATGGTGTTCCTTTAAGATTCTAGTCTGAATGTGTACTTACTGCTGCATATATGATTAACAGGACCCCCTCCTCTGTGTTAGGTGCTAGAACACCCTATGAGTTGCTTTATGGTTTTAAACCTTCTCTTGATCACTTGAAAGTTTTTGGATGTCTATGTTACTTTACTGTCTTAAATAATACTGATAAACTTGAGGAAAGAGCTGAACGATGTGTCTTTATGGGATACTCAAATTTAAAAAAGGGATACAAACTTTGGAGTTTGGATCAAAGGACATTCTCCTTCTCAAGAGATGTCAGCTTTTATGAAACTGTCTTTCCTTTTAAAACCAAGTTATTTTCTGAAACTGATCTAGACAAAACAAATTATTTGAATCACTCAAACTTTTTTTATATTTAAGAACCTTTGTAAGGACCTTCAAAAATATCCCAAAACGATCCATAAGTGAAAACCCGGACCCCTGAAACCCTACTGTGCATGAAAAATCAAGAAATCTAGAAAATTGGTCTTCAGGCGGGCCGCGTAAAGGATAAGCAGACCCTTACGCGGGCCGCGTCAACTTGTGTTTGACCAGATAAGCGTTCCCAGGCCACGTGGCGTACACGTGGCAGCACTACTGATGACACGCTAGCCCTAGTCTACGACTAGGATTCCTCGCGGGCCGTGTAAAGATTAAGAGGGGGCTTACGCGGGCCGCGTAAACCCCAAATTTCTGCTATAAATAGACCAGGGCATGGGCTTTCATCTGGTATCGAAAACTTTTCTCAAAAACGAAGATACACTGCTCAAATTCGAAATTTAAGATATTAGGGCGCTGCTACGATACAGGGTATTAACTCGATCGCTGCTACGATTCAATGTCTGATTGATTGAAACTATCCGATGGATGTTTAAGTGCTGCCCAAATTAGGGCTATACTTTGTCATTCGTCGTAAATTTGATGGATGTTTAAGTATTGCACTTTGTCATTCGTTGTGAGGGTTTTAATCTCGTGAGTTATCGTAAATGCTGTATTAGTTACTGACCTAGTTCGTGTGCATTGTTATTTAAATTAGGTTACAAGGCTAATCAGTAGGCTAAACTCTGCCCGTTTAAATCTGCAATGTGAGTCATTCTCTTTTATCAAAAGTATTTTACAATACTCCATTTATTTTCAAAAGTTATAATTACAGGGATTAAGTCGTGGTTATCTTAAATCACTGGCTAGTGGGGTATTGTGCACATTACTAATTTCTCACGGTTAGGCTAATAAATCCTAACAGTGATAATCATCACTACTTGGGTGAAAGGACCCAATAGTGGTATGACCATCGTCACCAGATAAAAATAAGATAGAAGCCATTGTAATCGCTCTTATGCTGTAATTTATAACTATGTGTCGTTTTATCAAATTTGAATGACTCGCCAGTATTTCCCCGCTGATAAAATATTTTCAAAACATGTTTCAGGTGACTACTGTGAACCAAGGAAAAGTGCTACGGAGCACTAACAAAGCTTGAAGTAGTGGCTCAGTTAAACAAATAAACATGTTTTGTAAATTAGGGAATTTCCTTGTGAAATTCCTCTATTGTAAATTACGGGGTTTATCCCGAATTATGAAATAAAATAATCGGGCATTTCAAGTTTTAAACGATCCTGTAAAATCTTCCGCTGTCAACTCAAATAACAAATACCACGGGTTTCTGTCCCGCGGCTCCTGGACCGGTAAAACCGGGACAGGGGCCGCGACAGAAAAAGGTGGTATCAGAGCCACTGATTTAAGCCTATTAACTATTTAGAAATACTTAATTTTCCTGATTACCATCTTGTGATTAACTGACTAATTGTTAGTTACAGTATGGGTAAGCAAAGAATTTCGGACAACTATCGTCAACTAGATAGTACACCAAAAGATAAGGGAACCTCATTCCAATCAAATTCCTCAAAAGACTCAGCAGATACCGAGGAAGGATTATTTGTTCGTAAGGCACAGTTTGAAAAACCACTTACCATTAAGAAAAGAAGTTGGATTATTAAAAAAAGTCACGAGAAAATAAAGAAGTCACAAACAAAAGAAGTGATGATTAATAAAGAGACTCAGGAAACAGGTGATAACCCACCAGGGGAAGATGAATTAGACGAACAATGGGCAAATCTCTATATGTTAGCCACTACAGCAGTAAATGTTAACTTTTAATTAAGTTAAACTGCCAACACCCTGACCCAGTACTAGCACCCATATCATTCATAAGCCAGAAACTTTAAAGAAACTTGCCGAATAAATAAACAAGAAAAGATAGACTAAAATAAATTATCCCTAGTATATTTTAAATTTCAGTTGTAAATTATAATAAATATATATATAAAAATTGCAATATTTTGTTTTAATCAATCTGTTTGTATAAATATATTAGATGTTTGTAATTAATACTTAGATTTTGATTGCTTTATGTGATTATTCAATTTACAAAAAAAATTAACCTAGAATTTTGTATGTTTCTTCATATCTGCTAAACAGCATGAATGAGTTGTCTGAAGCTCTTCAGAATCTTAATCTCTATTCTGTTAATGTGGAAGTTTCTAGAGACTTTACCGGTTATTGTGCCGATGTTGAGGAACCTATGAAATTTTAAGCCCAGCCTCCGGAGAAACCCAAGCCAAAGAAGAGAAGAAGAATTGTGGGCTGGAGACGTGTGCGTAAGAGGAAACCAGTAACACGGAAAGTTATAAAGACGGAGGATCCAATGGATAAAGGCAAGGGAATAGAGATCGAAGAAAGTTCCAAGCAAGACCAGGAAATGCTATTGTGGGAGGAGTTGGATCGTAAACTGGCAAACTGTGATATCCTTACACCTGTCAATGAAAACCTCTTTACTTATCCTGCTGAAACCCAACTCCCAGTAAATTTGGAACCGTTCATCCCAGATCCCCTTGTCAACACCCGACCTTTAGGAGAAATGGAAGAATGGTGGACCAATGACTGGCAGTTTCAGAATCTCCTGAATAACCCTTATACCTTTTTCCCTCAGTTTAACCCAGAGCCTGCACCAAACCCACCGATGAGCAATGAGAACTTGGCTGAACTCCGCCATTTTGGCGAGGAGCTGATGGATGCAGGGAATCAAATCCGGGAGGTGGGAGAACAGATCTCCTGGAAATATGACGAGAGGGAACGTCATTTCTAAGATGCCAGCTGACGAGGATGGTGTGACTATGGTTATGTGGTTGTAGGAATATGTGTTTAATAATAATATAATAATAGAATATAATTATGTAAAATAACTAAAAATAAAACTTTTGTAAGATAACCAGTGTGTACGGATGCCTATTATAATATATAAAATATCGAACGTCGAAATATCAACAATTTTGGCTATACGTGTTAAATTGATTATGTGCAATTGTTTTATTATATTTGGTTGTTATTTATTTTATGCTAATAAGTTATATATATATATATATATATATATATATATATATATATCTTAATTACCAGATGGCAAACGCTGGTAATGAACCAGTTAACGAGGTTAACCAATCCGAGCAAAACAATGAAGATCAATTTCTGAATAGGCAAGATATAGAGAATATCGTTGCTCAGGGAATAGCCAATGCTATTCCAGCAATCCTTGCTGCTGCTCGGAATCCAATTGAACCTCAACAAATTATTCCTAGCAAACGTACACACGGTGACAATTTCAGTAATAGTTTAAACGGAGGCGGTAACCATACTAATAACGACAACGATGGAATACAAGCCCCACTCCTTAAGAAAATGAAAAAGGCAACGGCTGGTTGCACTTATAAGGAGTTTCTTGCCTGTAAACCGGTGGAATTTGCAGGCAACGAAGGGGCGACTGCTGCACTGCGTTGGTTAGAGAAAACCGAGGCGGTGATTAAAATAAGTAAATGTGCTGAGGAAGACAAGGTCATGTACGCGTCGCATCTTTTTAAAGAAGGGGCGCTAGAATGGTGGAATACAGTACTACAAGCCAAGGGAAGCGATGTGGCCTATGCCATGAACTGGGAAGAGTTTAAGCGGCTAGTGGAGAGAAAATTCTGTCCCGAATATGAGAAAGAACAAATGGCGAATAAATTTCTGAACCACCGGATGGTGGATGTAGATTGTCGAGGGTATACTTCGACATTCTTCGAATATGCTAGAGTGGTACCAACCCTGGCTTTCGCCAGAACCGGTACTTATTTCCCGCTATATTTGGGGATTGATTGGCGAAATCCGTGATATCGTTAAAGCTGCGAGACCTCGCACAATTGACGATGCAGTGGAATTAGCCAACACTTTGACTGACGGACTAGTACGTACGCGAGAAGAAAATAGAAAGAAGGAAGTGGCCCAAAATATTACCCAAGGATTCCGTATGGGTAACCGTAGCAATTTCAAGAAAAAGGGAACTGGGCAATCTTCCACTGTTCCATTTTGCAATGCCTGCAAAAGAAAGCATTTTGGAAGATGCAAAGGGTATTGCAATTTCTGCAAAATTCCGGGGCATCAAGAGGAAGATTGCAGGAAGAAGAAAGCAACAATCTGCTACAACTGCGGAGAAACTGGACATTTTAGGCCAGACTGTCCCAAATTGGTCAAACCAGCTGATAACAAAACCAAACCTGCAGAAGGAACTACCAAGAGAAATGCAAGAGCCTTCTAGTTGACTACTCAGGAAGCAGAACTAATTCCTGATGTAATAGCTGGTACGTTCATAGTTCACAACGTTTATGCAAAAGTATTATTTGACTCTGGTGCAAACCAAAGTTTTATAAATACTTCATTCTGCCAAGCTCTTAACCTACCCTTAACCAACCTTAGGCAGGTTTTTACAGTCGAAACGGCTGATGGGAATTCTGTTAACATAGATAAGGTTTTGCAAGAAGGAAAGATAGAAATCTTAGGCCATAAATTCTCTGCAAACATGTTACCTATGAATTTAGCCGGATTCGATATAGTATTAGGAATGGATTGGTTAGTAGCCAACCATGCGCGAATTCTCTGTGATAAAAACTCCATAGAAATTCATACACCCACAGGAGAATTATTGGTGATTACAGGAGATAAGCCACGAAAGCCACTGAAAATCATTTCAGTAATGAAATTGGCCAGTTATGCAAGAAAACAAGAATTAGTGTATATGATTTCAGTAATCATTAACACGAAAGATAAGGAACTTAAAGAAATTCATGTAGTAGTAGAATACCCAGATATATTCCCAGAAGAACTACCGGGATTACCACCCAATAGGGAAGTAGAATTTAGAATTCATCTAATTCCTGGAACTACACCGATAGCCAAGGCACCTTATCGGTTAGCACCCACCGAAATGCTAGAATTGAAAAAGTAGTTAGATGAATTGCTAAGTAAAGGATTCATACAACCTAGTTCGTCCCCATGGGGAGCTCCAGTGTTGTTTGTGAAAAAGAAAGATGGGTCAATGAGAATGTGTATCGATTATAGGGAATTGAATAAGGTTACAATTAAGAATCGATACCCATTACCTAGGATTGATGATCTATTCGATCAACTTCAGGGGGCTAGATATTTTTCTAAGATAGATTTACGCTCCGGATATCATCAATTGAAGGTACAAGAAGAAGACATACCTAAAACTGCTTTCAGAACTAGGTATGGTCACTACGAGTTTACAGTCATGCCCTTTGGATTAACAAATGCTCCTGCAGCATTTATGGACATGATGAATAGGATCTGTAAACCGTACTTCGATAAATTTGTAATTGTCTTCATCGACGATATACTCATTTATTCCAAAAGCCAGGACGAACATTGTGAGCATCTGCATGCACTCTTAACTTTGTTAAGAAAGAAAAGCTTTACGCCAAATTCTTGAAGTGTGAATTTTGGCTACAGGAGGTGCAATTTTTAGGACACCTGGTGAATCACGAAGGTATTCACGTAGATCCCTCTAAAATAGAAGCAATCACCAAATGGAAAGTCCCGCAATCAACTATGGAAATTGGAAGCTTTCTAGGGTTAGCTGGATACTATAGACGATTTATTAAGGATTTTTCCGAAGTAGTCGTACCGTTAACTAAGTTAACCTGTAAAACAGTGAAGTTTGAATGGGGACCTAGGCAAGAGGAAGCTTTTAGGATCTTAAAACAGAAATTAACAAACGCTCCAATTCTTGCCTTACCAGAAGGGACAGAAGATTTTGAAGTATACTGTGATGCTTCAAAACTAGGATTAGGATGTGTGTTAATGCAACGCAAGAAGGTAATTGCATATGCATCAAGACAATTGAAAAAGCACGAGGAAAACTATATGACTCATGATTTAGAGTTAGGAGCCATAATTTTTGCCCTTAATATTTGGAGACATTATCTGTACGGAAGTAAGTTTACTGTCTATACAGATCATAAGAGTTTAAGATATATATTTGGGCAAAAGGAATTAAACATGAGGCAAAGAAGATGGATGGAAATCCTAAGCGACTACGACTGTGATATTCAATATGACGAAGGAAAAGCGAACGTAGTTGCTGATGCTTTAAGTCGTAAGTATCATGAGAAACAACGACGAGTTCGTGCTCTTAGATTAAGTTTACAATTAGACTTAATGGAACAATTGAAAAAAATTCAAGAAACAGCAATCAAGGATGATGCTGAAGGAATGAAAGGAAGAATAAAAGAATTAGAACAAGGAAGTGATGGAATTTGGAGATTCCATAAGAAAAGGATTTGGGTACCTAAGCAAGGAGAGTTAAAAAATAAGATTTTAGAGGAAGCCCATAAATCTAGGTATACCATGCATCCTGGTAATAATAAGATGTACCAAGATTTAAGAAATAACTTCTGGTGGATAGGAATGAAAAAGGATATAGCTAGATATGTTTCTAAATGTCTTACTTGTTCACAAGTTAAGGCAGAACACCAGAAACCCTCAGGTCTACTACAACAATTAGAAATGCCTGTTTGGAAATGGAAACTCATAACAATGGATTTTGTTACTAAGTTGCCCAAAATCAGAAAAGGTAATGATGCGATTTGGGTAATTGTGGATCGATTAACCAAATCAGCTCATTTTCTATCCATGAAAGAAACCTTCAGCATGGAAATGTTAGCCAAGTTGTATGTAGATGAAGTAGTATCCTTACATGGAGTCCCACTCTCCATTGTATCGGATAGGGATAGTCGTTTCACTTCGCATTTCTGGACAAGTTTCCAAGAAGCCATGGGAACCCGACTAAATTTAAGTACTGCATACCATCCTCAGACAGACGGACAAAGTGAAAGGACGATCCAAACCCTGGAGGACATGCTTAGGGCATGTGTGATAGATTTTGGTGGAAACTGGGATGACCACCTACCTTTAATTGAATTCTCCTATAATAATAGTTACCATTCAAGCGTCGAAGCTGCCTCGTTCGAAGCACTGTGTGGATGAAAATGTAGAACTCCAGTTTGTTGGGTAGAAATAGGAGAAAGTCAGTTATCAGGTCCTGAAATCGTGCAAGAAACTACTGACAAGATCACTCAAATCAAGGAAAGACTGAAAACGGCTCGAGATCGTCAGAAGAGTTATGCCGATAATCGACGCAAGCCGTTAGAATTTCAAGTTAAAGACAAAGTACTCTTGAAAGTTTCTCCTTGGAAAGGAGTAGTTCGGTTCGGTAAGAAAGAAAGCTAAGTCCAAGGTACGTAGGACCATTCCCAGTAGTCCAACGAATAAGGCCAGTCGCTTATCGCTTACAACTACCAGAGGAACTAGCTGGAGTACATGATGTATTTCATGTATCCAACCTCAAGAAATGTCTATCTGATGAATCCCTGGTCATACCTCTTCAAGACATAGAGGTAAATGAAAAGCTAAAATTTGTTGAGAAGCCACTGCAAATAGAAGACAGAAAGATCAAGTTTCTTAAGCACAAGCGACTAGTGCTGGTTAAGGTCAAATGAGATTCCAAGAGAGGACCCGAATACACTTGGGAGTTAGAATCAAAGATGAAACGAAAGTATCCTCACTTATTTCAGTAAATCTCGAGGACGAGATTCTAAATAAGGTGGGGAGGATGTAAGGACCTTCAAAAATATCCCAAAACGACCCGTAAGTGAAAACCCGGACCCCTGAAACCCTACTGTGCATGAAAAATCAAGAAATCTAGAAAATTGGTCTTCAGGCTGGCCGCGTAAAAGATAAGCGGACCCTAACGCGGGCCGCGTCAACTTGTGTTTGACCGGATAAGCGTTCCCAGGCCACGTGGCGTACACGTGGCAGCACTACTGGTGACACGCTAGCCCTAGTCTACGACTAGGATTCCTCGCGGGCCGCGTAAAGATTAAGAGGGGGCTTACGCGGGCCGCGTAAACCCCAAATTTCTGCTATAAATAGATCAGGGCATGGGCTTTCATCTGGTGTCGAAAACGTTTCTCAAAAACGAAGATACACTGCTCAAATTCGAAATTTAAGATATTAGGGCGCTGCTACGATACAGGGTATTAACTCGATCGCTGCTACGATTCAATGTCCGATTGATTAAAACTATCCGATGGATGTTTAAGTGCTGCCCAAATTAGGGCTATACTTTGTCATTCGTCGTAAATTCGATGGATGTTTAAGTATTGCACTTTGTCATTCGTTGTGAGGGTTTTAATCTCGTGAGTTATCGTAAATGCTGTATTAGTTACTGACCTAGTTCGTGTGCATTGTTATTTAAATTAGGTTACAAGGCTAATCAGTAGGCTAAACTCTGCCCGTTTAAATCTGCAATGTGAGTCATTCTCTTTTATCAAAAGTATTTTACAATACTCCATTTATTTTCAAAAGTTATAATTACAGGGATTAAGTTGTGGTTATCTTAAATCACTGGCTAGTGGGGTATTGTGCACATTACTAATTTCTCACGGTTAGGCTAATAAATCCTAACAGTGATAATCATCACTACTTGAGTGAAAGGACCCAATAGTGGTATGACCATCGTCACCAGGAGGTGACACGGCGCCAGATAAAAATAAGATAGAAGCCATTGTAATCGCTCTTATGCTGTAATTTATAACTATGTGTCGTTTTATCAAATTTGAATGACTCGCCAGTATTTCCCCGCTGATAAAATATTTTCAAAACATGTTTCAGGTGACTACTGTGAACCAAGGAAAAGTGCTACGGAGCACTAACAAAGCTTGAAGTAGTGGCTCAGTTAAACAAATAAACATGTTTTGTAAATTAGGGAATTTCCTTGTGAAATTCCTCTATTGTAAATTACGGGGTTTATCCCGAATTATGAAATAAAATAATCGGGCATTTCAAGTTTTAAACGATCCTGTAAAATTTTCCGCTGTCAACTCAAATAACAAATAACACGGGTTTCTGTCCCGCGGCTCCTGGACCGGGTAAAACCGGGACGGGGGCCGCGACAACCTTCAATATAGTGACTCATTTCAGTTGTCAGCTTATGCTGACTCCGATTGGGCTAAATGCGTCGACTGCAGGAGGTCTGTCACAGGGTTTTGTATCTTTCTTCTCAAATCAGTACAAGGACCATTTCTTTGGGTACGTTTATATCCAAGCGACTAAAGACCCATTAGGCCCGGCTAGCCTAATGGATTCAGTTTAGCCAACTATTTGTTAGTTGGAGGGAAAGAATTGGTATCTTAGTTTTCCCTATTTGTAGTTGTCATGTTTGTATTTGTGATAATAACGAGGTGATGCTGGCCCGAACGTTGCCGCGGGATGCTAATTGTGAATATCACTCGTTATCACTACATGATATGTTAAAATTCTTAGGTCTATTCAAATTCTTAAACATATGTTGCATGGATCTTCTTCGATGCGATTTCTATGTTGCATGTACATTATTCAGAGTGAAGTAATAGTAACAATTAGCCTACTTTTTTCTTTAAAGGGCAAATGTTACATAATCCTTACTTCTGAATTACACTAAATTTACCCAATGTCGGGAATTAAACCTTGGGCTCTTCTCAAAAGTTATAAAACCTCTATCACCCCATAATTAATCTTCTACTACCACTATAATAATAATAATAATAATAATAATATTTCTGTATTATTATATAAGTATTTAAATACTTCGAATACAATTAATTATTAATAATATTAATCTTTTGGATGATGGAAAACGATTGGGATGCGAAACATCTTTTGAAATATATTTATTACATTAAAATAAATTCATCCTATTTCAATTTATGCGTTTATATATAAATTATTATTTCTGTTTTATTTTCTAATTGTTCAAATAGTTTAATTACAATTAATTTTAAATAATAATAATATCCATTCATTTAGATAGTGATGCGACATCAACTATATAGATATGAAAATGCAAAACATTCTTTTCATTTTATACATTAAAGCGTTTTGCTTCAAAACAATATTCTGTTTATCGGGTGGTACAATGCGCAACATATTTCTATGTTTAAACCTTCTTCTTGTATGTATGTTTTAGTGGTTGTAAGATGATATTACGAATACTATTCGTTGCATATTATGTTGTCAAGATTTTATTCATTCCTTCATTGTATATATTCGTTCCTTCATTTTTATCAATGAAATTTAATTCATATTGAAATGAAATGGCTTTTGGTTCAAATGCCAGAAGAGTACCACCCTACATTCTGAAGACACATTATTACTATTATTTTTATTGGTTAAACAAATTTGCTTCTCATCTCTCACACTTATCTTCAAACGTCGCTTCTCCTCAGATCCATTTTTTTATAATTGCTTAAACAAACTTGCTTTTTATCTCTCACACTTAAACAACCCTGTATCTTCAAATGGCGGTTGGGGTTATGTAGGATGCGAAATGGCGGTGGTCGGAGGAGACGTGTGGGTTTGTTATTTTATTCCGAACGGTGCGGCGGCTCGGTTTGGATGGGTAAAGGGCCGGCGGTTATTCTTTTTAGACGTGGCGATTCTTATTAGGTTGGAACATGGGTGATTAAATGAATTAAATTAAAATATATAAGATGTCGTTAAAATACAGGCAATAACATTGCAGGAGAGAGTTGAAACGGTGCGTCGCTTGTATATCGGTTGCGTCTTAAGTTGGTTTTTGTAGGGATAGATAATTTGGTCACCGAAAAGTGCCCGTGGACGCAGATTGTATACCGCAATTGAATCATGTAAATATTTTGTGTTCATCCTATTAATTTCTTCACATTATTATTATTATTATTATTATTATTATTATTATTATTATTATTATTATTATTATTATTATTATTATTACTTTGTGATTTTTTTTATTTTTTTTGGTGTTGACCAATCAATCAAGAAAAAGGAATTAGAAATACCAGCCGCCACCTAGTTTCCCAAGTCCAAACAAAAAAAATATTATTGTTGGTGTTGATTGATTCGCACAGGAGCAACAAGTATTAGAAAATAGTTTTGTTTTCTTATTTATTTATTTATTTATTTATTTGAAGTTATTATTTGGTTTTGGGTTGGTCATAAATAAAATTGTTTATTATTCGGTTGTTATTCTGGTGCATATTTAGTTTGGTTGATTAATTACTCGTCATTTGTCCATGGCTTTATAGCCTAGTGGCATGTTGGGGGTGGGATAAGACTTTGGGACTAATAGGTCCTGGGTTCGATTCCCACAAAGGGGGTTTTCCCATATTTATTGGGTTTCCTCCTGAATTGGTGTATAGGTATTATGCCTAGTGGAGATGGATATGATCGGGTGGTTCCGCTGGTGGCACGATGATACTCCAGTGGTCCGTCAGTGATCCAAAAATTTGCCGTTCAAAAAAAAAATTACTCGTCATTTTTCGTAATAAATTGTTTTAGTAGTTAATTAAGTACAGATACCTTCAAGTTTTTAAGGCCCAAGCAGTAGTGTGGATTAATTAGTCTAACCTTATACCGACTCTTCAAATCAACCACATGCATTGTGAGTGTGAAGTAATATACGCCTAACAACTTGTTAGTACAAATCAATAGGTCATGTCTTGTATTGAGTTGTGAGATTGCACATGATCGAAGGATGATTCTTGTTTTAATCTTAAAGTTATAAAAGTTTTGAATCAACTTAAAAGCCATCGTTTAATTAGTATGTGAATGCAAAAAGAATGGGTTACTTGTTTGTTTTATCAACAATAGTGGAGGGTTCAAATAAGTAAAAAAGTGACTTGTAACAAAAGAAAAAAATAAATTTGAACACTACAAACAATGATATATCATTCAAATACATAACTTATAGCTATTAGCTAGCTTGTATACATTTAAACTAAACACAAAACGGAAAATGAAGACATCACTCCAAGCTGCACAAATTTAAAGAAACATCTTAAAGAGCAAACAAATTGAACACAATTTTTCACACCAAAAACTTCACTATAAGCTGCACAAGTTCAAAAAACTATATAAGGTGCATTAGATTTTGAGGTAATCTGCATTTAAGGGCTTCATGATATGACTAGCATGTGCCTCAATATAGTTCATATGTTTCTTTGGCATATGCATGTAAACAACCCAATCCTCATTGTTTATCGGACTGCCCATTGTCATCACAAAACAGTCCTTCCTTTCAGACGGGACATGGCATGATCCGAATGTCAGCTTACCCCAACCAAAATCCATCTCGTCCATGGTCTCGAATCGTTGTCCTGCTGACACCGAGAATGACATGTCGCTACCTGCAAAAGCCTTTGATATTAATGGATGTGGCTTTTGTTCTTCCACCCAATCTATTATGTCCAGGAAATGCTCTTTTGTAGTTGCAAGCTGCAAGAACTCTTTTACCTTTGTAGCTATATTGCTTAGTGACATTTCCTTCAACTCCTAGAGAGTTAAAAATAGTTGATTAGATTCTCATCCATAGTCTCATTTTAGGGTTTTGGTTTATTGGTAAGATGTTTTGAGGGGAAAAGGCGTGTATATGTTGTTTGTGGTAAGATGCTATTGACTTAATTAATTTGTAAAATTGGTTACAGTTTAATAATTCATCGGTTCGATTCCGATAGTCGGCTTTTCTCAATTTATTTTATTCGATGTTTTCCATGATTGATAATGCATCTTTGAAATCAAAGAATATCGATAAAAGTGTCTTCCTCTTTTCGCAAAAGCCATTGATTTATTATGTTAATGTTATAGGAATAAATGCTACTGACTATTAAAAATTACTAAATCAACCGGTATTTAGCAAGTCTTATGTGACACGTACAAAAAAATTTCACTCTAGCGTAGTACATTTCTGAACTAGCTAGCACAACATATTTCATAAATTAAAATTTAATGTGTTCTATAAATGCATGTTTTATTTTATTTTGTATTGTTTTTTGTATAATTTTTGCACAATAAAGCAATAAAAACAACATAAAAATAAAATAAAATATAAAAACAAAAGATAACTATAAACTTTACTTTTAAACTGATTTATTATTAGGTAAATAAAAAATAATACTTTTTGTAAATTAAAAAAAAAGAGTGAAAAAATAATAATTTGGTAAATAAAAAAATAAACCCCTGCTCTTTCAACTTCTACGGTGAAGATGGTTAGTTTCGTGATTTTTCATGATAATAATTCATTTATCAAATTTGTAACTTAAATAAATTTATTACCTGTGGTTTTTTCGACCCATATGGCATCGATAAAACATTTCCGAAATGCGAAGTCATTAGTTTTTCTTTCTCTTCTCCATCTCCCTCACTCAACCTTCTTCGTCCATCGACGGTAACTACCACATTACAGGCTACACCGTGTATTCCCGAGTCTTCCATGCTCAATGCTATTTCCTTCCACAAGAATGAAGTGAAAGCCACTAGCTTGGACGTTCTACACCCTTCTTCGCTCGCCAACAATTGTAGCATTTTAAGTTGTTCACCCTTAGTGTAGAATATGCGATTAACAAGTAGATACTCATCTTCTTCACATGAATCATTATCAATGTTGGATGGTGGTAGAAATGGAGCAAACACGTTGTCAATTAATGAAGAATAAACAGTTGGGGACCTTGGATTAAGGTAGGACCTCCCAAATGAGGGAATCATAGATGGGGTTTTAGATCGAGTCATGTCCGCCCATGATGAGATGAACATGTTAGCAGAGTAACCATCCACTATACGATGATCAACCATGACACCTATCACTATCCCTTCACATTCTAACTTCGTAACCTGCATTATATTGAGGGAAATCATGTTCAATTCCTTCATAACAAAACCATATATTGGTATCACAATTTTTGAATATATATCATATATGAATTTACAAGTAAGGGGGTGGGGGTGGTCATCACTCACTCATCACTCACAACACCCAATCAAGTTCCGTCATGTTATCAACCATTTTTCCATCACTCACAACCTTTTTTAGTGACAATGGTCATCACTCACAACACCTAACAATAAACCCCCACACCCCCTCACATCCATCCATTTTTCATGCGTGAAGAATATCACCGAAATCCATCACTCGTTGAACTATTGTGTGGCGGTGGACTTTTTGTATGTTCCACGCGTGATAATAGGTGCATCACGCACCACCCCGCCTCCTCTAATGATTCAACGTTGACCAATAAATCATTTTCTAGTCTTATACTTTAGTTTATGACGTAAGGATAAACAAATAACGTCTTTTTTTAACGGCTAACTCACACGCCCTCAAACCTACTGTCAAGTTTGTCGGTAATTATCGGTCATATCGTACAATTTCACTCGGTAACCTACTTTCTAACAACTTCACATTTATTTTTAATGCATCTTTAAGTCATATGCATGAATAAACAATCAAATTGTGTTCATATATAGTTTTTGAGTTTCAGAAAAACAAGAGTGAGAAACTATAACCATGGAATTTATATCATGTACTTCTATTTTATATTTTTATAATATTAGAAAATAAATGGTTCGTTCTGTTCATACTTTCTCACAACATGTAGTGTTCTACATAGATTTCTTCCCTGCATGGTCGGCTCTTGGGCCGGCCAACCCGTGCCGACGCCCGAGGCCTAAATTTTCAAAGGGCCCAAAAAGTCTTTATAAGCTTTTATAAATTTATTAAATTATATTTTTAGTATATTCATATGCAAGAAAGTGTTGTTGGTGTAGTCGCAAAAACCATCTAAAGATAATGTAAATATCTCAAGTTCAAGTCTTGGGCTCTACCACTAAGGCTTTATTTTTCTAATTCATTTCCCATTAACCACAATTTTGGGTCCAATTTCTTTTGTCGTCCGAAACCTAAATTTTTTCGAGCGTTTTCGGGACGGCTCTGCTTCCCTATACTTTTGCATGATAATTTCACTGCTCACTACAACAAATTAACAAAATAAAATTTGATATTAAAGTTCACAGCTTGTTGCACATCGTCCATGCAGATTTATGCATGCAATAATTACTAACTTAAGAAAAAAAAAAAAAAAAAAACTTTAACAAGAGAAACAAACGAAAAGGCTTAATATTAGTGATTACGTACCTGGATGGCAAGAACCCCACGTAGTAGTTTTTTGGGCATTAGTTTGCCTTCAATACACTCATCTGGATTGTACAAATTCAGCTCCATAAGCTCTACATCAGCTACAGCTTCAACAAAGTCAACCCCTTGGTTGTTACACTGAATCTGATTCTCTGCAGCAGCTTCATTCCAAGCTATCTGACCAGCAAGGGGAGGGTAGAGTGAGAGAGCTCGAGATAAGGATGCTTTGAGGGTTTTTACAATGGTGGTGAAACATAAACTCCTATTGGAGGGTTTCTTGTAAAAGAATGTTGAACCAACATCCAAAGGTGGCACAAGCAAATCAAAGTTGGTAAAGGGTAACCAGTGGTCATTCCATGGTGCTTCTGCACCCACCACTACTTTGTTAATCACCTTTACTTTGAAACTATCACTCCCAAATATTCCCATAACTTTAAGAGAGAGGTGATGAACCGGTACAAGTGTACTTAATTAGCAAAATGATCGGTATATATAGAGGTGGATTAGTGTGCCACGTCTCATGTTTTAAGTTAGAAAGAATGTTAAGAAGCTAGTTTTAGATGTCTAACTAATAACGAAATGTTTTAAGCTTAGGTTGGTCAAGTCACTTAAACTATCACAAAACATTATTTAACATCCACTTCAAGGATTTAAACTTATAGCGACGATATAAATCGGAAAACATTTTTTAACATCCCCTTCAAGGATTTTAACTTATAGCTACGGGGATTTACACTACTAGAAAAAAGGGACAATTTCCTACACAATTTTTTTCGACACAGATTACTACGACGAATTTCCTACAAAAAAAAATTTCAAGATTTTGTTACAAATTTTCGATTCATCCATGACGAAAAATAAGAAAACCCTAATTAATTGATAGTTGAGTAACAAATCTATCGGAAATAACCTACAAAACAAAAAAAAATAAGGGAAAGAATATCGTTTCCTACACATTTATGACGAAAAATAAGAAAACCCTAATTAATAGACAGTTACGTCACAAATTTGTCGGAGATAATCTACAAAAGGTTAATTATTATTTTTTACCAAATAAATATTATATAAGCCAAAAAATAAGGGAAAATAATATCGTTTCCTACATATTTATGATGAAATATTTATTTTTTAATTAACTTAAACCATCCGTCGAAATTCCGTCACAACTTGTGACAAGTTTCTGACAAAAAATAAGAAAATCCTAATTAATTGACAGTTACGTCACAGATCTGTCACAAATAATCTACCAAAAGGTTAAATAACAATAAAACTAGTATATAATAATTATAAAATAAACATATTCCTATACATTTATGACAAAATGCTTATTTTTAAATATAATTGTCACAAAGGCGTAGGAAACAATCCATGTATGAATACAATTTCCTACGCATTTATGACAAAATGCTTAAATCCATTGCAAGTTGTGACACATTTCTTACAACATTTAAGGATTTGTCACAAATGTGTAAGAAACAACCTATATAATTATTCTTATTTTAAATATTAAATGTATGTAACTATGTGGACGTATGGATATGAGTATAATGTGAGTATGTATATATGTATTTGTGTATGTGGGTATATATGTGAACGTATATGCATGTTTGTATCTATATGTGTATGTGGATGTGATTATATTTGTTATTAAGTGTGCATTTGTATGTATGTATGTATGTATGTATGTATGTATGTATGTATGTATGTATGTATGTATGTATGTATGTATGTATGTATGTATGTATGTATGTATGTATGTATGTATGTATGTATGTATGTATGTATGTATGTATGTATGTAATGTATATGTGTGTGTATTTATATATATGCATGCCGAAATTGACTTGGGAGTAGCGGATTAGGCAGGATTTGATAGACTTACACCTTTATGAGGACATGGTGGAGAATAGGAGTTCGAGGAGACGTATGATTAAGGTTAAGGACTTTTAGAAGAATGTTACGGTTTTATATTAGTTTCTCGATTCAGGACCTCAACATCTTTAGTCTCTTTCAATGGCATGTGATTGATTTCTATGTATATGCATGTATATACGTATGGATGTGTATGGGTGTATTGTGCGTATATGTTTGTGTGTATGTATATGAGTATGTATCATAGTGTATATAAACCACTAAATATATATGTACTTATACAAATTGCTACTAAATAGTAAATATATATATGTACTTATACAGATTGCCAAATTATATTTTGTGCAATGGGTTCGGAAGTGCATATACATATACGTATAGGATAATAGATATAGCTTTCTAAAATGGAAGATGGATTAGTAGGTATCTATAAGTATAACTTTGTAAAACAAAAGTATATCATGTATAATAAAGTTGTACCAAAGATTGATTGAAAAAAACGATGTTGGACTTTAGAAAGACGAAATGTAAAAATTTTTCGTCAGAAATCTGTAGGAACCTAGTAGCTATTTCCTACGCATTTATGACAAAATTTATATTATGTCGGAAATCCGTCACAAGTTGTGACAAGTTTCTGACAAAAAAATAAGAAAACCCTATTAACTGATAGTTGCGTCACAGATCTGTCACAAATAATCTACAAAAGGTTAAGTAATAATAAAACTAGTATATAATAATTATAAAATAAACATATTCCTATACACTTATGACAAAATGCTTATTTTTATATATAATTGTCACAAAGGCGTAGGAAACAATCCATGTATAAATACAATTTCCTACGCATTTATGAGAAAATACTTAAATCCATTGCAAGTTGTGACACATTCTAACGACATTTAAGGATTTGTCACAAATGTGTAAGAAACAACTGTAGGTCCCTCGGAGGTTGAGGTCAAACCTATTCCTTGTTATGCTTAACACACTAGCAAGTGCGGAATCCAAGCTAGAATGCAAACCGAGATAGAACAAGCACAAACACAACACACAATCTTCACCGATTAACACCACTTGTATTAATACGAATGAAAGGTTCGGTTACAAAGCTATGTTTACAAATGTGTTTTGCAAACTCTCTAAAACACTCGTGTGTGTATGCTCTCAACAGAATGCTCTCTGTGTTCTCTTGTCTCTCCCCCCCCCCCCCTTTTAATAAAGTGAACACATTACCTGGGTATATATACCCAACACAGCGCGTCTGGTCGAAGGATCAGATAGACTGATCGAAAGATCATCTATCGATCTGAAACAGCTCGAAGGATCCACATATACACCTCGAAGGATGATATCCTTCGAGGTCCATCAATCATCCATCGAAGGCTTATCTTTCGAGCTCATCGAAGGATCTAAACAATCCTTCGATGACACATCCTTCGACACAGATATATTACAACCATTGTCTAACTGTTTGGCCAAGTCAAACCAGGAGGATGGTCGACTTGGTCAAACTTACAAGACTAACAAAGACATCGTTTAGTATCATGACAAAATACAGACAAAGTACAGACACAAGTGCACCAACAAACTCCCCCTTGGCTGTAGCTTTGTCTCGATCTTCGTGTCTTCAAGTCTTTGACGTCCTTTCAAGTCTTCAATGTCGGAGGATCTTTAAAGTCTTCACGTCGTGAAAGCAGAAAGTGTACCAACAAACTCCCCGTTTCATGTAGGAAGTGTGTTGACAAACTCCCCCTTAACATAAGCTCCCCCTTGAGTTATGCTCGTGAATGTTTTGATCTTTATAACTTGAGATCCTTGAGGTATTGATGATGGTCAGCGGCAACTCGATCATCTTTATCATTTGAGTGCCTTCACGTCGTGTCTTCATTCCGAAGCTTGTCAACGAACATGTTCTCCTTGCCTTTAGAATCTGCACATGCAAGAAATCTAAACGCGTAATGAGAACAACTGCTTGGAATATAGTTAACATAAACAAATGACACACGTATGACCATATTTCAATCAACTACCGTCCGACAGTTTGAAAGTTTAACGAATTTATCAATTTTAGGTTTTTAACTTTCAAAACTTGCAAATTTTGACCGATTATGAAGATTTAGTCAATTTTGGTTTTCGTTCAGGTTTCGGGCAACGAAGACTTGAGCTCCAACATCGTACGATCGAAAACTAAAATAGAAATAAAATCTTTTTGGTTTTTAGAAAGTTTATATTAAAACACACCTAAAATGTTTTTGGAATTTTGAATATTTCAAATGTAAAGACTGAAAGCAGTAAATAAATATATACAAAGATGCAGAAACTGAAAGCATTAAATAAATATTTACAGACATTCTTTTTGCGAGTTTCGAGGGTAAGAGAATCATATCAGTGTACGGTCATGCCAAAACGCTCTTGTTGTTCAATTAGTTAACATTAAGATAAGCATCCTATAACAATTATCGGTATTGTTGTCCACTTAAGCTCAACTTATCAGATGTAATCATGGCGAGGGGATACGTTAAGGTATGATTTATACTTACCGACCGGTGTTCATCCACATCACGACACATTCCCGTATCAAGGTATGCACGAGGGTTCATCTTACCGGTGAGTATACCGATTATCATCTGTTTGACCGTATATGATGTGAGAAACTCACTTATTTTGATTGAAAACAAGCCCTATGTGATAGAATCACTTATTGATGAGGAACTTGATTTTCATGCATGAGGGCACAGGAGCAAGTCCGTGAACAGGTCAGTACTTTCGTACAGCAGAGAGACGAACTTGACTCCCGGATAGATGTGATATATTATCACTTATTTGTTTGGACATGTGATTGTTTATCACTTATTGAGGTCGAATGCAATATGTACACGTATGTATGGTATCATGGAAGATCTAGACTTGCGTCCCCATTATTTTTCGGTAAAAGATACAACCATGATACCCAGATGATAAGCAGCATAAAGACCGAATATCTCAGAACCTCGGCAATCTCTCAAACGGAATTTCGGTACCAAGACCATATGCCAATGAGTGGTTCCCACCTGGTCTTCAGTCGGATTTAAGTTTATATCACCCTGCACACTTTAAAATGATTGTGAGCCTACCGATACATCTTATATAGAGCTGCTTATCGTTTTTCATTTAAGGTTTAAAGAGGTTTGGACAGACCACTGATGTACTATCATTTTCTCTTTTGCTCGTCAGGAAACTCATTTTTGTTTTTCTATTGTTTTTGTGTTTTTGAAATTTTTCGATGTTTTTGGATTTTCAAATTTTGGATTTACTCCCCCTAAAATCAATAAACTAAGACAAATTTAAAACACAAAGGTATTTACAAAAATGATTTTCCGATGTTGGTTTTACTCTTGCTTGACCTTAATGCCGTTTACCAGTAATAAATAGTCAAATCTTGATTTGTCAAATGCTTTGGTAAAAAGGTCGGCACGTTGGTCATCGGTGTGGACGTAAGCAACATCGATTAGCCTTTTCTCAAAGCAATCACGTATGAAATGATACTTAATTTCGATGTGCTTAGTCTTTGAATGCTGCACAGGATTTCTAGTGATCTGTAAGGCAGCAGAATTATCAACGTAAATAGGAGTAGTTAGGAATTCAAAACCGTAGTCGCGCATTTGTTGTTGGATCCATAGGACTTGGGAGCAACAACTTGAGGCAGCAATGTATTCAGCTTCGCATGTTGATGTAGCGACGCACGTCTGCTTCTTGCACTGCCATGTGACTAGGCGATTTCCCAAAAACTGACATCCAGCCGTTGTGGATTTGCCGTCGATTTTGCATCCGCCAAAATCAGAATCACTGAATGCGATCAAGTCAAAGTTATTATCCCTAGGGTACCATAGACCGGTGTCAGGGTAACCCTTCAAATAACGGAAAATCCTTTTTACAGCTGCAAGATGTGAGGCCTTTGGGTTGACTTGATATCTGGCAAGCAGGCACGTTGGGTACATTATATCTGGTCTTGATGCTGTGAGGTACATAAGAGATCCGATCATCGCGCGGTAGTACGAGGGGCTAACAGCTTCACCCTTCAAGTCTTGAGTAATTCCGTGATTTTGCGGCAATGGGGTACCAATGGGCGTTGCATCAGACATCTGGAACCGGCTCAAGATGTCACCAACATATTTAGTCTGATGGATGAATATCCCAGACTCGGTTTGTTGTACTTGTAGGCCCAAAAAGAAGGTCATTTCCCCCATAGCACTCATCTCGAATTTATCCTGCATAATGCGCTCGAAATTCCTACACAAAACATCATTAGTAGAACCAAATATAATATCATCAACGTATACCTGTACCAGTAGAAGATCTCCATCTTGTTCTTTGATGAAAAGAGTGCAATCGATAAGACCTCTGCGAAATCCATTCTCCAGCAGATAATTAGATAAGGTTGCGTACCAAGCTCGCGGTGCTTGATGTAGACCATATAGAGCTTTGTTGAGCAACCAAACCCGATCGGGATGGATAGGATCTTCAAAACCTGGAGGCTGTTCGACGTACACCTCTTCTTCCACCACACCATGTAAGAATGCACTTTTCACGTCCATCTGGTATACCTTGAAACCTTTGAATGAGGCATAAGCCAGAAAGATCCGAATTGCTTCTAGACGTGCAACAGGTGTATACACTTCGTTGTAGTCGATCCCTTCTATCTGACGAAAACCTTGAACGACTAGCCTTGCTTTGTTTCGAATAACGACTCCACGGTCATCCTTTTTGCATTTGAACACCCAACGGGTACCAATCTTCTTGTAACCAGCAGGTTTCTCTACGAGTTTCCAGACACCAAGCTTCTGGAATTGTTGCAGTTCTTCCTGCATTGCTTCAACCCAAGAGTTATCTTTCAAAGCTTCTTTCCAAGTTCTTGGCTCTTCCTGTGAGACATAACACGCGAAAGACCAATCATTTTGTTGACCAGATTCTCTAATCGCTGCATACAAGCCTGCATTGTTGTTGTTTCGCAACATGTTTCTTGTTTGAACGCCACTTTGTACATTTCCGATGATGTTTTGTTGAGGATGGGTATTGTGAATCCTTGTTTCTGGATTATCTTGAACTGGAATGTTTGTACCCAGATTGTTGAGATTGAGATCAACAATCAATTCAATGCCCGGAATTGGCGAAGAGGATGATGCAGTAGCTTCAGCTGTTCTAGGGGCGTTCACTGGAGGAGTACCCTCTGAAGTACCATGAACTACTGTTATTGGAGCTTCTTGATCTGCATCGAGAAATTCATCATCCTCTGAAGATTCGTTCAATTCGGTAGCATCGTGAAAATCCTCATTGTCGAGAGCATTATTGTTCACTGAAGATGGTTCTTGATTAACAATAATTGGACGAACCAACGGTGAATCTGTTGCATTGTCACTCTCGAAAAACATCCTTGCAGCAGCATTTTCTTCAACTGCTTCAACATTGATCGAATTGAAAAAGTCATCGTACTCAAACATCCAAGGCTGACCAGGATTTCTAACTGGCAAAGTGTGCCTTTGTACTCTGACTTCAGACCATTCCTCGACCCTTTTAGTCTCTAGATTCCAGACTCTTAAGTTCGGGGTGGAATACCCAAGAAAGTATCCTTCAATGGCTCTTGCCCCAAACTTTCCATTAGGATCGATTAGTGTGCACGGAGCTCCAAACGGTTCAAGATATGACAAATCTGGTTTCCGTTTGTTAATAAGCTCAAAGCAGGTCTTATTGTGCCTTTTGACTGTAAGGACTCGGTTCAACGTATAACATGCAGAGGCCACAGCTTCAGTCCAGAATGGAATGGGCAATTGTGACTCTACCAACATAGTCCTAGCAGTCTCGATCAATGTGCGGTTCTTACGTTCAGCGACGCCATTCTGTTGAGGAGTATAAGCTGCACTAAATTCATGAAGAATACCTTTTGAAGTGCAAAACTCCGCCATGGCATGATTTTTAAATTCAGTACCATTGTCGCTACGTATCCGCCTAACCTTCAACTTATATAGATTCTCAATCTGAATGATCAAGTTTTTGATAATACCGAAGGTTTCACTCTTGTGAGCCATGAACGCCACCCAAGAAAATCTTGAATAATCATCAGTTATCACGAGGCAATATTGATCATTCCTAATACTTTTGTGCTTGACAGGACCGAACAAATCCATGTGCAAACGTTCAAGAGGAACAGCCACCGTGTTGATTTTCTTTGTAGGGTGTCGCTTCTTCGTTTGTTTTCCTTTCTGGCACGAGACACAGATGTCTTGAAGATGAAAGTTTTTAAGAGGAACACCATTCACTAATTCATTTGACACCAAATGATTCATTTTGCGTAAGTGAATGTGACCCATTCGTCTGTGCCAAGAGATTGAGTCTTTTTCTGTGGCTTTGGAAACGAAACAAGTTGCTTGTGCAGACGTTGTGATAGCTTGGCTCATATCAAGGACGTACAAATCGTTTATCCTTGGAGCAGATAAGAAAATCCATTCTTTTGGAATTTTGAAGCCGGGTTTCAGCACATAACATCCATTTGCATCAAAGTGTACTGAGAACTGCTTATCACAAATTTGAGAAACACTAAGAAGATTGTGATCAAGTTGTTGTACGAAGTTGATCTTATCAAAGCTAACAACCCCGTTGGAAATCATTCCTTCACCCGTAATATATCCGCCTTTATCTCCAGCAAAAGCAACATAACCTCCTCTAATAGATTTGACGTCGTAGAGAAGCTTCATGTCGCCTGTCATGTGCCTGGATGCCCCACTATCAACAATCCAATGACTACTGATAGTTCCTCCTGGAACACCCTGCACATGAACTCACATGATTAGTTGGAGATGGGGACCCAAGCCATTGTGGTCTTGGGTCTTCCATTTTCATCAACAACAATAACTTCTATTCTTTGATGATTTGAAAATTGTGATGGTCCCCCTGATTCAATAACCGTTTTTGGTTTCCAGGTCTGTTTTGTTATACCAGTTTGATTGTTTGAAAATTTAACTTCGTTATTGTTTGAAGTTTTTGAAAACTTTGTGCTTTCTGGTTTAACTGAAACGGATTGTTTTTGAACCACATCAGTTTTAAATGCTTTCTCAATCACCTTGACTTGTTGGCGTTTCTGTTTCTTTTCCCTTTCTCTTACAAGTCGGGGATCTTGTTTTACAGAAACAGATCGCTTTTGGTGATTGTGTTCACGGGGATCATCATCCTTTCCTTTCAACTTATGAAGATACGGACAATTTCGAATAATATGCCCAATTGTACCACATTCAAAACATGATCTTCGTTCAACAAACCCCGAAGTATCATGTGATCGTCTTGCCGATGATGAACTTTGTGATCCCGAGGTACTAGGTTTTGAACTATTTGGTTCATTTCTTTTCATCACAGTTGCTTTCTTGACAAAATCTAAGTTAGATTGGTTTTCAAACTTTTCAATTTTGTCCGTTCCCTTAGATTTCACAAAGTTCACATTCTTGTTCCTCTTTTGATTTGGCTTCTTTTGACTTTGAGCCGGCAATTTTCCTTTTTGTTTCTTATGATTTTGCTGCCTATTCTCTATTGGTAATTTCTGATTGCCAAATTGTTTTCTAACTTCAGCCTTTGGGATAGGAGGGCATTGTGTTACCACAACGTGTGATCCTTTCTTACCCAGAAACTTACTTGTCGAATTTTCAAAAACTTTACTGATTAAGGATTGATTTACATTCTTAATCGGAAAATCTTTGTCAGAATAAATTTTATTATCACCAACAAGAGTATACAGCAAATCCACACTCTCCGACTCTTGTGCAGACAAGGACTCGATTGCAACAGTCTTAGCGGGTTTTGCAGGAGGATCACACAGAATATGATTCTCAAGAGGTATGTCCTCTTCTTTTATCACCGCATCAGACTTTGCTGAATCAGTATCATCAGATTCATCATCAGAAGAATCAGCATCCTCAACAACAACTGGAGGATCCTGATTCTGTTCAGCAGAAGACACACAAGTATCTGCTGACACATCCGAATCTGATGATACTTCTTTCTTGTATCCGAGTCCTGTTGCAAATTCATTAACATCTAGAGGAACAGATGGTTCAAAGAAAGTTCTATCCTCCTCGTCAGGCATGGCATCATAATTGTGTCTCACAGGTGGTGGACATTTCTTGTATCCAATGCATGTGACATCCCGTTTCTCTTTCTGTACGTCAATGATGTGATCCAACACATAGCTAGAGCTCAAATAACTGTCTAGCTTAAGTTGGATCGCTTCACTTTCAGTTTTGACACAAGCCATTTCTTTTTGCATTACCTCAAGACGAGTTATATACAAATTAATGTCAGTTTGTTTTCTGGAAACCATTTTAGTTAACTCGGTTTTATCTTTCTTTAATTTTTCAATTACCGATTTAAACTCCTTTTCATGGTTTTCATAAAACATGTTGGCTTCAGTGCACTTCGAAAGATCCACGGTCAATTTCTGATTGTGGATGAATGTCACATCATATTTCTCTTGCAAAGCCTCGTGTTTGCTTTGCAATTCACACCACTTATCATTCAATGAAACATGTTTGTCTTGCAAGTCAAACAAACTAGCTTGTAAAGCATCATGTTTGCCTTGCAACTCAGACATGCTTGTCTCTAAATCAGCACATTTAATACTCAATATGTCACAATTATCACAACTAACAGAAGTGGGTTCATCGACACATACCTGACTTGATGAACTGTCAACATTAGCCATAAAGGCTGAATGGAGAGAAGACGAAGAATAAGCAGCTTGATCCACCAAAATAGATCTTCTTTGAATTCCTGCTGCAGCTTCTTCCAATAGCTCATCAATATCTGCATTAACTGACGCACTTGATGTCTCATCCACATGATCATTGCCTGAAGTGGAGGATTCTTCATCTGAGCTTCCACTATAACCGGAGCTGTCTTCATCTTCAGAAGATTCATCACCATTGGTGGAAGATTCTCCACCACTGGCGTGTTTAAGATCCTTGACAACTTCAGCAAAACAAGCTGTTCCATCTGGAGCATCATTTCCCAACTGAATTGACCAATCACAACCTTCATCTACTTGAACCACAAGTGCCTGGTTGGCATTAGATGGTCCTACTTGACTCTGGTTGTTGACAGGCACCAATGTGCGCTCATTGTTCCTTACTTGGTTCTGATTTGCCCTGTTGCCTTGACCTCTGAAAGGATTTTGGTTTCCATGTTGAGATGGCCTCGTACATTCACGTTTGAAATGACCACGTTCACCACAATTGAAACACTTAACAGCCTGCTTATCAAACCCATACTTGGTGTCTTTCTTGCTTTCCAAGCTGGTTCTGCCAATTCTTTCCATGAAATCCTTTGCTCGCCTAACAGCACTGGCAAAGGCCCACTTGATGTCCATCATCTCCATCTCCTCTTTATCGATCTGCTGATAGTCTTCTTGTGTCAGATTAATGTTACCAATCTGACCTTCCACTAATCCACAGTATGCGCTCACCAAAGTGTTTAGCAGCTCCATATGTTCCTTTGCTACTTCCACACTGACTTTAGAAAAGCTTGAGGTGTCGAGCCGTACTGTATTTGGCTTTGATTGTTGACCAGCAGATGATGTGCTTCCATAACACGCTTGCTGTTGAGGAGGAAGTGGATTCCCATACATGTCTGTTGGTCCGGTAGATTGAGGAGGAAGTGGATTCCCATACATGTCTGTTGGTCCGGTAGATCGAACAGGTAATGGATTTCCGAACATATCAGTTGCTCTGACAGGTCGTTGGCTTTGTTGTTGTGGTACTGGTTGAGGAACTGGTTCAAGCGGATTTCCATACATGTCTGTTGGAGGTGGCTTGACCGGAACTTGGATAGTATTGCCATACATGTCAGTGCTAGACACAAACGCTGTTTGAATTGGAGCGTGTGAAGAAGGTTTTGTAGAAGTGCTAGAAGTTCCATAATACATTTCAGGATTTTGTGGCACGAGAACTCTTTTTGCCTTGAGAGTTTCTTCCTGATTCTTGTTTTCCAGGAGTTGAACAAAGTCATTGAAGTTTGTTGTAGCTAAAGTGCCATTGTACTTCATGATTTCCAAGAAAGTATTCCATTGAGGTGGCAACGCATCTGCAAACTTTTTCACAATCTCTGCTGAAGTTGTAACAACCTCAAAATTTGCCAATTCAGTCAGCAAATGATTAAATCGACTTGTCAGATCTCCTAAAGATTCATTCTCCATACAAGTAAAACCATCAAACTCTTTCTTTAGCAAGTCACGTCTCAATTGACGTGTCGCTTCATTTCCTACGCCCCTTGTCTTCAATGCGTCCCACAACCTCTTCGTTGTCTTGTAACTGACAAATTGATGATAAATATCTTTACTTAACGCCTGAGTAAGAATGGCATATGCCTTCTTTTCCAAATCATAGACCTTCTTCTGATCTTCCGTAAGATCTGCAAACGTAGCAGCAGATGATGCGGCAACCTCTATTGTTTGATCGAAATCTGTGATGAACCGCAACCACAATTCTGTATTTTGTCCAAGGACGTATGTATGAAATCTGTCAATCCATCCTGGATATTCGTATAAGTGCATCAACTTTGGAGGCTGATTCAAACTTCCGGTTTCGCTCTCGCTTAAGAGAATGCTTTGAATACTTGGAGTTTGATTTGATACGAATGCCCATTGACCGGTAGAAATTGCATTAGCTTGAGAAGATACCGGTGCGGGAGATTCGGCCCACGAAGGAGACAAACTCGTGTTTCTATACTTTCCACTATCCGGAGACGGAGTACCAAAATACATCTCTGTATTTACCGGAGTACCCCATCTTGGATTCATTTTTGATCAAGAATAATAATACCTGAAAATCACAAACTTGTTAAACATAAACAGACTAAGGTCGAAGGATCAAGACTTGTTCGAAGGATCAACAGTGTTCGAAAGATCACTGTTGAATTTCGAACAATGATTTCGAAAGATTCTCCAAACGAAGGATCCTTATCTTTCGAAAAAGAACTGTAGACCGAAAGATGTATGCTTCGAAAAGATTCCTTGGATCGAAGGATAAGTCACAGACTTCGAAGGATGTTCGAAGGATGATTATCTATCGAACCTCCTTTGATCGAAAGATGATCTTTCGACTTCGAAGGATATCCTTCGATCTGCACTGACACAGTTGACAAAAGAAGTGACAGGTTGGTGAAAAGGTGATGGGTTGGTAGAAATCTTTCGGCAGAAAGGTATGGTCAGACCATACTTTTAGCAAACCGAGATTTTGAATCAATAAAATATACTAAAAATCGAAGGATCAACCCAGAAACCGGTCACCGGAGTAAGCCGGAATTTGGCCGGAGAAGACCAAACTTCTTAAAAACAAGTTTTTAAGTTACCCAACCCGTCTTTTAACACACCCGGTAAGTTTAGAACACGTTTTTACGACTGGAAAAGCAAGAAAAACACTAAAAAACGGGTGCTAAACCATGTGAGTTTTTGTCCAAAACACTCCAAAGTCTTGTATAAACTCGGTTTTTAACAAGGAAAAGAGCCACGGCTCTGATACCACTTGTAGGTCCCTCGGAGGTTGAGGTCAAACCTATTCCTTGTTATGCTTAACACACTAGCAAGTGCGGAATCCAAGCTAGAATGCAAACCGAGATAGAACAAGCACAAACACAACACACAATCTTCACCGATTAACACCACTTGTATTAATACGAATGAAAGGTTCGGTTACAAAGCTATGTTTACAAATGTGTTTTGCAAACTCTCTAAAACACTCGTGTGTGTATGCTCTCAACAGAATGCTCTCTGTGTTCTCTTGTCTCTCCCCCCCCCCCCCTTTTAATAAAGTGAACACATTACCTGGGTATATATACCCAACACAGCGCGTCTGGTCGAAGGATCAGATAGACTGATCGAAAGATCATCTATCGATCTGAAACAGCTCGAAGGATCCACATATACACCTCGAAGGATGATATCCTTCGAGGTCCATCAATCATCCATCGAAGGCTTATCTTTCGAGCTCATTGAAGGATCTAAACAATCCTTCGATGACACATCCTTCGACACAGATATATTACAACCATTGTCTAACTGTTTGGCCAAGTCAAACCAGGAGGATGGTCGACTTGGTCAAACTTACAAGACTAAGAAAGACATCGTTTGGTATCATGACAAAATACAGACAAAGTACAGACACAAGTGCACCAACAACAACCTATATAATTATTCTTATTTTAAATATTAAATGTGCGTAACTATGTGGACGTATGCATATGAGTATAATGTGAGTATGTATATATGTATATATGTATATATGTATGTGGGTATGTATGTATGTATGTATGTACTACGTATTTATGTATGTATGTATCTATTATATATAATAAATAAAAGTTATTTGGGCCACGTGTCAGTAGATGAGGGCTACCTTTTTTCCCTTTTCCCGCCCAACAGTACCCTTCCCCTTTTTTATGTATCTTATATCTTATTTAGGGCTTCCTCACTTTCTCTCTCGTTCTGCTCTATTCCGATCTTAACAGATGTTCAGATCTGTGACAACTCGTATTTCTGGACCTATCTTTGTGTTTAATGTAACGTGTATGAACTCTATGTGGCAAGTTGATAAGTTAGTTTTAATGAATAAGTACTACGTGTTATGTGATTTTTTGTAACGTATGTATGTAATGTAATCGCACAAGCCCATTCGGGCCACACTATTTGTACTCGAAACCCAAGGGCAACCCATGAAGGGTTCGGCCCACTCCCTTAGCTCGCATAACACCTAGAGTGTTAGTATAAATCCTATACTTCACCAAATCACACAAAGTTTAGCAAACCCTAAATCTCTCCTCTCCCTCCCTCTCAAAGCCGACGGCAACACACCCCTTTCCATCGAAGTTTTTGTGTTCGGATCAATCTTTGCTCTCTTCTCTAACCGGTTAGTGTGTTAACTACCGATTGTATGTTACATGATGTTGTAATCTATATGTTCCACGTGATGATTTAGGGATGATATGTGATTGATTGTGATGTAAACTGTTAAGGTTCGGTGTTCATATAATCGGCGCACATGTGTAGATATACGGATCAATATAGGGTTTGATGATGCTATGATTTAAATGATGATATAAAACTGAAAGCGTGATAATCGGCTGTGATGTATTTATGTTCGAATAATTGGTTGATGTTCATGACTAAGGTTGCATGCTAGTATGTGAAATCACTGATTTAGATGATCCGAATTAGTGTGTTTAGATGTTAACCGATTAGCTTTGAGTTAGAGTTCATAAGAATCGTATGAAAATATTGATTTGATCGAGTAATGGTTAAGATGGAAACTGTTAGAATTAATTAATTTAATAGATGGAAATAAGATAAACTATTACCATAAATTGTGGATGTAACTGATTAGCATGACTTGTGGATGATAAAACAAATCACACAAGTCCCATAACAGCACAAGCTTGTGGGATCGCACAAGATCCACCCTTGATCGCACAAGGGATGGATCGCACAATACAGTCACACAAGCTAGAGTGCAACGGATCAGAGCACAGGGTACAACTAGGATATGCATGATCGCACAAGACTTGTGGATCGCACAAGACTTGTGGATCGCATAAGACAGTGCCGATCGCACAAGCCTTGGGCCACACACAGTTGTTTGAGTTGTTATGTTATTGGGCCGTGTGGCCCAACTCAATCGCACAAATTGTTCGAATCGCACAAGAACCTTTGAGTTGAACCAGTTCATTAGGATCGCACAAGATCATTACACTGGGAATTGTTGGGTCGTGTATGCTGTTGGGCTTCTTAATTGTGTGGGCCGGGTTTATGCTGGATCGCACAACATGTTGTGGATCGCACAAGGTTGTGCTGAACGCACAACATGTTGGGTCGGGGTGTTTAGTTGGGCTTCATTAGTGAATCGTACAAATGGTTCGGCCCAAACCATTTGGATCACACAAGTTGAACCTTGGGTTTGTTTAACTGATTTGCTTAACATGTTTAATGTGTATGCCATGATTATTTCGTGTTCTTGACTTGTTGGTTCTGTGTAAACTTACGTGCATTACTTGAACCTAGACCTGGCTTATGTGATAACCATGTTAGGACGTGTATGCCATTATCATTTCATGTTTAATATGTATGCCATGATCATTTCGTGTTCTTGACTTGTCAATTGACCTTTCGCTTATCTGTCGAGCTAACCTAAGGTGAGTTCACACACTTTCTAAGGCATGGGATTCCCGGTGGTTGGGAATGGGTTAAAGAATTAAAACGGAACCTACATATCCTCCTTGGGTAGGATATGTACCTCCATCCTCCATGGGTAGGATGCCAATATTAATCATGCGTATTCTCCTTGGGTAGAATACGTACGTTCGTCCTCCTTGGGTAGGACAACAACCTTAAACTTACTAGACAAAACTCTATCATGAAGTCCCTCATTTTTATATCGACTTAATCGTCGGGCCAATGGCGAGCGGGTCATTAGTTAATAGCGCTATTAGGGTTGACAAGCCTCACATCGTGCCGGTAGGACGGGCGTGTACTAATGGATCTGGGCACTTAGTCAGTGATGATAAACATTGACGTAGGGCACAACTTATTTTCGTCAGTTGTCGATATGGTAACGGTCTAGTGGTTCACATGGGGAAGCCCCCACTGATTATGGATATGGTTTGGGAAACAAAGATACTGGTTAACTCGTGGTTTACGAAACAACTTATGGTTTTCGAATCAATCATATAAAACTAAACAACCAACTGTGAACTCGCTCAACTTTGTTGTTGACTCGTTGTTACATGCCTTACAGGTCGTTAGGTGCTTATGGAGCTTGCACAGTGAGGAGTGGTCGTTGTGGGACATGGACTGTTGAGTCCCATGTTAAACATTTAAACTTTATGAACTTATTACTCATGTTTGGGTTTTACATTTTATTCTTCCGCTGTTAACTTAAAGTTGGTTACTTTCTTTTGGACACCAATTATATTGTGGTTGGTTTTATTTATTTAATTACGTTGTTCAATATGATTGGTGGCTTGATCCTGGTCAGTCACGCCTCCATGCGGTGATACTCCGCGTGTGGATTTTTGGGGGTGTGACAGATTGGTATCAGAGCCATTGGTTATAGTGAACTTGGTTTTTTTTTTTTAAAAGGAAAAGCTTTTTGACAAAACCACACTATAACCTGTACAGTGCTCAACGATCCACAACGACGCTTCGCTCCATGTGCAAGACTCAACATTCTAGGTGATATGGTTTATGTTTATATTACCTACCTGTTAGTTACATAGTACATTGTTCATGGTATGCTTAGATAAATGTAGCAACTATTGTTGAAACACATGTGTGCTTACTCCCTTCTGTCATCGCATTTTCGCGACACTTATCTCATTCATGCTCTCTTATTGTGAAGATCATGAGTGGACGTATCAACCTAACCCAAGCCCAGCTGATGGCTTTAATCAATGAACAAGTTGCTGCAGCACTCGCAGCCGCTCAGGCAGGAGGTCAACATGCTTAGCCTCCTGTGTGTACTTTCAAAACTTTTATGGACTGCCGACCTACTACTTTCAGTGGCACTGAAGGAGCTATAGGCCTCCTCCCCTGGTTCGAGAAACTCGAATCTGTTTTCGAGATGTGTGAATGCCCTGAGGCTCGTAGGGTGAAGTATGCTACTGGTACTCTTGAAGGTGTAGCGCTCACGTGGTGGAACGCTCAAGTCCAAATGCTGGGGTTGGTTGCTGCTAATGCCACCCCATGGAACGATTTCAAGGAATTGATCAAGGAACAGTACTGTAATCGTGATGACATCCACAAGCTGGAAGTAGAGTTCTACAACTTAAAGATGACGGGGTCGGAAATTGAAGCGTACACGAAAAGATCGAACGAGCTGGATATCTTGTGTCCTACTATGGTGGATCCTCCTATCAAACGTATCGAGCTGTACCTCAAAGGTTTAGTGCCAGAGATCCAGAGTCATGTGACTGCAGCAAACCTCGCCACTATCCAGCAAGTTATTCGTTTGGCTCATCGTCTCACTAATCAGGCGGTCGAGCAGAACAAGCTGCCCAAGCGTATTGGTGCTACCACTGCTACTACTACTTCTGATGCCCCCAACGACAACAAGCGTAAATGGGATGGAGCCTCCAGCAAGGGTTCGACTTCAGCTCAGTCTCAGTCTCACCAGCGAAGGACTGATGACTACAAGAGCCCAGTTCAGCAATCTTCGGGTAGTCAGGGGCAGGGCGGATACAGAGGAAACCACCCCAAGTGCAACCGATGCAACATGCATCATAGTGGGCCGTGCAATAAGGGTCGTTGTCTGAGGTGTAACAAGCTTGGTCATGAAGCTAAGGATTGTAGGGCGCACGACTGGTAAATCAGAATCGTCAACAACAACCACCAGCTCCACAGAATCAGCAGCAGCAACAGCAGGGAAACAGGGGATGCTATCAGTGTGGTGCTGAAGGTCACTTTAAGAGAAACTGCCCCCAGTTGAACCAGAATCAGAACAACAACAATAATCAGGGGAACGGGAACAATAACGGGGGTAACAATGATGGCAATGGTGCCAGGGGACGTGTTTTCGTGCTGGGTCAGGGTGACGCGAGGAACGATCCTAACGTTGTGATGGGTAAGTTTCTTCTGGATGACTTCTTTGTTACTGTTTTATTTGATTCGGGTGCGGATACTAGTTATGTGTCCTTAAAAGTTAGTCAAATGCTTAAGCGCACTCCAACACTTTTGAACACCAAACACATGGTAGAGCTAGCAAACGGTAAAAGTCTTGAAGCCACACACATAGTTAAGGGTTGTAATCTCGTCTTAGCTGGTCAGACTTTCTCTATCGATCTTATCCCCATCATTCTTGGTAGTTTTGACATCGTTATCTGGATGGATTGGTTATCTCAACATCGAGCAGAGATCCTTTGCAAGGAGAAGATCGTCCGCATTCCTCGTTCTGGTGAAGAACCTTTAGTGATTCATGGCGACAGGAGTGGCGCTGTTGTGGGCATCATCTCTTTCCTTAAGGCCCAGAAGTGTTTACGAAAGGGCCACACTGCTATTCTAGCCCTCGTTTCTGATACATCCTCGAAAGAAAAGAAGATAGAAGACATTCCTATTGTGCGCGACTATCCTGAGGAATTACCTGGTCTTCCGCCTCATCGACAAGTCGAGTTTCAAATCGAGCTAGCTCCTGGAGCAGCACCAATAGCTCGTGCACCTTATCGTCTAGCTCCATCTGAACTAGAAGAACTATCCACGCAGTTACAAGAACTCTTGGAAAAGGGTTTCATACGTCCTAGCTCTTCGCCCTGGGGAGCTCCGGTGTTATTTGTGAAGAAGAAAGACGGTACCTTCAGAATGTGTATTGACTACCGCGAACTCAACAAGGTGACCGTGAAGAATCGTTATCCTCTCCCAAACATTGATGACTTATTCGACTAGTTGCAAGGGTCGAGTTTCTACTCAAAGATTGACCTGAGGTCAGGCTACCATCAACTGAGAGTCCGATACGAGGATATCTCTAAAACAGCATTCAGGACTCGTTATAGGCATTACGAGTTTCTGGTTATGCCTTTCAGATTGACGAATGCACCCGCGGTCTTCATGGATCTGATGAACCGAGTGTGCAAACCTTACCTGGATAAGTTTGTCATTGTCTTCATCGACAACATCCTGATCTATTCGAAGAGTCAGGAGGAACACGAGCATCACTTAAGACTTATTTTGGAACTCCTTCGAGCAGAGCAGTTGTATGCCAAATTTTCGAAATGTGACTTCTGGCTTCGCGAAGTCCATTTTCTAGGCTATGTGGTAAACAAGGATGGGATTCATGTTGATCCATCCAAGGTCGACTCGATCAAGAACTGGTCTGCACCCCGTACACCAACAGAAATCCGCCAATTCTTGGGATTGGCAGGCTACTACAGAAGGTTCATCAAGGATTTCTCCAAGATTGCGCAACCTCTCACCTCACTAACTCAGAAGGGTGTCACCTATCGTTGGGGTGATGCCCAGGAATCTGCGTTTCAGCACTTAAAAGATAGACTTTGTAGCGCACCAATTCTCTCACTGCCTGAAGGCATAGACGATTTCGTGGTTTATTGCGACGCGTCCATCCAACGACTTGGTTGCGTGTTGATGCAACGAGACAAGGTCATTGCTTACGCACCACGCCAACTTAAAGTTCACGAAAGGAACTACACTACACACGACTTGGAGTTGGGAGCAGTGGTTTTTGCTCTTAAGATATGGAGACATTACCTGTACGGTACCAAGTGCACCATTTACACCGATCACAGGAGTCTCGAGCATATCTTTAAGCAAAAGGAGTTAAACATGCGACAACGTCGATGGGTCGAGCTCTTGAATGATTACGAATGCGCGATCAAGTACCATCCGGGCAAAGCCAATGTTGTGGCCGACGCCCTCAGTCGAAAGGATACTACACCTAAGAGAGTGTTACTCAGATACGAGATGCTCAGGTTGAAGCATTGAAAGAAGAGAATATCAGGGCCGAGTCCCTACGAGGATCAAGGAAACGATTAGAACAAAAGGAAGGCGGCGCTTACTACGTAACAGGGCGCATCTGGGTTCCACTTTATGGAAACTTACGCGAGCTTGTGATGGATGAAGCGCACAAGTCTCATTACTCAGTACATCCTGGTTCGGATAAGATGTACCACGACTTAAAGGCTACATACTGGTGGCCTAGCATGAAAGCCAACATAGCAACCTACGTTAGTAAATGTTTAACTTGTGCGAGAGTCAAGATCGAATATCAGAAACCATCAGGCCTGCTCCAACAACCAGAGATCCCGACATGGAAATGGGAGCAAATTTCCATGGATTTCATTACTGGCCTGCCTAGATCTCAACGCGGAAATGACACTATTTGGGTGATAGTGGATAGATTGACTAAGTCTGCATACTTTTTGGCTATCAAAGAAGCAGACAAGTTTTCTACTTTAGCAGACGTTTACTTAAAGGAAGTGGTTTCGAGGCACGGGGTGCCAACCTCCATTATTTCCGATCGTGATGCGCGTTTTACCTCTGAACTGTGGCAAGCAATGCACAAGTCCTTTGGCTCACGTCTAGACATGAGCACCGCTTATCATCCACAGACGGATGGGCAGTCTGAGCGCACCATCCAAACCCTTGAAGACATGCTTCGAGCATGTGTAATCGATTTTGGCAATGGTTGGGAAAGACACCTCCCTTTGGTGGAGTTTTCGTATAACAACAATTACCACAGCAGCATCCAGGCCGCTCCGTTTGAGGCATTATACGGACGTAAATGCTGATCACTACTTTGCTGGGCAGAAGTTGGTGACAGCCAAATCACTGGCCCAGAACTTGTGGTAGACACAACTGAGAAGATTGCTCAGATTCGACAACGGATGGCGGCAGCTCGTGACCGTCAGAAAAGCTATGCTGATAAGCGCAGGAAACCACTCGAGTTCTAGGTTGGGGATCGAGTACTACTCAAAGTCTCACCTTGGAAAGGTGTTGTTCGTTTTGGCAAACGAGGCAAACTCAACCCGCGATTTGTCGGACCTTTCGAAATCATAGAGAAAATAGGCAAAGTGGCCTACAAACTGAACCTACCCGAAGAACTCAGCGGAGTTCACAACGTTTTCCACGTGTCGAATCTGAAGAAGTGTCTGTCAGATGAGACCCTCATAGTTCCTGTCAAGGAGCTCACTGTCGACGATCAGCTGTGATTTGTTGAGGAACCAGTAGAGATTACTGACCGAGACGTTAAGGCTCTCAAGCGCACCAGAATTCCTCTTGTTCGAGTTCGTTGGAACTCCCGTCGTGGCCCAGAGTTTACCTGGGAATGAGAAGACCAGATGAAGCACAAGTATCCCCAGTTGTTCGGAAACAGTGAAACCATTACTGAGGCTGAAGCTACTGCGGAATTTCGGGATGAAATTCCAAACCAACGGGGGAAGGATGTGATACCCCAGGAAAACCATACAACTTAACTAGCTTCCTCAGTGAGTACGTGTTAAATTTCGGGACGAAATTTCTTTCAACTTGGGGATGATGTGACAACTCGTATTTCTGGACCTATCTTTGTGTTTAATGTAACGTGTATGAACTCTATGTGACAAGTTGATAAGTTAGTTTTAATGAATAAGTACTACGTGTTATGTGATTTTGTGTAACGTATGTATGTAATGTAATCGCACAAGCCCATTCGGGCCACACTATTTGTACTCGAAACCCAAGGGCAACCCATGAAGGGTTCGGCCCACTCCCTTAGCTCGCATAACACCTAGAGTGTTAGTATAAATCCTATACTTCACCAAATCACACAAAGTTTAGCAAACCCTAAATCTCTCCTCTCCCTCCCTCTCAAAGCCGACGGCAACACACCCCTTTCCATCGAAGTTTTTGTGTTCGGATCAATCTTTGCTCTCTTCTCTAACCGGTTAGTGTTTTAACTACCGATTGTATGTTACATGATGTTGTAATCTATATGTTCCACATGATGATTTAGAGATGATATGTGATTGATTGTAAAGTAAACTGTTAAGGTTTGGTGTTCGTATAATCGGCGCACATGTGTAGATATACGGATCAATATAGGGTTTGATGATGTTATGATTTGAATGATGATATAAAACTGAAAGCATGATAATCGGTTGTGATGTATTTATGTTCGAATAATTGGTTGATGTTCATGACTAAGGTTGCATGCTAGTATGTGAAATCACTGATTTAGATGATTCGAATTAGTGTGTTTAGATGTTAACCGATTAGCTTTGAGTTAGAGTTCATAAGAATCGTATGAAAATATTGATTTGATCGAGTAATGGTTAAGATGGAAACTGTTAGAATTAATAAATTTAATAGATGGAAATAAGATAAATGATTGCCATAAATTGTGAATGTAACTGATTAGCATGACTTGTGGATGATAAAACTAATCGCACAAGTCCCATAACCGCACAAGCTTGTGGGATCGCACAAGATCCACCCTTGATCGCACAAGGGATGGATCGCACAATACAGTCGCACAAGCTAGAGTGCAACAGATCAGAGTACAGGGTACAACTAGGATATGCATGATCGCACAAGACTTGTGGATCGCACAAGACAGTGCCGATCGCACAAGCCTTGGGCCACACATAGTTGTTTGAGTTGTTATGTTATTGGGCCGTGTGGCCCAACTCAATTGCACAAATTGTTCGAATCGCACAAGAACCTTCGAGTTACACCAGTTCATTAGGATCGCACAAGATCATTAAACTGGGAATTGTTGGGCCGTGTATGCTGTTGGGCTTCTTAATTGTGTGGGTCGGGTTTATGTTGGATCGTACAACATGTTGTGGATCGCACAAGGTTGTGATGAACGCACAACATGTTGGGTCGGGGTGTTTAGTTTGGCTTCATTAGTGAATCGTACAAATGGTTCAGCCCAAACTATTTGGATCGCACAAGTTGAACCTTGGGTTTGTTTAACTGATTTGCTTAACATGTTTAATGTGTATGCCATGATCATTTCATGTTCTTGACTTGTTGGTTTTGTGTAAACTTACGTGCACTACTTGAACCTAGACCTGACTTATGTGATAACCATGTTAGGACGTGGTTAGTCTCGACCAGCTCAATTGACCTTTCGCTTATCTGCCGAGCTAACCTAAGGTGAGTTCACACACTTTCTAAGGCATGGGATTCCCGGTGGTTGGGAATGGGTTAAAGAATTAAAACGGAACCTACATATTCTCCTTGGGTAGGATATGTACCTCCATCCTCCATGGGTAGGATGTCAATATTAATCCTGCGTATTCTCCTTGGGTAGAATACGTACGTTCGTCCTTCTTAGGTAGGACAACAACCTTAAACTTACTAGACAAAACTCTATTATGAAGTCCCTCATTTTTATATCGACTTAATCGCCGGGACAATGACAAGCCTTACACCGTGCCGGTAGGACGGGCATGTACTAATGGATCTGGGCAATTAGTCAATGATGATAGACATTGACGTAGGGCACAACTTATTTTCGTCAGTTGTCGATATGGTAACGGTCTAGTGGTTCACATGGGGAAGCCCCCACTGATTATAGATATTGTTTGGGAAACAAAGATACTGGTTAACTCGTGGTTTAGGAAACAACTTATGGTTTTTGAATCAAACATATAAAACTAAACAACCAACTGTGAACTCACTCAACTTTGTTGTTGACTCGTTGTTACATGCCTTACAGGTCGTTAGGTGCTTATGGAGCTTGCACATGGAGGAGTGGTCGTTGTGGGACATGGACTGTTGAGTCCCATGTTAAACATTTAAACTTTATGAACTTATTACTCATGTTTGGGTTTTACATTTTATTCTTCCGCTGTTAACTTAAAGTTGGTTACTTTCTTTTGGACACCAAATATATTGTGGTTGGTTTTATTTATTTAATTATGTTGTTCAATATGATTGGTGGCTTGATCCTGGTCAGTCACGCCTCCATGCGGTGATACTCCGCGTGTGGATTTTTTGGGGTGTGACAAGATCAATGCTCCGAATCAAGGTTAGATTATCAATAAGTGTCAATCTTTGTTTTCATTGTTCACTCGTTCGATCTTCATGCGTCTTTACCTAGGGTTGTGCTTCGGCTAGGGTTCCGCTGGGAACTTGTTGACGGAGATGATCGGAGGTTGTCGGCTCTGCGGCTGCAGTTCTCTTGGTTAATTTTTGGTCAGGTGTGCTGTTCAATTTTGATGTTCACTTATCTAATTTTGATTTTATTTTTAGACTTCTATATGATTTTGATGTCGATTGAATGGTTATGCTGTAATGGATTTGAGGTTTAGGGTTAGTTATAAATATATTTTTTCATTTTTCCATTTTGAGTTTTAGGTTAGGGTTTGTTTTAATTTTTGGGCTTCAATATCATTTTGAGGTCGATTGATTGGTGATTTGCTATTGTTGTTTGTTGTTGTTTGTTAATTAGGCTGCTGACATCACCGACCGATTCCAATGACATCGAAAGGTTGTAGGACTATGATGACCAACTCAAATATTCGAACGACAAATATTAGGTGTTTGGTTTCATTTTTTCTATGCTTTACTTATTTTCATATTATGAAATTTGTGACATAAGGTAAAAATGGCGATTCTAATTATTTGTTAGATGTACAGATTCTACAGAATGTTTTTCAGTTTGTTTATTTGTTCTTTGATTATTTGTTAGATGTACAGATTCTACAGAATGTAGTTAAGAGCAAGACATAAATCTGACCAGTTATGGTTTCGGCAAGTATCGGTAAATTATTGATTCTTTTGTTAAGAGCCGCACATAAATCAGGTAATTGTTATTCTTTTTCTAATTGTTAATACACTTTGTAATCAGTTCTTCTTCTTCTTCTTCTTCGTTATTTCTTGAGCTTTGTTACGTCTTTTTCCAGATTGAAGTTTCTTCAAATCGTCATCTTCTCCAATGCTTCCATCGATTCTTTTCTCGCTAAATCTGGTAACAATCCGTGACCTAATTTCTTTCATGATTCTATAAAATTTGTTTGATATGTTTGTAGCTTTTGATTTTGTCTGTGATTTGCTATTGTTTATTCAGATGCTTGCATTGGTGTACCATGTGATTACGAGTAGATTGATTTTGATATGTTTGTAGTTTTTGTTTTTCACAATCTGTTTTGTTGGTTTATTCACCCATGTTTCATTCATAGATCTCTATAATCTCTATAATCCATATTTATGGTTTCAAATCTGTTTCCTGAGTTATTTACAGTTGTAGCACACCATATATTTGTTATTTGTATTGAGTTGGTATATTGGGATTAAATACTGAACTGGTGGAATTACAGCAAGTCCAGGTTATGCTTCAAGCTGTCCCGATCTCTTTGGAGGCGGATAGGTGGCTTTGGGAGGTCTGGAAAACAGAATGGATAAATTTAGGGAAAATGGGGTTGAAAGATGATAACCCAACAGTTGAGGATCTCATTCTACAGCTTCGATAAATTTCAAACCCATTTTCCCTAAATTTATCGATTTTGTTTTTCAACAGAGATGTAATGCAATGATTCCTCTCAATTGAATAGTCGGACACTTGCTTCCTCTCAAAGGGTTATGTAGTTCGGTTATAATAGTTGATCATGCTAAGGACTGTTATAACTAACTACTGCTCCTTATAAAGACTGATGGACTTAAAGACTGACGAGACCTATCCACTGTTGAATACAAAGCCCTATTAAAGACAAGCACTTATGTACCTAAGGCCTGATCAATCAAAGGAAAATCACTGGTCAGTTTTAATTTTGGGTTAGGGTTAGTTATAAATATATTTTTTCATTTTTCCATCTTGAGTTTTAGGCTAGGGTTTGTTTTATTTTTGGTCTTCTATATGATTTTGAGGTCGATTGATTGGTGACTTGCTATTGTTGTTTGCTGTTGTTTGTTAATTAGGCTGCTGACATCACCGACCGACTCCAACTAGATCGAAAGGTTGTAGGACTATGACGACCAACTCAAAGATTCGAAGGACAAATATCAGGTGTTTGGTTAATTTTTGGTCAGCTTTCCTGTTCAGTTGAGATGTTCACTTATCTAATTTTCATTTTACTTTTTAGGCTTCTATATGATTTTGAGGTCGATTGATTGGTCACTTGCTACTGTTGTTTGCTGTTGTTTGTTATAAGTTGTTTGGTTTCATTTGTGAAGTAAGGTAAAAGTGGCCATTCTAATTACCTGAATATTACGTATGATATCCTTTTAATTTTAATCGCCCAACAAGTTTTTTGGTTTGTTTCTTTGTTCTTTGTTTAGTTGTTAGATGTACACATTCTACATAATGTAGTTAAGAGCCGCACATAAATCAGGTAATTATTCTTTTGCTAACTGTTAATACACTTTGTAACCAGTTCTTCTTCGTCTTCATTATTTCATATAATATAATGATTTGTTATACAACTTCTTGATTTCATATTTCATTATGATTTGTATGCTTTTAGGGTTTGATTTCATATTGGTCATCACATTAATGGTGAGTACTCAAGAATATTGGATGGTTGAATTATTTTTATTTTGGGTATTTTTGGATGATTTCATCCATTTCTTTAAATAGTTAATGATTGAAGATGCAGTTGAAGGTATCTTTTGAGTGAAATGAATGTTGATTTATCAGAAGATGCAGTTGAAGGTATCTTAAATAAGGTAATAATTGCATTACATCCCTGTTGAAAAACATAATCGATAAATTTAGGGAAAATGAGGTTGAAAGATGATAACCCAACAGTGGAGATCTCATTCTACAGCTTTGATAAATTCAGCGGTATTCTCAAATAATGCTTCCAATGAAGCATCACTTTGGACATCTGTCGGTTTTCAAACATCTATTATCTATTATATATAATCAATGAAAGTTATTTGGTCCACGTGGCCCAAATAACTTTCATTTATTATATATAATAGATAGAATAGATAATAGATAATAGATGTTTGAAGAACGACAGATGTCCAAAGTGCTGCTTCTTTGGAAGCATCTAGGAACCATTATTTGAGAATACCCCTGAATTTATCGAAGCTGTAGAATGAGATCCTCCACTGTTGGATTATCATCATTCAACCCCATTTTCCCTAAATTTATCGATTCTGTTTTTCAACAGGGATGTCATGCAATGATTCCTCTCAATTAAATAGGCCGACTCTTGCTTCCTTTCAAAGGGTTATGGAGTGGTTATAACAGCTAATCATGCTAAGGACTGTTATAACTAACCACTGCTCCTTATAAAGACTGATGGACTTAAAGACTGATGAGGCATATCCACTGTTGAAGACAAAGCCCTGTTAAAGACAAGCACTTATGTACCTAAGGCCTGATCAACCAAAGGAAAAACATTGCTCAGTAACAGCAGTGGTTCAGCATGTACAGCGGATTCAACATCAGTATTTATCTATCAGTGTTTCTTATGTAACAGTGTTTAGTGTATCAGTGTTTCTTATCTATCAGTGTTTTTTATATGTAAAAGTATTTATCACATCAGTGTTTTATACTCTGTTAGATTGGTAGATGTCATATCACTTCAGTGTTTATATGTAACAGTATTTATCACATCAACTCAGTGGTTTGATCTTTATACTAATAAATAAAAATGAAGTACACTTTGATGATTATTAAGCTCCTCATTTTGATTGTTTGAGTATAGTATTCTTGAAATTGGTCTTTTTTTGCAAACAGATGTTTTAGGCAAACTTCTGTTTTAGGTCAAACATTTGTTTAAGGTCAAACATCTGTTTATGGCCAAACATCTATTTATGGGCAAAGATCTGTTTAAGTCCAAATAACTGATATAGAAGGCCAAACTTCTGTTTATGGTCAAACATCTTCAAAATAGTTAAAAATGATAGTTTTCATTAATCCTTAAAATTTAGTTACAACCACTATTTTGGTTCAAACATCTGATTGTTAAATGTTATCCACTGCTGAAAGACAACTTTTGTTTCTTCATTCTTCATGTTGACCACTGACTGACCAAACATCAGTGTTTCAATCACTGTTGGCTATACACTGATAGTTAAAAAATAGCCACTGCTCACATTTTTATTGTTGACATCCACTAGTATTGACCATCAGTCGTTTCCCTAAAAAACTGCCACTTCTCACATTTTTATTGTTGATGTGGTTGATTAATTATAGAATGAAATTATCAAATGAAAACTAGAATTACAATGAAATTACCATTTTACTTAATCATTACATTACAATGAGATAAGAGTTCCTTCAACATTGTTTTGCTGATAAAAATTAAAGTTAAAATAAAAAATAAAAAATAAAAAATAAAAAAATTGTTGATGACATTTTGTTGCATATCAAATCAGTAATTAATGCTAATTTCTTGAGCTTTGGACATAGAAAATATGCAAAATGGGAATTTCAAATTGACGGTTATTTTCTCTTAATTAAAGTTAAAATAAAAATTAGAAAAGTCATGATGAAAATTGCTTTCAAATCAAATCAGTAATTACTGTTAATATCAATAACTTTTGAAATTCAAAATATGCAAAATGGTAATTTAAAATTGACATTCTCTCTCTTTTTTTTTCCTACAAACGAAACATAGATTCATAAGATTAAAATTTATTCATTTATTCATGACATTAAAAGTCCAATAATTACATAACATACTGAACAACTAAACTTTTAAATCTAACAATAACCGTAAGAATTAAGAAACTTTAGCTTCAACTCCATCGATTGCTGAACCTCTCGATGTATGTCCTTCAGCATTGACATGAACTTCACGTCTCTATCGCCGCACTCTATATTGCTGACATCACAAAGCTCACGAACGGAAGTTGAAGGCATCCTAATAAGATTTCTGGAAACCTGCACTCTCGTGAACAGGCCAACTTGCAATCCATCAAAACATCTCTTCAGCTCTTGAAGAGTAGCCCTATCTTCATACACATGTTCCTCTATTTGCTTCATAAAACGCTGCTTTAAATCATCTGATTTTACAGAAGTGAATGATGCCATTTTAATAAACTATATTACTCTACTTTCCTGAAAGTATGATATCTTCGTAGGAAATCGTGATGAAAAACAGGTGAAGTGGCTATGAGTTTATATACTTAATCAATCAAAACGTGTAGATTTAATATAAACATATTAATGTATATTTCAAAACAACACTCTTTTAATGCAAAAACCTTTTCAAACCCCAACTTTTATGGGGAAACTTTAAAATTAAATAACAAGAAACCCAAGGGACAAATTTTCGAAGTTCAAAGAACAAAAGCAGATTATCATAATTACAATTAACCTTTTCATTTACCATGTAGACGCGTTTTTAAACTCTATAAAAGACCGATAATTACTTTTGATTCAAAACATCAACAAATTGTCCTACAAATCACTGTCTGTGAAAAATTGTTCCACGTCATAAAATCCAACAAAAATCTACATGGCAAACTTCAGCTTCTACTACTGGTTTGATGTCACACCCTGACTTTTGCGGAAGCGTGATTATGGTGTGACTTTCTTAATACCATTGCATTCAATTATAACAACAACTATATGATAAACCATAGATGGTCATCCATTAATTAAGTTTAAAAAAACAACTCAACAATAACATTGTTTTAAGACATAGAAATTCTAATTCGTATCTTACAAACTATACGAATTGTTTTGAGTTCCAGAAGGACTCATCAAAAGATTCTTAAATAAAATCAGGCTTTGGTGGATATGCCTCGTCCAGGAATAAGACATACTGACCAAATCCTAAGACCATGGATGACATCTTTTATTCTTAAACCACACTTGGAATCTTCGAACGCCCGCCAAATCCACAACTAATTCCCTGAAATACATGGAGTTTGAAGACATCAACAAAAGTTGAGCGAGTTCGTGTATTTGTTTGTGTGTATGCATAAGCCTTTGAAAATCATAGTAAGTATGTATATAAGTTTGTAAATCCCGGTATGAAAGCAACAAGGAAAAACAGATCACCAATGGTTTGCAAGGCCATTGATATGTGTGAAGTGATGCAGGAAGGCTCAAACCTAGCAGACTTTGTACCTAGCTTCCGGCTGTAAGACATAGTCAACCCATGGGCCAAACCCTGGTCCAACATGGGCGGGGCTCGCTACACCCAAATAGATCTATCACTCATGTCCCTCGTTCCTACAACGAGGATTAATGGTCTTAAGCGTCATACCCACCACTCACATGATCTAGCAGTACCCTTCCTTAGCTAACCACACCAAATAATAACGTTTGTAAACAGTTGTAACATGTACTTCACCCCCGAAGTTATAAAACGGAAAATAGCTAAAAGAAAAGGGGGTCACGAACTCACAGTCTTGCATCTTCAACAATCGTAACTCAAGCTCCTTCGGTGAACACGACTACCTACAACGTACTATGATCTATTAGACGAGCGGGTCGTGCCTTGACTTAGTATTAATGTCTTTGAGTTACGTTTCTTTGTATCTTCGGTATTATTCCAAGTTATATAATTATTTGTTAAAATAAATAATATTTTAACTTAAATTATATTTACTAAATTTTGGAATAATTGTTAAATCAATATTACTGTAACTTAATACTTCCCAAGTATTTATACTTGTATTTCCTTCCCAAGGATGGGGGTATTTGTGTTCGTATTCTTATACTTGTATATTCTTGCCATGTATTAGGGTCGTATTCCGGTGTGTATTTGTACGTACGAGAATACGTATCTTCATGTAATTATTAAGTATCCTTATACTTAATGTTGTATTAACTTTTTCGGAATAATATCCTTAATAAAGGTCCATATATATTTCCAAAATATATATTTTAAAAACATTACTTAGAAAAATTATTCATAATTTTTCCTTGGCAAAAATATTTGTATTTTCATTTAAGTTCCAAAAATAATGTATTTTCAAGTCTAACTTAGAAAGTATGTATAAACTCATTTTCTCCAAAAATGATATATTTCATATTTATATGAGAAAATATATCTTTAATCCCAATAATATTGTATTTTATGTTTGTGTAATAAAATATATATTTCTTAAACATAATATATTTTCTAAAATTTTCAATAAAAATATATATTCATACATGCCAAAATAATATATTTTTCCCTTGTCAAAAATATGATATAACCTTGTAGTATTTGTAAAAATCATATTTTTGTTTCCTCGGTGTCCAAAATATTATTTACCAAAAATATACTTGCGAGTAAATTTCTGGAATATTCTTGTGAGTTATATTCCTTGGTTTGGTTTCACCAATATTTTGTGTATGACTTGTATATTTATTCCTTGAAATTTTGGTAATATTTTGGATTGTAATTCTTGGTATTTTGATGTGTTATATTATTTCAAGCCCTAGAATAATATAACTAATACACAAAATATACAAATAATCACACACATGGTGTCTTCTAAATATATATTTCCTAAATACACATTTAGTCACTTTTATTTGTAAAAACCAACCTCCAATATTATATTTTTGTAACAAAATCTATGGCAAAGTTTTTGTAACAATTTAAGGTTTGAAATATACTTGTAAGTGTAGGTTAATAAATATTTTTTTAAGTGTTTGGATTTTTAGAAAATTTTGCCATAGTTTCCCCTAAAAATGGAGGTTTTCATGCTTTCAAGCATATCATTTTCTTTTGTAAAAATCATCACAATCAATCCACAATCAACAATAAACAACTTTTACTTACCAATTTTGCCAAAATCAAGTAATAATCCACTACTTCATGAACTTGAATCTTTGTAAAAATTTGTAGGAAATGTGTAGCAAAAAAAATAAATCCCAAAAGATAATAATTAAATATATTGTAGGAGATTCGTAGCAATTTGCGACGTAGTAGTTTCGTAGAAAATGTGTAGGAAGTTGCGTAGGAAATGCGTTGAAAACGGGCTTCCTATAAGGTGTTTTCCTACATCAGGTGTTTGTCATAAATGTGTAGAAAAACCAGTTTTATGACGTATTTTTTAGGAAAACTGGTGTAAGAAGTTTCAGATTTTCTAGCAGTGTTAGAGACAACGATGACAATGGTCGTTTTCACTATCCGCACGAGATGCCGTCCCTATATATAGGGGTTATTGTTGTAACACCTTAAATTGATAAATTTCAATTTAAAGCTAAATGTGTAAAGAAATTTAGGTTGATAACACCGTTAAGTAAACTTGAGAGTAAAAGTGTTAAGCGACGAATGATGAGGGTTTAAAATTGCCAATTAGGCAAACGTAATTTTGGTCCGCATGCAGTTTATTAGTGATTTTATCTTTTATTTTATATAATCAAAATTGGTCCGCATGTGCCAGTTTATTAGTGATTTTATCTTTTGTTTTATATTTGTAAAATATTAATTAGAAAATAAGAAAGTAACGTCCATCACATTAGTAGCGGATCAAAAAACTTTTTTCAATGGGTTCGTTTTGATAGTTTCTCACTAATTTTTATCAAATCATACAAGGTCCTCACTAATTTTTACTATTTTTTCCAAACCGAATGGGTTCATGTAAACCCATAAAACATGGCTGGATCCGCCACTACATCACATTATAGCCTATTAGCATCTTTAAGGTGGGATAAGTTTTAAGAACCATTAGATCTTAAGTTTGATTTTCACAAGAGGGTTTCCGTTAATAATCCAAATTTACTACTCAAAGACAAAGAAATTAATATATAAAATAAAATAAGATAATAAAAATATAAAATCTCTGGATAAATAAGAAAGGTATATCTGGTTGTAAGAAGACAACTCACAAAACCTTAGAATGACACGTTAGATCGAGCCACTAATCAAATTGCAATGCCACATGTAAGAATATAAAGTATCATCCCTCCCTATGTATATCTCTTAGCCTTTGTTTTCATAAACTAAACAAAATATAATAATAACTAGGCTAATGCCCACGTTAAACGCGGCTTCAACAAAAAACTGATTATTTATGTTCAAAAATTAATACTATGTAAAAACATATACGTTGGAAGACAAAAAAAACAAATTTATTCAAAGTATAAATAGCGAGCAAAATTAGACGTTTTAACTAACATAATACATGAATATTTTATAAATTTCTAAAAACTTGGTGTGTTTACATCCCTACCTTTATCTAATACACTATTTACAAAACTCAAAAGAATTTAAATGCTTTGCGTTAACACAACCCAAACTGTTTAAAGAAAAATACCTGTTGCGGTAACCCAAACAGCCCATTTTGCCACTTCTATCCAACCAACCATAGTCAGAGAAACCTCATATTTAAAAAACGAAAAAAAACTTGCCTCGACTTGGTTATCTGTAAGTAGCTTCTCAACTGCTTTCCAGATTTTATGTTTCTCATCATTGGAGAGAATGAAAGTGTGCCTGCGAAAATTGAGAATTCAGAAAGACAAAATCACCCGATCTTAAAATCATAACACAAAACTGATCAAAAGTACCTCACGAATTTCCAAAGTAGGCATATATAAAAACAAAATCATCAACAATTTGCTCAAAATCAAACTCATGACCAGGGATCTTCATCTCGTATTCTAGGTACTCTCTAAGAGTCCAAATGTTGACGAACTGTAACAAAGGGTAAAATTAAGAAATTGTAATTATCTAAGTACACTTGGGCTCACTTTCATGATTCATCCCATTTGACCATTTTTGTTTTATGCGGACCATTCCAGCACTGTTAATAAAAATATATAGAAAAGATAGTGTTAAAACCGACCTGGACCAGCTAGGATCAGTTGCGGGTTAGGGTTATAAAACTGGTTTTCACAGGTGAGGAAAAAAACCGCGGTTTAAAAAAACGATATGTACACCTCTAGTTCCAGACCAATATACACCCACTCACATCCGAGCCCTTGCTATCTGCTATTGAATAATTAAAAACGAAAAGTTGACAGAACATGTTTTTGAATGATTTAAAAAATGAGCAATTACAAAACGGAAAGGTCTTTTAAAATAATTAAAAAAAACTATCTGGCATTATTAGATCAAAGATATAACAAATTAAAAAAAAGTAAGGGTGCAATCAGTAACCGATGTGCTATATTTTTTTAATGTCAAATAATATTAAACACAACCAATACGTACCATGATAATCTAGCCAGCGGTTCGATGACATACCGTAGCAGCCCCATTGTTACACTTCCATGTCCCATTTACACGTCAGAGTGTTTATACATATGAGATTTCAAACTTCGCCACTGCTCCCACTCCACACTCTGAAGCTTGGACCGATCCTTTTCCGTAGCCCTATGCTATATATTCCAATATCTGTATGTACAAATAACAGGTATAACCGAGTGAAGCACTAAACTATATAAATAACAGAAAAGATTTTGCAAAGATGATAAGGTTTCAATAGAAATCGGCCAACATTATTTATAAGCGAGTGAAGCACTAAATATATATAACAGAGAAGATTTTGCAAAAATGATAAAGTTTCAATCGAAATTACAAATATTTATAACCAAATGAAGCACTAAACTATATAAATAGCAAGTTTACTTTAATAATTTGATCAAGGTATATGTAGTACTTGTATAAATAATGACATACAACTTTATAAATAATCTAATGATTCGATTTTCGATGCTCAAAAACCGTTACTTACGGTTTGGCTTAAGGTTATACCCATGAACACCCCTATAAAAGAGCAGTGCATACTTAAAGTGCATTTGCACCAAGTAGAATTATGGGTATAAATTAACAGCCTAGTTATATAAACAACGATCGTTCAAATTTCTCCTATGTTAATGTGGTGTGAAGTCCATTAACGTGTATAATCAATAACATAATTAAGATCCAATTCCATTGGACGCTACAAAGTATCCTACTCCAACACTTGGGAATGGAAGCACTTACCTATAGAAGGAGGTTTGATTCCTTGGGAATGGAAGCACACACGTCAAAAGAATTTTTATACATGCTGCTTCTGAAAGCCAATATGATATATACCATTTGGACAGAAAATATATGCTCCAGATGCCTAAAACATATAAAATAAACCCTTATGAGGGGCTCATTTTTTTAACATGTGCAAATACACAATTTCTAGGTAATATAACAAAAATGATAATGGAATGACATAATAATAGTTATAATAAAGTTACTAGTAGTCTCGTAGCTCCATCAAATCTAGCATAAAAGCTATGATTGCTCCAAAGAGGTATCAACCTGTCATAACACAAGATTATACAGACAGTGGTGCAGCTATGAAGAGGCCGGAGGGGGCGTTCAACCCCCCTAACTTTTTGCTCACTAGTGTTACGTATGTACGTTTCGTATAGAATATTTTAGGTATATACGTTCTCGACCCCCCGGTTTTATAAAAAATATTTTTTTTTAGGTATATACTTTTAGGTCCGGTGACTTCCGACCTCTCGGTGGAAATTTTCATGCTTCGCCACTGCATACAGGTTAGATACAAATTAGCAATTTAAATGATAATAATATGTATATTAATCTACTCTTTCAAATATAAAGCATAACAAATAAATAATCAAATTACATGAAACTTTGTGACTCTACCACGTCATTAGTGATAAGAAAATGGAAGGTCTTATGAAAAAATATTGACCTAATAAATGATGATGTCCACCTAATTCAAGAAACTAAATAAAAGGCTACCAAATCAAAAGGAATGCACTTTCAGCCACCACAAACACTAACCTCCACCAAGTATAGACCTCCAAACGTATATGCACGGACCTTGTCAACACACTTCACTACAGGATGTCTGGTAACAAAATAAGTCAATGTTTTCAACTCTTAAGATGGAGCTGGTGCTGACTATCCCACTGATGAAACTGCATAATCATATTCCATTAAAATCAGTAATTACAAATAAAATAAATAGAAAAAGGTAAAACTTGGAATGATCCTGCAGCACCTACCTGCATTTTCCCAAACGGTTCCAGAATACAAACAATTTACATTTGTATAGACAGAAAGAATAATGATGCCAACGGTCAACCTGGTCAATCCGCCAATAGATGATAATGGTTGAGGAAGATCTTGCTGGTGGATATTCTTAACCAACAGTCTCAGTGCGGTCAGGGTTTGTGAGGTTTTTTTTTTTGGATGGAAAGATCTTTTATAGTGACAAATAACTGGTTGGTGTGTTTACATCCCTACTTTTATCTATTACACTATTCACAAAAGCTTAAAAGAATTTTAATGCATTGCGTTAACACAACCCAAACTGTTTAAAGAAAAATACATGTTGCATCCATGGCTGTTAACGCTGTCTCAAAGAATTAACATGTGAAATTAACAAAGCGAACAAAAATCGAAACACATGCAACCCATGGCTATTAACGCTGTCTCAAAGAACACCCGTCGTGATTCGAGATCCGGTCACCTAATAGTGGAATTAACAGAGCTACAGAAGTACAGAGCAATGCTTATATAATAAACATTACCTTTAACAAAAGACTTAACCAAATCAAAAGTTGAAACAACAATTTTAACATATTAAGACATACAAACCCTAGAAAACATGAAAAGCTCACCAATATCCGACCAACCAATGTGAGTAGACTTCTGTTTATATGGCTGCCTTCCTTCAATCGGGCACCTCCAGCATACGTTTGAGATCCACGCTCACTGCCAGCAAGATCCACAAGACTCTGCAAGACAAAGGATACCTCATAACTAACTAATTGTGCAAGAGAAGATTTCTAAGTGTGTAGAGTTACCTAAGGCTATCGGAATTCCCTTCGCTCGTCGGGAAGATGCTACAGTCAGGCTCAGAGTTTACACAAAAATGAAAGCACCATGGCGGCAAGGGAGGTTGCAGATGAAGATCTACCATCCTTCAACCCTGCCAAGCCAAGGTGCCATATTCAACAATATTTAATCAGAACTTCGAACTCATCATTAACTTATCGAAAACTCTAATATAGAAAAAGGGCGAACAGAAGAAACAAAGAAGGAAGGACACAAGGGTAATCAAACCACAGTAATCGTGTCCGTATCATCTCAGCTGCAGGCCATACCCTTTTCTATTCATCATCCGAAGGTGAAAATCAAAATCATATAAACAAGCAACATGATATCAGCTTTTAAAACCCTAAGAAAAAAAGGAATAAGTTAATCGATCTTCAAATCATGTAAAATAACTATATAGATCATCAAATAACAGTCAATGTATAAAAAATCATAATTCAGCAAACGATTAAAACATAATCAATCATAAAAGAAGAAGATATCGGAATCAATACCGTCGCTGGTGATTATTGACTATTCAAGATTGATTATACCTCTTCGCATAGGATCGATTGAAAGGGTAAGGAGTTGAATCGCCGATTAGGGTTTCGGAGAATGCTTTGAACGATTTGGAGAGAATGAGAGAGAGTATAAAATAGCGTATGTAAGAAGCCAAACCAATCCGCCCCTATGAGCTATGCCACATGTCCGCCCCTATGAGATATGCCACATGTCTGCTGATTTGGCTTAAACCAATGGGTGATATGTGTCCCCCATGGTTTCTTTTATTAGAGATATAGATTAAATAGATAATTGTTGTGACCTTCATAAGAACAGGAGGGTATTGAGTGAAGTCTAAGAAATAAAGATAGTGCTCAACTAAGGTAGTTAACGGTTGAACCTCGTTCTTGTGGCGGTCATCAAGCGGTGTTTGTTACCCGAAGGTCATTGGTTGGGTTCGTACACTTGAATCACCAAGGATTGAGAGGTACAATTATTGTTCCAGAATTAGTAAAACACATTCAGTTATTATACCAAAAAATTAATAATAGTGTCATACCACTATAACAATCAGATTTATAAAAAGGTAATACGACCGCTACGGTTAAAATAGGTTGATAAACTATATACACAGATGGATTCATAAATAACAGTGGCAACGATACCACGAATAATTATAATTATAATTAGAGTAAATTACAAGTTTTGTCCTTTATGTTTACATCAAATTATAGGAGTTGTCCTTTTGGCCAAAAGTTTACAGGCGGTGTCCTTAACCTTTCAAAATTTTGCACGTTTTGTCCTTTAAGCCAAACCTGGTTAGAAATCTCAGTTAAAAACTGTCATGTGCACTGCACATGAGGGTAAAATGGTAATTTCCCTCTCAACCCTTATAGTTTCCCTTCTTCTTCAATGACTTAAACCTGCAACAAAAGAAAAATCCGAGCGTTGTTACTGTACCGAATTTCAAGTTGTGAAACTATAAGTTATTCATTAACTGCTTCAGTTTGCATATCAAACTCCTTTGAGTGTTCAGAAAATTGTAGATCCTAAAAGTTGTACAAACAATTGAGCCCTAAATCATTAATTTCATTGTTAAAATTCTAAATTACTAACGCCATATCTAATTAAACATTTATATGATACACAGTTACTATTAGAGATTCTGCATTTCTACATTGCTAATCAAAGGTCACAAAACAGAGACTTAAAAAGCTTGTGTTGACTCAAAACAATCATCAACAAAACAGAGAGCCAAAACTTCAGAATCATACCAGTAATTTTCTAACGAGCGTCACATTTCCAGTATGAACAGAATCGAACAAAGCAGTGACGTCAGATTTGAACTCCTGATACTCAAACCTTACCACATTCTCCGATTCATCGCCGCACTGAACCTCCGCCGTACGGAACTTCAACGAAACAGCGCCGACGAAGTTGACGTCAACATAGGGATCGTGAATGCAGTCAAACGCTGATTTTAGGTCGCCGGAGAGTGTAGATTCAAGGAGGCGGTTTTGAAATTCAGAGATGTGATGTTGTGGAGACCATTTACTTCATCGGAGATAAATGGGGTGGAGGTGGAATTTCAGAGGTGTGATGTTGTGGAGGGTGTTTATTAGTGATTTTGAAATTGTGTGATGTTATGAAAGGGATTTCGGTTTTGTTGCAGGTTTATATCATTGAAGAAGAAGAAGGGAAAGTGTAAGGGTTGAGAGGGAAATTACCATTTTACCCTCATGTGCATTGCACATGAAAGTTTTTAACTGAGATTTCTAACTAGGTTTGGCCTAAAGGACAAAACGTGCAAGATTTTGAAAGGTTAAGGACAACGCCTGTAAACTTTTGGCCAAAAGGACAGCGCCTGCAATTTGATGTAAACATAAAGAACAAAACTTGTAATTTACTCTTATAATTATATTTGTAATAGGTGGACAAATATTCAGCTAGGATTGTTATGAAACGATTGCGTCATGCGTGTTGAGATGAGTGTTACATACCTTCTGAAAGTGTATATACAATATGTGTTATTTTTGGGTTAGAACTGCATGGGCGTTATTGTAGTTCTTATTTAATTATATTATTAGGATGTATATTTGTAAAGGTTGGATCAGATGGGAGTTTTTCGATTTAACTTGATATTGCAGGGAGCTAGAGATGTAGGTGATCTAATTTATAATCACATGGGGGTTTTGCAATTATGAAACATATGGTAGTTTTATGGTTCTAATATGTTATAAGTCGTTATGGAGGCAGGCGACACTATGAATTATTATACACTTAGTTAGAAAATGCTAGTTTATTGTTTATATATATATATATATATACTTTCAGGGGCAGGGGTGGGACGAGTGGGAGTCCAGGTGGGCTATATAAGGGGCAGGGGTGGGACGAGTCCATTTGCACCAAATCGATATAATTTCGATAGATATCTCTTTCGTTCTGTTGTTTCCAATACCCAAGCCCCTAAAACTCGAAACTCTCCTCCGTAGGAAGTGGACTAAACCTTGATCACTGGTACGATGCCCTATCTAATTGATCAGAAAACCCAGCAAATGCTAAAGTGTTGCTTGAATAAGGCTATACTTTGTTAACTACGTTGAGGTTTTGATCTCGTGATTATTGTTAAAGTTTGAATTAGGTTTCTTACACTAATATGTATTGCATTGTATGTTTAACTAGGAATCCAGGCTTAATCTCAGTAGGCTATTAAATCAAAACCCTAATTCTGCAAAGTGAGTCATTCTCTTTTTCACAGAATGTTGTGAGCCATTTTCTTTTATCAATTGTTTTCAAAACCCTAAATGTTTTCAGTTTTTACTTTTATTACAGTGATTAAGTCTCTGTATTCTTATTGGGAAACTACTGTCAGTATGTGGGGTTTTGTATACATTACTTAATAACCTTTGCTTTTTGGGCAATGGGTTAGCCAAATAGTGATATGACTACAGTCACAGGAACTGCTGAGTGACAAATACTATTAAAGTGATTTCTTTGCTATTGGACAATGAGATAGTCAATAGTAATCTTGTAAGATATAAACAAATGTAAAAACCCTTAATGCTGTAAATAATCTCACCAGTATATTTCGTAAATAAAATGTTTTTAAAACGCATTTCAGGTGACTTACTGTGAAAGAAAGGAAATGGCTACGAGGCACTATAAGAATATGTTTGTTTATACAATTGCATAATCTCACCAGTATTTTTCGTAAATAAAATGTTTTTAAAACGTATTTCAGGTGACTTTCTGTGAAAGAAAGGAAATGGCTACGAGGCACTAGAAACTTAAATAAAGTGGCTATAAAGGTGTTTTTTAAAACCAAGGTTTAAAGCTATAAAAAAAATTTTTGATGTAACATGGATTTTATCCCAACTGTTTAATATATAAAACTTCGTTGTTTTATAACTCTGATATTTTTCCTATCTACGATCCTGATGAAATTTTCTGCTGCAAATTTAATAAATACCGGTACCACTACTGTATCTGCTTAGCGCTCCCGCCCATGGTAGAGTCGATGGTTATGACAGAAAGTGGTATCAGAGCCATTGTTTAAGTTATTTAGGTGTTATAATAATAATACCTAAACTTAAATAATAAAGTTAGGAATTTAAAACAAAATAACCTATGTGTTATAAAAATAAATAAAATTATTATACTAATAAAATTGAAAAACACACGTATTTTTTGAGTCCATTGTTTTTATTATTTTTGGATTCACGGTATGAGTGATAACTACTTGTCCGAGGCATCCCAAAATATCTCTGTCTCTAATTCAGACACGGAGTTTGATGGACCATCAGAAAATCAATCTAGATTCGAGAGGGATAATGACAAACCAAAAATCTTTCTACCCCAACCCACCGAAAAACTACCTCCTAGAATAAGGAAATGGTTCAATAAAGAAAACAGGGAGAAAAGTAGGAAAAAGAAACCTACTATAGCAACCATAACTTTAATCAAAGGAACAGCCCGAGTTCCTTTAAAAATGTCACTACGGGAAGAACTTAATCTTAACATGCTTCTTCATCCTGAACCAATCTCATTTAATCTGGAACTCATACCTTTTAATCCCGAACCAATACCATTCAATCCTGAACCAATGTCATTTAATCCAGAACAAATTTCTAGGATCCCTGCACCTATACCACAACAACCACTCCAGGACCCAATGGAACAATTATGGACCAATGGTTGGGCATTTCAAAACTTAATGCAGCAACCATATCCACAAATCTCACAATTTCCACGTTAAATACCATACGCCTACCCAGTCATGAGCCCATAAAACGTAGCCTAATTAAGACACTACAGAAAGGAACTGATGAGCGCATGAAACCAAATCCACTCAATAGGAAAGAACCTCTTCTGAAAGTATGACGAGCGGGAGTTTCACTTTTTAAGTCGACCCAACTAGCATTAATTTCTTTGACTAGCATGAATTTCTTTGACTAGCATGAATTTCTTGGTTATGTGGTACTTCATTCAACATCTGAATTGCAAGCATTTTCAAATATTAGTATCAATAAATAATTATAATCAAACAAATACTCAAAGCATTTTTTTGTCAAAATCATCGAACACTGTGACTTTACTCTTTATATATATATATATATTATTTATAGTACATGCATTCCATGAGTATACGTATTAATATATTTTGGTTTAGTTGTTGTAGGAGTAGTTTTTTACGAATATAGGGAATACATCTATATTATATAGAGTTGAGTTGACGTCAAAAGTGGAACTCCCACTCGTTATACTTTCAGACGAGGTTTTCTCCTATTGGTTAGATTTGGTTTCCTATGCTCATCAGTTTCTCTTTGTAGTGTCTTAATTCGGCTATGTTTTCTGGGCTCATGACTGGGTAGGCGTTTGGTAGGTAAGGTTGAAATTGTGGGATTTGTGGATATGCTTCCTACATTAAGTTTTGAAATGCCCAATCATTGGTCCACCATTGCTCCATTGGGTCTTGGAGTGGTTGTTGTGGTATAGGTGCATGGATCATAGGAATTTGTTCTGGGTTAAACGAAATTGGTTCAAGATTGAATGGTATTGATTCGGGATTAAAAGGTATGGGTTCAAGATTAAATGGGATTGGTTTAGGCTGAAGCGGGATGTTAAGATTAATTTCTTCCTCTGTGGGTCGGAACATGTCACAGTTTGCCAATCGGCGGTCAAGTTCTTCCTACAAAGGCAATGTTTGGGTTGTTCCTTCGGTTAAAGTTATGGTTGCTACAGTAGGTTTCTTTTCATCCTTTTCTCCCTCTTTTCTTTACTAAACCATTTCCTTTGGGGATAGTTTTTCCGTGGGTTAGGATTGGAAGATTTTTGGCTCATCATTATCCCTCTCGTATCCAGATTGATTTTCTGATGGTCCTTCATCAAACTCCAGGTTTAGACTAGAGAAAGAGATATTTTGGAATGCCTCGGACAAGTCCTTATCACTCATACTGTGAATCCAAAAACAATAAAAAAAACCAATGGACACCAAAAAATATGTGTGTTTTTCAATTTTGTTAGTTTTATTTAATTTAATAACAACATTATTTATTATATAAAAATATTTCACCAACCTTTTATTTATCTTATAAATAAAATATAATATCAGTTACCTCATAAATAATATTTATCTGCCTTCCAATTGTTTAATTATTATTTAGTTAACTTTTAATTAAATAACCAACTAATTAATTAAGATAAATAATTATTTCTGTAAGTATTTCTTCAAATATTTATCTCCGTTTTATCGCAAAAACCGCAAATTCGTGAGCTATAACATTTAACTCTTAAATATTATTTTTGGTTCGTTGTTCAAAATGTAATTCTTTGTATCGTAACCCACTAACAACGTTAAATTAATCATGACTCGGACATCTCATATCTAGCAATATAGGCATATAGGCCTTCATGCAAACAGACTACCAATTGCAAATTGGCGCTCGCTAACAAATGATTGAAAAGTATCACCTGGATATATTATTAGAAATATAATCCTTAAGTTAGTGATGGATTGCCGAAGCAATGGCCCATCCCAAATAGACCCTCTAAAAAAACGACTAAAAAGATTGAGCGAAAAATTGTATCTAAAATCCTATCTTTGTTAGCATGATTTATCAAGAAAACCGACCTGATCCGAACTTACTTATGTCAGTTGTGCGTAGGATCATTCTACGATTATCTTTTCTCCCGGTTTATGGTGGAAATTAGTATTTTGATAATCAACGCGGTTGATTACTAATGGCTTTTTTTTATTTGTTCATTTCTTTTGGGATTTTTTACTAGATTCTAATTTCTGTTGGAAGTGAATGTCTTACGTTGCTGATATCCCATCCAGTGGCGAAGCTTGAGATTTCCGATAGGGGGGTCAAAAACATATATACCCAAAAATTTCTATAGAACCGAGGGGTCGAAAACGTATATACCCAAAAATTTCTATACGAAAGCTACATACATAACACCATTGAGCGAAAAGTTCGGGGGGTCGGGCGCCCCTCCCGGCCCCTTCTAACCTTCGCCCTTGATCCCATCACTGATTTTTTTTTTTTTTTGAAGATTAACTTTCATAAAAACCAAAAAGACAAGCTATTACCAAGACGGAGATAACAAGCCAAAAACCATACAAACAAACCGGATTACATCAAATCAAAATTAGTCCAATTCAGTCAAAAATACCTATATTGATAGGTACTTATTATTCTCGTAGTGGTATTTTTAAGCAAAAGCCCAATTCGGTCAAAATACCTATAATGTTAGGTTAAATATTTGTTTTATGTTACACGTGATACACCCGATATCTGACTATTTATACAGTATATAGTTTTACATGTATATCTTTTTTGTAATATATGTTATTGTAATATTTTGATGCTAAAGTGTTATAGTAATAGTGTTTTAGTTCTGACTTCTGATACAAAAATGGTATAACGCTAATTTTAGTTTTGATGTAAAAGTGGCATAATTTTAGTTCAGTTTTGTTTCAAAAGTCGTATAATTACTTTGAGCCACACAGATTTTTATCATACCAGGAAAAAATGAGTATCGAAAAATTGAGTGAGAGGGGTAAAAAGGGAGGCAATGTTATTTTTGGGAAACTGTAACCAACTAATGAGGTGGTTTTTTTTTTAACGGTCAACAGAATCAATTCCGAGTACTCTTAGGGCACCCATTAGATCAAACAGAGTACTCCGAGAGAGTATCCTGAGTCCACCACCAATTCCGGGGAAAACCCGGTAACTCACCCGCTTGTAGGCATGACGGTGAAAATACCGGCAAAACCCATTTGACTAAAGGATCGAACCCGAGTTTCAATGGGTGAGAGTTAAACCTGCATCTGGCAAAAGAAATGCAAACCTTCTACCACCACTTGATCTAGAGATAATTGGCCTAATGAGTTGGTATTACTTGGTAATTTCAAACATTAAAAGCAAATTTCATATTAGCACCATTAGTTTATGTAAAACTATAAATTAAAACCTTTTACTTTGATTAGGATTTTAAATAACCCTATAAACATTTCATTTTATGTACTTATAATAACTAATTAAATCGAGTATGTAAGCAGTGTTTTTTTGTTGTTAGAATATTTATAAGTGTTTTTAAATACTTTCTTCTTTTCGGTTAATTATTGTGTTTATCCCATTCTTTAATGTTTCGGTGCACTATAAGTTCAAACTAGATCGTTTTTTAAGTGAGTCAGTATGGTTTGTTTTTACCCGACCTATTTTAACCCGAATTGTTCTAACCCAACTTGATTTGACCCTACCCGCCTTTTGCCTCCACTTACAATATTTTCTAGATCCGCATGTTAGTTGATTGTATAAAAACCATTGTTATTCGAGGAAATAGCTACATTATTTACAAATATTCTATAAAAAATAGGAACATGTTGATGTATAATGAAGAACCGCGTTTTATATCATAAGACTATAAGAGTATGGATATATGATAGAATATGAAGAAAAATATCAAGCATGCTGTTCTGTTTCCTGATTACTCTTATGATATAAAACGCGGTCCTTCATTATACATCAACAGGTTTTATATTTGGTATTCTAATCAAGTTTTATATTAACGCGTATGTAGTAGTGAGATCTTGAGATAAAGAAGCTTGGAGAGTTAATTAATGAACCGTTGGTAAATTACATAGGAGTGTGTCTTGTAGAAGAAGGTTGAACCTACATCAAATCTAAGTTGGTAAAGGGTAAACAGTGTTAAGTCCAAGATTCTTCTGCACCCACCCAACTTTAATCACCTTCACATAGAAAATATCACCCACAATGTCCATGTTGAGAGTGAGAGAAAGGTGTTGAATTGGTGCAAGTCTACATTAGCAAGTTGATCGGTATATAAAGAAGTAGATTGGTGTTTGATCCACTCTTCATGTTTTAAGTTGGATTGTTGAGGTTTTTTAGTACAAAACCATTTTTTTGGTGGTATCAAATTCAATTTTTGATGGTGTTTTAGAATACAAAGCACCAAATAACAAGATTACCACACCATTAAATGTTTAGAAGTTATACAACACCATTAAATTGATTTTTTGAGGGTGAAGTTGTTAATAGCACCATTAAATTGATTTTTTGAGAGTGAAATTGTTAATAGCACCATTAAATTGATTTTTTGAGGGTGAAGTTGTTAATAGCAACAAAAAAATGAACCAATCAAAACATTTTGTTAGGCATCACATGGATCATAATCCTACGGTTTTCAATTGCTCTCATCCTATTCAATCAATGGAGCAAATTAAGCCTCCAAAAACACAACCTTTATACCCACATATATATACAGACACAATGTTAAAATCAAAATCTTTTTTAGAGAGAGAAAAATGTTAAGAAGGAGCAAAGCATCACCGGAAAGTTTTCAAGAACGGCTTCCACAGTATCAAGAAACCGGCGATGTGACGTAAAACGTATCAATAGCCTTATCTACGAAGAGACACGAGATTTTTGAAGATCTTTCTTGAAGATTTTATGCGTGATGCCATCAAATACACCGAAGATACTCACCGAAAAACTATTACGGCGATGGACGTCATTTATGCTTTGAAGTGCCAGGGATGTACAATTATACACTATGTTGATTTGGTTTGATTGTATGTGTTTAAATTGTTATTTTAGGAAATGGCTTTATAGAAATCATGTTTGTATCTCATTCTTTGTAGCTTCCCATGCACATGTAAGTTTATTTCATTATGCTTGTAGATTTTATATAGTTTCTGTTTGTATAGTTTTTTGTTTTATTTGCCTTTGTATTAGATCTTGGATGTTTTATAAATAAAATAAACTAAAAAAACATTTGTTCAAATAATGTATATTTTTACGGACCAGATTCTATCATTGATTTTTTTGGTGGTGTGTTTAGAGATTTAATGGTGGACTAATTTGGTTTCTATCATTGATTTTTTTGTGGTGTTTAGAGATTTAATGGTGGATGGATTTGGTTTATATTCTTGATTTTTTGGTGGTGTGTTTAGAGATTTAATGGTGCTCTTATTGAGCATTGAGCAGCACCAACAAATCTCATTATTTGGTGGTATATTTGTTCGCGTTAGGTAGGTCAAATCACTAAAGTAAAAAGATTACAAAACATCTCATTTCATAAAAGTTTGAAGATTTTTTATGAGTTAAATGCCATTTTAGTCCCTGTGGTTTCGGCCATTTTGCCAGTTTAGTCCAAAGATTTCATTTTTAACCTGTGGGTCCAAAAAGGTTTTACAGTTGCCATTTTAGTCCACTTGGTTAACTTCATCCATTTTTTCTGTTAACGAGAAGGCCAATTTGGTCATTTTGTATGTAATTCTGTTAACTAAAAGGGCAATTCAGCCATATAAAATGACCGAATTGACCTTCTCATTAACAGAAAAAATGGATGAAGTTAACCCAGTGGACTAAAATGGCAACTGTGAAACCTTTTTGGACCCACAGGTTAAAAGTGAAACCTTTGGACTAAACTGGCAAAATGACCCAAACCACAGGGAATAAAATGGCATTTAACTCTTTTTTTATTGGTAGGATTATGATTTGGGCCCCACACCCAAGCTCTCGTGCCTGTTAACAAAAAGGAAGGCGTGAGGCAAGAGGCCTATTGGCCCCTCTCGTGTTTTGTTAGTCATGGTTAGCGAAGAAATGGTTGTAACGTAGAGGCCCATTGACACCTTACTACACAAGCTAATATATACTACAGAATTCATGCTTTTTCACAATACATATTTAAAATATACAAATCAAGGTGTAACTGAATTACAAAGTAACTAGATAATGATAAAACATCAACAATTATCCTAATATTCAAATTATGAGTTGAGATCCTGTAGAAACAGTGCTAATTATAAGAACGTAAGAACAGATCTGAGCTATTGATAATTTAAATCAAGGGTTGATGTTGATTATAAATAAAACCCTTATAATTAAAAATTAGTAGTAATAAGTTAGGGGTAATTTTGTAAAATTGCTAGTCATTTGACCATTTTCCATTAAATACAAATTTCACCAAGGTTTTTTAAATTAAAATAACTTTTATATACTTCATTATTTAAAAAAATATATATATACCATAAAATCAAGTATTTTTTTATCTTTAATATGAGTACCATATTGCTATACTTTTTTTTGTATTTATAAAAGTGATTTTTAAAAAAAGTTAAAAAAAGGTGTTTAATAATTGTGCTGATTATGTGTTAATTACAAAATAATACAAACAAACACCAAAAGTAGATATAATCAGCACATCTGGTGTGCTGATAATGGAGAACGATTGAGGATGTTGTGCTAATGTCGTTTATGTTGATAATGGAGAACGATTGAGGACGATGTGCTGATAATGAAGAATGTTTAAGGATGTTATGCTAATTATATAGTGTTGTGCTGATTATATTTTTTTTTTGTAATTATTTTTAATTAGTTATAAATAAATATGGTCAAAAGGTCTAAATTACCCATAAACTAATTTTTTATTGATGGGCACTTGTCAATTATGTATTGGTTCTTACGGTTCTTACAAACTTAAGTGTTTGTATTTGATCTCATTCCTTCAAATTATAGATAGAATATTGAGTAACAAAGAAACTTAAAGACAAGTGATAAATCAAATATAATAAGAGTAATTATAAATGCTTATAAACTCGGCTAGCATGTCTCCTTTGTTGGACGTTGGGGCCAATATGTAGCTTGTACCTAGGTGTAACAAATTAAGAATGAATTTATTCTTTTGTATTTTCTTTCTTTAGATTATTCTTCTAGCTTTTTTTTAACGATAAAGCTTACTCTTATTTTACACCGATTATTTAAATAACCCTCTTTGCCCATATTTGAACCTAGGACCTCCGTCTAAGAGGCATATATCTTTACCATGTGGGCTAGCTCCATGTATGTTGGCGATTATTCATCCAGCTACCTTTGAGTGTTTTTTTTTTTTTTTTTTTTTTTTTTTGAGTTTTTTTTAAATTCGGGGTAAGTGTATGATTGTTATAGATAGTTTCTAAATCATATGTCCTCGAAGCGATTTTAATCTAGTTGCATGTATATGCACATATGTGATGAGTTAAGTCTTCATATTTCAATTTTCTTACCCAGCTACTGGTTTCTAATCGTCTAGATTATTATGGTTCACAAATAAAAAGTTGGAGAAGAGTTACAAGAGAATTTTAATTCTTTTTCTTATATAAATGGATAGTTTGGTAGAAACTTGAAAACAATGTATCACGCTTTAAACGTTAACAATTACCCTTGTTACCGTGTGTAACCTTCATTCATAGCTTTTGCACCACCATTTGCGCGCAGTTTTTTCTTCTTTTTTTTTTTCTTTTTCTGGACAGTTTTGACAACCACAGAAAAAATCACACGAATAATACCTATCTTTCTGACCGGGTTGGCACATAGGAAATCCCATTAATCTTGATTTTCAAAATAATAAAAAAATAAAAATGAAAAGAAAGATTAAATGCCTTTCCCTGACGGGTTTCTCTTCATACACTGAGAGATGAATCATCGTTGGGGGCGTCTTAAAGATTTTAGGTTCTTTGACCAGGTTTGACACCTGTCTGAACAGGAAAATCCTGAAATAATCTCTCTTAAGAAAAGAATTATGCTATGGCCTGGGAAAGCGCTGGCAACAACAGAAAGGAAGGGGTCCATGTAGCTGCTGCACCCGTCCCCCTCTTAGTCAATGGGGCAGCAGGTTCGGCATCTACTACAAAAGAGAGAATCCACTTCATGTTACTGGTTCAGCGGTTAATGGTTCAGACTATTTGTTTAGTGAGCTGTGAGCAGATGTCTGAATGATTCAGACGTTTCCCTCTGAATAATTAAGCATTATACTGAGTCTGAATTGTTAAAACCTCTCATCTGAATTGGTAAAACATTTGTCTCTGAACGGTTAAGCATTAGATTGGCTCTTAATGGTTCAAACTTCTTACTTATTCAGCACTTAATGGTTCAGACATTTTATTGGTTCAGCACTTATCCATTCAGAAGTTGTCAAACAGCCAACATGGACAAAAACTTCAAATACAATCAATCATATAGGCTAAAACTATCCACACACCCTATCTGCCTATTTAGACACCATTTGCCTCGTATAGGCCTATACGAGGCGTATATGGTTACATCAAATTCAGTGTCTGACTCATGTCAGTTCTGGTTTGACTGCTCCTATCAGGGGTGTGCATGGGTCGGTTTGGTTCGGCTTTTACTATTAACCATAACCATAACCGCTAGTTCGGTTATGGAGTTTTGGTAACCACAACCATAACCAAACTTCGGTTATGGTTAATCGGTTATGAAGTCGGTTATGGGTCGGTTTTGGTTAATTTCGGTTAAGTAACCAAGCAAGGTTTGAAATAAATAGGGTTGTGCACGATTTGAACTTAACTTGAGCCTATTTTATAAGATAACGGAGACAAAACTTTTTGATGAAACTTTCAATTTAGGGTTCTTTTTAATAAGGTAATTCTCAAACAAAAACAATTATGGCCATAACACCTTAGTTCTTTATCAAAATAAATGCGCATCTACATCAAGATTATTTTGTTACTAACATACTTTTATCTTAGTAAAAACCCTCTATATGGTTTTGTAAAACACAAATCCATTATATAAAGTTAACATCACAAGTTCGGTTCGGTTTCGGTTATATTGGTTAACCAAAGCTTCATAACCATAACCATAACCATAACCATAACCGATTGAGCGGTTATACAAAGTTTCATAATCATAACCATTGGTTATATTGGTTATCGGTTATTAGTGGTTCGGTTATGTCGGTTATGGTTCGGTTATCGGTTATGATGGTTAATTTGCTCACCCCCTAGCTCCTATATGCATCGTATAGGCCTATACGGGGCACATAGGACCCCTCGTATAGGTCTCATATATGACCCATGCCCCATATATGCCACGTATAGGCCTATATGAGGTGTATATAAGGGGGTTTTTTAACAAACATTTATACAATATTAATCGTTTTTGCAAACTTTTATACAAAAACAAGTTTTCTATTTTAAATAAATAAAAATAACAAGTACATGATATGATACAACACCTGTATAGGCCTATAAGAGACCTAAACCACACCTATAGTCCTATGCGAGACCTATGCTACACCTACAGGCCTATACGAGTTATTATAATTAATATGAGTTTTTTTTATAATTAATATTAGAGTTATGATAATTAATATGAGTTTTTTTATAATTAATATTAGTGTTATTGATATTAATATCAGTTTTTTATAATTAATATTAGTGTTATTATAATTAATATGAGTTTTTCATAATTAATAGTAGTGTTATTGATATTAATATGATTTTTTTATAATTAATATTAGTGTTATTATAATTAGTATGAGTTTTTCATAATTAATATTAGTGTTATTGATATTAATATGGGTGTTATTATAAATTTATAATTAATATGAGTTTTTCATAATTAATATTAGTGTTATTGATATTAATATGAGTTTTTTTATAATTAATATGGGTGTTATTATAATTAATATGAGTTTTTCATAATTAATATTAGTGTTATTGATATTAATATGAGTTTTTTTTATAATTAATATTAATGTTATGGATATTAAAAAGAGAAAAAAAATTAAAAATATATGCCCCATATAGGGCTAGACTGGGCGTATAGTAGGGTCCAAAAGACCATTATAGCCCTGTTTTGCCCCTAGTCTAGGCCTAATAAAATGATAATTTGCATTATATACATACGCCTCAAACAGGCCTATACTAGGCATATAAGAGAGGCAAAAAATACCAATTTACCCCCAGTCTAGGCCTAACTCAGGGGTAAAATGGTCTTTTTCGTCTATACGCCCCATATTGGCCTATACGAGGCATATAAGACAAAATATGACATAATCAGAGATTCTCTTGGAAATTGAAAAAGGTTATACGCTACGTATAGACCTATACGAGGCGTATACGAGGGTGTTTAAATAAAGACTAGGGTGTGTGAATATGTAGACCCATCATATATATATCTTTTCGCATATTTGTTCTTTAGATTTATGAGTTTATTTTTCATGTGAATCACCAACAGCCTCTCAGATACCATGAAGAAAACTTACAAAGTGATAAGTGTGAACTGATTAATATGTGTTATCGTATATAATTATATATATGATGGAATAACCATGACTACTCTACACGTATAGAGTCCTTTGATTTTCAAAGTTGCCTTCCTGAATGTAACGTAAAGTTTATGAATCTGGTTTTGGATAAGGTTAATAGTAATTTTGTTAATGAAAAATCATATATCCCCGGTGTCTTCCACATAGTGGAAACCACGTATTAATTAAATTATTTAATATTGAACTTTGTAGGTGTGTAATTATTATTAGAAAGTGTTCGCTAAAATGATCATTAAGAAGATAACTAGGAGGTTTAACATTTCTTAATTAGAAATGATAATAACAGTAAAAAAGATAGAAGATAACCAGGAAAATTAGCTACACATGCTACACCGACAAATTTTAATTTTCTTTTAGTTTTTTAATATCATCAATACTTTCCTTGGAGACCCGTCTGTATTTGAGAGAAATTTTAGTTCGAACATGCATGTATTCAAAATAGAAAGTCAAGATGGCATATGTTTTAGAGGCTTGTTTTTTTTATTTATTAATTATTTTTAGAGTTAAATTAATACGAATTCTAACCGAAATTTTAAGAACCCTAAAGAGACTTACAAAATCAAATGTTTAATTTAATAAGAGTAAAATGCCCGGATAGTGTTTAATTTAATAATGTGGTGCGGTGGTGGACGTGGGTGGTGCTGGTGGCAGCAGGTGGTGGGGTTTGCCCTAGAGAGAGAGAGTGTGTGTGCGCGCTTGAGAGTGAGAGTGAGAGAGAGTGTTTCTATATATATGAATTGTTAATATTTTTAATGATAAGGGTATTTTTGTAACTTTACATCCACTTAACTGAGAAAACTAACCCCCATCCACTCCAGGGACTATCCGAGTAACAACTAGTCAAACCATAGAGAGCAAGAGTGTAATTTTAAAAAATTGAGGACTAAATGTGAAATTTCGACAAACCACAGGGACTATCCGACATTTTACTCATTTAATAATGTGATGACCCTCTTAGACGAAAATTTTGACATTCTACAGTTTGGTAGAATAATTATTGTTATATGGAGTAAAGCTTATTAGGGTTAGCTAAGCTTTCCTTCCCTGTATATACCTGTGTATATGTTTGTATTAAGACAATGAGACCAATGTGGTAAACTAGTAGAATTTCCCGCGTGTTGCGGCTGGAATTCAGTTGATGTCAGTTTGGTTTATTATGATATCGATATGATACTATCACTTGGTATGGCAACCGAAAGATAAAACTAAAAAATAATGTCGTCATTTGCACAATAGGATATAGACGCCTTTATTTTACATTGATCGAAAGAAAAAACGAATATCACTAACGATTCCAATAGTACTAATACCAAAACCGTTATTTTGTCGGGATCGGCGTAATCCGGATATTGTTGTGGAGGTATGAGTTGGATTCGTTACAATACCAATACATTATCGACACTCATTATAGCTTACGAAATAAGTAAAACACTCTATTATGAATGCTAACTACATTTTCAATTTAATAATACCAAGTTAATTTAGAATATTGAATACTTATATTTATGTATATTCAAGAAAATTAAGAAAGGCTATTTTGTAGATAAAACAAATTTATGTAAATTTTAGATTAGGCGAAAACACTAAAAAGGAAAGAAGGTTGCAACTTTGGTGGATCGGATGTAAGCAATCATAACATGTAATTAACCGTGTTTTGCAAATTGACAACTCTAAAAAAATCAAAATAAATGAAATATAATAGTTAAATAAAATATTACTAAAGTTAAAAAAGCTAAATATAGGAATTAAGAGAGTTAAATAAAATATTAATATAGTTACTGTATATCACCTTTGAAATTGTAAGTATATAAAATAAAATGATATCCCTTTCAAGTGGCGGAGTTCGAGTCTTATTATAGTCAAATGATGTGGATTTAGAAGTAGCTTTGGAAGTGTGTGAGTTTTAGGGATGGCAAAAAACTCAAGCCCGACGGGTATACCCGAAACCCGAAACATACGAGCCGGGTATACTCAAAGCCCAATGGGTATGGGCAGGGTACGGGCTTTAAAAAAGAAAAAAAATCGGGCACGGGTACGGGTATGGGTATGGGATTTAGTGATGCCCGCCCGATACCCGGCCCATTTACCCGAATAATACCCGAATGTATCATATTATATATTTCCATATGAGAAAAATGCCCGGATAGTCCCTGTGGTTTCGTCTATTTTCACCTTTAGTCCCTAACTTTCTAAAATTACTTGAATAGTCCCCAACTTTTCATTTTTTGTTCCCGGATAGTCCCCAGGCCTAACTTCAGTTTGTTTTCTCTGTTAAGAGTGTGTGAAATGACAAAAATACCCTTACTAAAAAACAAAATAACTTAACCTATTTAATAGATTTATTTTTATGTGGGACCCACTACTTTATAAAAAAAAAAAAAAAACAACCCCAACCCCACTCCACCCCCACCTTCATCGTAGACCAACCATCATCTCCGGTCATCTTCTCCGGCCACCGTAAACTCTCCGACCAACCTGCAACATCCACCGCTGCCGTCATCATCGTTCACAAAATCCCGCACACCACATCACCGTACACCATCCCTGCACACCACAACCCCGCACACCACATCACCTTTCAAAACCGCACATTCTGTTCATCTTCTCAGTTCATCAACAGTTTCATCATCATCACTTTCGTCGATCTTCCGTCGATCACCATTAATCTCCATACATCACACGCGTATACATGTACTGATTCATCCATCGTCATCGTCATTTTAATCATCGTTCAACCTACATCTTCTCCGACAACCTCTGACGTCTTCTCCGTTCACTTGCGACATCAGTTCTTCGTCATCTCCGGCAGACACCATCTTCAATCTTCATCTCCTTCTTCTCCGTTAATCAACCACCTCTGACCACTGTATCACCGACGACCTGCAACTCATCACCATAACCACCACGACCTCCAGTTGTCATCATCTACTGTTCGTCGACTGCACCTCCGTTACCTCTCGCCGGAGAAGATGACCGGAGATGATGGTTGGTCTACGATGAAGGTGGGGTTGGGGTTGTTTTTTTTTTATAAAGTAGTGGGTCCCACATAAAAATAAATCTATTAAATAGGTTAAGTTATTTTGTTTTTTAGTAAGGGTATTTTTGTCATTTCACACCCTCTTAACAGAGAAAACAAACTGAAGTTAGACCCAGGGACTATCCGGGAACAAAAAATGAAAAGTTGGGGACTATTCAAGTAATTTTAGAAAGTTAGAGACTAAAGGTGAAAATAGGCGAAACCACAGGGACTATCCGAGCATTTTTCTCTTTCCATATATATAAACTTAGTACATGTACTTATTGCCTTCTCTATAGTCATATGTGGATATGTATTTGGTAGGTGTTTAGCGAACAAATAACTTATTTTTAAGCATGTATATTGGATATGGAAGCTATCACCCTTTATTATGTGGTTGTTTATGCAATTTGGTGGTCATGATATAATTACTTAATTAAGTAATCGTTTTGATTTAGTTTGGTATATGGGTATGAATATGATATGTAAGTTATTAATCATATTTTCATTTGTTATAGTCATTAAAATAGTAAATTATATAAACATCAAAGTAAAAATTGAACATTTGTTCAAACGGATATTTTTATGAAATTAACGGGTATACCCGATACCTGACGGGTAATTACCCGACAAATACCCAACGGGTAACGGGCTAGGTATGGGACAAAGAATTACAACCGGGTACGGGTCTGTGATTACCAATACCCGGCCCATTGCCATTCCTAGTGAGTTTGCCATTAGAAAGAAGCAAATAAGCAATTTACTCTATAATATTATTACACTATAAGGTACCTAGTTTTGTATATTTTAATGGCTAATAACACATTGCTGTTATATCTTTTTAAAATTCTAGTAAACAGTTTCAACTCATATTCATTAAAATCATTACTAATACAATTTGAGAGAAAAATTGACCAAAGAGTGTTCATGAATGTACAGGCCACCTGTTTTGACCAATGTTTTTATAATCGGACCGGACATCGAACCGGAAGCCTTACCGGTTCACTGGTCGAATCGGTCGGATCGGTCGAACAGGATTTAAGAACAGGAAATCATTATAAATACTTATAAATATAGAAAATAGTAGATCGTGTTAAGTTCTTCCTAATTTATATTAGAGTTCAATTATATAAATATTATTTGCTTAAACAAATTTATTATTCTTATGTAAATTTATTAGTATATATCGATTAAGTTATAAATAATTGATGCTCACATATTAAAGTGTTAATTTTGAAGTTCATGAAGGTTTAAAAGTGTCTTATTGAAACCTTGAGGATGAAGTATACCATAGTTATAGCTGTTAAGGGGGTAACTTAAAAATATCTTTGAACCCTAAATATCTAAAAACTTTTGACTCTTTAACTCCTAGTGAATCTTTGTTTCTTGAAAGATAATACATATTGATTAACACGATTCAATTCGCCTAGAATAGTGAAGGATTAATTATTCATGCACCCAAAGCAAATCCTCCTTTTGTACTTCTTACAGTTTCCACAACAATCAAATCATTGTTATTTCAAATAATAATAATTGATTCTATTGTTTGTGTTACCCACTTGGTTTAAGAATTGTGATTATCTTATTATTGTATAGTGAATTACTTATATGCCCTTGTAATGTTCGTGTTACCTACTTCAGGTTATAATGTTGATGTGAAATTTATTTATATAGTATTATTTAGGTGGTTGAACCCGGACCAAGTGCCTAAAATAACCAAGTGATTAAAATTGTTACCTACTTCAGCTTATCATATTGATTATATATTTAGAGTTAATTGCCATTTTAGTCCCTGTGGTTTGGCCCATTTTGCCAGTTTAGTCCAAAGGTTTCATTTTTAACATCTGGATTCAAAAAGGTTTCATCGTTGCCATTTTGGTCCAACTGACTTAACTCCATCCATGAGCCTCTGTTAAGTTAGGGGCAACTTGGTCTTTTCCTTTTTATTTTATTTAAAGGTTTTATTAAATACTCCCTATTTAAAAAAAATTATATATATACCTTACCCCTCTCTAAGTATCTCTCTATCTCTCTCTCTCTCTCTCTCTGCTCCTACCAGCCACCGCCGCCCCCAACCAGTCACCACCGCCACCTCCACTACTATCAGACACCATCGCCCACACACATACACTTCTCTCTCTCTCTCTCTCTCTCTCTCTCTCTCTCTCTATTCATTGACATATTATAAACAACTTCAGATAAACCATAAATCAAACCAATAAGACAATTTTGATAACAGTAACACTACCCAATCCAATCAACAACACAGCCGACGAGCCGTTTTCCGGTGATCTGAACACCTTCAAAAATCCACAATGGAAATTTTAATTTTGATTCAGTTCGATCGAGAACCTGCAACTCCGAGGATCGATCAAGAACCTGCAACTCTGACGATCGAGAACCTGCAACTCCGACAATCGAGAACCTGCAACTCCGACGATTATTGATTGTCGATCTACAACTCCGACGATTGTTGATTCAGTTCGATCTACAACCCCTGCACCACCCGTCGCGCGTCCGATCTGACATCATTAACGGTAATTATTTCCACCATTCCACTCGTTTTTCGATTCCAAACAAACCCCCCCTGTAAATTTGCCATGACAGAGAAGATTCAACAATCAACTTGGTGGATTTGAAATCTAGGGTGCTTAAGGATTTGGGGTTAGTTTCATTCACCAACGCAGGTGATCGTGATGGTGGTGGTGGTCGGGTGCAGGTGATTGTGATGTTGGTGATGGTTAAGCGGGTGGTGGTGATGGTTGTGGTGAGGCGGTGGTGAGGAAAAAATGGTGGCCGGAGAAGACGATCGGAATTTGGTCGGAGTTTGTGGGCATGGGATGGTGGTCGGAGTTGTGTGGTGACGGTGGATCACGATGTTTGATGAGGGTGGTTCAAAATTGTGTGTCTGCACAAGAGGTTTTAGGGTTTTGAAGCTTGTCTGCACGATGATAGAACAGGGGAAATGATACTTTAATAAATAATAAAACCCTAAAATGGCACGTTAATAAAACCCAAGGGAAAAGCAATTAAGAAAAAAGGGTTAATAAAAGGAAAAATGAAATGACAAAAATGCCCTTGGCAGCTTTAACAGATATGGATGGAGTTAAGTCAGTTGGACCAAAATAGCAACGATGAAACATTTTTGGATCCAGATGTTAAAAATGAAACCTTTGGACTAAACTGGCAAAATGGACCAAACCACAGGGACTAAAATGGCAATTTACTCGTACTGATTGTGGCTATTATAACTTATAAATCAACTACAAAGAAGATCCCACGGTGCGATCGGGGGGGGGGGGGGGGGGGGTAAATAATGTTAAACAGAGTAATTGCGTTACAAAGTAAATTAAGACAAACCATAACTAATAGATTATAACATTGATTTTTTATAAATAGAAAACAAAATTTGATAATCAACGTATTAAAGTTGTAATATATCTAAACCTATTCTTTGTTTTCAACATTCTTAGACTTCTCGTAACGTGCATTAAGTGTGTCAATTGCAAGTTGTAATTCAGCCTGCTTTTCACGAATGCTGGTAACTCTTTCAATTAGCTCGTTTAGTTTTTCGGTTATACAGTGGTCAGAGATGACAACATCCTCTAAAATCCTTCCGAGTCGTTCAAATACGTCCCAATATTGACTCGAATCAAATATTCTAAACCTAAAACTTTGAATATCGATTAGAATTTAGTTCAATTAAATAATAAGAATTAAGAGAGAATGCAAACTAATTATCAACTAGGAACAAAGAGGCTTGTAGACGTCAGTGAAGTCGTTCGCTTTTTTGAAGCCGCATTGGTCACAATGACTATAATAACAACTGATTTGTCATTGCCAATGAGGTCGTAACCCTCAATATAATTAACAAACCTCAACAAAAATATAATATAAGTCATAATATTTGATCGTAACAAAAACGCGCATCACCAAGTAGCAAATTTGACTTAGGAGGCTCAGAATTTGGCTTTAACCGGTTGCTTCTTCTTAGATTTCTAAACCCATATGTAAAACATCATCGCATATACACATTTCGCAATCGCAAGTAGATCAGACCTTAGGTAAGGTAACCAAACTACAATTCCAGAAACAATCGCATATTCACCAACTTTGAATACCAAGCCAATGTACAACAACCAAAACCCAATGTACAACAAACTAAGCACAACTAAAGCAACATGTACAATGTGTGATGCACCAAAATGTTACTAATCAATATATTATAAAACAATCAAAAGAACTTATCATGGAAATCAAGAAAAATTGAAGTAAAATGAAGCCTCCAATAATGAACAAGAAGGAGCCTACCTTTACGATTATTTTCATCAGTTATCATTAACCATACCCCCGGATGAAGATATTCAAAGAGGAAAGTAGATGGATAATTCAGAGATTTCTACCATAGACGATTGTATTACATTGTTGGACATTATGCAAGATTTAACCTTTGTTGAATCTTTCAAAGTCAAACCCAAAAGAAAATTCAACATCATGGTGGGTTAGTTCGCTAGAAATGTAATGCAAATAATAGAGTTGGCTCTTTATGTAGGAGCAGGCCCGATTGGATATAAGAAGTACATCAAGCGAAGAAGGTTCGATTTCAAACAAGTTGAACAACCTCTAATGGAAGCACATCAAAGCACCAAGTAATAAGGTGGCAAGCATGGAGGCAAGATCAAAAGGATAAATTTAATTTAGGGGGAACGTTAAACTTTTGTACATTAAATTAGAGACAATTAGACATAGTTATGTATTAATTAGTATACTATGATAATTAGAATAAAGTTAGCGGTCGTAGGTGGTTGATTCCGGTTGGATTAACAACAGTTAGATGGTAACCCTCATTGAGAGTTAAACCACCAAATTTAGTGCCAAAATCTGATTCAATCAATATGTATATATAGATGGATTGTTGCATTGATTACGTACGATATAACACATTGTCTTTGTCCTTATAATCGATGTTCCAGGTTCTTCATCATCGTTATACTTTGTTTTCGTTTCCTTATCTTTGTTCGAGTTGAATTTGATTTTGATACCCAACAAAGGGGAGATGGTTTAGGGTTAGTTATGGATTTTCGAGCCAATATTATTCATCATTACCTTCTCAATTTTGTATCTAACTAGTTTTTGCGGGGCTCTAAGCCGAATAATTATCTGTAACGCTCTGTTTTTTCGTAATTTTCCTTAATTAGAAAACGTGTCTTGTATTTCTATTTTTGGAAGCTTGTTCCTTTTGTATTTCGTTTCAAACCATTGTAAATCCGAGACTTCGATCGTAATGAAATTCTATTTTTATACATGCTTATACGTGTTGCAATACTCAGGTTATACGTTACCAATCTCGAATGCATATCGCAACCAGTACTCAACATACTGATACCCATAACTTATACAAGCTTGGTAGCTATTAAATACGTGATTAAATTCTGATAATAATATCATAATAATAATAATTCTAGTAATAATATAATAATAATTCTAATAATAATAATAATAGTAATATTATAGAATATTACATGTAACGTAAATGCTGCATATCAAATAATAATAATAATAATAATAATAATATTATTATTATTATTATTATTATTATTATTATTATTATTATTATTATTATTATTATTATTATTATTATTATTATTATGGGGAAGGATCCACATTTTTTGTGCTAAATTTTTTGTGCTGAATTTTTTTGTCTTAAATTTTTTTTTTCCTCAATTTTTTTGTGTTAAATTTTTTTGTACTACATTTTTTGCTAAATTTTTCCGTGCTATATTTCTTTGTACTAGATTTTTTTGTGCTATATTTTTTTGTACTACATTTTTTATGCTAGATTTTTTGTGCTAGATTTTTTTGTACTAGATTTTTTTTGTTTATATTTTTTAAAAACAAAAGGGATGCCACATGTCATTTTCACTCCTATTTAAAGGACCAAAATGCCCTTCATTCCTACTTGTTAGGAGTGCCACATGTCATCATCACAATCCTTCTTAGGCTACTTAGGCAAAATCCACTTTTTAGTGGATCCTTCCCCATAATAATAATAATAATAATAATAATAATAATAATAATAATAATAATAATAATAATAATAAATAAAATATGTAATTGAAGATGGCAGTTGCGGTCGAAATGTTGGCTGATGCTACTTGTTTGTTTTAATTAATATTCCACCCCACCATATTATACTACACTTGTAATAGTTAATATATAAGACCATTGGGTATGGGGGATGATAGTCTCCAAAGGACTATCCTCTACGTAAGCGCCACGTAGGCAAAGGAGAATGACCCTCCCTTTGGAGACTATCTAAGGGTGTGGGGATGCTCCTCCATTTTTTTTATTATTATTATTTATTTGATTTAATTAATTAATGAAAACAAAGTAAATAAAAATAAAAAAGTTACATTTAAATAAAACCTAAAAAACAACCTAAAGTTACATTTAAATAAAAAAACACACCTAAAAAAAACCTAAAGTTACATTTAAATTAAAAAAAAACACACTTAAAAAAAACCTAAAGTTACATTTAAAAAAAACTACACTCCCCCACTCCATTTTTTCCTAATTTTTTCCTTCATCATTTGTAAAATGGGACGGTCTTCCGGTGGCATGTTTGCCCGGTGCGTCTTCCTTTTTACCCTCTTCCTCAATTTTTTCCTAATTTTTTTCTTCATCATTTTTTCCTAATTTTTTCCTTCATCATTTATAAAAAAGGAGACGTTGAAGAGTTAATATATGCTTTCGCTAACGCCTCTTCCTCAATTTTTGTCCATTGTTGCATTTGTTTGCCCGGTGCGTCTTCCTTTTTACCCTTTCCCTTTTTATTTTTCTTTTTTGAAGGTTCAGGTTGCGTTTCTGGCACAACCTCTATCTCATCATCTTCGAGCTCGATTTGTGTTTGAGGTGCTTGTGGCATGTTGGGTTGTTGCATTTGATATGGGTTGAACGACATGTTGGGTTGTTGCATTTGATATGGGTTGAACGACATGTTGGGTTGTTGCATTTGCATTGGGTTGAACGGGTATTGGTTGAAAGCGTTTGGCATTTGTTGGTAACCCGCAAAAGCGTTGTCCATTACGGGTGTGTAGCCGGATGACGAAAACGGGTGTGAACTTGAGTTGGGATTATTTGGGTTGTAGGGATCCATAATTTTTTTTAAGGTTGGGAGAGGTTTTTTTTATAAAAATGGGAGAAAAGTGGGAGTAGTTTGGTAAAAAAAGTGGGGTGAAAAGGGGTTGAATTTATAGTGGTGGGGTAATTTTTTTTTTTTTTTTAAATGTTGCAAGTTACCGTTTCAGGGCCCACCCCCATTCAAAAACTTGGCCCGTCTCCAACGTTACAAAACCGACGAAGAAGCCGTGCCGGGCCCCAAGGGGGCGGTGTTGGACGTGGCTAATGGGGGGGGGGGGGGGGGCTTTCACGGAGCCCATACCCATTGGTCTAACTAACCTAATCTGGTCTTATATGTCACAAATAAGAAGACAAAAAAAAACGTAATATGGCTGTTAAAGGCAGCCTGCGATCGGACAGTTGTATGGCTGTTATGATTGTCTTTTTTTTTATTATTCAACCACCAACAACTTATAATTAATGCCAACCAACTTAACCCTAATCATTCCCTATAAATACCAACATAGTTCCAGCCACTTTTCCACTTTTACAACCTTTAAACACACTCAAAAACCACTCTAAACTCAGCTCCAATTCAACTTATACATCAGGAACTTTCAGCAACAAAAAGTGAATTTTAACAAACTTCCACTTCGATTTTCTTCATGTTTCTTCTTCCCAATGTTTTTAGAACCGGATCGGGCATTGAACCGGGCATCCCACCGGTTCACTGGTCGGACCGGTCGGATCGGATCGGTCGGACCGGATTTGAGAACCGGGTAATATTTTTAATAGAAAAAAATATAATATCTAAAAATATTAGAAAAAATATATATAAATATATTTTGTTTTGTAAAGGAGAATCTTGATAAGATTTCAAAAGATTTTATCATACTATTCAATTTACTTTCCTGCATCTTTCTACCATTTTCATTCCCAAGAAATCCATTTTTAGTTTTCAACTTTTCTTCTATACATCTACCTACATTAAGTTTTCTAGTATATTACAGCTGGATTTCTCTCTTTAAACGTATTGAAGTGTGCTCACATGGAAGCGTTCACCGACCGGAAACACGAAGCATGGAGTACCTACATTTTCAGTTTTCTACTTTTCTTCTATACATGGAAGCAGTCGCCGACCGCAAACACGAAAATTGTTCGGATCATCACCACCTCCCCTCATCTCCGACTCTCTTCCGGCGAAGACCAAGCTTAGCAACGTAATTCTCATCAACTCCGGTTTGATCGCCTAGTCCGGTTCCGCGGTTCGATCGCTGGCCACCGGTCCGGCCAACCAGTTGCTGCACAAACGGATCAAAGGGCATGACCGGACCGCCGGCACCACCGGTCTCCGGTTAAACCAGCTGGACCGGACGGTCCGGTTTTCAAAACGTTGCTTCTTCCACAACACTTGGATAACCTCTAGGAAGGTTCTCACAAGTTTGTTTGGGCAAACTAAGGTGAAACCTCACCATTTTTTAGGACCAAAGTGCACAAAAATTCTGCTCATTTTTATTTTCATATTTTGGAAGAAAACTCATGTTTTCTTCATACATTCCTATGTCCTTATGCCACTAATCAAGACTATGATTAAGTGTGCTTAAAAACAAGGTTTTAACCTACAAGTGATGAACAAGTCCTAGACTTGAAGTTGTGTGATTATATGGTTAGCTTGGGTTATCCTACCTTCAAATCCACACATCGCTTGATGTTTTCTTAGCTAGATGGTATGTATTTCATTTCCTTCAAGTATGTTCATGACCCCCCTTGTTGTCTATGACAACATGTGTAATGGTGAATACTAAAGAGGTTCCTAAATGGATGATTTATCTTCCTACCTCCTACATGACTTCTATGACATTCTTGTTATTATAATGCACTAGAACTCATAAGTATATACTATATAGAATATATAATACTTATGGTGACCAAACCCTTGATGATAACCTAATGGTTATTTGTCAAAATAGTAGGTTACACCATCTAAAAACATACTACTCGTCACGATTCTAATGGGTACTTTAACCCATGAAAACATCCAAACCCCTTTGGGTTTCATAGTGTCAAAGATGAGTATTATGAGCTAGATGGTTAATTTCTCATATATGTACTTTCCATATTCTTTTATTTTCGAATCCTTAATCTTCCGTTATCCACCAATACTCATACACCTTCGTTTCTTCGTGTAGAAGGACTTAGTGTTCCAGCCTCCCACAACAACAACTTTCTCGCTGATTAACAAGCGCAAGCTTGCAAAACCGTGAGTATACTTGAACCCCCCCTTTTCGTTTAGCACCCTTTGGGGTGTAACATGTTTATCTATGAAAACTTACACTTAAACTTTATTCTTAAATGCACAAACATTCCTTATACATGCTTGCATACTTGATTACTTGATACATTAAACTTGAGATTATATGTTTTGTGTTAGAGTTATCATTAACTTCGTATGAGCCTATCCTTGACATATATAGCACTATAGGATTAACGCACCACCCGTATTCTTGAGGTTATGTTAAGAGCTTATTGCGTTTCATCATTGGTTTGATAAGTTAAACACATGCCGGTTTTATTGTTTATCTTGTTTCAATAGCTTGCCATGTGGAATTGTCTAAACTTATTTATATGCTATGTATGAAAACCCGTATACTCGCCTTTGCTTTTGCATTGAACTTTATTTTAAACATGTTATAGGTTGAAGATGATGATCGTATGAAATCTAGTAGGGATGACTAGAAACAAGCCCAAGAAATCATTAGATTTGACTGTTTATGTTATGTTGAACTTATCGTATTTGTCTTTTATTTTTGTTATTTGAATTTCCATGTATTGTAATGACAATTTGAGAAATGAAATGAAAACGGTTTTGATTTAATTAATATCGTAATTAGCGTTATGTGTGATGAGAAATCTTTCTTCGTCCTGCTCCGATGATTCCGCCATTGGTTGGGGTGTGACATTATCACTCATAACATCAACATGTACGTTTGTGTTTCGGTTATTTGTACATACTACTCATAACACGATCACAAAAAATTACGTCGAGCTACCATACTTTTGCTAAAAAAAACTATAATGATAGAAATACTATAACTTTAAATTGGGGGCAAAATTGAAATTTTTCAGGACAAATGAGCGTATGTCAGGCAGCTAGGGGTGCAAACGAGCCGAGCTACTCGCGAGCTACTCGAGCTCGGCTCAAAAAAAGCTCGAACGAGCTGAGCTTAAACGAGATCGAGCCCGAGCCCGAGCCTAAAAACAAGCTCCCGAGTTTCGCATATCGAGCTCGAGCCGGCTCGCGAGCCCTTAACGAGCTTTCTGTTTATATATTTTTTATTAATATATTAAACATATATTTAAATAATAATATTTACTATTTATATAAATATAAAAATAACTAAATTATATGTGTAATTATAATTATAATTATAATTAATAAATACTAAACGAGTCGAGCTCGAGCTTGAAAAATTACCTTCGAGCCGAGCTCGAGCTTTCATATGTTAAACGAGCTCGGGCTCGGCTCGGGCTCGCACCCCTACAGGCAGCCGTCTGACACGAATAAAAAGTACACCGACTCAACAAATTAAAAAAATAAAATAAAACAAAAACTACCATAGTTTGTAAAAAAAAAGAAACTAAAACGATGACATGGCTATATTACATTGTGGTCAAAATCGTAATTTGACATAAAAAAAAAACCAAAAACGATGCCAAAGCTGTAAATTTGAACCAGGGAAAAAATAGTAATTTGGCTGGAAGGAAAAAAATAAAACCAATAGTAAAACTATAAATTTTAACGGGGAAAAATCAAAATTTAACAAAAAAAAAACTTTTGTGGGTGGCAGGTGGCCACCCCACTCAACCAACCCCACCAAAGTACTATTCCCGGCCAGCTTTTTTGTTATTGTAGATAATTACTTTTTTTACCGACAAATGTTAATCCTTTACACCAATAATCCTAAACTATTATCCATTGTTCAAGTTTGAACCTGAGACATCCCCTCTAAGAAATATGTATCTCTACCAAGTAAGCTAACACCGTATTAGCTTTGTGGCTTATTACTATTATGCCATAATGGATTTTTAGCTTTTGATCAAAATTGAATTCAGATTAGATATTTAAGTTCTGGCAAAATATTTAGGATCAAATTGTATATGTGTTTTTATTCAAACTAGAGTAAACTATATTTACATCCTTTTAAGTTTCAGCTAAATTTCAGATGATGTCATTTAACTAACGAAATTATAGCTGATGTCATCTAAGTTTCAATCAAATTTCAGGCGTTGTCTTTTAACTATCAAAACTACAGTTGAGATAGATGGTTAGATGGATCCTCTTCTCGCCGACTCTCTCCGAGCGGCGATTGACCTCTGACAACCCACCTCATCCACGACTGCACCACCCTTTCGCCGCAGATAAAGGTTGTCAAAACTGTGGTTTGCTTCCCTACGATTTCACAGTCGTGGCCATTAATGCCAAGGAAGAACAGGAAAAAATGGGAAAAGGGTGGTGTGGCTGTGGATGAGGTAGGCCACCAAAGGTCAATCGCTGGTAGAGTATCGCCGGGAAGAGGATCAAACCAACCATCTATCTCCGTTGTAATTTCATTAATTGAATGACAACGCCTGAAATTTGACAAAACAAAGAGGAAATTAAATGCAATTAACTTTTTAGTTAAAAGGAAAAGACTATATTACGTGCACATGCAAGGCACACGTCTGGATTTAACACAAAAACTTAACCGGGTAAAGGCATAGGAATACCGCCTAATAAGAAATAGTAACATAAAAAATATATGTTGTAATCTCGTTAGTTAAATGATAGCGCTTGAAATTTAGCTGAAGCTTAAAAGTATAAAATGTAATTTACTCTTAAAACTAAAAAAGAGGTATTTGTAACACCATATTTTTGCCGACTTTAGTTAATTATATATGTATGACTTGAACAATTCAATCAGAAACTAAAATGAAACCTGGGCCATTTTGTTTTTCTGTCGGCTCCTTTTCATTTTATATATGGATGATAAGGGTACAAGGGGCACTCACCTAATAGGTGAGTCCCCTCTCTTACACACCACCAATCAGATAGTGCCACGTCAACTCCCCTCTTAAACTCCCCTAACACCACATTTTGATGGCGGCACTCCCCTAATAGGTGACTTGGGTTTTTTTTATTTTTTTATTTTTATTTTTATTTATGCATGTTTATAAATTAAAAAAATATTAATAAAAATAAAAATTAAATAAAAGACATTTCATTAAATTAAAAAAAAAACAACCTAGAAAAATAAAAATTACATTCAAACTAGAAAAATAAAAATTACATTCAAACTAGAAAAATATAAAAACAAACTACTCGTCGTCGGAACTCACTTCAAGGTGAGGTAGATCTAAACGTCCGAGATGCTCAACGAGATCATGTTTTAGTCTCCAATGCGTGTCTTCGTCAATGAGCTCGCTATAAGCTGTTTCAGCGAAGACGGGTTCGACTGGAGGATCTTGAATGTGTACCGGTGCTATCGCCCTTCCGTCGTCTTTTATAATCATGTTATGTAAAATAATGCACGTATACACGAGTAACCTTATCTTTTTCACCGTTTTGGAACGCATTGGACGCTCTAGTATTCCCCACTTCGCCTTTAACACACCAAACGCCCGTTCCACATCTTTTCTTGCGGCCTCGTGTTGCCTCTTGAACTTTTTTCATTCGGGATGTGAGGATATGGAAAAGACTTCACAAACACGGACCAGCTAGGGTAGATCCCATCAGTAAGATAATACCCGCGTTTGTATAAGTGGTCGTTCACCTGAAATGGACAATATGGCGCCGTTCCGTTTCGTTGAGTAAGAAATAACGGAGATTGTTGGAGCACGTTGATGTCGTTTTGTGCACCCGCCGGGCCACAAAAAGCATGCCAAATCCACAAATCTTGAGACGCCACCGCCTCTAACATAACCGTCGGGTATTGATGATCGCCTCTCATATATTGTCCACGCAATTCTGTGGGGCACATTCTCCAGACGAAGTGTGTACAATCCAGACTACCCAACATACCAGGTAGGTGATGTCTGTCCTCATGAGCCTGATACAATAGCGCAACGTCGTGGCTCGTTGGTCTACGTAAGAATTCACCGGCATACATTGCACAGACCGTCTGGCAGAAATATTCAAGGCACTCACGAGAGGTCCTTTCAGACATCTTTAAATACTCGTCGTTTTCGTCTGGTGGGTTACCGGTTGCAAGTTGTTTAATCGCAAAAGTAACCTTTTGCAACGGCGTGAAACTTTTCTTCATTCTCCCGTCCAAGCCCTCTTGAAACCACTCGTCGTACGCTTCGACGTCACTAACAATTTTTAGGAACAAAGACTTGGACATACGAAACCTCTGACGAAAAATATCGGCATTAAATTTTGGATTTTCAACAAAATAATCGGCCATGAGTGTCTCATGGCCACCCTCACGATCTCGAGGGACAACTTTTTTTTTACTAGACGATGCCGTGTCTAGTAGCTCCGCTTGTTGGATGAGATTTTGGAAGAAAATTAAGCTACTATCGTTTGACGGTTCACCTTCATCGTCGGGAAAGTCGGGTAGGGGAGGAAAAAACGGGAACCCGGGATCCATTTAGTGAAGTGGGTGTGGTTTGAGAGTATAAAAAATAAGAAATGGGTGTGGTTTGAGAGTATAAAAAATAAGAAGTGGGTGTGGTTTGAGAGTATAAAAAATAGTGAAGTGGGTGTGGTTATTTATATTTGTTTAAAAAGTGATTTTTTTTTTTTTTTTTTTTTAAAAGTCGACCGTTCAAACAAGACCGTTCATGAAACTTTGTGCCATTTCAAAGCGGGGAAGAAGGGCCGAAACCACCCCCCGATTCGGGTCCTCGCACCGACGGCGGCGGTGTTCCCGATCGGGGACTATGGTCACCGAAGGGGTCCCCGAAGGGTGCCCCGGATACCCTAAGTATGCAAATGGTTGATTAAGTTTGCAAATGGTTTTCAACGGGTATTTTTTACCTTTTTTGTGTTTAGTCGTAAGATGTTGAAACTGAGTTCTCAAAAGATTTCGTTTTGCCCCCTCAAAAATTAGGTTTTACTCATCCATTTTTTCTTTTATGTAAACTTTCACACGAAAAAAAAAAATATAGAGTAAATTGTTAAAATCGTCTCTGAAGTTTGGGCATGTTTGCTAATTTTATTTAAAACAACTTTTTTGTAGCATATTGCCCTTTACTTTTGCGATTTTTTTGCCATTTTCATCCAAACGTGTAACTTTTTTTGTCAAAATTGTCCCTGAGATTTGGGATTTTTCTTTATTTTCATCCAAATATTTGAAAATAAAAATAAAGCAAATCTGATTCAAACTCAATCTTAGAAAATAGTTTTGACTTTATTAAACATAAAATTGGTTTTTAGCTATATGTGTTCATTACCATATATTGGATATTAGTACTAGTATAAAATTAAGCATGTCGTAAGTTAGTGAAAATTATATATTTTATTAAACTCATGACCAAAGAATAAAATATGATTTTATTTAGAGACAATTTTATATATATCTCTACAAACTTGTAAAATATCATATATACCCATACAAAATTATATATATCATACTAGTTCTAATACCCGCGAATTTCGCGGTGTTGAGAAATGATATGTTTTTAATTTTATTTTATTTTTTTAAATTAAGTTTTTGCTGATCATAAAGAAACTGCACGGATGGACTTATTATGGAAATCTGAAGTTTAAGATTAACATACAAAAAAGCATGGTACTATAGATCTAAAATAACCGAAAAGATAAGTAAATGAAGGAAATACGTTTTTCTGGTTTGAAATATAAATTGAAAGCATATTACTCTAATACTTCTACTTGTTGGATCTTCGTAACCAATAACCTCAAATTTGTTTTTGACCAATTGAAAAAACAATCATCACCTAACGAAATATGTTCGGCTTCAATTATATCATGCCATCCAACTACACCGTACCTATCGTAAACAGATATATGACAAAATTTTATTAGCAATATATTGAAATATGATGAAAAATAAAGTAAAATAAAAGTAATCAATAACATGAGTAATCCATTGACAAACCTTATTTGACCATCAGTATTCTCGTATTCTCTGTACGAAGATTCTTAACCCAACTATTTCCTTCAACAGCTTTAATCTTTATTTCAGAAAACTCATCTAAAGCAGCTAAGTCAGTAATTAATTCAGGAAGGATCTACATTTAATAACAACATAAAAATTTACAAATTTTATTAAATAGAAAAAATAGTAAAAGATAAAAAAATTAAAGATAAAATAGGATAGTATAATACCAACTGATGAGTTACTGTCATTAAAATAAAAGAATAGCTAGGATCGTTATTAACTTATAGATAACATTCGACATTGCTAATATGTTCACATTCTTGTTAATATGTTCATATTCTTGCTAAACATATATGAAAAGTCCTTTATTCTATATCACATACTTTTTTCAAAGTTAAACCATGTGCCAATTGCCACGAGCACCACGTACGGAAAAAAAATCAATGCCAAATAAAAAATTTGTATCATATTTAATTAGTCCTATTAGACCGCCCGTAGTGGGGCGTTTTTTTTAAAAAACATTGCAAAATAACGCCGTATAACGCCCAAACCCCCATTACATGGGGCGTTTTGGGGCGTGATTTTTGAAAAAAAATCCCTCCGGCGTTTTAATTATAACGCTTAAAAAAGAGATGGGTCCCATTCTTGACCGTTTGACAACGGTAACATTGTTTATTTTTTTTTTAATTTAAAATATTCCCACTATAACTATATACCCCACATTCACACCTTTTTTTTATAAAAAACCCACATTCTCTCCCACTTTCTCTCCCACTTTCTTCTAATTTTTATAAAAAAAACCCACTTTCTTCTAATTTTTATACAATCATGCATCCATACCGCCCCCCTTTTGGTGTCCCCGCAAGACCCACGAACCCGAACACAACCCAACCGCAAACCCCGTACAACCTTCAAGACATGGACCCGAGCTTTTTAACTTACGCGGCTTACTTGACTGGCGCCACTTTCGGCTATGGTCAAGCCGGCGGGTCTCAACCGTCACAACCCGAAGCCGAACCCGATGTGGAAGTCGTGCCGGAGACGCAACCCGAACCGGTGCAAGAAACATCGAAACGCGGCAAAAGGTCGCATAAAAAGAAGGAAAAGGACGCACCGCGGCGTACAAAAAATATCATTAAATGGACGAAGGAAGAGGAATTCGCGTTGACTCGGGCGTTTGTCGACATTTCGGAGGACGAAGAGACCGGTAACTATTTTATATAAATATTATTTTACTTATTTTGTTACTTTAATTTTTAACATACAACTTATTATTATTTTTTTTTTTGTAGCAAACTTTCAAACGGGCCCGGTTTTTTGGGATAGGGTTCGTGCACTCTTCTATAACACGTGGGGTCAAGGCGAACATCGGGACAAAGATTCCATTTCTAGCAAATGGACCGACATCAACAACAAGTGTCATGCGTTCCAAGAAGTCTTCCAACGTAACTACGATAATCGGCCGAGCGGTGAAGGTGACGTGGGGGTTTTAACGAAGACTTTGGAGGAGTTCGAGAGGACAAAATGCCCTTTCACGTACTATAAGTGTTGGGAGCTACTACGAAAAAGTCCAAAGTGGGCGGTAGTTAATCCAATGACGTCTAGTAGTAGACGTCGGGCTAAAAGGTCAAAAACATCATCCTCCGTTGACCCGTCAACTCCGACATCGGATGCCCGCAATGTTGATTTAAATGAGGCGGTGGACGTTGACGAGGGAATTCAAGAAGAGTTGGTCCGACCCACCGGTAGAAGAAAGGGAACCGGGAAAAAAACGGTCGAGTCGTCTTCCGATCTCGAGTTAAAGGGAGATTTCGAGGAGATGAACCGTCGTCTCCAAGACATTCGCGACCTCGGCTACAAACGTTGGGAGATTATGCAAGAACGAGTGTCCGAAACCAAAAAGTTTAACGAGATGCAAGAGGCGAGGCAAATGGAAAAGGACATTGAGTTTTTGTCCAAATCGATCGACCACCTCCAAGGCGACGCGTTGATCCTTGCGCAAATGCGTCGACAAAAAATTCGAGAAAAATATGGACTCTAGATCATGTTATTTTTTTTAACTTTATTTTTTCTGTTTTTTTTTTATTTTCTGTTTTTTTTATTTTTCTGTTTTTTTTTTCTGTTTTTCAGTTTTTTTTTTATTTTCTGTTTTTTTTTTCTGTTTTTTTTTTATTTCAAGTAATGTAATTTTATTTTTAAATTAATGAAGTTTTTTTATGTTTTAAATTAAAAAAAATAATTGTGAAATGATTGAATGGGGGTTATTGGCATAATGCCCCACTACGCCACTTTTTCTATAATGCCCCCTTGCTGACTAGGACGCCACATGTCGGATAATGCCCCATGGTGGGGGCATTATAAGGTGTTACCACTACACATGGTCTAATTATTTGAGAAAAAAGTCAATAGAGTAAAAGAAAGTCTAGCATGCAACAAAAAGTCCACACTCCTAGAAACCCAGCTTGAACCCCACCATTATTAAACACTATTGCAAGCAACAAACCCTCCTACTTGTATAATATGTAAAATTTTTTTTGCACGAAGTAAACCCAGTGGCGGATTTTGTCAGTTGAACGTCCCAGGGCTGAAAGTCACGGCCACTAAAAAATTAATTTTGGCGTGATTTTACGAGTTGTTCCGATAGGCAATTCGCCTCGGGTCAGCGGGTCGGGTCGGGTCGGGTCAGATTCTCGTTTAATAATTCAAATTGTCATTTTCAAACATAACAACGGTTTTTTATAACAAAAAGACCTAAAATGTTTATAAAGATGCAAAAGAAAACATGAGTACCGGAAATATAAATTACAATTCAGCTCGACGACCTTTAAGCTCTTTAAACTCATCAATTACGGAGGACGAATCAAACGTTTCAGCAATATCTCTTTCAATGTAAATCACCAAATTATTTGCAAGAAATTCATCGGACATTTTATTGCGTAGGCGATTCTTGAATATCTTCATTGCTGAAAAACCTCTCTCTGTTGTTGCGGTAGAAACTGGAAGCGTCAAGATTAGACGAATCACCCTATCAATCAGATAATATGTTTCACGTTTCCGAGTGTCCACAAGAATTTTGCAAAGGCTAGCAACAGTTGATGCACCACTTAGCCTGATGGTTCGAGTTCCCTGGCCCTGGCTCGCTAGTCGCTGCAATGAATCAAACGAAGGTATGGAACCCTAATTCCTAATCGGCAGTGAGTCTGTGAGCGTGGGAGGGGGTTAATCGTTAATGGGTTATTTTTTATTGGGCTTATGGAGTTATGGGCTATTGTTACTTCAATTGGGTTGGGTTATCAAAGTAAAAAACCACTAACAGTTTATCCAAAATAACATGCCAGGGCCAAACATAGGAGGTATAAAAAATTTCGAACGAACCGCGGAAAATTAGCACTTCTGGCCGAAAAACGTGCCAGGGCCGTGGCCCCGGCACCCACCTTCTAAAAACCGCCCCTGGGTAAACCATAAGTAAAACACATAATTCGTTTCACTGATTCAAACCAGAACATTACAAACTCATTATCAAACACATGATGTCCAAAAGTTTTTAAAACCAACATACTAAAGACATCATACCCTTTATAAACAAAAAATATTAACAAAATGTTCCACCTTCTTTCAACATTTCTTCACAAATCCAATAAGCAATAACATACATGTTGCTTTAAAAAACCTAAATCACACTGATCATCAAAAACCAATCCTTTGTCTGTAACAAAAGTCTTCCATCCCTTGATATTATCTCTTTCATAGCCCATCAAATACTCAAAAGTAACACGACATCCAACTCACCACCATCCTTATCCCTAATTTTTAGACCCACATTTCTGTGACATTTGTGCCTCTACGGCCATCATACAAATACGAATCCAATGAAATCTTGTGTTTCATTCTTGGGATTTGTACAATTCCATGTGACATTCACACATATCAATTCTTGTTCGATTTCAAGCTTTTAATCGTTTTCTAGAAAGTTATACGCAAACTATTACGTAAACGTAATCAGTTTAACGCGAAAAACACTCTGGAATAGTGACATATGCATAACATACCCTAAATAACCTTTACATAACTTATAAATAAGTTTTAAAGGGTTTGGTGTGGCAAAAACAAGTTTATTCGATCACAGGGACTATTTGCGACAAACTGCGAAAGTCTGCCGATTCACATAGCAATGTACACTCCGGAATAAGATCATAATCTAAACATACCCTAAATATCCTTTACATATCTTATAAATAAGCTTTGAGGGGTTCGGTATGCGAAAATGCGCTTATTTGATCAATAGGGACTAAAAGTGTCAAAAAGTGCATAAGTTTGCATTTACGCGCATATCTTACGTTCTGAACACATCCGGACTTCCAAAAAATTTTGAAATCATAAAAATATTTTGTTTTAGTGATTGGAATGCAAAAATACCATTCGTCGCGCAATTTGGATCGTTTTCGCGTCCGTTAGCGTTTCATCGTAATTAACCGAATAACGCAACCGTACGATTAAACGAACCGATATCAGTGATATTTTCAAGCATATTTAAAGTCCCATATGCTTTAACATCCTTGTAGAGCCTTGAAATTGGGTTAACGGGGGTTAAACGCGTCGAAAAACAAGTTTCAGAGCTGCAGGGGCCTGTTTTGACAAAAAAATGAAACTTCTGGTCAGACTGCTGTAACACCCCGAAAACGGGTTTGGTAATCAAACCTCGTTAATAGTAATGAACGGGTAAAATACCGTTAGTGGTAAAATTTAACCCGGTAAATAGTAAGGCTTAAATAAATAAACCTAATATTAATTAAAAAGGAGGATAAATACTTTGAGAAAACAAAGTATATAAAAGGCCCGAATTAACGAGACTTAAAATATAACGGGTTATAACTTCCTGAACCCGTTAAGGTAACTAGGAATAATTAACCTAGTTAGTAGCATGTGATTAAGTGACTAATGGTGAGTTATAGCTTCAATTGGTCAAGATAAAACATGAGGGACTAATATTGCCAAGTGGGAAACTTGTTTTATTAAAAAAAATTAAAACACAACACACACACTTGGTGTGTGTGTGTGTGTATGCGTGTAATCGCCCAGGAGAAGAAAGAAAGGGTTAAAAACCCTAGTTCAACAAATTCATCAAATTGAAGCTTGATTCGAGCCCGAAATTGATGCATAATTGCATAGAAACGATCACCTAGTCATGAGGATCATAAGGTATGTCATAAAAACTAGATTGGTTAAAGTTGAAATTTGAGACAAGTATGTTACTTGCGAATAAATTGATGGATTGTGATCCAAAGATGAAATTAGATGTTTATGTATGCCTAATTTCGTTAGTTATGATAAAATTATGAAGAATTTGATATAATGTTACTTGTAAGTGATTAACAAGTAAACTAGGAAGTGGGTTTTGACTAATTAGTAAAGATGGTGATATAATTGTGCTAAAAATCATCATAATTGATAGTTGAAGTGAGATACTTGAACAAACTATTAGTTTGAGTGAAAGCTCATGCATGACTTGAAGTGGATTTTTGTATGTCATGATGAAATTGGTAAATTTGTTCATATAAATAGATGTATAAAATCGGGTTATATACTAGTTCATATGAAGAACTTGATTATATAAGGTGTTGGGATGAATGCTAGTGATATAATGAACGGGTCTCACTTATAGATGAGAACCCTTAGTTCTTGTGAAACGAATGAATAAATTAGTCTTGATAATCCCTTGAACTAATTAAAGTGTTTGAAATGTAATAAACTTGGTTAGAACTTTGGTTAAAACAGTGGCCTAAAAGATAACGCCTACCGGGTAATTAAAGAATGCTTAAACTAGTTGATGAACTTGAAGGTGCATTTTAGTATACTAATGGGCATTTGACTTTTAAAAAGTCAAACTGACCTACGATGTGATGAATGATAATTTGATATGGAATGCCTAAGGTGGAATAATCGTATTAGGTTATGACAAATCTAACCACCTTGTGAATATTGAATAATAGTTTGGCGCTTAACAAGCTAGGTGGAAGCTTGGGGAGGAAGCGGGTCAAACAAATCAAGTATGAGAAGGAAAAGTGTATTGGAGATCAAGGTAAATGAAACTTATACCTTTTTGTAGCATACATGTCTATTCTATAAGTTATAAATACTATAGAGATAATATTCGAAATAAGGTTTCCGACGCGAAATGATACGGGTCGGAACCAAAAACAAATGTTAAAAACCTTAGATAATGGTAAAACGGGGGGAACGGTAAATTAGTCACGAAAAGACTAAGATAAAATGAGTTTGCGAACGACTACTTTATAAGTAAGCCTAAACTAATAAAAAAGGTAAAGCGAATCAAATGGTAATAATGATACCATTTGACAATTAACGACTAATAAGTGTATGTCAAGTCTCATGCTGTCAGGATAAAACGGCTTGTGAATTAGCGATGCTATGAAATAGCAAATAAATGAAGACGAGGAATTAAAATGGGTCAATAATTTGAACCGAGCCAGGTACGCATAAATAAGTTGTTAGTTAAATATGGGATTTTGGTCAATAATTGGTGAAAGTCCTTCGTCGTAAAAGAGGGACTAAAACTGACCAAAATGCCCTTGATGGGTAAATCGGACGAACGACCCTTATGGGCTGTTTAGAAACAAGAATTGTGGTAATGTAAACCTTAGATAAGCATAAGAGTTATAAGCTTTCTCGGGTCAAATGCCTAAAATATGCCTTTTTCTGTAAAGTGACTAACCGAAGGGTAATATTCAGGATATTTGGTTTTCTATATCAAATCCATCATAATATAAGTTGTGGTGGAACACGCGTAGATATTTTAGTGAGAAATTATGATGCTAAAAATGAATAAGCTCGATTATGCTTAAAAAAACGCTTGAATACCCTTAACGGGTCAAAATAAGTGTATAAGCACAAACGGGTAACGTTACATAATAACCCGCGACTTGAACCTTATGTGATAGGAAACAATTATGATATGATGCCTAAGAGAATAATGTGTAACAAGCAAGTTCGTTTGATAAAAGTATGATTGGGTCGAAATGCTAAGTCATTAAAAAAAAGTTTAATAATAAATTTACGCCGCAGGCTTAAATTCCAGAAAATTGCTAATCCGGATGTTGGATTTCAACTCCATGTGATGGAGAATTAAATTACGAACGCGTTGGAAAAAGAATCACATAAATCAGACAAACGGATAAAAAGTTATGAAGGTTTTCGTATTAAAAACGGAAAACAAGCAAAAAGCTGGAGACAGATCGTAAGCTACGGTCCTGGACCGTAGCCTACGGTCCAGACATTCTGGTTGAAATGTTAAGGGTGAACCGTAAGCTACGGTCTGAGGACCGTAGCCTACGGTCGATTTCAAACAAAATTTTGATTTTGTTTATTTGATGGTTTTGAGGTTCCGGGTCCGTTTAGACGGGTTCTAAGGTCTCATATACTAACGTTTGTGATAAATTTACAATGTAGGTGTGTTTAAACTTAGGATGGGTGAAGATCAAGCAATGAACATGAACCGAACTCACGTTAAATGAAGCTTCCGCGTTAAATCTTGTTTGTTTTGTTAAAAGTGAAATATGTAAACACTTAGCACTATATTTTGAATACTTTTAAGCATGTATGAATGTTAACTTGACAAAGTTTTTGCAAAGTCGCATTTTTAGTATAAAATGCGTATTTTGTTGTTATAATTATGCTAATTAAAGTCGAGTGTTACAAGTTGGTTATCAGAGCTCAAGGTTAAAAGAATAAAGTGTTCGGTTCGAGGCTTGATCGCAAATCCGGTAAGTACACGTATATTAGTGGTTTAGCATGTTAAAGTGTTGTAAACAACACATGAGGTTATCATGTAATACACGATACACCAATCAAATCGATAGAGGATTGATATAGTCGACGAATTTACGTGTGTTGACACGTATAATAGAAAAGCCTTGTATTATAATACGGGCGTTCAATAATGTCGAAATTACTAACTTTTGTGAATGCTTTAATTGAAGAATACTCGCATCTGAAGATGACGAGAGTTGAACGAATTACGGATATGACGGTGGAACGGTCCGAGGTATGACAAGCAGAGTATACTCATCAAGGACCTAAATCGCGTAGCGATCGCGAACAAGGTTAACGGCAAAAGAGGCTCGTAAAGGAAAGCATTGCCAGGTGCACATTTTAAATTTAATCGTACAAATAGCAATATGCAACAAACATGTAGAGAATGATTGTTGCATATGTAAATTAAAAGCTTGGAAAACCTGAATAGAATACCTATCCAGGATATTATTTCCAAGAAAACTAAATAGAGGCGTTACTTACATGGGGTGTAATGTGAAAATTATAAAAGGTCATGTATATCAGGTGTTGATCGCTTACTCTGGCCAAGTAAGTAGTGAACACGTGGTACCATGAACTTTTATGATGGACACATTTACGTCCGATGTAGTAAGGACGGGTGAATGTGACGAATTAAGAAAATACCCCAATGAATAAAATAAGCAAAATGTTTGGTAATAAACGTAAACGCAAGTCGGATGACGGAAACATGTTACGTTAGAATAACAAGCCCGAGAGAAGGGACGAGGATCAAAGTAAATAAAAATACAGACCGACTAATAGGAATGCTAAGGCATAGGGATAAAAGTTTGACTGTCACAAGTGATGAAATTCACACGGACAAGTCAAACGAATTAAATAGAGAATAAAAGACTTGATTGAATAAAAGCGATGGGTTTCGCTAAGATGACCAAATAAAATTAAAACAAAGTCTTAATGCATACCGGGACGGTTACCTTGATGGTGACTTCGGTAAGAAACCCGATAGATGGGTAGGATTTTCAAAGTATGCGTAAACCAAGAGACGGGAACGCGAAGTAGAAAGTCAAAAGATTCGGATTAGGAGTCATGATTAAAATACGATGAGGATTTGTAAACAGAAATTTTGATAACTACGTTCAACTATTTTAAAGTTGAACGGGTCGAATAAAGAATGAAGTTTGACGTTCACAAGTGATGAAATTTCACACGAACAAGTCAAACGAGTTAAATTAAGAATAACGCTTAGTAATGTAGACAGGAAAAACGCAAACTAACGAAACAAGAATGTTAAAAACATTAAAACAGAGAACCCGGGTAACGGGTCATAAAGAAGTATAGGTAAGCATCGGGTAACGGTAGGCGTAGGACAAACCGACGTGTAAATAATGTTAGAAGTCATAAAGTCGGAAAGATAATTCGAAAGAAGACAAATGTAGCCTTGGACTACGGTCAAGGTAAAATGAAATCCAAAAAGCAAAAGTAAATAAATCCAAACATAAAAAGGGGTGCTTTGACACCATATACATATATAAACATATATACATGCGAATAAAAACTCGAATAAAGTATGATCTACGAGATCATCATAACCTACGGGGTTATAAGCAATGTTAAGGTCTACGGGGCCAAAAAGACCTTTGGGTCGCATATAGAAAGAAACGAATTGTTAGGGTCTCGTTTTAAAAAGGTAAAAAGGTGAAAAATCTAGATAAATACCCTACGAGGCTAAGTAAAAGAACCTACGGGTCATTTGAGTTAAGCGTGGGAAATTAATTATAATTCCATGCATTAAATAATAACGGAAAGGAATAAATCCTCGGACTTAAAATTCCTAGAAATAAGAAGAAGATGTAAGACAAGGTGAAAAGAGAACATTAAACTAAAATTCAGTTTTAGTGAGAAACAATGTTTTAACAAATGCAAGTATTATGAGAGAAATTAGAAAAAAATGGTTAATATTAAAGGATTTAGGTCTTGACACCGATAGGTGTAAAAACGATGCATTCAAAAAGAAGATTCTCGATGATGAAAGCGTTATATAAACTTAAACATGACGTTATGCAATCACGGTCAAGAAAAGTAATATGAAATATAACCACGTTATAGCGTAAACTATGAAATGAGAATAATAAAAGTTGGTAAGCCTCGAGAAGGCAAAATGGATATACCCGAGCGAAGGGATACAAGGTAACCGCTGACTAACAAGTCTAACCGCCAAAATAAATAATCAATAAAGATAAGGAATACAACCTAAAAGTAATGGCCCACAAGGCCTTACACATGGAAGACGTACACGTCAATATAAATGAAAACTTTTGACCGAAGGGAACGGGTACTTTGAAAACGAAACTTGGTTCGTTTGATTAAACCAATGAACTACGTAAATAAGTTTTCGGGGACAAAACATCTTTAAGGGGGGTAGACTTGTAACACCACGAAAACGGGTTTGGTAATCAAACCTCATTAAAAGTAATGAACGAGTAAAATACCGTTAGTGGTAAAATTTAACCCGGTAAATATTAGGGCTTAAATAAATAAACCTAATATTAATTAAAAAGGAGGATAAATACTTTGAGAAAACAAAGTATATAAAAGGCCCGAATTAACGGGACTTAAAATATAACGGGTTATAACTTCCAGAACCCGTTAAGGTAACTAGGAATAATTAACCTAGTTAGTAACATGTGATTAAGTAACTAATGGTGAGTTATAGCTTCAATTGGTCAAGATAAAACTTGAGGGACTTATATTGCCAAGTGGGAAACTTGTTTTAATAAAACAAAAAAAAATATTAAAACACAACACACACACTTTGGTGTGTGTGTATGCGTGTAATCGCCCAGGAGAAGAAAGAAAGGGTTAAAAACCCTAGTTCAACAAATTCATCAAATTGAAGCTTGATTCGAGCCCTAAATCGATGCATGATTGAGTAGAAATGTCACGGCCCCGACCCTACCCTAGGAGCGAGAGCCGTGAACCAGCCAGATGGTATCGGTGTTTATTAAATACGCGGCGGAAATTTTTTTCATCAGGATTGTAGTTAGGAAATAATTTCAGAGTTTTAAAACACCAAACTTTTAATATAAAACAAATGGGCTAAAACCCGTATTTCATTCAAATGTTTTTATGGGGATAAACCTAATTAAATACAACATAATTTCTTCTTTTATTCAGGTATTTATAGCCACTTTTTTTAAGCCTTCAGTGCTCCATAGCTGGCTTCTAGCAAATTACCTGAAACATGTTTTGAAAATATTTTATCAGTAATAAATACTGGCGAGTTCATTCCATTTTATAAAATATATTGTTATACTTTACAGCATTAAGGATTTATACATTTGTTTATATTTACCCAAAAACTCAATCAGTATTTGTCACATGGTGGCAGATCCGATTTGACAGTGGTTATATCACTCATTCGCTCACTTTCGTCCAATAGTGAATTTATCAAGTAATAAATATATAGTATATCTTACTATTATAACGGTCACTAGGCGATTCCTGTGACAGTGGTCAAATCACTGTTGATCATTCTTTCAACTAGTGACTCTGGACATATCACTGTTGATCATTCTTTCAACTAGTGGCTCGGGTCATATTACTGTTGATCATTCTCTCAACTAGTAATTGTGGTCATGTCACTGTTGATCATTCTTTCAACTAGTGACTCGGGCCATATTACTGTTGATCATTCTCTCAACTAGTAATTGTGGTCATATCACTGTTGATCATTCTCTCAACTAGTGACTGTGGACTTAGTAGTGTCCCGTGACACTACTTTGTCAAATATATTTCCTATGGCACAAAATCACTTAGCCCACAAAATGAAATATATCATTTTCTGTCAAACTACTATAACTTATCAAATATAATATATATTGATTAAATAATTATAATATTATTATTTAATATATTAACGTGACTAAGACTAAAAATATAATCTTAGGATAGTAGAGTATATTATATTTGACTATTTTATTATGGTATACTTTTATGGACTAAACATTATTTTATAATGTAAATAGTAATTTTGGGTTATTAAATATATACTCTTTAATATATATTGTAATAATGATTAATAAAACTCTATTTTATATACACACCATTTAGATTTATCTCAATTATGCATTAAATTTATTAATGATTTAATGTTAAAATAATATTAGTTATAGGCTATGGCTACTGGGGCACAATTCCCCCTGTGATTATGGTCATGTTACTATTGGCTAACTTTTTGGCCAATAGTAACGAGGGTCAAGTAATGTATAAAACCCTACATAGTGGCAACTATTGCATAATACAAAAACTTAATCACTGTAAGTATAACTGATAAACATTTAGGATTTTGGAAAGCATTTTTAAATATAATTATATCACAAAAAGGTGATAAAATGGTGAGAAAAGAGAATGGATTCACAAACGGTGAGAAAAGAGAAATGAACTCACCTTGTAACTTTAAGATTCAACAAGAAAGCCTCCTGGTAGAATCTTGGGTATAACTTCTGAGCTATTTTAATAAATATATAATGCACTCGTGTTAAGTATAGTACCCCTAATTCAACCTTATCCCCATGTCACGAGACAGAACCCCAACGAACTTAGTCGGGCAGAGCCTTGACATGCGTTATAGGGCTCCAGGTCAATCGGAAAGGATAGCGGTGATCGGGAGTTAAAACACTTAAAACGGGGCAGGGCTTTATTATTATTATTGGTGATATATTTAAAGAAAAAGAAAAGGAAAAAATATATGTGAAGAGATTGAATGGATCGAGACAAAAGAAAGAAAGAATGATAACTTTTGAAGTTCTCAGAGCATTCACATCCAAACCATCAAATTATACATACATTCCACTAAAAAACAACTCCTATATCAATATATTTCTACTAAAAACAAATACTTTTTCTCTCTCATTTTCAATTAAATAATATTATCATCACATTTTTCTCTCTCCTTCACTCACAACTACTTTCAATATATATTAAAAAAATTATACTGGGTGAACAGTGTCCCCCCAAATATACAGATGAACAGTAACATTTTCTCTCTCCTCCACTCACAACCACTTTTTATACCCTTTATAATATAAAAACTCTCCCTCACATATTTTGATGGATAGAATGTGAATGCTCTCATATATTCAATATATAGTTGATGCCAAATTCCCTTTAGATGACATATACATCATCTCAACTAAAATTTTCAAACACGTAGACAACTAACAATAAATGTTAGTTTGAATTATTTAATTATTTTATTTTTTTTCCTTCCACGTATACTACTATATTCACTATGCACACACGTACACAATACATATTTAAGTTTTAGTAAAATTTTAATATTATTTTATTATTATAATTAATTCAGCTGCTTCACTTATTTGGCGCTTATAACTTCTAAAATATGACGTTTTATAAAACAATGAATATGTCATTAGAATGAGAATATTGGTGTCTACATTTTGAGCCAAGTTTCATTAAAAACGGAGTAGGTTCAATTATATTGTATTTTTATAATTTAATTATTAAACGGTTCCTAGGCCCGTCTAGGTACTTCATATTTCTAACGGTCAGCTTACCCGTAATCTACCCGTCTAATAATACAAGTTTCTATATACTTTATAGAAATGTCACACACACACACACACAGATATATATATATACAAGCCAATTAATTAGTATAACATTCCACCCAAATACATATAAAATAGTTTTTAAAACTATCTAAAAACGTATAAGAATAAAATGGATCGAATAATTATATTAAAAATAAAACTAGTTACTAGTGGTTAATAAATTTAAACAAACCTATAATTCTTATATGATAAAAATGGGAATGTTACATTCTCCCCACCTTGTTTTAAATCTCGTCCTCGAGATTTGGGCTATGATGTCTCTTTTAGAGTTATGTCACGTTTTTTTTTCAATAAGAACAGTATTAAGGTAGATGGTACAGAATCAAAATATCAAATTTTGTGAATATGAGTTGTACAATAAATAGGACTCAATGGTTCAACTGCATTAATTCAAGAAATCGATGTCAAACGAATGAGATGAAATGATATAATTTCCAAGGTGACTAGGTTCAAGCCAAAAGAGATATATGATCAATAGATATCGAAATCGAATGTTTACAAGTTGTGAATGACTTTTAGAATCAATAGAATTCATTGTCAAAGGAAAAATTACTTTAGTTGTCAATTAAGGAAGACTCAGAATCAACAAGCTGAAATAGAAGCACGAAAATGATTTGTCAACTATCAAACCATGATATGAGAAAAAGCAATGTGTTGACATTTATTGAATTGCAAGGATACACCGAAATACAACAGAGTTTAGTGTATCATTGTCTTAATACATAATTGTATTAAGGCTATTTTCAATGATGAGTCAAACGAAAGACATACGGGGTTTTGAATGATTCGTATGATTATAATTAGCTCAAGTTACAAGTTTATATCGACGCCGCAAGGTGTCGAAATGATTGAAATAGCTCAATAATTATGGTGACCGAACAATTTCACCGTTTCTGTAATCAAATGAAAGGTTCACTGAAGAAATTTTGGTATTCATTTCAAATATATATTATAGGATTTTCAATTGATAATGAAAGACCAAATGAATATCATAGAAATTTCGATCAATGATGAAAGAATCTTTAGAGATACACCGGAATATGATATGAATTTGTGTACTCTTATCTTAACACATAATTGTATTAAGACTATTTAAGATAATGAACCAACAGAAATTAAATAAATAAATCTGTACATCAGGTGTGAAAATGAGATTAGCGCAAGCTTCAAATTAAAGAAAACACCACCACAAGGTGTCGTTATCAATTAAATGATTCAATGAAACTGAAGAGCAAACAAGCCTGTTATGGTTTTTGAATAGATGAAGTACTTGACAGGATGCATTTATTTATAAACTTTTATTTGTATTAGAGTCAAATAATAACTTAACTTAGATATTACATATCAGCGATTACGTCTGGAATCATTTCTGCTTCTTGCGTAGTAAGTACGAATTCTCACGCGTTCTTCTTAGCTCCGTTTGTTATTCTTGCCTTGTTGTCGAGTGCTTTAGTCAGTTTTGGGCAATATGGTTTGATGTGTCCTCTTTCTCCGCAATTGTAACAGATATTAGTTTTTCTTCTACACCCTTCCTCTATATGCCCTGCCATCTTGCAGAAGTTACAGTAGGGTGTCCTCCCAAAACGACATTTTACTGAATGCTTTTTGTTAAACTTTCTGCAGGTAGGTTGCTCCAATGACGGTTCAGTTCCTTTCTTCTTGAATTCTTGGGAAATTTTCTGGGCTAACTCCTTCTTCTTGTTTTCTTCTTTTGTGCGGAGTAGTCCATCTATCAGGATGTTAGCTAGTTCAACTGCTTCTTCAATAGTCTGTGGCCTAGCGGCCTTGACCATGTCTCGGATTTCACTAACTAATCCCCAAATATAACGAGAAATGAGTACGGGTTCTGGCGAAGCCAGAGTTGGTACCATTCTTGCATATTCGAAGAACGTTGTCGTATATTCACGACAATTCACATCTATCATTTTATGATTTAGGAACTCGTTAGCCATTCGTTCCTTTTCATAAGGGGGACAAAATTTCCTTTCTGCCATTTCCTTGAACTTTTCCCAGTTCATGGCATAAGCCATGTCACTTCCTTTTGCTTGGAGAATTGTATTCCACCATTCTAAGACTTCTTCCTTAAAGAGGTTGGAAGCATACATCACCTTATCTTCTTCGGCGCATTTGCTGATTTTAAGAACAGCTTCCGTCTTTTCCAACCATCGTAGAGCAACCGTGGCTCCTTCACTGCCCGCGAACTCAGTTGGTTTACAAGCTAGAAATTCTTTGTAGGTACACTCGAGAGTCATCGCCTTCATTTTCTTGGGATATGGAGTTTTGATAATATTATCATTACCTCCATTGACACTATGGCTAAAATTGTCGTCACGAGTATGCATGTTACTCACAACTTTGGTGGGTTCTACAGGGTTTTTAACGGCTTTAATTATTAAAGGTAAAGCATTAGCTATTCCTTGGGCTATTAGATTTTCTATAGCATTTTTATCCAAAGGATTTTCATTATTAGCATGAACTTCTGGGTTATGTGATACTTCATTCGACATCTGGATTGCAAATATTTTCAATTATTAATATCACAGAATAATTAAAACAAAACAATACCTTCAAGAATCATATGTGCATATCTACATATATATATATATTCATATATTTAAATCTACAAAAATAACACATATGTTACTTTGTATTAATTTCCTAACTTTATTGTTTAAGATTAGGTATTAAAAGAACACCTAAATAGCTTAAACAAGTGGCTCTGATACCACCTTCTGTCACGGCCCCCGACCCTACCCTAGGAGCGAGAGCCGTGAACCAGCCAGATGGTATCGGTGTTTATTAAATACGCAGCGGAAAAATTTTTCATCAGGATCGTAGTTAGGAAATGATTTCAGAGTTTTAAAACACCAAACTTTTAATATAAAACAAATGGGCTAAAACCCGTATTTCATTCAAATCTTTTTATGGGGATAAACCAAATTAAATACAACATAATTTCTTCTTTTATTCAGGTATTTATAGCCACTTTTATTTAAGCCTTCAGTGCTCCATAGCTGGCTTCTAGCAAATTACCTGAAACATGTTTTGAAAATATTTTATCAGTAATAAATACTGGCGAGTTCAATCCATTTTATAAAATATATTGTTATACTTTACAGCATTAAGGATTTATACATTTGTTTATATTTACCCAAAAACTCAATCAGTATTTGTCACATGGTGGCAGTTCCGATGTGACAGTGGTCATATCACTCACTGGCTCACTTTCGTCTGATAGTGAATTTATCAAGTAATAGATATATAGTATATCTTACTATTATAACGGTCACTAGGCGATTCCTGTGACGGTGGTCAAATCACTGTTGATCATTCTTTCAACTAGTGACTCTGGTCATATCACTGTTGATCATTCTTTCAACTAGTGGCTCGGGTCATATTACTGTTGATTATTCTCTCAACTAGTAATTGTGGTCATGTCACTGTTGATCATTCTTTCAACTAGTGACTCGGGCCATATTACTGTTGATCATTCTCTCAACTAGTAATCGTGGTCAAGTCACACCCCAACTTTCCACGTGTCACCGGTGGGCCCGGTGGGGAGTATCGTGACGTGGTTGGCAACATAATAGTCAAACAACACAATATATAAATGCACAGCGGAAGCAAAAGATAAATATTATTACATTCCGAATATAAAGTAATATCCAGTATTACAACGGAAAGTAAAGGATCCACATGCGGATCTTTAAATATATCATTTGTTCAACAGACTTTAGACGCCTAGAACTTGCAAGATTCCTTATTAGCGCCCTGAGCTTCCAGCCAATTTCGTTCAGTACCCGTCACTTAACCTTTTTGGAAAATACGTCAGTTTTCACTGGTAAATACACTCAACTGACTCATTTGAAAAGAGTTTAAGAAAATTGATTTGGATGCACGTGGCACAAAAATATCTTTTATAATTTGATTAAAATGCACAGAGGCAAAATTAACCTTTTATACTTGGGAAAATTATTTGTATATAATCTTGTATACAGTTTTACTTATTTGTCGTCCGTTATGGCCGGTTTGTAGGGCCGGACTAGATTAACTGACACGCCACAGGTATAATGCCCACAGGCTATCATCCTCTAAGTGGATTACCAGTTCCGGTATAATGCCCACAAGGATGATACCTCGGAGTGGATTACCAGTTTTTACATAATGCAGCTGTCAGGTGTATGCCTACACCCCATGCTTAAGTCGTGGCCATTACTTCGAATGATGCCAAGGATATCCGGGACATGGTCATTAACCCCCAAAGGCCATACACTAAATAATACATATTAAACGGGTTGTAAGTACATCAATCACAATCCGATTTAAATAACTACACACCCGACCAAGCAGTACTTTTATAGTGCCGTATCCCAAGCCCGTATAGGGAAAATAAGTTAAGAGTATTTACCTGAGCTAGCTCTTGTCTTAAATAGCAAGAATCTAATAACTCAGCCGTATTCACTTAAGTAAGCGTAGGTACCATTTACCGGAAGGCTCTAGTCTGGAATGATGGTATAAATAACTTATTAGAATGCTAACGGGTCTTTAATTAAGCCTAAGCTTAGACCGGTTAGTCTTACGGAAATATATGGTTCAAACGCATGATTACGCGAAGACCGGAATAGAATGTGTTTTAGACCCGACAAGTTTGAAGACTTGTATAATATGGGTAATCTAAACACCTTCTGGATTTTGAGATAAAACCGATAAGGTTTGACTCGTTTCGGCTAATTTATGTAAACTAGTTACATAGGCCGAACCGTACGCGTAGGAGGCGTAACGGGTCATTATAAGAGCCATATACAGGTTTCCTAAGTTAATTATGCCTCAAATATGTTGTGACATCAGTAAGATGTCTTTCATTATGCCCGAAACGTATTTAAACACAAACTAGGCCCCGTATGGGTAGTTTGGTCATTTTAAAGGTTGTAAAAGGGTTTAAGTGTTTAACTGAGTTACAGGTCTGATGTAATCAGTAAACATACTCAAATTTATGAGTTATAACAGTAGGATAAAGTATATATGTGAAATTTATCAATTATAACCAAACTATGCCCCGTAGGGGTATTTTGGTAATTTCACATAAGCCGAAAAGCTCAAAACTGAAGTCTGAGTTTAACAACCTTTGCTTACTGTTAAAATATTATAATTTTCCTCATATATCAGTAGGTATCAACCCGGGTATGTTCAATATGATTTTAATACATACTATGCGTTAAAAACGCTAAATAAGGCGATTAAAGGCCATTTCCGGGTTCGATACTTAAATCTGATATTTTTATATTTCCAGCAGGATTAAAATAACTTATTTAACATATGTGATCAGTAGCAAAAGGTTTGGAGTCGTTTAGATCGGTAAAACTCATTTTATGGCCCGTAAGGGCAAAATCGACAATTACCGGATTAAGCCTACGACTATGAGTTATGCTCAGCCTAAAATTAATTAAAAATATTTAAAATTCCCAAAATAATATATTACATCAGTGGGTATTAAGTTTGATACCAAAAAGTAGGCTTAACTAGGCTATACGCTAATTACGCCGTTTTATTAACATAAAGCATTAGTTTTGCGATAATGAGCATAACTCTTAATCTACAAGTCAAACTGATGTCAAAATTTGCATACAAGTTTATATATCAGTATTTAAGGTTTCTACACTTTTACATTTTCATAAATCACGTTCTAAGGTAATAAGGGCATAACGGTCAACATATGAGCAATTAACGGAAACATGCATATTAATTGGATAACTAATGAACCAAGGTGTATAATCACAGAGGGTTGTTCTAACATGTAACCTAGTCCAATTAAAGCTCTGAGGCATTTCTAAAACATGCCTAAACGGGTCAGAACTGAAAGTCAAAGTGAAAGTCAAACTATGCGACTTTCGGTTCCGAACCGGGTCTAAACAGGAAATTGTCGGGTTGAACATGTTTAGACATGTTCTTACAATTATTACTAAGTTATAACAATGATCAAATAGGTTGTATATGATTTGCATTGCTAATTATGCATAAATGGTATTTTAAGCTTCCTGTTGACTTTTCTAAGTACATGTTTGACCCGACATTTGAACTAGTTAGAGTGGTGATCAGGGGAAACCCTTTTGAGGTTTTATTACCCACATAATTACCAACATATAACTACTTTTAATTCGAGATATGACTGAGCCATTATTGACCAATCTCGAAGTCAAACCGTAATTACGACGGTTTGACTTTTAGCTAATTAACTAAGCTAAAACTAATTAAAGAAGGACTAGCAGACTTACAAGGGTCCAATGCACGAAATATGATCACTTGAGGCTGCTTGATAGCTCCAGAAATGATCCAACAATGCAGGAGAAGGTGTGGGAATGTTTGTAACTAAAGAGGCTTTATATAGTGATCCAAGACACCATAAAAGCTTGACATCTTAGTCTAGCACCCATCCACAACTGATTAACACTTGTCCTAGTGCTTAGGGGGTGCCTAGGGGTCGTCCACATGTGAGAAAAAACGGCTTGAATGGTCACAATCGCGCATAACAGGCTGCTGCCTGTTTTCTGGTGCTGGGCAGGTGCTTGCGCACCGTAACAATTATTTGTTACGGTGCGCAACAAATCATCAGGGACCAAAAAATGTTGTTCTTTCATGCTTTCGAAAAGGCAACCTCATAATTCGACTTTGGGACCTTGTTTTGTCAATTTGGGACCTTTATTATGGGTTTTTAACAATTACATACCCTACCATTATGTTATGTTTGCTTGGATCCTTTTCAAAAGTGCCGAACAAGAAGGTTAACCATAGAAATTTTCATAGGGACTTATCATGCACTTTGAATTCGTTTATCGTCAATGAATTTCTGGATTTAGGATATATTAGATGTTTGAAAATATAATTAGGTATTGGGATTTATAAATGAGGTCGTTCAGAGGTGAAATTTAACATGACGACACTTTTAAATCCTGCCAAAACATCTTTATTAAATCCGGGTTTACAACGCGTTTTGTCTTACATGACACGTGTTGTTATTTCATTGAACACGAATTTTCGAGGTGTTACATCCTCACCCCCTTAAAATAAATCTCGACCCGAGATTTACTTGAAATAAATAAGGGTATTTTTTCTTTCATGGTGGATTCAACCTCCCACGTATATTCGGGACCTCTACGGGCATCCCATTTGACCTTTACAATAGGTACATGCTTCCTTCGAAGCTTCTTTACCTGTCGATCTTCAATCGACAAAAGGTTTTTCCATAAATTTTAAGCTCTCATCTATATGCACATCTGTATGTGGTATAACAAGTGATTCATCAGCGAATCACTTTTTCAGATTGCAGATGTGGAACACATTGTGAACTCCACTGAGCTCTTCAGGTAAGTTTAGCTTATAGGCAACTGACCCGACACGTTCGATAACCTCGAAAGGTCCTATGTATCTCGGGCTTAGTTTGCCTTTCTTACCAAATCGCATCACCCCCTCCTAGGGCGATACTTTAAGCAACACTTTATCACCTACTTCGAAGTGAAAAGCTTTACGCTTTGGATCAGCGTAACTCTTCTGCCTATCTCGGGCAGCTTTGAGACGGCCATGAATCTGGACAGCTGAAGGGGTATGGTCCCAAATATCGCGTCAGCACGACCGCGAATGACCATTACCCTCATTAAAAACCCCCAACAGCAATTAACTATCCAGTGTCCGCGTAAGATACACGCGAACACTGCGGTCCAATCTGTCCAGTGATGAGAAAGACTTACCTTAAGGACGGAAACTAATGTTACGCATAGCGATGCGGCCTCGCACCGCATCCTATGAACATTTTCGTCACGACAAGGGATCTGGACGAACAGTAACAGTCGCTCAACAGGCGATGCGGCACAAACAACGCATCCCTCACAAATCATGGATGGAACAACCAATGCGGGAACATCAATGACCGCAAGCAGCGATGCGGCCTGGCACCGCATACTGCCTACAAAGCAAGTGGGTCTGACACCACAGTGCAAGTGGCACTGAGAACAGCCACCTACTAGCCCACGTATGAACAAAAGTCTGACACCACAGCCGGACGTGGCATCACCACAGCATCTGACAGGCCTGACACACCTGCAAATAGCTGTGCGATGTCAGACTAGCTACTCAACTACCCTCCTTCACTCCTCGGCTATAAATACTCGCCCCAAACCAGGTTTGAGGGATCACTTTCGAACTCTCTCACTACTACTACTATCATACTTTGCTTCTCAAGCAAATTACTGATTCTCACGCCGGAGAGTGGTAACAAGGAGCACCCCCACCCCATCCTCCTTGTTACGAGTCACGGTTTGTTTCCTTGTGCAGGAAACCCACCACCAGACGATCCAGCCAACGATCCTCGGAAAGAAGGGATTAACCCTCTTGACGAGACCAGTGAGTTAACCCTACCCGGTTAACCATTGTTTCATCAACAGCCATGTCCGTCGTTTCAAAGATTATCTCTGGTCCTGCTAATTGGACTTATCAATTCCCTATCTATCAATAGATGTTTAACATTCCATCTATACAAGGTCTCCCAAGGAGCAGCCTTAATACTTACATATCATTTATTATAGAAAAGCTTAGTTTTAAGGTGAGAGGGTTATCCAACCATTGCTTAACTAATTTTAAGGAATAGCTAATCCTTGTCGTTAGTCGAACAATTCGACGATCCTGGGTAGCTGAGGGAAATTCTTAATTGTTGTTAAAATAGGGTTGCGGTAATGAGTGCATAAGCAAAATGAACCGTCTTTCTTATCTAACAACATCGAACTCTCAGAATATCGAGTTAGGCTATATGAATCTCCTATCTTAAAATTTACTTAATCAGGCTTTCGGTTCTCCCAATGATGGTACTAGCCGTCTTGGAGATCTCATAATAATACGGCCTTAATGGGATATAAATCTTAACGCTACTGCCTCTTGGGAGGTAAACAGGGTAGTCTTAGGATAAGATAATCGAGATACAAGGAGATTATTGAGATTCCCATATCTCAGGCTCCATTTCACTCATCAACGCTCGTGTCTAATAAGTGACACTTTTATGTTACGAGTTCACATATTTCTTTACCAGGGAATATTTATTTGGACAATTCCATTCTGGATATCTTCTTTGAATACTAGCAGTTGACTTTAGTACCATATGTTTATTGAGATATCTTTGTGGTTCCATGCATTAAACCTCCATACTGATCAGGCATGGAAGCAATCTATGGAACTTATTAAGATACATCAATCCTCATATAGTGCTTTTGTCATACCATTGGTATTCGAAATCGATAGGGATTAAAGAGCTATCAACTACATGTGTTTATATTTAATCAGAATGGAAATTTTCACAAACTAGGCACCTAGCTCGGCTGGCTAGGCGCGCGAAAGGGTGCGGCCTAGACCCAGGTTCGATTCCGGGGACGGCCAATTTCCACCATTTTTTGTTTAATATTAATTAATCTAACGGATATATGTAATTATGAAGGCTGTCTCATAAGGAGTCTTGATAATTAATCGCTTCTTATCACCCATAATATGGGCTTGATTTTTTTTTAAGGTAACCAATCGATTTTTTTTTTCACTATATTGAGTCCTTATATTTAATGGAACTATGACATCGAAAAACTGATTCCTAATGGATATAATATTGCTGAAGCAGTCTCTGAGGTATACAGGCTTCTTACTGAACTTACGTTGCTTGTTATTAGGCCTGTGCTTGCTCTCTTTCCCAGATTCCTGGGAGTTATCCTCCTTCTTTGGTTCATCCTTCATATTTGAAGTGTAAATATAGCTCTCCTTATGAGCAATTAAACATGGTTTTTGAATGAGATTTAGAGCGAGGAGTATTCGGCTCTTTGGATTGTCTCATGACCTTTTCCCATGATCCCTCCAATTGTTATGTCAACCACAGCCTGGAGATTAACTCCATTAGTATTGAGGTTTACGTTTGTAGTTTTTATTAACATTCGTCGCATTATCAATGGCGCGATTGACGGTTGTCTTTATCCTAGTTTATCATACTCGAGATTTTGTTCCTATTGCCAGGTGAATCCTTTACTTAGTTGTAATCCAACATCTGCTATTCATTACCCTGATGGCCTTAACCTATACTAACCATGGTTTCATCAAACTATACTGGCCAATAAGGCATTAACATTCTTAAATGAATGTTATTTTTAGAATATATCAATATCACTTAGCCTAGGTCATAAAAGACCATCAATGGCATTTAAGGGTTGGACCTAGTCCATTACCTCTTTGACAGGGGATCAAAATGTCACATCTGTCTTTAATATACTGATGAATTTGGATAGTTTGAAAGTTTGCCATCAGGGTATCAGAAAAGAGTGATTTCTAATAGATATTAAATATCAATATAGGATTTGTTGGAGCATTTTCTAAAGTATCATCGGTCAATTTCTACCTCGCATTAAGTGACCGGAGTCTTAATCAGGCGGAGACAATAGTTCTCAACATTTATCATTCATTATAGAGTCACATGTGCCAGTATCAAATAAAATTCATGCATAAACTGTTTGATATGCAAAGGTATCTGCTATATAGTTATCATTCTGCATCATCTCCTTGGCGTTCGTATGGAAGACTCATGCGTTTGCTTTCTTGGCCTCTTCAGGCTTCTTCGCGTACTTAGGGTAGTTGGTCTTTATGTGCCCCTTCTCATTGCAATTGTAGCATGTGGCATCTTTAATCTTCTTGCAATCAACAGTCTTGTGCTCCTTAGACTTACACAACCCACATGCAGGTGATTCAGACTTAGAATTGGATTCAGATCTGCACTTTCCAAAGTGGCGTCTTTGACAAGTCGTGCACTTTGGCTTCTCCTCTGTTCGCTGACTGTTCCTTCCATACCCAAACTTCTTAGAATCAGTGTTTCCCTTGTGCTTCTTCTCTGACCCTCGTGAGGTATCATCCTCACGATTCCTCTTACTTTCTTCAGATTTCTTTAGCGATCTCAATCTGACCGCATCTAAAGTAAGGGTTAAGGAAATGTCAGCTACTGATCTGAAAGTCGCTGGCCGAGAAGCTTTTACGCTTGCCTTGATCTCGGGGGCTAAACCACCGATAAAACGAGCTATCCGTTTTGGTTCCGGGGTTACCAGGTATGGAACCAACCGAGACATAGTGTTAAAGCTCGTTAGGTAAGCTTGACAGTCGAGGTTTGTCATCACCAAGGATAGAAAATCAGACTCTATCTTCTCCACCTCATGCTGAGGACAGAAATTTTCCTTGATAAGGGCAACAAATTGATCCCACGACATATTATACAATGGGATCTTTCCGGTGGCCTCAATCAGAGATCTCCACCATGCTAACGCTTCACCCTTGAAAGACTGTGACACAAACTTGACCACGTCTCTCTCTGCACATCCGCTGATGTCTACCACCGTATCCATCTCATCCAGCCATGTCATACAGTCAATGGCTCCTTTCTCCCCAGTGAAATCCCGGGGCTTGCAAGAAATAAAATATTTATACGAGCAACCCTTGTCATGGGGCCCTTGATTTCGTATAACCTGCTGAGATGGAGCACTGTGGTTCGAGGAGCGTCGATCATCGTTTTTCTTTGGGTCGTCCTTCTTGGGCGGTGGCTTTGAAGGCTGTGTAGATTGGGTCCTACTACGAGTCCCATTGTACTCTTCATACTGCCTTTCCAAAGCCTGTGTAACAGCGCCGTCTATGATTGCCTTTAATTCCGTACCAGTTAGATTAATTCGGGCGTCATTATTAACCTCCGCTGGATGACTATTACCCTCGTCTGAGTTAGCCATTACAATTGAACTGTTGCAGAAAACAAGGACAATAGTTTATTTGGGAGTTTATTATGGAATTGCCCCCTTAGGGTAATTCATTAACCATGGTAAACAAAGACCATATCTGGTTAATTTCCTACTCATATTTGTTTAGGATTTCTATAATAATTTATCCTAATTATAAAACAGTAACAGTCTTATTCGTGGCACCAAAGGCCTAGTCATATGGACAATTATAAATTATATGCTAAGATTTCAGAGAATCGAAGCATTTGAGGTTTGAACCAACGTTCATTACCTTTCCTTGACAGGGAGTTGTAGGCTACCACTGTCTTTAGTCCCAGAGGACGTTAATTATAGCCCGTGGGCACTTCATCCATAAGGGATGATTATATAAATAAGGGATTTTAGAATATCCCAAAAAAATGACTTATGTGATTTTATCGCATCACACTTTGTCGAGCATGTTAATATGCTTTCAGATGTTTAATAAGGATTTGAATCTCTTAAATAGGTTCTACCATCTTGGCCTTGTCTGCAGTGACACTTAAGCTAGGTTTTACCCTTTAGATTCTTTTTAATAATTAACGCAGAACAATTTCTAAATTAAATTGTTAACAAGGATCTGAATCTAATTGTGGAACTACCATCTTGGCCCTGTCTTAATGTGACGTATGGCTAGGTCTCGTCCTTTTTAGATTTTTGCCATTTTATAATAATGGTAGATCTTATAATATAGGAATGATATTTTTAAACATAATCGTTCCTTTAAAATTTAAACAAGCATATGGTTGCCCTAAACGGGACTTCTGATAATATGACTTGCCCATGCAAAGGCTAATCAGAAAAATAACAAGGAAGTAATTAAAAGACAATGAAACGAATTTGGATTTGTCTTATGTTCTTGTCTAGACTCAAGAATGTGCAATTGTGTAACTGAGATTAAACACAAAAGGCTAGTGTTTAATTCACTCAGAGTTGGCTCTGATACCAACCTGTCACACCCCAACTTTCCACGTGTCACCGGTGGGCCCGGTGGGGAGTATCGTGACGTGGTTGGCAACATAATAGTCAAACAACACAATATATAAATGCACAGCGGAAGCAAAAGATAAATATTATTACATTCCGAATATAAAGTAATATCCAGTATTACAACGGAAAGTAAAGGATCTACAGGCGGATCTTTAAGTATATCATTTGTTCAACAGACTTTAGACGCCTAGAACTTGCAAGATTCCTTATTAGCGCCCTGAGCTTCCAGCCAATTTCGTTCAGTACCTGTCACTTAACCTTTTTGGAAAATACGTCAGTTTTCACTGGTAAATACACTCAACTGACTCATTTGAAAAGAGTTTAAGAAAATTGATTTGGATGCACGTGGCACAAAAATATCTTTTATAATTTGATTAAAATGCACAGAGGCAAAATTAACCTTTTATACTTGGGAAAATTATTTGTATATAATCTTGTATACAGTTTTACTTATTTATCGTCCGTTAGGGCCGGTTTGTAGGGCCGGACTAGATTAACTGACACGCCACAGGTATAATGCCCACAGGCTATCATCCTCTAAGTGGATTACCAGTTCCGGTATAATGCCCACAAGGATGATACCTCGGAGTGGATTACCAGTTTTTACATAATGCAGCTGTCAGGTGTATGCCTACACCCCGTGCTTAAGTCGTGGCCATTACTTCGAATGATGCCAAGGATATCCGGGACATGGTCATTAACCCCCAAAGTCCATACACCAAATAATACATATTAAACGGGTTGTAAGTACATCAATCACAATCCGATTTAAATAACTACACACCCGACCAAGCGGTACTTTTATAGTGCCGTATCCCAAGCCCGTATAGGGAAAATAAGTTAAGAGTATTTACCTGAGCTAGCTCCTGTCTTAAATAGCAAGAATCTAATAACTCAGCCGTATTCACTTAAGTAAGCGTAGGTACCATTTACCGGAAGGCTCTAGTCTGGAATGATGGTATAAATAACTTATTAGAATGCTAACGGGTCTTTAATTAAGCCTAAGCTTAGACCGGTTAGTCTTACGGAAATATATGGTTCAAACGCATGATTACGCGAAGACCGGAATAGAATGTGTTTTAGACCCGACAAGTTTGAAGACTTGTATAATATGGGTAATCTAAACACCTTCTGGATTTTGAGATAAAACCGATAAGGTTTGACTCGTTTCGGCTAATTTATGTAAACTAGTTACATAGGCCGAACCGTACGCGTAGGAGGCGTAACGGGTAATTATAAGAGCCATATACAGGTTTCCTAAGTTAATTATGCCTCAAATATGTTGTGACATCAGTAAGATGTCTTTCATTATGCCCGAAACGTATTTAAACACAAACTAGGCCCCGTATGGGTAGTTTGGTCATTTTAAAGGTTGTAAAAGGGTTTAAGTGTTTAACTGAGTTACAGGTCTGATGTAATCAGTAAACATACTCAAATTTATGAGTTATAACAGTAGGATAAAGTATATATGTGAAATTTATCAATTATAACCAAACTATGCCCCGTAGGGGTATTTTGGTAATTTCACATAAGCCGAAAAGCTCAAAACTGAAGTCTGAGTTTAACAACCTTTGCTTACTGTTAAAATATTATAATTTTCCTCATATATCAGTAGGTATCAACCCGGGTATGTTCAATATGATTTTAATACATACTATGCGTTAAAAACGCTAAATAAGGCGATTAAAGGCCATTTCCGGGTTCGATACTTAAATCTGATATTTTTATATTTCCAGCAGGCTTAAAATAACTTATTTAACATATGTGATCAGTAGCAAAAGGTTTGGAGTCGTTTAGATCGGTAAAACTCATTTTATGGCCCGTAAGGGCAAAATCGACAATTACCGGATTAAGCCTACGACTATGAGTTATGCTCAGCCTAAAATTAATTAAAAATCTTTAAAATTCCCAAAATAATATATTACATCAGTGGGTATTAAGTTTGATACCAAAAAGTAGGCTTAACTAGGCTATACGCTAATTACGCCGTTTTATTAACATAAAGCATTAGTTTTGCGATAATGAGCATAACTCTTAATCTACAAGTCAAACTGATGTCAAACTTTGCATACAAGTTTATATATCAGTATTTAAGGTTTCTACACTTTTACATTTTCATAAATCACGTTCTAAGGTAATAAGGGCATAACGGTCAACATATGAGCAATTAACGGAAACATGCATATTAATTGGATAACTAATGAACCAAGGTGTATAATCACAGAGGGTTGTTCTAACATGTAACCTAGTCCAATTAAAGCTCTGAGGCATTTCTAAAACATGCCTAAACGGGTCAGAACTGAAAGTCAAAGTGAAAGTCAAACTATGCGACTTTCGGTTCCGAACCGGGTCTAAACAGGAAATTGTCGGGTTGAACATGTTTAGACATGTTCTTAAACTTATTAATAAGTTATGACAATGATCAAACAGGTTGTATATGATTTGCATTGCTAATTATGCATAAATGGTATTTTAAGCTTCCTGTTGACTTTTCTAAGTACATGTTTGACCCGACATTTGAACTAGTTAGATTGGTGATCAGGGGAAATCCTTTTGAGGTTTTATTACCCACATAATTACCAACATATAACTACTTTTAATTCGAGATATGACTGAGCCATTATTGACCAATCTCGAAGTCAAACCGTAATTACGACGGTTTGACTTTTAGCTAATTAACTAAGCTAAAACTAATTAAAGAAGGACTAGCAGACTTACAAGGGTCCAATGCACGAAATATGATCACTTGAGGCTGCTTGATAGCTCCAGAAATGATCCAACAATGCAGGAGAAGGTGTGGGAATGTTTGTAACTAAAGAGGCTTTATATAGTGATCCAAGACACCATAAAAGCTTGACATCTTAGTCTAGCACCCATCCACAACTGATTAACACTTGTCCTAGTGCTTAGGGGGTGCCTAGGGGTCGTCCACATGTGAGAAAAAACGGCTAGAATGGTCACAATCGCGCATAACAGGCTGCTGCCTGTTTTCTGGTGCTGGGCAGGTGCTTGCGCACCGTAACAATTATTTGTTACGGTGCGCAACAAATCATCAGGGACCAAAAAATGTTGTTCTTTCATGCTTTCGAAAAGGCAACCTCATAATTCGACTTTGGGACCTTGTTTTGTCAATTTGGGACCTTTATTATGGGTTTTTAACAATTACATACCCTACCATTATGTTATGTTTGCTTGGATCCTTTTCAAAAGTGCCGAACAAGAAGGTTAACCATAGAAATTTTCATAGGGACTTATCATGCACTTTGAATTCGTTTATCGTCAATGAATTTCTGGATTTAGGATATATTAGATGTTTGAAAATATAATTGGGTATTGGGATTTATAAATGAGGTCGTTCAGAGGTGAAATTTAACATGACGACACTTTTAAATCATGCCAAAACATCTTTATTAAATCCGGGTTTACAACGCGTTTTGTCTTACATGACACGTGTTGTTATTTCATTGAACACGAATTTTCGAGGTGTTACAGGTCATATCACTGTTGATCATTCTCTCAACTAGTGACTCTGGACTTAGTAGTGTCCCGTGACACTACTTTGTCAAATATATTTCCTATGGCACAAAATCACTTAGCCCACAAAATGAAATATATCATTTTCTGTCAAACTACTATAACTTATCAAATATAATATATATTAATTAAATAATTATAATATTATTATTTAATATATTAACGTGACTAAGACTAAAAATATAATCTTAGGATAGTAGAATATATTATATTTGACTATTTTATTATGGTATACATTTATGGACTAAACATTATTTTATAATGTAAATAGTAATTTTGGGTTATTAAATATATACTCTTTAATATATATTGTAATAATGATTAATAAAACTCTATTTTATATACACACCATTTAGATTTATCTCAATCATGCATTAAATTTATTAATGATTTAATGTTAAAATAATATTAGTTATAGGCTATGGCTACTAGGGCACAATTCCGCCTGTGATTGTGGTCATGTTACTATTGGCTAACTTTTTGGCCAATAGTAACGAGGGTCAAGTAATGTATAAAACCCTACATAGTGGCAACTATTGCATAATACAAAAACTTAATCGCTGTAAGTATAACTGATAAACATTTAGGATTTTGTAAAGCATTTTTAAATATAATTATATCACAAAAAGGTGATAAAATGGTGAGAAAAGAGAATGGATTCACAAACGGTGAGAAAAGAGAAATGAACTCACCTTGTAACTTTAAGATTCAACTAGAAAGCCTCCTAGTAGAATCTTGGGTATAACTTCTGAGCTATTTTAATAAATATATAATGCACTCGTGTTAAGTATAGTACCCCTAATTCAACCTTATACCTATGTCACGAGACAGAACCCCAACGAACTTAGTCGGGCAGAGCCTTGACATGCGTTATAGGGCTCCAGATCAATCGGAAATGGTAGCGGTGATCGGGAGTTAAAACACTTAAAACGGGGCAGGGCTTTATTATTATTATTGGTGATATATTTAAAGAAAAAGAAAAGGAAAAAATATATGTGAAGAGATTGAAGGGATCGAGACAAAAGAAAGAAAGAATGATAACTTTTGAAGTTCTCATATATTCAATATATAGTTGATGCCAAATTCCCTTTAGATGACATATACATCATCTCAACTAAAATTTTCAAACACGTAGACAACTAACAATGAATGTTAGTTTGAATTATTTAATTATTTTATTTTTTTTTCCTTCCACGTATACTACTATATTCACTATGCACACACGTACACAATACATATTTAAGTTTTAGTAAAATTTTAATAATTTTTTATTATTATAATTAATTCAGCTGCTTCACTTATTTGGCGCTTATAACTTCTAAAATATGACGTTTTATAAAACAATGAATATGTTATTAGAATGAGAATATTGGTGTCAACATTTTGAACCAAGTTTCATTAAAAACAGAGTAGGTTCAATTATATTGTATTTTTATAATTTAATTATTAAACGGTTCCTAGGCCCGTCTAGGTACTTCATATTTCTAACGGTCAACTTACCCGTAATCTACCCGTCTAATAATATAAGTTTCTATATACTTTATAGAAATGTCACACACACACACATATATATATATATACAAGCCGATTAATTAGTGTAACATTCCACCCAAATACATATAAAATAGTTTTTAAAACTATGTAAAAACGTATAAGAATAAAATGGGTCGAATAATTATATTAAAAAATAAAACTAATTACTAGTGGTTAATAAATTTAAACAAAACTATAATTCTTATATGATAAAAATGGGAATGTTACAAGAAACGATCACCTAGTCATGGGGATCATAAGGTATGTCATAAACACTAGATTGGTTAAAGTTGAAATTTGAGACAAGTAGGTTACTTGCGAATAAATTGATGGATTATGATCCAAAGATGAAATTAGATGTTTATGTATCCCTAATTTCATTAGTTATGATAAAATTATGAAGACTTTGATATAATGTTACTTGTAAGTGATTAACAAGTAAACTAGGAAGTGGGTTTTGACTAATCAGTAAAGATGATGATATATTTGTGCTAAAAATCATCATAATTGATAGTTGAAGTGAGATACTTGAACAAACTATAAGTTTGAGTGAAAGCTCATGCATGACTTGAAGTGGGTTTTTGTATGTCATGATGAAATTGGTAAATTCGTTCATATAAATAGATGTATAAAATTGGGTTATATACTAGTTCATATGAAGAACTTGATTATATAAGGTGTTGGGATGAATGCTAGTGATATAATGAACGGGTCTCACTTATAGATGAGAAACCTTAGTTCTTGTGAAACGAATGAATAAATTAGTCTTGATAATCGCTTGAACTAATTAAAGTGTTTGAAATGTAATAAACTTGGTTAGAACTTTGGTTAAAACGGTGGCCTAAAAGATAATGCATACCGGGTAATTAAAGAATGCTTAAACTAGTTGATGAAGTTGAAGGTGCATTTTAGTATACTAATGGGCATTTGACTTTTAAAAAGTCAAACTGACCTACGATGTGATGAATGATAATTTGATATGGAATACCTAAGGTGGAATAAGCGTATTAGGTTATGACTAATCTAACCCCCTTGTGAATATTGAATAATAGTTTGGCGCTTAACAAGCTAGGTGGAAGCTTTGGAGGAAGCGGGTCAAACAAATCAAGTCTGAGAAGGAAAAATGTATTGGAGCGCAAGGTAAGTGAAACTTACACCTTTTTGTAGGATACATGTCTATTCTATAAGTTATAAATACTATAGAGATAATATTCGAAATAAGGTTTCCGACGCGAAATGATACGAGTCGGAACCAAAAACAAATGTTAAAAACCTTAGATAATGGTAAAACGGGGGGAATGGTAAATTAGTCACGAAAAGACTAAGATAAAATGAGTTTGCAAACGGCTACTTTATAAGTAAGCCTAAACTAATAAAAAGGGTAAAACGAATCAAATGGTAATAATGATACCATTTGACAATTAACGACTAATAAGTGTATGTCAAGTCTCATGCTAGCAGGATAAAACGGCTTGTGAATTAGCGATGCTATGAAATATCAAATAAATGAAGACGAGGTATTAAAACGGTTCAATAAGTTGAACCGAGCCAGGTACGCATAAATAAGTTGTTAGTTAAATATGCGATTTTGGTCAATAATTGGTGAAAGTCCTTCGTCGTAAACGAGGGACTAAAACTGACCAAAATGCCCTTGATGAGTAAATCGGACGAACGACCCTTATGGGCTGTTTAGAAACAATAATTATGGTAATGTAAACCTTAGATAAGCATATGAGTTATAAGCTTTCTCGGGTCAAATGCCTAAAATATGCCTTTTTCTGTAAAGTGACTAACTGAAGGGTGATATTCGGGATAATTGGTTTTCTATATCAAATCCATCATAATAGTAGTTGTGGTGGAACACGCGTAGATATTTTAAAGAGAAATTATGATGCTAAAAATGAATAAGCTCGATTATGCTTAAAAAAACGCTTGAATACCCTTAACGGGTCAAAATAAGCATATATGCACAAACGGGTAACGTTACATAATAACCCGCGACTTGAATCTTATGTGATAGGAAACAATTATGATGTGATGCCTAAGATAATAATGTGTAACAAGCAAGTTGGTTTGATAAAAGTATGAATGGGTCAAAATGCTAAGTCATTAAAAAAAAGAGTTTAATAATAAATTTACGCCGCAGGCTTAAATTCCAGAAAATTGCTAATCCAGATGTTGGATTTCAACTCCATGTGATGGAGAACTAAATTACTAACGCGTAGGAAAAAGAATCACATAAATCGGACAAACGGATAAAAAGTTATGAAGGTTTTCGTATTAAAAACGGAAAACAAGCAAATAGTTGCAGACAGACCGTAAGCTATGGTCCTGGACCGTAGCCTACGGTCCAGACATTCTGCTTGAAATGTTAAGGGTGTACCGTAAGCTACGGTCTGAGGACCGTAGCCTACGGTCGATTTCAAACAAAAATTTTGATTTTGTTTATTTGATGGTTTTGAGGTTCCGGGTCCATTTAGACGGGTTCTAAGGTCTCATATACTAACGTTTGTGATAAATTTACAATGTAGGTGTGTTTAAACTTAGGATGGATGAAGATCAAGCAATGAACATGAACCGAACACACGTTAAATGAAGCTTCCGCGTTAAATCTTGTTTGTTTTGTTAAAAGTGAAATATGTAAACACTTAGCACTATATTTTGAATACTTTTAAGCATGTATGAATGTTAACTTGACAAAGTTTTTGCAAAGTCACATTATTAGTATAAAATGCGTATTTTGTTGTTATAATCATGCTAATTAAAGTCGGGTGTTACAACTGCCTGGCGGCCAGCGAAGACCCTTGCTGTTTCCCTCGCGGCCCGCGAGAGCTGGAACTGGCAGATTCAATGAATTAAGCCAAACAGCTTGTTCCCATTGGTTTTAACCATAGATTTTGCATATTATGGGCTTATTTATGTGCTCCCTAAGTATTCAAATCAGTGGGAAACATGTGTATGGTTAAGATTAAGCCTTGAAGAACTCAAAAACACATGGAATGATCTTAATGGATCATGATTTTCTATAAATAGCCATGGGTTTTCAAACATGTTCCTTGCTCCTTTGATCTAATCTGCTCTAAGTGGAGGCATTCACTAGTTGAAGGCCACCTACCTGAGTATTTTTAGTTCAATTCTTCCAAGCTTGGACCCTTTGTAAGTTTATTTCATGCTTGGTTATGTATTTCAAGCAAGAAAGTCAAACAGTGTTTAACTTTCAGCTTTGACCATGAATTGGTCAAGACAAAGTTCGTTTGAACTTTTCAACGTGAGTGTAATCAAGATGGTTATAGTATACCTACTGATTACCACGTTGATTGGTCGAAGTGACGAGTCAAAGTTTCGGTCAAAATGCACGATTATGTGCATTTTGCGACTAAAACTATTTTCGGGTATCAAAACACTTTGTTTTGATATAAAATCAGTTTTTCTGACTTAGTTAAACATGTTTTAACATGTTTAACTCGTCACTTTTAGTTTGGTGCTTGTATAGGGTCGTAAGTCAAGCGGCCTAAACAACCGCTTAGACTTCCGAACCTGACCCGTTTGGTCGATCATTAGGATCCGACCAAACATATTTTGTGACCATAGTTGTATAGGGAATAACCTTCTGAGGTTACTCCTTATGGTCACTTAGTTTAATTAGTTGTATGATAGGTAGTTTATATGCCTTAGGAAAATGACCAAAATGTCCTTTTCATGCTTAATTTGAATTTAAGCATATGTAACTTAATTTTTGACACTTAAACTGATAATGCAACATATTTAAATATGTTAAGGCATATAATACTTGTCATAGGACTAGTTAGGCTATTCGTTTGCGCTTTTGCGCAAATGACGCGTTTAAGTAGCGTAGGCTACCTTAACGGGTCATAACGGGTCGTAAGCACTTAGGATATGTTCCGAATCAGAATGTAGGCTTTGTTAAATCATATCACATGAGTTCCAATACTCATTTGGTTTATGAGACCTCATTCTACCCGATCTTCCGATTTAGGTGCCGATTTATTAACATAGTGATCCGATACTAGGTGCCACTTGATTCCTTGATTGCCCGAACATTGTTAGTTCATTAAATCGAGGATACCTTGCAATCTCAAGTGAGTACATAGTTCCCCTCTTTTACAGCTTTCAATTGTTTTGGGGTGATTCATATGTGCCTAACGATTTCGAGTTTACTAAACAAATGCTATGGTTTATATTAAACACAACGATTTCAATAATGTGGACAAAACTTGTTCGTGCGTTAATACGAATGACATTCATTAACTATGATTAAGCCGGCCAGTAGTATGTTATGGTACCATAGGACCTGACAAATCCCGTTATCAGACTATCACCATGGTTATGGGGGTAATGTGGGTAACGACAGAACCTGATGAAAGTTAAGTTACCCTTTGGTGGTTTGTTAATACAAGTTGAACGATGAACGAGTCACACAGGTTTGAATGTATTCAACGAGACGACCAAAAGTTTGTTTTCACAATTAAAACACGAATGATTGGAACTATTCGAACTATGCGAACGAATTGAACTATGCGAACGATTGGAAATACTTGTACTATGTGAACGAATTGAACTATTTGAACGATTGGAACTATTTGTACTATGTGAACTATTTGAACGAGTGGAACGATTTGAACTATGTGACAATTTGAACTATGTGAACGATTTGAACAAATTGAACGATGGGTTTATGGTAAGTGATTAGGTAACGGGGCGGGTGTAATGTGATAAAAGCATGGTAGATACGCCGCTGGTACTTCCTATATATAAGTGCTTTTAACACATTATATGTCGTTGCGTTATCTAGATCACATGGACGAATGTTTTCTGACGTGTGCGTATATATACATAATTTTGCAATGAAATTACACACGAATCGGTTTTAAATTTATAAAAATGATTATTACTTTTACATCAAAACACACACGAAAGAGGCAAGTGTACCCCATCACATATGTAGTAAAGTATCGGTAAGAACCAAGTATCGATCCAAGGAAATGGGTGGAGGAATAATACAAGACCTTTGTCATTAAATTAACGGAAGAAAGATAAGTTTTGTGATTTTTAATAAACTAAAGTAAGCATAAATAAAACATAGTAAATATCAAATAAGAAAATAGATAAATAGCCATGCTTAATACACAACCAAAGCATGTCAACTAAGTCGGTTTTGGCACTAGAAGCATTTGATCAATTTTCCATTTTAAGACAATTAGTATCCCTTTCGGAAATCCTAACATGACAATCATTCGGAAAGTTAAAACGATAAACACACTTTAACCACCTAAAATTGTTCTTTAACGTGCAATTGATAAATGTCTATGAAAATCTCTTAAAAATAAGTTAGTCATCCGTTAGGAGTTTTCTAACCGCACTTAATCAAGGAAAGCGACACCGATAAACACAATGCAACCACCGAGACAAGCATAAACTAGATTAAATCACAACCGGGTTCATTTTACAAATCTTACACATAAATTCACCAAGATAGCAATTTTGGCCTAAACTACTAACTAAGCTAACAAATCATGGCAAGAATTTATAACGACACCATTTAACCCGTTAAGGTCCTTACGTGACGGCAAACTTTCTTGATTAACAATAATTACATTTTATTAAATCACTAACCATTTCTAGTATCATGATGCACACATTTTAACCAAGCTAAACAAGTTAACCAAGTTTAAAGTTTACTAATACATGATTAATTAAGCTTCATTTTTCAACTATCTTAACTAACCAAATACTAATCATCCAACACAATTACTTATAATCAAGAAATCAATATCAATAACAAGGTTGCAAACTAATCATCAAAGATTAACATAGAAAATACTTCCAAATGTCATTACAAACAAAGATTAACATACTAATGGCTATAATCAAGCAAGGGATTGTTGTGTTTTTGCCCAAAGGCTACAATAATACATAAACATTAATCTAAATGCTTGAAAGATTAACAATATCATGGAAAGATTAGAAAACCAAACCATAAACAAGCATAAGATTAAGAATCTGGAAGATAACGAAGCTAATCAGCACAATGTGGCTTGAATCCGGGTGAAAGCAGAAGCCTCCGGAGCCTGAAAATCGCCAGAATCGCTTCCAAAATGTCCAGAGTTTTGAGCAGAATGTTTCTGCAGGTTTTTTATATTTTTTCGATCTCGCACGGTCGTGCCTTTTTGGCACGACCGTTCAATTTTTTGCATTATTGAAGTTACTGTGCACCATACCGCATGACGTCATCATCGGATCTTGACCAGATTCGATCTCGCACAGGCGTGCCATGGGGTGCACGGGCGTACATCACCGAGCTGGGGCATGTCATCGCATCCGCACGGGGGTGCGTTCAGTCGCACGGGGGTGCGTTCCCGAGATTTCGTTGCACTCCTGATCGCACTGGGTGTGCAACGCCGAGCTGAGCTTTGTTGTCGCATCCGCACGGGGGTTCCACCAGTCACACGGGGGTGCATTCCCGGGATTTCGTTGCACTCCTGATCGCACTTGGTGTGCAACGCCGAGCTGAGCTTTGTTGTCGCATCCGCACGGGGGTTCCACCAGTCGCACGGGGGTGCGTTCCCGGGATTTCGTTGCACTCCTCATCGCACTTGGTGTGCAACACCGAGCTCAGCTTTTTTGTCACATCCGCACGGGGGTGCGACTTGCCCAGGTCAGAATTTTCCACAGAATGTTCGCAGTTCAGCCGTTTCGCCCGGAAAATCCTCGTTTTCACTATCATCTTGTCTGGTATGCTGTTTTAGGCCTGTAAACAAAAGTATACTTGATTAAGTATCCGAATGACGGTTTTACGACCGAAAACGCATAAAATGGGGATAAAATGGGGGACTAAAATATGTATAAATTAGTGAATATCAAATCTCCCCACACTTGAACCTTGCTTGTCCTCAAGCAAGCTAAACTAAAATGCAATAAAAGATAGAATCAAACAAGAACGATAATTTACACACTATTTTATTGAAACAACTATAAACGGTTAGCCGGTTTTTCGAAAGACAGCATCAAATGAATCAAACCCAACAAGCATATGCAAATATGTGGCGATAACCAAAAAGCCGTGACTCACTTTCAATTGACTTAACATGCTAATCTTCACACAACTCATAATGTTCACACACACTCGGTTTTATTTGTGAAACATACATAAAATGTGTATGTGCAAACACTCAATGCCTCGTCAATGAAATGTGTAATATCATAAGCTTGTCATAAGATCTCGTCTCCACCAACTAACATGCGAAAAAGTGTAAATCAAGAGGTCTTTACGGGTTGTAACGTTAGGCTTGGGCGAATGGTATGGAAATGGATATTTAAAGTGGAGAAATGGTTAAAACTCAGGTTTTGCGTTTAACTAGCGCAATACAATAAAACTATACATACAAATGCCTTAAAAAGGCGACTTATGCGACAACGAGCTCATAAACAAGATTTCATCATTTTATCAATCAAAATTGCTCGAATTTTGTCTACTTCACCATATTTTAGGGTGTTTTATATTCTGTTTTTTTTTTTTTTTTTTTTTTTTTTGCAAACTAATGGATTTATACAATGAATAATAAACTAAAACAAGCGATAGTTAAACGATTATTTTGACCGAGTTTCAACACTAAAAGGTTTAAACATAAAAAGGCTAAATTTGGCTAAGTGGGCGATTATGTTGGGTAGACAAAGGTAAACGGGAAGGCTCGACATGGTTAATCCTAAAGGGTAATGTAAGGTTTACGGGGAAACACAACACAAAGAACAAGGCTAACAACAAAGGGGTAATCTAAGTGCCTCTATCACTTCTACACAATTCCACAAGTTCATGGTCTTAACAAGCATGCTAGTGACAAGTTCTAAATTACACATGACATCCGGCTCACTCCTACTCCGAAATGAACAAATATATAACACTTTCAAGGCTCGAATATGCTCACATAACGGAAAGAATGGGTAAAAGTGTGAAAACTATCATGCAAGTCTTTCTTTGTTTGTCACGCTTTCCGGTTTTTCTTTTTCAAAATTTATTTTGCTTGCCGAGTTTTTATCATGTCCGAAGCTTTCTAAAACACAACCAACCGGTTTATTTGCTAAAATATATACAAAATACTGATATTTTTGAATGATTTTTCTGATTTTTTTTTGCATAGGACAAACAAAGTCAACAAAGTTAAACCCCTCCCCACACTTGAACTTCGCATTGTCCCCAATGCGAAACCCGAAATATAGAGAAAAAGAATAATAACACTCCCCTGAAGATGATTGAAGACGAAACGAGGCTTCACAGCCGATTCTGCCGTGTCTTTTCGGTCCAAGATATGCTTCAAAGACCTGTATGGATGTCACAAAGCAAAGAAAAAAACAAAACAACAGGCGAAACAATCTAGTTGCAACACAAAACATGATCTAAATAATTTGCATAATTCTTGCAATGATTAGGGTTTCGTTTGTATTTATGAAGAGAACCCTAAAATCCTTGAAGAAATCTGAAATGCATAGGCCTAGAACAGGATTAAAACTTAAAATCAAAGAGAGAAAACATACCGTGCGAGAGGATCTGAGAAACCGTGTGAAATATCGTGCGATTTGAGGCAAAATCGCTCTGGAACGGCTGTGTGCGGTTAGGGTTCTTGAATTGTGAATGGGGGCAGCAGATGGGGGTATTTATACTGCCAAATGACAGAAATGCCCCTAGCGTCACGCACGGTCATGCGACATCTCGCACGGTCGTGCATCACCGACATCGTTTAACCCTGCACACCGATCTCGGAACTGCACTAGGGTGCAGCTCATGATGCCGGTCAGCTCGCAACCGCACGGACGTGCGGTCCCATGGCACGGTCATGCAACAGTTGCAGATCAGTTTTTTCTGCAGAAACCATTTCCAGCAACTGTTTTGGTTGTTTTTCGCCATTTTTTTCAACACGCAAACTGTTTTAACAATATCCCAACATAGAACCTTCGCTCGGCACGTATAAAAATTGTACAAACTAACGGAAACTAACAAACACACCTAAATTACGCTAAAACTACAAAAACACAAACAAAAGACGAATTTACCCTTAAAACGCCAAAGACGCTCTTGCTACATTTTTAATCCGCGAGTCAGTAGCGTAGACTCATGCTAAATTTTTGTCGGCGAGTCGATAGCAAGACTCATGCTAAATTTTTGTCGGCGAGTCGATAGCAAGACTCATGTCCCCGCACTTGTTACATGTGCGGGTCATTACCACGCCCCTTCAGATGCTAATTTTTTTTTTGCTGAAAAGAAACAGAATATTATTTTAAATGGGCTGAAAATTTTATAAAAATTCAAAAATGGGCCCGAAATTTTATAAAAGTTACAACAATAAAAATAATCGAATCGGCTAATGTAAAAATGATTTTTCAAAGCCGAAAATTCAAAGAATAGGTAAATGAATAAATCCGGAATCGAACAAATAAATGGAGCAAAAATTACAAGTGTACAAATTAATCAAGAAAACGAGTAAATCAAATTAAAAGCAAGAAATATTAACAAATAAATAAACAAATAAATAATCAAGAAAATATTCACAAATATTAACAAGTATATACACCGATAAAACAATGACTCGGGTCGTTCTTAAAGCTCGCCATTTCCCTGGCAATGGCGCCAAAAACTTGACGTGTGCGTATATATACATAATTTTGCAATGAAATTACACACGAATAGGTTTTAAATTTATAAAAGTGATTATTACTTTTACATTAAAACACACACGAAAGAGGCAAGTGTACCCCATCGCATATGTAGTAAAGTATTGGTAAGAACCAAGTATCGATCCAAGGAAATGGGCGGAGGAATAATACTAGACCTTTGTCATTAAATTAATGGAAGAAAGATAAGTTTTGTGATTTTTAATAAACTAAAGTAAGCATAAATAAAACATAGTAAATAACAAATAAGAAAATAGATAAATAGCCTTGCTTAATACACAACCAAAGCATGTCAACTAAGTCGGTTTTGGCACTAGAAGCATTTGATCAATTTTCCATTTTAAGACAATTAGTATCCCTTTCGGGAATCCTAACATGACAATCATTCGGAAAGTTAAAACGATAAACACACTTTAACCACCTAAAATTGTTCTTTAACGTGCAATTGATAAATGTCTATGAAAATCTCTTAAAAATAAGTTAGTCATCCGTTAGGAGTTTTCTAACCGCACTTAATCAAGGAAAGCGACACCGATAAACACAATGCAACCACCGAGACAAGCATAAACTAGATTAAATCACAACCGGGTTCATTTTACAAATCTTACACATAAATTCACCAAGATAGCAATTTTAGCCTAAACTACTAACTAAGCTAACAAATCATGGCAAGAATTTATAACGACACCATTTAACCCGTTAAGGTCCTTACGTGACGGCAAGCTTTCTTGATTAACAATAATTACATTTTATTAAATCACTAACCATTTCTAGTATCATGATGCACACATTTTAACCAAGCTAAACAAGTTAACCAAGTTTAAAGTTTACTAATACATGATTAATTAAGCTTCATTTTTCAACTATCTTAACTAACCAAATACTAATCATCCAACACAATTACTTATAATCAAGAAATCAATATCAATAACAAGGTTGCAAACTAATCATCAAAGATTAACATAGAAAATACTTCCAAATGTCATTACAAACAAAGATTAACATACTAATGGCTATAATCAAGCAAGGGATTGTTGTGTTTTTGCCCAAAGGCTACAATAATACATAAACATTAATCTAAATGCTTGAAATATTAACAAAATCATGGAAAGATTAGAAAACCAAACCATAAACAAGCATAAGATTAAGAATCTGGAAGATAACGAAGCTAATCGGCACAATGTGGCTTGAATCCGGGTGAAAGCAGAAGCCTCCGGAGCCTGAAAATCACCAGAATCGCTTCCAAAATGTCTAGAGTTTTGAGCAGAATGTTTCTGCAGGTTTTTTATATTTTTTCGATCTCGCACGGTCGTGCACTTTATGGCACGACCGTTCACTTTTTTGCATTATTGAAGTTACTGTGCACCATACCGGATGACGTCATCATCAGATCTTGACCAGATTCGATCTCGCACAGGCATGCCATGGGGTGCACGGGCGTGCATCACCGAGCTGGGGCATGTCATCGCATCCGCACGGGGGTGCGTTCAGTCGCACGGGGGTGCGTTCAGTCGCACGGGGGTGCGTTCCCGAGATTTTGTTGCACTCCTGATCGCACTGGGTGTGCAACGCCGAGCTGAGCTTTGTTGTCGCATCCGCACGGGGGTGCCACCAGTCACACGGGGGTGCGTTCCCGGGATTTCGTTGCACTCCTGATCGCACTTGGTGTGCAACGCCGAGCTGAGCTTTGTTGTCGCATCCGCACGGGGGTTCCACCAGTCGCACGGGGGTGTGTTCCCGGGATTTCGTTGCACTCCTGATCGCACTTGGTGTGCAATGCCGAGCTCAGATTTGTTGTCACATCCGCACGGGGGTGCCACCAATCGCACGGGGGTGCGACTTGCCCAGGTCAGAATTTTCCACAGAATGTTCGCAGTTCAGCCGTTTCGCCCGGAAAGTCCTCGTTTTCACTATCATCTTGTCTGGTATGCTGTTTTAGGCCTGTAAACAAAAGTATACTTGATTAAGTATCCGAATGATGGTTTTACGGCCGAAAACGCATAAAATGGGGATAAAATGGGGGACTAAAATATGTATAAATTAGTGAATATCATTTTCAAAACGAGGTTACACTACAAGGTTTACTTAAAGATATAAACCATACAATGTTACTTTCAAAGTCGATTTACTACTTGGTTTACAAAGACAAATGTTTTCAATCAAGATTCATGGCTACAATGGTTTTGGTTTACATATATATCAACTTGTAAAGTTGATAAAACATACTTCAGTATCAAACACTTTTGATTTCAAGGTACACACTCGACAACTCTCGTAGTTAGACGAGGTATTGCAATATGGACTCAAAGCCATGAATCTGACACACTCACAAAACCTATGTACTCGCCGGCATTTTTATGCTGACTTATTTTCACATATGTTTCAGGTGCTGTTGTATGATGATGTTTGATGATTATAATGCATGCTCACATAGGAATGGACGAGGCCTTAGTGACTTAATAACAATGAAGGACAATATGTTCATGTTTTGATTTTAATTCCGAGACAATGTAATAAACTTAATTCAATAAAAAGAAACTTCAATCCATGTGTTGTGAAACAATGATTCTGTTACTCCACTCCCCGACGTTTCCGCCGCGGTTTCGTTGTTTTAACGCGGTCGGGGTGTGACACCTTCTGTCCAAACCATTATCGCTAGCCCTTTCATTAGGGAGCCAGTACAATGAAGCATGATGATTTAAAAAATATAAGATTAAACGAATTAGTTTATATTTATATTTTAAATCAAGATAATCTAGTGAGAGAAAACTCACAATTTATCAGTAATTTGAAGCATCAGATGCATACCTTCATCTTCGTGGTTCACATCATCGTGATTAGCATTCATAATGTAATCATCATCAGAAATGATAATAACATCATGAGGTATTCTATAATAAATAAACCGACAAACCTCCATAGATGATTTTGGTTGAAGCTGGCACTTCAGCCTTGGAGAAAGGGCATACGCAACTTTGTCTCCTACAATTTGAAAATTGTTTTACCAAACTAAAGAAAAAGGTATTAATATCTTCACTAACAAATGGACATGAGACATTCATATATTAAACAAAGTACTTCATTGCGTCCATTAGATCTCCGCATCATTATACATTAACTTTGATATGTTGACCCATTTACTAATATTATAAATTTGAACGGTTCACTTAAAAACGATGACTTTAACCCATTTAGTGAAAACGATGAGTTTGACCCGTTTATAAGAGTAACCACAATTCTAATTTTCTCTTAATAACATGAAAACTTTCTCAAGAAGAAAATTGTTTTGAGAAATAAGATAAGATAGTTTCCACAAGTTTTCAAATGAAGTAAACTTCAGATCAAAAGTTGCAGTTAACATTCAATTTTATATCCATATAATAGAATTTTGTATATTATATTACTAACTTATGTTAAAACTTGTCTGTTGGGTCCTCAAGTTACTCATTTCATTGAACCACTTGTTTCAACCTAACCTAGTTGAGATAAGCTAAAACAGATACACATAGAAAATTATATCGTAACTATATCAGGGAATGAAAAACGATATATAAGGTTATGAGAACTAAAAAACGTACCTCTCGTTCAAGTACTTTTGTTTAACATGCTCAGTATTCATACTGATCAAAGCAGCAAGCTGGCCCACAAAGTTGTCATGTGTAATAAACTTATCAGCAGTGGAGCCTTGAGGATACCTCATATTCCTCAAGCATGGTATGGTTTTTGCACTAACATTTCCTTCCATGATTTCAAGTCTCCCATATGTTCATGGCCCGCAGAGATGTCAACTACCACAAACCTTGATATAAGACGAAAACATATTAAAGGTACATGCAAGTCATTGAATATACATATCTATATGTGAATCAATTAACTTAATACCAAAAGCCAATTAAAACACAAAAGAGCTTTATAATTTATTGAGAAAGTTGTCATTTTGTACCAGATACCAGTTCAGAACCGGTACGGGTACTTTCCCGAACCGACTCAATTTTCGGTAACGACATTCAGCGTTTTCGGTACTGGTTTTTACCTTAAATTACCGGTTCGTACCAAACCGGTTATTTTCGGTACCGGTACCTATTTTTTGAGATTTTCGGTACCGGTTGGTACCGAGCTCATCCCTACCTTTTGATACAGTAGTAATCCTTGCTAACATTTCTATCTTTTTCTCCATTTCTTTCACATGTGTCAAGTGAGAGATCTTTGTCATGAGACAATAATGTTAGGTTAAGTCTATCTGCAAAACTTGCAACTCATTGGTTGGGTCGACACGTTTGATAGGGCAATCCGGTAATTTAAGTCAACAAACCATATAATTCCACTACATCGAAGCAAACACGGGTTTAGGCATCAAAGTTTGAAAACATTATAGAGTAAGGACTTGGCTTTACTTGTGTTTTAGAATAGTTTGAGGAGACTTTTCATAGCGGTTTCCTGGAACTCTAGAAAAAAAAAAACCAAGTTTTTCTCAGGATTTCCATGACATCAACATTCCTTCTCAGTTCATCCCTTTTTTGCAGGGTAGCAATTGCAGGATTATTTGCATCCCAATCAAGCATAAAAGCTCTACTTTTGTGACAAATATTTCCTATGTCTGAAAGTTCAACAGACTTGGCAATTTCAGAATACAAATATTTATATAATTTATGATCCCTACACATGTTTGGCAAGACCACATGCACAGTCTGGTGAGTTCAGAATTTCATAGTAAAACACTGTGAAGTTAAGAACCAATCCTACACGATTTGAGCGTGTTTGGGAAGTTCAGCATTTGCAATGTCATACAAAATCGAATGCTTTTTATAATAGATCTATAATGACAAAATAAATTGATGAAAAGAAGATGTTTATAGCTAATATATCATGAAATCTTCTGTCGAATCACCAAAGTCGATTAAAGATCATTAGCATATGCGATATAGGATCTGAGAGAGATGATTCAGATTGCTTCTTTCAAACAATGCACATTAGGGTTCTTGGATGTGAGAGAGGCGTCGAGTATGGAGAAGAGATTTGGTCGTAATGGATCTTGGAAACCTAGGTTTATGTGAATGAAACGTAAGAAGTCAGGTTATAACCTGTAAATACCTAATACACTTATGACCCGAATTTCTTAAATGGGTCCGCATGACCTGAGTGTATTTAACTACAGGAGAAAAGAACCATTATGGAGGCCAGAAGAGTGCCATGTGTCAAAGTGTAGCCTAGAAAAATGGCACGTGTGAAATGGAGGCTAGAAAAATGTCATGTGGCACCCTATGTATGTTCTTTATTAGGATGTATAGATATACCTTACAAACTAGTTGAAATATCATATTTATCCAACTCATTAAAAATAATTTAATAAATGATAATTTTACCCTTATTTTTGAAAAACTTTGAAATCTCATATATGATCTTTAACTTCATATATTATATTTACTCAAAATTCTAGCATAATTTATTTAGCTTAAATATTAAATATGAAATTGTTTATGGTTAAAAATAAAAAGTGGGTAAAAGAAATTTAAACTAAAAGTGTGTTATATAAAAATATGGAGTTAAAAGATAAGCATATGTGAAAACTTGAAGTTATAAAAACAAAGGTAAAATGAATATTTATAAGATTGTCTTTAATAAATTTGATATATTTGATATTTTAACTACTTGCTAAGAGCATATATGATACTTTTAGTTTTGATTGGGTATATATAAAATTTATAAAGTTTGTAAAGGTATATATAAAATTAATTTTTTTATTTAAAACTGCTAACGAGTTTTTAGATGCACGTAAAACCTCATTTCACAAACGTTAAAATTTAATTATTCAGAGTACTTACACATTCAAGAGTGTCATGTAAAAAAAAGTACGTTTACCAAATCTATGATGGGTAGGAGCTTGCCAAGATGGCTTGGGGGTAGGCGCGCTAGGACAAGGGACCTACTATTGAAATTCGCATGATGTTTCCAATCGCCAAAAATCTTAATAAGTTATGACGAACTAATAATTATCTAAGGGTGGACGGTATGGTGCGAGACGGAAGTTGGTACCGACGGGAACACCGCCCCGGGTGCTGCGGTACCATAAAAGTCCTCACCATGCAGTGACTACTTCCCAAATCCATCTGAGTTATAAGTAAATATTTGAGCCGGATTGCACCAATAGAACTACTATGTAGTTTATATTTAGAGTTAATTACATAGTTAGTCCATGTGGTTTGCACAAAATAACACACTTAGGTACTAATAGTTTAAAATCACCTTCTAGGGTATTAAATTTTCATTTTGTAACGTCTGGAGGTATTAACTTCTAGAGTATTAACATAGTTAGTCCATGTGGTTTGCACAAAATAACATACTTAGGTACTAATAGAATGTGATTTTAAACCTACAAATAAGGTTAATACCTCCAAACGTTACAAAATGAAAAGTTAATACCCTAGAATGTGATTTTAAACTATGAATACCTAAGTATGTTATTTTGTGCAAACCACATGGACTAACTATGTAATTAACTCTTATATTTACTTGGAATTTTCACGACGATACTACAGTGGTCCGTCAGTAATCCGTCGTTAAAAAAATAAAATAAAATATTCCTGCATACCATAGTAGTTTTCTGGTTGATTGAAATGAGCTTTTGTTGGATTTGATAGGCTTTTATTTCATTACTGGAATGAAAAATAACAGATATGTCACATTCTAATCTTCATATAACATTATATCAATAGCATAATGATCAGATAAACAAAACTATTAGTTGATGAATTATAAGTTATAACACATATTTTCTGAATATACAAACATCAAGTGTTTAGCTAACTGTTGGTGAGCAATTTAATGAATTGTTACCAAAAATCTCCACAGCTACAAACACCATCCTTAAAATGATGAAATCTTTTAACATCTCTAACAATCATTTCTCTACACGCTATTCGCGATATAAACTTAATAACATTATGGCAATCGACACACACCCGTAAGTTCTTCATCACCCTCAACACATCACCATTCGCGGTGCTTAATATCCCGAACGCTATCGCCAATCTTTCACTATGATAAAACAACATTTCCTCTTTCGTTTCCCGATCATCGACTTTTTCAAACACGACGTCTAATTCTGGTACATAACCTTCGGCTCTCATCTTTTGTTTCACATCCTTTAGATATTCGTAAATCTCTTTCGACAGGTCATGTGATTGATCAAAAGCGAGAAACGTGTGAATTTGGCCCGCAACTTCAATCGAGCTCCAACCCGGTGATTTTTCCAACTTTTTTTCTTTCATATTTCGTCGCGTTTTCGCTACTTGGTTCCACTTTCCGGAAGTTGCGTAGATGTTCGACATGAGTACGTGCCATCCCGCGTTAGTCGGATCCAGTTTTAGAATCTCGGGCACGACTCTTTCAGCCATTTTGTAATTTTTATGAATCTTGCACGCGTTTAACAGCCCGCCCCATATCTTGGAATCGGGTTGTACGTACATATTTCTTATAAGCTCTTCGGCATTGTTTAACCGGCCAGCCCTACCGAGCATGTCAACCATGCAACTATAATGTTCCAACGCTGGTTTTACGCCAAACTCGTTAGACATTTTATTGAAATAACACCGCCCTTTTTCAACCATGCCGTTGTGACTAAAACCCGCTAAAACTCCAACAAACGTCACTGCGTCCGGTTTTAACCCATTGCTTACCATTTGAACGAAAAGAGATTCCGAAAGGTGGGCGAGACCGTGCATTCCATACCCGCATATAATTGCTGTCCAAGTAACGATATCTCTTTGCGGCATTTTATCAAACACTTGGCGAGCCTCGTCTATGCTACCACATCTAGCGTACATATTAATCAAAGCTGCACCTAAGTACACATTAACCCCCATCCGGGTCCGGATAACGTGCTCATGCGCCCATCGTCCCTGTTGTAACGCACCCAAATACGCGCATGATTGTAACACACTAACCATTGTCATAGTATCCGCCTCGACTCCCATCTTATTCATCTCATTAAAAAGCAATAAAACATCATCAAACTTCTCATCCAACACCATCCCCGCCATTAACGCGTTAAAACTCGCGGTCTTCTTCACCGGCATTTCATCAAACACTTGGCGTGCGACACCCAATTCCCTACATTTCCCATAAAAATCAATCAACGCAGTCGCAACAAACTCATTACACTCACACCCAAACAACAAAACATCATCATGAACCCTCCGGCCATCGGTAACCGACTTCAATCCAGCACAAGCAGGCAAAACAAAGGTAAACGTGAAGGCATTCGGTTTGTAGCCCTTATGAACCATGTGATAATAAAGACTGATTGAGTCTCTGTAACAACCCCTTTTGGCATAACATTTGATGGTCTCGTTGTAGAGGAATAAAGGTGGGTTCTTGATAATGGTGGTGATGAATGTTTGTCCGACAGTTGGGTAACCGAATTTGAGGTAAGTGTGTGCTACACGGGTTAATAGGAAAAGGTTGTGGGAGAGGTGGGTCTTGAGGATCTGAGCGTGAAGTTGATGGAGTTGATTGATGGAGATGCAGGATTGGAGCATGGAGATGTAGAAATTAAGCCCCTTTCGAAGCATTGAAAGCTGGAGCTGATCCCTAACTCAAATCAGCACTGCAACATTTGACAATGTAGCAGCCTGAACCCAACTCCATAAAACCCACCCGATTTAAATGGTTAGAAAGAAAAACCCTGTTGGTTCAGTTCTGTTTATACATGAGGGAAAACATTAAAACATACCTGTTATAGCAGACAGTGCAGTGGAGAATCCAGTCAGAGAAGATGACATCCCGTTCGAAATGATTGTCAGTGTAATCTGGTTCCTCCTTAGGGTGCTAACTGATGACGGGGACTAAGAAAACCGACAAGGGAATCGGCTATAGGAGAGGAGGTCGATGATGATGATGATGTTATGATTAGGTTGTCTGATTAAGTGTGTAACCTAATGACCTCTACATAATTCTCCTTATATATGCACCCAGGAGGAAACCTAATTAGTTAATAAGGGTAATATGGTCCATCAACAATTACCAACTAATTATTTAATAGGTTATTATATATTTTGATCTATATTATGTAAATGATTATAATGGTTATATGATTAAATATTAAACATAATATATTTAATCTTACATTCTCCCACTTAGCCGAGTAATCATTTACCATGAGTATTAGATAAGCATGATCAGGAGTTAACACTCATTTTAGCTTTAAATAAGTACTATAGCAGAGAAATACAGCCGTTGAATCATTATGCGACTCAGGACCCCCATTAGTCATACTATAGCCTTAATTTAAAACCTAATCGTCATGATCAAAATACGCATAAGCCCTTTGTTTGATTTGTAACTTTATTTGTCTATATGCCATTATACCGGTTGAACATATTCTAAGAGACATACAAAATCAAACTGAGGAAATTTCATTAATCATAAAACATAAGCTAGTACAATATGCTTAAATAAGGTCTTTACTAAATCCCATATTCCGAACATGTTCTTCGTAAACCTTAGGAGGGAGACCTTTAGTCATCGGATCCGCAAGCATATCTTTAGTACTAATATACTCGATACAAAGATTATTTTCCTCAACTCGTTCTCGTACGAACAGATATTTTGTATCGAGATATAAACCAGCTCCAGTCGAACTGTTACTGTTCGAGAAACTAACGGCAGCTGAATTATCACAATAAAGCTTCAATGGTCTAGAAATGGAATTAACGATTTTGAGTCCAGTGACCAAATTTCTAAGCAACATTCCATGACAGGTTGTGTAACACCCTAGTTATTTTATATGTAAATACCAACAATTAGATGTGTAGTTAAGACTACACATGCTATAAAAATACGGGTTTATTAAAACTTATACAAATCATAGGTTATTCTACAAACGTGATCGAATTCGTTGTTTAAAATCTACAACGTTGCTATGTGCGGAAGCGTGTATCTTTATCGTGTTCGGTTCTTCGCTGAGCTTGATCGTCTTCCGGCATCCCAGAAAGTACCTACATTTCATAAACATGAAATGCTTTAGTCATACGGTATTTAAAACGCATCTAAACGAGTCCAGAAAACAAAACTGATCAAAAAAATACATTTTTGTACAGGGTCCACCGTAAATTACGGTGGACACCGTAATTTACGGTGGTCCTTGTGTTGATTTGTTTCCACCGTAAATCAGGAGTGTTTCACCGTAAGTCATTTCAGGTCCACCGTAAATTACGGTGGCACCGTAATTTACGGTGGCATCTGCATCCCACCTTTCCATTTTGCCGTAATTTGACACGAAATCTTTCGTATCTTTCAAACCGCTTATCCGTTTGACCTACCGTTTCTTCCTGCATGTTTGTAATTTGATTCTCCATCATATGGAGTTAAAATCCGACATCCGGCTTGATAAAATTCAAGATTTTTAAGTCTTCGGCTTATTACTCTTTTACCAAAAATTTGACCCGGTTATGCATTTTATCAAACAAACGTATTTATTTGATTCCTATATTTCATACACCTCATCAAATAATTGTGATATACCATATTAGGTTCTAAACATAGGTTTATTACACAAATTAAACCCGTTTTCACTAGTATGCTTATTTTGACCCGTTAAGGATATTTTAAGCACTTTTAAGCTCAATTTCGCTTTCAATCTAATCTAGCGTTGTAATCTATATCTCTTATCTAGTACTCTTCCATCACAACTAAATGTGTGTTGGATTTAAAGTAGATATCTATGTGTTCCGAATTTATAACTCTTGAAATATCATTTTACGGCAAAGACTCATATGGAGTCTTTTGGCCCAAGAATTTCATCTTTCACTATACGTACTCGTTCTAAACTTTTGTTTAATCATAAGACTCCTTTCCAAACAACCTCTAAGAGCTGTTTGTTCAATTTAGCCTACAAGGGCGTTTTGGTCGATTTTGGTCCTTCTTTTACATTGAAGGGCTATCACAAATTATTCGACCAAATTAGCACTTTTACATACTTCATAAATAAGCGTACCTGGCTCGGATCAACAAATAGACCCGATTTTAATACCTTGCTTTATATTCGCTAATTAAGAACGATGCGAATATCCATTGGATATCTATTCCTGTAAGCATATGACTCGACAAAAGAATCATTAGTCTATATAGTCAAAAGGTGTTGTCTACACCTTTTGACCCGTTTGGCCGAATTGACCATTTATCTTTGCGAAATGATATTTATTATCATCCCCTCTACATGACTCTTCCCGTTTAACACCGTACGATAATTTTAAATCTAAACCGTGTATTTCTTTCGACATAATATGACCAATTTATCGATTTACTTCTTTTTAACCATTATTATGGTTTCTATCATCTTTGATTTTCTTGTTCCGTTCGACTACACGACGGAACATCATATTTCAATTGTTTAGATATCTCATTCATAATTTATATGATAAGAAAACATTCCACAATTTAAGACTAGTGTAAGCTATACTTACCTTGCATCCGAATTATGCTTTTCCGCCATTCTTGCTTCGTTTGACCCGCTTCCTTTCCAAGCCTCCACCTAGCTTGTCAAGCGTCAAACTATCATCATAATTCGTAAGACGGTTATATTAGTCATCATTAATTATGACTATTCCATCTTACATATTTTCTATCACAATCACCATTCGATCTTATTAATGGTCGGTTTGACTATTTAAAAGTCAAATCACCAATTAACACATATGATTGCACTATCAAGTTCACAAGACTCAATTAGGCACATTATCAATACTTAGTTCTCATTTGGGCATTTTAACAAACACCTAATGTGCATGATTTTACATATTTACTAACTAGTTCCTAACTAGTTATTTTTTTTTACCAAGATTAACATCAAAAATCACCACTATCACTTATGATCAATTACTCAAACTTGCGAATTGTTCAAGTATCTTGTTCCTACTAGCAACTATGATGTTTTTAAACATGTGTACATCATCATCTCTACTACATAATCAAAACCCACTTGACACATGAGTGTATGATCATGGATTCACAAACATGAACATCAATTCAACAAGTACATGACTAGGGTTTACTCCTAGACATCATATTACTTCAAGATTCACTCATGCATGACACAATCAAGCTCAATTTCAGTTTTTCACAAATAACCTAGAACTTGAGATGAATCAAAATACTAGAATTTTGCATACCTTATGATCCCTTCAGTGAGGTGATCATTAATTCGTGTTTAGAACTTGATTTGGGACTGAATTGAACCTCCAATTTCTGAGATTTGTGAAGTTTTTGGGTTTGAAGAACCCTGGTCGCCCTTCTCTTCTCCTGATCGAACCAGACACCAAAATGGTGTGTTTGGTTTTTGTTTTAATTATTTCTAGTTTCACTTTTTACAAGATTAACCCCTCATCTTTTGTATAACTTATAGTTTGGCATGTTTTTAACCTTATTATAAGTTATTTCTAGACTATTAGCTAACTAGGTTAAAATTCCTAGTTAGTAAATTCTTATTTATTTAATAATCCAAATATTCACCGGGTTACTTTTACCACTAAAGGTAAATCACCCGTCTTTTAATATAAACGTGATTTGATTACCAAAACCGTTTTCGGGGTGTTACAAGTCTACCCCCCTTAAAGAGGTTTCGTCCTCGAAACCTTTTTCTTACATAATTTATTGAGTTTAACTCAATGTATTCGATCCGCGAAATCTTTTTTACACATTACTTATACTTCTTAACCAAACGTTAGTATTGTCCGAAAAGTACAGTAACATCTTTTTGGTTACTAATTGTCTACATATCTCATACGACATAGTGTAACTTCGAAATAACGTAATCTCGTTATTTCCACTAGTTTAGTTAACTTAGCGATTTCCATCGCTTTTATATATTGTCGAACTATTGGTGAATCTGTTATCTTGACCCGTTTAAAGGTCTTTTGTGAAATATTTCACTTTTAGCAATAATTTCTTTTGTTTTCAGATTTATTTATTCGGTTCAGTTATACCGAATCCACCACTTACAAGCAAACCAATTTTTTTATTGATTTGAATTACTGGCCTTAACCGGTCTTACTAACTAGACTTATTAGTCCCGTTACTTTTCACCGCTCGTTTGGTTATAACGTGATTTTACTTCACATTACATTTCCTAACCGTGATCGTGTCACATCGTGTTTAGTTTGTATCAACCTTTCATTTTCGAAAATATCACTTTTCGAATATATCGTCTTGCGCCTATCAGTGTCAAGACTTGTATCTTTCATGCTTACTATTTAAATTCCTATCAGAATTTATGTTTGTAAAAACATTATTTCTTACTAAAACCGAAGTTTTAGTTTTAGGATCTTCTCTTTAACTTTTGTCAATCATCCATACTGGGATACTGACAGTCCGTAATTTAATCCTTTACAGTCTTAGTTTTATGCGGGGATTCTTAACTGATTTCCTCGCTTTATTCCATCTAACCCGTAGGTTTTATCACTTAGCCTTACGGGCTATTTTTGATTAGACATTCACCTCTTTAAGGCGAAGTCCTTATAACTTCTTTCTAATCATGACCCGTGGGTCGTTTTAGTCCGTATATCTCTCATTTGTTTATAACCCTAAAGGTTATGTTGATCCCGTAGATCACTCTTTTTACTCGTGTCTTATTAAAATATATATTTGGTGTCAAAGCACTCTTTTTACATTTGAAATTCATTTGTCTCAAGCTTACCGTTATCCGGCTTGCGCTTACTTACGCCTTCAAGCATTATACTTTATTCAACCCGTTCAATCTCAAAATGGTTGAATATAATTATCAGAATTTCTGTTTACGAATTTTTTATGGTCTTTTAGTCATAACTCATAATCCGAGTCTTTTGACTTTAAATTCATGTTCTCGTTTCTCGGTTTACGCATGTGTTTAATTCTTACCCATCAACCGGGTGTTTTACCAAAGTCGTTATTATTGCAATCCTCCCGGTATGCATTAAGACCTTGCTTCATTTTTATATTCTGACTTTGTCTTTAAGTTCGACGTTTTACAAAAATGACCCGTTAAGGGACATATTTGCATTTTTCCGGGTTCGAGTGCAAGTACACTCCCTCCCATTGCTTGTCTAAATCATTTTTCATGTTTGCGTTTTCTAGGTTCGAGTGTAAGCACACTCTCTCCCATTGCTTGTCTAAATCATTTTACTTGCTTGCGTTTTATGGGTTCGAGTGTAAGTACACTCCCTCCCAATACTTGTCTAAATCATTTTACTTGCTTGCGTTTTATGGGTTCGAGTGTAAGTACACTCCCTCCCAATACTTGTCTAAATCATTTTACTTGCTTGCGTTTTATGGGTTCGAGTGTAAGTACACTCCCTCCCAATACTTGTCTAAATCATTTTACATGCTTCTTTGTCCCTTCGCTCGGGCTCATTATCCTGATGTAATACGCTTCAGTCACTCGGTTGTGCGTTTACATTATTATCAAATATTTTGCTTATCTGATTCATTTGGGTATTTTTTTTTATTAGTCCCATTTACTCCGCCCTTACTACATCGGATGTAAATGTGTCCGCTATAAGAAACTCGTGGTATCATATGACACTACTTACTTGGCCAGAGTAAGCGATTTAACACATGACGTACACGACCTTTTTATAGTTTTCACATCACGCCCTATGTAAGTAACGCCTCTATTCAGTTTTCTTGGAAATTATATCCTGGATATGTATTTCTGTTCAGGCTTTCCAAGTTTCTAATTTACCCATGCAACGATCATTCTCTACGTGTTTGTTGCATATTGCTAATTGTGCGATTATTTAAAATGTGCACCTTGTAATGTTTGCCCCTACGGGCGTTCCTTGCTATTAACCTTGTTCGCGACCGTTACGCGATTTTGGTCCTTGATGAGTATGCTCTTCCTGTCATACCTCGTACCGTTCCATCATCATATCCATAATTCGTTCAACTCCCGTCATCTTCAGACGTGAGTGTCCTTCAATTAAAACATTTACAAGAGTTAGTAATGTCAACTTCAATAATCGCCCGTATTATAATACAAGGCTTTTTCTACTATATGCGTCAACGCGCGTATTTCCGTCAACCATATCAATCATTTAAACTGGGGTAACATATACCACACAATAGCTCTATGTGTTGTTTACAACACTTTAGCATACTAACTATTAACGTACTTGTACTTACCGGATTTGCGATCAAGCCTCGAACCGAACACTATTCTTTGTCAAGAGCATAAGGTTTAAGTCCAAGCATGGTTCCTCCCCACCATACTCGGATCTCTTAAACCAAGGCTCTGATACCAACTTGTAACACCCAAGTTATTTTATATGTAAATACCAACAATTAGATGTGTAGTTAAGACTACACATGCTATAAAAATACGGGTTTATTAAAACTTATACAAATCATAGGTTATTCTACAAACGTGATCGAATTCGTTGTTTAAAATCTACAACGTTGCTATGTGCGGAAGCGTGTATCTTTATCGTGTTCGGTTCTTCGCTGAGCTTGATCGTCTTCCGGCATCCCAGAAAGTACCTACATTTCATAAACATGAAATGCTTTAGTCATACGGTATTTAAAACGCATCTAAACGAGTCCAGAAAACAAAACTGATCAAAAAAATACATTTTTGTACAGGGTCCACCGTAAATTACGGTGGACACCGTAATTTACGGTGGTCCTTGTTTTGATTTGTTTCCACCGTAAATCAGGAGTGTTTCACCGTAAGTCATTTCAGGTCCACCGTAAATTACGGTGGCACCGTAATTTACGGTGGCATCTGCATCCCACCTTTCCATTTTGCCGTAATTTGACACGAAATCTTTCGTATCTTTCAAACCGCTTATCCGTTTGACCTACCGTTTCTTCCTGCATGTTTGTAATTTGATTCTCCATCATATGGAGTTAAAATCCGACATCCGGCTTGATAAAATTCAAGATTTTTAAGTCTTCGGCTTATTACTCTTTTACCAAAAATTTGACCCGGTTATGCATTTTATCAAACAAACGTATTTATTTGATTCCTATATTTCATACACCTCATCAAATAATTGTGATATACCATATTAGGTTCTAAACATAGGTTTATTACACAAATTAAACCCGTTTTCACTAGTATGCTTATTTTGACCCGTTAAGGATATTTTAAGCACTTTTAAGCTCAATTTCGCTTTCAATCTAATCTAGCGTTGTAATCTATATCTCTTATCTAGTACTCTTCCATCACAACTAAATGTGTGTTGGATTTAAAGTAGATATCTATGTGTTCCGAATTTATAGCTCTTGAAATATCATTTTACGACAAAGACTCATATGGAGTCTTTTGGCCCAAGAATTTCATCTTTCACTATACGTACTCATTCTAAACTTTTGTTTAATCATAAGACTCCTTTCCAAACAACCTCTAAGAGCTGTTTGTTCAATTTAGCCTACAAGGGCGTTTTGGTCGATTTTGGTCCTTCTTTTACATTGAAGGGCTATCACAAATTATTCGACCAAATTAGCACTTTTACATACTTCATAAATAAGCGTACCTGGCTCGGATCAACAAATAGACCCGATTTTAATACCTTGCTTTATATTCGCTAATTAAGAACGATGCGAATATCCATTGGATATCTATTCCTGTAAGCATATGACTCGACAAAAGAATCATTAGTCTATATAGTCAAAAGGTGTTGTCTACACCTTTTGACCCGTTTGGCCGAATTGACCATTTATCTTTGCGAAATGATATTTATTATCATCCCCTCTACATGACTCTTCCCGTTTAACACCGTACGATAATTTTAAATCTAAACCGTGTATTTCTTTCGACATAATATGTCCAATTTATCGATTTACTTCTTTTTAACCATTATTATGGTTTCTATCATCTTTGATTTTCTTGTTCCGTTCGACTACACGACGGAACATCATATTTCAATTGTTTAGATATCTCATTCATAATTTATATGATAAGAAAACATTCCACAATTTAAGACTAGTGTAAGCTATACTTACCTTGCATCCGAATTATGCTTTTCCGCCATTCTTGCTTCGTTTGACCCGCTTCCTTTCCAAGCCTCCACCTAGCTTGTCAAGCGTCAAACTATCATCATAATTCGTAAGACGGTTATATTAGTCATCATTAATTATGACTATTCCATCTTACATATTTTCTATCACAATCACCATTCGATCTTATTAATGGTCGGTTTGACTATTTAAAAGTCAAATCACCAATTAACACATATGATTGCACTATCAAGTTCACAAGACTCAATTAGGCACATTATCAATACTTAGTTCTCATTTGGGCATTTTAACAAACACCTAATGTGCATGATTTTACATATTTACTAACTAGTTCCTAACTAGTTATTTTTTTTTACCAAGATTAACATCAAAAATCACCACTATCACTTATGATCAATTACTCAAACTTGCGAATTGTTCAAGTATCTTGTTCCTACTAGCAACTATGATGTTTTTAAACATGTGTACATCATCATCTCTACTACATAATCAAAACCCACTTGACACATGAGTGTATGATCATGGATTCACAAACATGAACATCAATTCAACAAGTACATGACTAGGGTTTACTCCTAGACATCATATTACTTCAAGATTCACTCATGCATGACACAATCAAGCTCAATTTCAGTTTTTCACAAATAACCTAGAACTTGAGATGAATCAAAATACTAGAATTTTGCATACCTTATGATCCCTTCAGTGAGGTGATCATTAATTCGTGTTTAGAACTTGATTTGGGACTGAATTGAACCTCCAATTTCTGAGATTTGTGAAGTTTTTGGGTTTGAAGAACCCTGGTCGCCCTTCTCTTCTCCTGATCGAACCAGACACCAAAATGGTGTGTTTGGTTTTTGTTTTAATTATTTCTAGTTTCACTTTTTACAAGATTAACCCCTCATCTTTTGTATAACTTATAGTTTGGCATGTTTTTAACCTTATTATAAGTTATTTCTAGACTATTAGCTAACTAGGTTAAAATTCCTAGTTAGTAAATTCTTATTTATTTAATAATCCAAATATTCACCGGGTTACTTTTACCACTAAAGGTAAATCACCCGTCTTTTAATATAAACGTGATTTGATTACCAAAACCGTTTTCGGGGTGTTACAGGTTGCGTTATAAACAGCAATGTACTCTGCCATCATTGTGGAAGTTGTGGTCAACTGTTGTTTATGACTCTTCCAAGAGATATGGTGGCCTGCTAACATAAAGATATAGCCCGAAGTGGATTTCTTGTCATCTTTGCATTTGGCAAAGTCAGAATCAGAATAGCCCACCACTTCTAAATGATCACTTCTCCTATAAGTCAGTTTATAGTCTTTCGTCCCTTGCAGATAACTAAGTACCTTCTTAGCTGCTTTCCAGTGATCTAGGCCAGGATTAGTCTGATAACGGCCTAGCATTCCAGCAATATAAGCGATATCTGGGTGAGTACAGACTTGAGCATACATCAGGCTCCCGACTACTGACGCGTAAGGTATCTGGCTCATTTGCTCCTTCTCAACCTCTGTTGTCGGACACTGGAATGAACCGAAAACATCTCCCTTAACTACTGGAGCGACGGAGGGTTTGCACTGTTGCATATTGTAACGTGTAAGGACACGATCTATGTAAGCCTTTTGGGACAATCCTAAGATCCCTTAGTGTCTATCTCGGTGAATTTCGATGCAAATGACGTAAGATGCATCTCCGAGATCCTTCATGTCGAAGTTATGCGAGAGTAATCGCTTCGACTCATGCAACATGTCTAAACTATTACTTGCCAATAGAATATCATCTATGTAAAGGACAAGTATAGTAAAGTTGCTCCCACTCATCTTGAGGTAGGTGCATTGATCCACTTGATTCTTCATAAAACCTTGTTTCTTCATGACTTCATCAAACTTGAGGTACCATTGACGTGATGCTTGTTTTAACCCGTAAATGGATTTCTTCAACTTACAGACTAGATGCTCCTGACCTTCAGTGTCACGACCCCCGGCCCGGTTTGACTCAGTCCAGGAGCCGCGGGACAGAAAATCCCGTGGTATTTATTTAATTGAGTTGACAGCGGAAGATTTTAGCAGGATCCTTTAAAACTGAAATTTTGCCCGATTATTTTATTTCATAATTTGGAATAAAACCCCGATGATTTATAATATAGTGATTTCACTGGGAAATCTTTATTTTACAAAATATGTTCCTTTATTTATATTGAGCCACTTCCTTAAGCTTGTAGTGCTTCGCGGCACTTTTTCTGGATCACAACAGATCACCTGAAACATGTTTGAAAAAGGTTTTGTCAGCGGGGAAATACTGGTGAATCATTCTTTTTACTAAAAACGATATGTTGTTATAATTTACAGTATTAAGAGCGATTACAATGTTTATACATATCAACCATCTACCCACGGTATTTATCACTCAACCACCTATTGGCTATCTCGTTGTCCAATGGTGTCTGTGATTATGGTCATATCACCCCTTGGCTAACCCGTTGTCCAATGGTGACGGTTATCAAGTAATGTATACAAAACCCCACATACCGGCTGTAATTTGGAGATTACAAAGACTTAATCCCTAACATGATTTTGAAATCAAAGTTTGATAAAAAGAGAATGACTCACATTGCAGATTTAAGTGAACAGAGCTTAGCCTACTGATTAGCCTTGTAACCTAATTTAAATAACAATGCACACAAACTAGGTCAGTAACTAATACAGCATTTACGATATCTCACGAGATTAAACCCTCACAATGAATGACAAAGTGCGATACTTAAACATCCATCGAGTTCACGACGAATGACAAAGCATAACCCTAATGTGGGCAGCACTTAAACATCCATTGGAGAGTTTCAATCGATCGGACATTGAATCGTAGCAGCGATCGAGTTATTACCCTGTTTTGCGGCAGCGTTTTGTGCTGTGTGTGTGTTTTGTAGTAATCAGATCATAACTCAGTGTATATAACGAATTTTAACGTCGAACAAGTGCCAAAATTCAAGTGCCAATGCCCTCTATTTATACTTAAAATTTGACCCCCTCGCGTGACGCGATGGGTCAGGCTGGGGCGTCGCGTGACGCAAGGGGTCACCACTCTATTATAGAGTAGCCCCGTGTGTTTGTAGCCTTGCTGAGTCAGTGGATTGTTAAAATTCGAATTTGACAGCATTTTATATGGATAATCATCAATAGGGAATACCCCCCTGAGTTTTAGGGGCCCTGATCCTGATTCTGATTGTTCTGAAAATTTTAGGGTTTATACAGAATCACTTGGGGGTCTCAATTAGGGTTTCCTTTTGGACAAAATAAAATAATAATTAGGACTTTTGATGAGAGTTGTTACATCCTCCCCACCTTAATAAAAATCTCGTCCTCGAGATTTACTGGAATAATTGAGGATATTTCCTCTTCATTTCTGATTCCAGCTCCCAAGTATATTCAGGTCCTCTCTTTGAATCCCACTTGACTTTTACTTGTACTAGTCGTTTGTGCTTGAGAAACTTGATCTTTCGGTCTTCTATTTAAAGTGGTTTTTCTACGAATTTTAACTTATCATTTACCTCTATGTCTTGAAGAGGTACTACCAGTGATTCGTCTGATAGGCATTTCTTGAGATTGGATACATGAAATACATCATGTACTCCAGCTAACTCTTCTGGTAGTTGTAAGCGATAAGCAACTGGTCCTATACGTTGGATTACTGGAAATGGTCCTACGTATCTTGGACTTAGCTTTCCTTTCTTACCGAATCGAACTACTCCTTTCCAAGGAGAAACTTTCAAAAGTACCTTATCTCCGACTTGAAATTCCAGTGGCTTGCGTCGATTATCGGCATAACTCTTTTGACGATCTTGAGCAGTCTTTAGTCTTTCCTTAATTTGAGTAATCTTGTCAGTAGTTTCTTGCACTATTTCAGGACCGGATAATTGATTGTCTCCTATTTCTGCCCAGCAGACTGGAGTTCTGCACTTTCTTCCATACAATGCTTCGAATGGGGCAGCTTCAATGCTTGAATGATAACTATTGTTATAGGAGAATTCAATTAAGGGTAAGTGATCATCCTAATTTCCACCAAAATCTATCACACATGCTCGGAGCATGTCTTCTAGGGTTTGTATCGTCCTCACACTTTGCCCGTCTGTTTGTGGATGATATGCCGTACTTAAATTTAGTCGTGTTCCCATTGCTTTCTGGAAACTTGTCCAGAAGTGGGAAGTGAAACGACTATCTCTATCCGATACAATGGAGAGTGGAACTCCATGTAAGGATACTACTTCATCTACATAAAATTTGGCTAATCTTTCCATGCTAAAGGTTTCTTTCATGGGTAGAAAATGAGCTGATTTGGTTAATCGATCCACAATTACCCAAATCGCATCATTACCTTTTCTGGTTTTGGGTAACTTAGTAACAAAATCCATTGTTATGAGTTCCAATTTCCATACAGGCATTTCTAATTGTTGTAATAGACCTAAAGGTTTTTGGTGTTCTGCCTTAACTTGTGAACAAGTAAGACACTTAGAAACATATCTAGCTATATCCTTTTTCATACCTATCCACCAGAAATTATTTCTTAAATCTTGGTACATTTTATTATTACCAGGATGCATGGTATACCTAGATTTATGGGCTTCCTCTAAAATCTTATCTCTTAATTCTCCTTGTTTAGGTACCCATATCCTTTTCTTGTGGAATCTCCAAATTCCATCAATTCCTTGCTCCAATTCTTTTACTCTTCCTTTCATTCCTTCAGCATCGTCCTTGATTGCTGTTTCTTGAATATTCTTCAGTTGCTCCATTAAATCTAACTGTAGATTTAATCTGAGAGCACGAACTCGTCTTTGCTTTTCATGATACTTATGACTTAAAGCATCTGCAACTACGTTTGCCTTTCCTTCGTGATATTGAATATCACAGTCGTAGTCACTTAAAATCTCCATCCATCTTCTTTGCCTCATGTTTAATTCTTTTTGCCCAAAGATGTATCTTAAACTCTTATGATATATATAGACAGTAAACTTACTTCCATACAGATAGTGTCTCCAAATTTTAAGGGCAAAAATTATGGCTCCTAACTCTAAGTCGTGAGTCGTATAATTTTCCTCGTGCTTTTTCAATGGTCTTGATGCATAAGCAATTACCTTCTTGCGTTGCATTAGCACACATCCTAATCCTAGCTTTGAAGCATCACAATATACTTCAAACTCTTCAGTTCCTTCCGGTAAGGCTAGAATTGGAGCGTTTGTTAACTTTTGCTTCAAAATCCTAAAAGCCTCTTCTTGCCTAGGTCCCCATTCAAACTTAACTGCTTTACAGGTTAGCTTAGTTAATGGTACAGCTATCTTGGAAAAATCCTTAATAAAACGCCTATAGTATCCAGCTAATCCTAAAAAGCTTCTAATTTCCATAGCTGTTTGTGGAACCTTCCATTTGGTGATCGCTTCTATCTTAGTAGGATCTACGTGAATACCTTCGTGATTCACCATGTGTCCTAAAAATTGCACTTCCTGTAGCCAGAATTCACATTTCGAGAATTTGGCATAAAGCTTTTCTTTTCTTAACAAAGTTAAGAGTGCATGTAGGTGCTGACAATGCTCATCCTGACTTTTGGAATAAATAAGTATATCGTCGATGAAGACAATTACAAATTTATCCAAGTATGGTTTACAGATCCTATTCATCATGTCCATAAATGCTGCTGGAGCATTTGTTAATCCGAAGGGCATGACTGTAAACTCGTAATGACCATACCTAGTTCTGAAAGTAGTTTTAGGTATGTCTTCTTCTTGTACCTTCAATGGATGATATCCAGAGCGTAAGTCGATCTTAGAAAAGTATCTAGCTCCTTGAAGTTGATCGAAAAGATCATCAATCCTAGGTAATGGGTATCGATTCTTAATTGTAACTTTATTCAATTCTCTATAATCAATACACATTCTCATTTACCCATCTTTCTTTTTCACAAACGACACTGGTGCTCCCCACGGGGATGAACTAGGTTGTATAAATCCTTTACTTAGTAATTCATCTAATTGTTTCTTCAATTCTAACATTTCGGTGGGTGCTAACCGATAAGGTGCCTTGGCTATCGGTGTAGTTCCAGGAATTAGATGAATCCTAAATTCTACTTCCCTGTTGGGTGGTAATCCAGGTAGTTCTTCCGGAAAGACATCCGGGTATTCTGATACTACTGGAATTTTCTTAAGTTCCTTACCTTTAGTGTTAATGATTACTGAAATCATATACACTACTCCTTGCTTTCGTTCATAACTAGTAATTTTCATTACTGAAACGAACTTTAGTGGCTTTCGTGGCTTATCTCCTGTAATTACTACTAATTCTCCTGTGGGTGCATGAATTTCTATGGAGTTTTTATCACAGAGAATTCGAGCGTGGTTGGCTACTAACCAATCCATTCCTAACACAACATCGAATCCCGCTAAATTCATAGGTAACAGGTTTGCAGAAAATTTATGACCTGAAAGTTCTATATTTCCTTCTTGCAAAACCTTATCTATTTTAACAGAATTTCCATTTTCCGTTTCAACTGTAAAAATATGCCTAAGGTTGGTTAAGGGTAAATTAAGAGCTTGGCAGAATAAAGTATTGATAAAACTTTGGTTTGCACCAGAGTCAAATAAAACTTTTGCGTAAACGTTGTGAACTAAGAACGTACCAGCTATCACGTCAGGGATTAGCTCGGCTTCCTGAGTAGTTAACTGGAATGCTCGAACATTCTTCTTGGTAGCTCCGTCGGCTGGTTTGGCTTTATTGTCTGCTGGTTTAACCAACTTAGGGCATTCTGGTTTGAAATGTCCCGCTTCTCCACAGTTATAGCAAATCCTTGTTTTCTTTCTGCAGTCTTCTTTGCGATGTCCTACAACTTTGCAAAAGTTGAAGGTTACATTGCATTTTCCATAATGTTTCTTTCTGCAATTCCTGCAGAACGGCGGAGTTGAGGATTGTCCCGTTCCTCTTTTCTTGAAGTTGCTATTATTACCCACACGAAATCCTTGAGAAATTTTCTGAGCCAGTTCCTTTTTCCTGTTTTCATCTCTTGTGCGTATCAGCTCGTCAGTTAGGGTGTTAGCTAATTCTACCGCATCGTCAATAGTGCGAGGTCTCGCAGCTTTAACGATATTACGAATTTCGCCAATTAATCCCCAAATATAGCGAGAAATGAGCATCGGTTCTGGCGAAGCCAGTGTTGGTACCACTCTAGCATATTTGAAGAATGTCGAAGTATATCCTCGACAGTCTACACCCATCATTCGATGATTCGGGAACTTATTCGCCATTTGTTCCTTTTCATATTCAGGACATAATTTTCTTTCTATTAGCTGCTTAAATTCTTCCCAACTCATGGCATAGGCCATATTTCTTCCTTTGGCTTGAAGTACCGTATTCCACCATTCTAATGCTCCTTCTTTAAAAAGATGCGACGCGTACATAACCTTGTCTTCTTCAGCACATTTACTAATCATAATTACTGCTTCGGTTTTCTCCAACCAACGAAGTGCCGCAGTCGCCCCTTCATTGCCTGCAAATTCAGCTGGTTTACAAGCAAGGAATTCTTTGTAAGTGCAACCAGGCGTTGCAGCTTTCATTTTCTTAGGGAGCGGGGCCTGCCGTGGATCATTATCATTGTTAGTATGATTACCGCCTCCGTTTACGCTATTGCTGAAGTTATCTTCAGAAGTACGTTTGCTAGGAATAATTTGTTGAGGTTCAACAGGTTTTTGGGCAGCAGCAAGGATTGCTGGAATAGCATTGGCTATTCCTTGAGCAACGATATTTTCTATATCTTGCTTAGTCATAAATTGATCCTCCTGGTGTTGCTCAGATTGGTTAACCTCGTTAACTGGTTCATTATTAGCGTTTTCCATCTGATAATTAATATATATTTATTTTATTAGTATAGAGTAAATTGCAATTATACACAAAACAATCATGCAATTTCACAACACATATATAGCCAAAATTATTGATTTTTCAATTCCTATTTTATATATGTTATGCATCATTACACACCGTTATCTTACAAAGGTTTTATTTGTAGGTTATTTTACAGACTTATTTTATTATTATTATTACTATTATACAATCACAACTTCATAACCATCCTATCCCTGGGCACCTTAGAAGCGACGTTCCCTCTCGTCGTATTTCCAGGAGATTTGTTCTCCCACTTCCCGGATCCTATTCCCTGCACCTATCAGCTCCTCGCCGAAATGGCGGAGTTCAGCTAAGTTTTCATTGCTCATTGGTGGGTTTGGTATAGGTTCTGGGTCGAACTGAGGGAAAAAGGTAAAAGGATTATTTAGGAGGTTTTGAAACTGCCAGTCATTGGTCCACCACTCGTCCATTCCTAGAGGTTGAGTATGGATTAAAGGTTCTGGGATGGCTGGTTCCAAATTTATTGGAAGTTGAGTTTCCGCAGGATAAGGGTAAAGGTTGGTATTGATAGGGCTAATGATATCACAGCCTGCCAGTATGCTATCCAATTCCTCCTGTAAAGGTAATTCCTCGGCTTGCCTCGAACTTTCTCCAAATTCCATTTATGTTTGCTTAACACCTTCCCCGATCTCAATCCCTTTTCCTTTATCTATGGGATTCTCTATTTTGGGAATCTTTCTAGTTGCTGGTTTTCTCCTGCGTACACGCCTCCATCCTACGAATCTTCTCATTTTCTTAGGCTTTGATTTCTCCGGAGGTGAAGCGTTGAATTCCATAGGTTCTTCTATATCGGGTATATAACCAGTAAAGTCTTTGGAAACTTCTATTTTCACCGGATAGAGATTGAGATTCTGAAGGGCCTCAGATAACTCATTCATGTTGTTTAGCATATATGCAAAATGCACAAAAATGCTAAGTTTAGATAACATTCAAGTATTATTGCATACCTTGTGACTAATTTAATACACAGAACAACTGACAATTAAAACATACTAGGGTTTATTGTAACTTATTTATTTACTGGGAAAAGTTTTCTTTTAGAGTGTCTGGATTGTAGATGATATGGGTGCTACTACTAGGTCAAAGTATTTAAAATTTTGCATTCACTGCTACAGTGGCTAACATATAGAGATCAGCCCATTTTTCATCTAATTCGTCTTCCCATGGTGGGTGATTGTCTAGTTTCTGGGTTTCCTGGTTAATCCTCACTTCTTTTAGTTGTGACTTCTTTATTTTCTCCTGACTTTTCTTAATAATCAAACTTCTTTTATTAGGAGAAAGTGGTTCCTCATATTGTGTCTTTTTAACAAATATTCCTTCCTCAGTATTTGTTGGGCATTTTGAGGATGAGGTTCCTTTTTCTTTCGGTGAAGTATCTAATTTATGGTAGATATCCGAAAGTCTTTGCTTACCCATACTGTAAACAAATATTCAAATAATAAAACACGTAATCACCAAAATAGCAATTAGTAAAATTAAGTATTTTCTAAATACTTAATTGGCTTAAATCAGTGGCTCTGATACCACCTTTTTCTGTCACGACCCCCGGCCCGGTTTGATTCAGTCCAGGAGCCGCGGGACAGAAAATCCCGTGGTATTTATTTAATTGAGTTGACAGCGGAAGATTTAAGCCGGATCCTTTAAAACTGAAATTTTGCCCGATTATTTTATTTCATAATTTGGAATAAAACCCCGATAATTTACAATATAGTGGTTTCACTGGGAAATCTTTATTTTACAAAACATGTTTCTTTATTTATATTGAGACACTTCCTTAAGCTTGTAGTGCTTCGCGGCACTTTTTCTGGATCACAACAGATCACCTGAAACATGTTTGAAAAAGGTTTTGTCAGCGGGGAAATACTGGTGAATCATTCTTTTTACTAAAAACGATATGTTGTTATAATTTACAGTATTAAGAGCGATTACAATGTTTATACATATCAACCATCTACCCACGGTATTTATCACTCGACCACCTATTGGCTATCTCGTTGTCCAATGGTGTCTGTGATTATGGTCATATCACCCCTTGGCTAACCCGTTGTCCAATGGCGACGGTTATCAAGTAATGTATACAAAACCCCACATACCGGCTGTAATATGGAGATTACAAAGACTTAATCCCTGTAATTATAACTTTGAAAATAACATGATTTTGAAATCAAAGTTTGATAAAAAGAGAATGACTCACATTGCAGATTTAAGTGAACAGAGCTTAGCCTACTGATTAGCCTTGTAACCTAATTTAAATAACAATGCACACAAACTAGGTCAGTAACTAATACAACATTTACGATAACTCACGAGATTAAACCCTCACAATGAATTACAAAGTGCGATACTTAAACATCCATCGAGTTCACGACAAATGACAAAGCATAACCCTAATGTGGGCAGCACTTAAACATCCATTGGATAGTTTCAATCGATCGGACATTGAATCGTAGCAGCGATCGAGTTATTACCCTGTTTTGCGGCAGCGTTTCATGCTGTGTGTGTGTTTTGTAGTAATCAGATCATAACTCAGTGTATATAACGAATTTTAACGTCAAACAAGTGCCAAAATTCAAGTGCCAAAATTCAAGTGCCAATGCCCTCTATTTATACTTAAAATTTGACCCCCTCGCGTGACGCGAGGGGTCAGGCTGGGGCGTTGCGTGACGTGAGGGGTCACCACTCTATTATAGAGTAGCCCCGTGTATTTGTAGCCTTGCTGAGTCAGTGGATTGTTAAAATTCGAATTTGACAGCATTTTATATGGATAATCGTCAATAGGGAATACCCCCCCCCCCTGAGTTTTAGGGGCCCTGATCCTGATTCTAATTGTTCTGAAAATTTTAGGGTTTATACAGAATCACTTGGGGGTCTCAATTAGGGTTTCCTTTTGGACAAAATAAAATAATAATTAGGACTTTTGATAAGAGTTGTTACATTCAGGTTTAAAGCCTTCAGGTTGTTTCATGTAAACATCTTCGTCCAAATCTCCGTTAAGGAAAGCAGTTTTAACGTCCATCTGATGCAGCTCTAAATCGAAATGAGCTACTAGGGACATGACGATCCTTAATGAATCTTTACGAGAGACAGGTGAAAACGTCTCTTGATAATCAATTCCCTCTTTCTGAGTGTAGCCCTTTGCAACCAATCTCGCTTTGTAGCGTTCAACGTTCCCATTCGGATCCAGTTTTGTTTTGAACACCCATTTACATCCTACGGGTTTGACACCGTTGGGTAATTCTACCAAATCCCAAACGTCATTTTTCTTCATGGATTCAAGCTCATCAATCATTGCTTTATTCCATTCAGAAGACTGATCACTGCTAATGGCTTCATTGTAAGAGATAGGATCATTGAGCTTTCCAGGATCCATTTCAGTCAGGTAGGTAACATAATCATCCCAATTAGTAGGCCTTCTTTGCCTAGATGACCTCCTGAGTGGATTATCAGGTTCAGCGTTGTCTTGGTTATGAGCGTTTGATGTGCCTTCGTCATGAGGTATAATGGGTTCTGATTGTAGAGGTGAATTTGGAGTTGGTGCAGTAGCTTCAGGTACAGTAGTTGCATTGGGTATAAGAGGAGTAATCGGAGTAATGGTAAGCGACGAGTCTCCCCCCCCCCCCGTGTCTTGTACTTCTTGCAATTCGTCGTAAGGGTTGGTACTGCTTCCACTGACCTTGAAATCCTCCAGGAACGCAGCACGCTTGGTTTCAACAATACGGGTGACATGGGAAGGACAATAGAAACGATAACCCTTAGAATAATCAGGATACCCGATAAAGAAACAGGTAACTGTCTTAGGGTCAAGTTTCCTTAGGAAAGGATTGTAAATTTTTTCTTCAGCAATGCAGCCCCATACTTTCATATATTTAAGACTCGGTTTCCTTCCTGTCCAAAGTTCATAAGGAGTTTTAGGGACAGACTTAGAAGGAACTCTATTGAGTATATGAACAGCTGCTTTTAACGCCTCAGTCCAGAGAAATAATGGTAAATTAGTGTTGGCTAACATACTGCGCACCATGTTCATAAGGGTACGGTTTCTTCTTTCAGCGACACCATTCTGTTGAGGTGTATTAGGCATGGTGTATTGGTTCACAATCCCCTGGCCCTTATAAAACTCATAAAATGGACCAGGAGCTTGACCCACATCAGTATGTCTTCCATAATATTCACCGCCTCTATCTGATCTCACAACTTTAATCTGACGATCTAATTGCTTTTCAACTTCAGCCTTATAATCTTTAAAAGTTGTAAGAGATTCAGATTTCTCCTTAATTAGATACAAGTACATGTAACGAGAATAATCATCAATGAATGTGATAAATGAAGTATGTCCTGTTATGCCAGCGATTTGTTAGGGACCACTAATGTCAGTGTGAATGAGTTCTAATAAATTAGAACTCCTAGTGGCACCTTTCTTATTCGCTAATGTCATTTTACCTTTAAGACATTTGACACATGTTCCAAAATCAGAGAACTCGAGAGGAGGTAAAACTTCATCCTTTACAAGACGATTTAATCGTTCTTTTGAAATGTGGCCTAAACGCTGATGCCACAACTTGGATAAAGTCTCCAAGTCTCGTTTCTCTTTCATATTTGTAAGTGATTCATTAATGTTATATGACAACAAAGATTTGGAAAAGCCATCATCTAGTTCTAATCTATAGAGACCACCATCCAGAATACCAGTACCATAAAGAACAGAATCATAGAGGATAGAGAGTTTGCGATGACCATGGGAAACAATAAAACCGTCCATGTCTAACTTTGGTCCTGATACAAGGTTCCGAGTTACCTCAGGAACATATAAGGTATCATAAAGTTTAATACATAAACCAGTTTTCATAACTAATTGTAATGTTCCAATGGCCTTCACTTCTAATTCTCGATCATCCCCAACCTTAAGCGTTCTTTGGTTTCTTTCCAGCTTCCGAATTGAAAGGAATCCCTGAGTTGAATTGGTAACATGAACCATAGAACCAGAATCAAACCACCAAGAATTAGTAGGAACACTTAAATTATAGGACTCAAGTATCATAAAATAATCGTTACCTTTCTTAGCCAGCCTCTCCTTAAAGTCAGGGCATTCCTTCTGCATGTGTCCTGTCTTTTTACAGAACTTGCAGCGGATTCTGCCTAAGGAGTTCTTAGAGATGGAGGGTGCACTTGTATTAGGATTAGGCCTTTGTACTTTTGAAGCATCCTTTCTCTGATGATTGTTCTTCCTTTTCTTAGAGTTGGATGTCACACCCCTTTCTGCGGCGGAAGCACGAGGTGTGATCATGAAAGGTTCTCATTGCATACGAAGAGTAAACATACTACATGCTCAAAAATATCTTCAAATATTACATTACTGAAAAACATATGTCAAGTGTTTACAACACGAGATAACATGTTGTCTTAAAAGTCACAACTTTATTCAAAGATAGACAAAGCGACATCCACGAGCATGAGTAAGACCACGCGCACATCCATCCTAGTTACCTGAAATACATGTGAGTTTTGGAAAAACGTCAACATAAAGTTGGTGTGAATTCATGCAATTTTTGTATTTCACGTTTGTATACTTTGTATGAAAACATAATTTGTCTTTTGTATAAATCAAGTCTTTTGTGTACACCACGTACTCATGTATAAGTCAAATATTTCTGTATGTATCAAGTGTTAATGGGTTGCAAAGCCATTAACATGTGACACGACATAGGAAGTCACCAAACCATAGGCATTTTTCTGTAGTCGATTTACGACTGAGACACAAAAACACTGCTTGGTAAAAGAGTGGCCAAGAGTGGGGCTGCCCGGAACCCATTAGATCTAACATTTTGTTCTGCGGTCTAAGTATGTACACGATTAATGGTACTTATGGTACCCTATTCATGACACGATTTCTCGTATCATTCTTGTATCCATCATACCATTTGTAAACATTGTAATATTTGTAACATGTATTTCACCCCCGAAGTTATAAAACTGAAAACAGTTAAAAGAAAAGGGGGAGCATGAACTCACAACTTTGCGTTCCTGTGCGTCGTAAACTTCACCGGATTTGCTTAATTAACGTCGTAACCTATACGCGTTTTCTTAATGTTAGTCACTAGACTTGTATCGCACAAGTACAGTCACTCTCTTTTGTATTTGTATTGTTGTGTTAAAAATATTTCATATTTTTAACTACGTATCTTACTTATATTATTTCCTCTAAAATAAATATAAGTCTTTTGTGTTTTGCACTTCGCACCCGAATTATGTATCTTGTGTGTTGTATGTGTATTTTTGTGTTTATACCCCTCATGAGTATTTAGTGTATTTTTAAGTCTTAATACACTAGCACGTATAACACATACTATATACACTTAGCACAAAAGCTGGTGATAACATAATATATATTTTTCTCTCAAAATATATATACATAATATCCATTTTTATTTTTGAAGAAATCACCATTTCTTATCATCAAAAATTAGGGAAACCTTGGTAATGTTTTGAGGTATATTTTTAGGGGATAAGTTTCTCAAAAACTTATATTTTTCTAAGTGTCAAAATTTATAAAAATTTTGACAGAGTTTCCCCTGAAAATGGAGGTTTCCCATGTTTTCAAAACATGTGTTTATTTTCTTTTAAATCGTCAACAATCTCCTCATTCAACAATAAACAATATGCAACTAGTTAAAATAGATATAATCGCAGAAATACATGAACTCGTGGTTTTTTCAAAATAGGTAGTATCCTTCCATTATTTTTAGTGGATCTTTGTATAGATCAACTTTGTTTCTTGAAAGTCTCGCTTTTAAAGAAGTTACATCTTTACAACTTCCGGTCAACATTTACAAAAATAGTTATTTTGTCGAAACTTTGTGTTACACAAGTGTTTACATACTCGTGTGTTTGCTAAAATCATTCTTTTTCATGTAAGACTCGGCTTTAGAAAATATGATTTCTCGACACTCGGTCCTTTAAAAATACCACCTGTAGATCCGTAGATCTACTAGTTTTAATCACTATTTTACAAGTTAAAACACTTTTACACAAGTTCATGATTCGTGTGTGGTAGAGTTTCATCTTCTAACCCTTGTTACATTTAAACAAGCTTTATGTCATAATCCAAGATCATGACTAAACTGGGTTAAATGATGATCCGAGCTACCACAACATAGATCGGGTCCAAATAATCACACAAATCAAATACTACATGATTTACACAACATATGAGCTTTTAACCAACTTTTTTTGTGTTTTAAGTAGACTTTTGTGCTTCAACTTGCATGTTCATAAATTTTAACCGTCATATATCGTTTTAACCACTTTAGAATAGTTCAAGAAGGTGATTTAAGCAACATACCACTAGCTCGAGGCTAGGGAAGAATCTAAGCGCAAATAGGGTGGATAAAAGCAAAGTAGAGAGGTCCTTCGCCTTCCGTTTTCTCCAAGGTTCCTTATATGCGACCCTTAACACTTGTATGAACTTGAAATGGCAAGATCAAAGCTTGACAATGGTTGTGTGTTCAAGGGGTGTTTGGCCGTAGCTTCTTAGAGAGAGAGGGAGAGTTGTTTTGTGGAGGAAAGTGATGAATGATCATGTTGTGTTAATATTGTATCTTATAGACAATTAGGGTGGGTATTAACCAAGGGATTATATGCATCCTAGATATTAGACACAAGATTAGAAAAATCAAATTATGGTACAAGTGTGTCCCCCTCATGGGGACGGTTTGGTTAAAGGGGGGGGGGGGTCTTGGTCCGATTCCAACTAGTTAGTTAGGTATTAGTTAGGTTAAACCAAGTTAGTTAAGTGTTTAACCCAGTTATTAGTGTATTGTGTTTTATGGCGGGTGTTAGGGTATTCAGGGACCCTAACTGGCTCAGAAAAAGAGAAATAATGTTAATGGCAATATTTTCATGTTCCGGGTATAGTCCGGTTATTCGGTTGCATACCGATTCGTTAAAGTGCTAAATTGCACCTTTTAGTGTTTAATAAGTATCTTTTTATAACACTATCGATTCCCAACACTTAGGGAAATATTCTGGATAATAAAACGACATTTCTGCATAATATTTATATGTCTAAATGCTGATTTATTGCTGAATTTTATAAATTCTGCACTTAAAGTGCGTTTCGGGTGCTTTTTAGTGCTTATTTTTGCTTTCGTATTGCATATATATTAAACCCTTGTATGTACTCTTGGGTTTTAATGCATTCTTGCTGTCGGACCTACACCTAGGCTCCAATTTTTATTGTCTGGCTGCTTTCTGCAGTTCCGTTGACACATAGTGTCTTACCGGTGAGTTTACTTAGTATTTTTGACGCAACGCTCTCGTTTATGCATAAAGCAATATTTTGTAGTATACAACGTGCATGAATTCACTTGTATAGTAGGAAATCAGATATTGCTGACAGTTAAGCACATAATTGCCGTCATTAAGCAATAATTAATGTGTACGGAAATTACCGGTTTGGGCCAGTTGTCACAGTCTCCCCCCGTTAAAAGAATTTCGTCCCGAAATTCAGACTGAACTCACTCTCGCTGGAGTCTTCTTGAATAGGTGGGGATACTTTTTCTTGAACTGGTCTTCACGTTTCCATGTGTACTCGGGTCCGTGCTTAGAGCTCCAACGTACTTTGACAAGTTTTACGCTGCTCCTCCTGGTCTTGTTGACTTTCCAGTCAGTAACCTCCACGGGTTTTTCTGTAAATCGGAGGGCTTCATCAATATGCACTTCATCCATCGGGATGATCACGCTTTCTTGTGTTGGACTCTTCTTCAGGTTGGATACATGAAACGTATCATGTACTCCGTTAAGTTCTTCCGGTAACTCCAACTTGTACGCCACGGTACCAATTCTCTTCAGTATTCTGAATGGTCCGATATATCGTGGATTCAGCTTTCCACGCTTTCCAAACCTGACTACGCCCTTCCATGGTGAGACTTTTAACAACACTTTGTCTCCCACCTTGAATTCTACCGATTTTCTATTCGGATCAGCGTAGCTCTTTTGTCGCTCTCGAGCCGCCTTAATGCGCTCTCGGATCTGCGCAATCTTGTCGGTTGTCTCTTGTACAAGTTCAGGACCAACCATACGTTTATCTCCAGCATCTGCCCAACATAAGGGCGATCGGCATTTGCGGCCATACAGAGCTTCGAACAGCGCGGCTTTTATGCTCGTATGATAACTGTTATTGTAGGAAAACTCAACTAAAGGTAGATGAGTATCCCAGCTGCCGCCTAGGTCCATGACGCATGCGCGAAGCATATCTTCTAACGTTTGTATAGTCCGTTCGCTTTGGCCGTCTGGTTGCGGATGGAATGCCGTGCTCAGATCTAACTGAGATCCAAAGGCTTCCTGAAATGATTGCCAAATTCTCGAGACAAAGCGTCCATCTCTGTCTGAAATGATTGAGATTGGCACTCCATGACGTGCCACAATTTCCCTTAGGTATATCTCTGCAAGCTTTCCAGTGCTATCCTTCTCTCGGATTGGTAGGAAATGCGCAGACTTCGTCAATCGATCAACTATTACCCATATCATATCGTGCCCTCTCGGGGTCCTGGGTAATTTCGTTATGAAGTCCATCGAGATTTGTTCCCACTTCCATACGGGAATCTCTGGTTGTTGTAGTAGGCCGGACGGTTTCTGATATTCTGCCTTAACCTTGGCACAGGTTAGGCATTTTCCAACATAGACAGCAACGTCGCTTTTGAGTCTCGGCCACCAATAATATTCCTTCAAGTCTTGATACATCTTGTCCGACCCTGGGTGGATCGAGTATCTTGACTTGTGCGCTTCATCAAGGATGACTTCTCGTAGGCCACCATAGAGCGGAACCCAAATGCGCTTTTTAAAGTATAAGGCTCCCTCTTCATTTGGCGCCATGTACTTCAATGCACCCCGGAGGTATTCAGCTTTACGATTCTCTTCTTTAAGAGCTTCTTGTTGTGCATCTCGAATGCGTGCAGTGAGGTTCGTTCGAATCGTCATTTCCAATGCTCGAACCCTTAGGGTCTTAACCCTTTCTTTTCGGCTCAACGCGTCCGCTACAACGTTCGCCTTTCCAGGATGGTACTTAATCTCACAGTCATAATCATTTAGCAGCTCGACCCAACGTCGCTGGCGCATATTCAATTCCTTCTGATCAAATATGTGTTGTAAGCTTTTGTGATCTGTGAAGATTGTACATCGAGTACCATATAAGTAATGTCGCCAAATCTTCAAGGCGAATACCACTGCACCCAGCTCCAGGTCGTGAGTGGTATAATTTCTCTCGTGAACCTTCAGTTGTATTGAAGCATAAGCGATGACTTTTTGGCGTTGCATGAGCACGCAACCCAAGCCTTGTCGTGAGGCGTCGCAGTATACCACGAAGTCTTCAGTGCCTTCGGGTAACGATAGTATCGGTGCATCGCAGAGCTTGTTCTTAAGTAGCTGAAAGGCTTCTTCCTGTTTGTAACCCCAGTCGTATTTCCTGTCTTTCTGGGTAAGGGTCGTTAACGATTGAGCTATCTTTGAGAAATTCTCGATGAATCGCCGATAATAGCCCGCTAAACCCAAAAATTGTCGAACTTCAGTTGGGGTCTTGGGAGCTTCCCAATTCTTTATTGCTTCTATCTTGGACGGGTCTACATGAATGCCCTTCTCATTCACCACGTGACCAAGAAATTGTACTTCGCGAATCCAGAATTCGCATTTCGAGAACTTTGCATAAAGTTTCTCTTTCTTCAGTAGTTCCAAGATGGTTCTGAGATGTTGCTCATGCTCTTCTTTCGTTCGCGAGTAAATCAGGATATCATCGATAAATACAATCACGAATTTATCGAGGTATGGTTTGCATACGCGGTTCATTAGATCCATAAAGACCGCTGGCGCGTTCGTCAATCCAAATGGCATCACAAGAAATTCGTAGTGCCCATAGCGCGTTCTGAATGCAGTCTTTGGCACGCTGTCATCTTGGATTCTCAGCTGATGGTATCCAGATCGAAGGTCGATCTTGGAATAGTAGCTTGATCCTTGTAGTTGATCAAACAAGTCATCAATCCTCGGTAGCGGATACCGATTCTTGATTGTGAGTTTGTTCAGTTCCCTGTAATTGATACACATCCGCAGTGATCCATCCTTCTTCTTCACGAATAATACTGGAGCTCCCCAGGGCGAGAAGCTTGGCCTTATGAATCCTTTATCCAACAACTGCTGAAGCTGTGTAGATAATTCTTGCATTTCGGATGGTGCAAGTCAATATGGAGCCTTGGCTACAGGGGCGGCTCCTGGAACCAAGTCTATACGGAATTCGACTTGTCGTTGCGGAGGTAGTCCTGGCAGATCTTCAGGGAACACATCAGGAAATTCCTTCACCACAGGAATGTCTTCGAGTTTTGGCTCCACAGCCTTCTTGTCTATGACGTGTGCTAGGAAAGCGACACATCCTTTCCTTAAGCACTTCCGTGCCTTTATGCAACTGATGATTCGAAGAGGCGCGTCTCGTTTTTCTCCATGCACGATGAGAGTTTCACCATTCGCTAAAGGGATGCGAATGATTTTCTCATGGCAAATAACTTCAGCTTTGTTCTTGGACAACCAGTCCATTCCGACTACTACATCGAAGCTACCCAATTGAATAGGTAAGAGGTCGATGCTAAATCTTCGTTCACCAAGTTCTAGTGTGCAGCCTCTAACAACTTCGCCCGATTCAACAAGTTTACCATTGGCTAGTTCTATGGAATAAGGAATTTCTAATCTACTAGATTCTATTCCAAGTATGCGTTTAAATTCCACAGACATGAAGCTAAATCGGCGCCAGTGTCAAATAATATGGATGCAAAGTGATTGTTAATGAGGAACGTACCGTTGACCACATTAGGGTCCTCGCGTGCGTCCCTTGCTCCAATCACAAATGCTCGGGCCTGAGCATTGTTTCTCTCTGGGCAGTCCTTCATGAAATGATCTTTGCTTCCACATCTGAAGCATCCTTGGTTTCGCCCATTCTCGTTGCCAGCACCGTTTCCATTTCCACCATTGTTCCTATCATCAGCCCCATTACGATTTCCATTTCCGTTCCTCTTACTCCAGCAGTCTTCAGTGTGGTGACCCAACTTTCCACACCTGTCACACTTTGGGATGCGACAAGCTCCCTCGTGATGGTGTTTACACCGATGGCATTTGGGCAAGCTGCCCCGGTATCCCCTTGCTGGTGCGTCGTTCATAGCTGCAAGAGATTTCGCCCCTTGAGGCGGGTTAGGGTCACGCTTCTTGTTGGAACCTTTGTTGTTACGAGTTGCTTGATTCAAGTTTGCATATTTCCTTTTCTTGTCGCCAGACGACTCAGCATGCGTCTCGGCATTTTCTGTTGGGTTCAGTGATAGCTTCTTCATCCGAACACAGTCTTCAGTAAGGCTGACAGCCAGAGTTACAGCCTCGGTGATTGTTTGTGGTTTGGCCGACATCACCATGCCACGAAACTCTGAGGCCAGTCCCCAAATGTAACGTTCAACACGCTTAAATTCGGGAGTCACCATGTAGGGAAGCACTCTGGACAGATCGTGGAACCTTCGAGTATAACCATTAATGTCAGCACCCACCATGGTCAAGTGCCAGAACTCCGTTTCCAGCCTTTGGAGTTCAGCGCGAGAGCAATACTTCTCTCTCATTCTTTCCTTCAGTTCCTCCCAAGTTAAGCCATAAGCGGCATCATCACCCAAAGTTTGGACTTGCAGGTTCCACCAAGTCAGAGCTTCATCGACAAATAACCCAGTAGCAAAGGTGACTTGTTGATCCGCGATACACTTGCTCATGCGGAAGGTAGCTTCAGTCTTCTCCGTCCAGCGCACAAATGCTACTGCACCTCCTGTGCCATCATAGTTCATCGGCTTGCAGTCGAGGAACTGCTTGAAAGTGCAGCCTGGAATTAACCCAACCAATTCACTTATGAGCAATCGAAGAAATAATGAAACAAGGACCGTTCATAAATTCCTTCATGCTTAGTAAATTGTTTTAAGGTTAACTTGAGCTGCGTTGCCTCCAGACGAATCTCCATTCCCATTACGCCTAGCGGTTCTTGGTCCTCCACTGCCTTGAGTTCGGTTCGCCTCGTACTGGGCGATAGCAGCGGAGATCCTTTCCTCCAGTAGAGCGTTCAGCTCATCAGCAGTTCTTGGCAGTGGGGGAGGAGGAGGTTGATCGTCATTGCGAGCATTCACAGCTTTCCTGGGTGCCATGTTCTGACCGAACATAACACAACAGGGTTAGGCATTTGTTTGATATCGTCACACTAGCCAGTAGTATCATATATATTCACAGGTATATATACCACATAAGTGACATCAAACAATTATTACTCTAGCAGAGTACTTTGTAGGCTTGCAATGAGGGAATCTATACGTGACAAGACTTGCTGTGATTTTTGTGCACTGAATTCCATAATTATGTATGCATCCATAATTACGTAACTCCTTGCACAGTCCGCACAGTTTGTTTCATCCTCGTATTTCTTCCTTCAGGTAGGCCATTGCTTTCAGGTAAAGTCACACATACTTGTGACATTCTACTTCTAGTACATGCTAATTATCACACATAATTGCAAGTAATTTCTAGTCAACGACAAGTGCTACTCAAGTGCACTCTAAGTCTCGTAGTGTCTTTTCTAGACTCATGTAGTCAGTTTCAGGTAGTGGATGTCGCGGGATGTTTTATGCAATGAAAACTCTTTGAAAAATTGTTTTCGTGAATGGATCCTAGAGATTGTAGACTAGACTCGAGAAGGAATCCTGGTTCACTACAATCGCAGCTCTGATACCAATCTGTCACACCCCTTTCTGCGGCGGAAGCACGAGGTGTGATCATGAAAGGTTCTCATTGCATACGAAGAGTAAACATACTACATGCTCAAAAATATCTTCAAATATTACATTACTGAAAAACATATGTCAAGTGTTTACAACACGAGATAACATGTTGTCTTAAAAGTCACAACTTTATTCAAAGATAGACAAAGCGACATCCACGAGCATGAGTAAGACCACGCGCACATCCATCCTAGTTACCTGAAATACATGTGAGTTTTGGAAAAACGTCAACATAAAGTTGGTGTGAATTCATGCAATTTTTGTATTTCACGTTTGTATACTTTGTATGAAAACATAATTTGTCTTTTGTATAAATCAAGTCTTTTGTGCACACCACGTACTCATGTATAAGTCAAATATTTCTGTATGTATCAAGTGTTAATGGGTTGCAAAGCCATTAACATGTGACACGACATAGGAAGTTACCAAACCATAGGCATTTTTCTGTAGTCGATTTACGACTGAGACACAAAAACACTGCTTGGTAAAAGAGTGGCCAAGAGTGGGGCTGCCCGGAACCCATTAGATCTAACCTTTTGTTCTGCGGTCTAAGTATGTACACGATTAATGGTGCTTATGGTACCCTATTCGTGACACGATTTCTCGTATCATTCTTGTATCCATCATACCATTTGTAAACATTGTAATATTTGTAACATGTATTTCACCCCCGAAGTTATAAAACTGAAAACAGTTAAAAGAAAAGGGGGAGCATGAACTCACAACTTTGCGTTCCTGTGCGTCGTAAACTTCACCGGATTTGCTTAATTAACGTCGTAACCTATACGCGTTTTCTTAATGTTAGTCACTAGACTTGTATCGCACAAGTACAGTCACTCTCTTTTGTATTTGTATTGTTGTGTTAAAAATATTTCATATTTTTAACTACGTATCTTACTTATATTATTTCCTCTAAAATAAATATAAGTCTTTTGTGTTTTGCACTTCGCACCCGAATTATGTATCTTGTGTGTTGTATGTGTATTTTTGTGTTTATACCCCTCATGAGTATTTAGTGTATTTTTAAGTCTTAATACACTAGCACGTATAACACATACTATATACACTTAGCACAAAAGCTGGTGATAACATAATATATATTTTTCTCTCAAAATATATATACATAATATCCATTTTTATTTTTGAAGAAATCACCATTTCTTATCATCAAAAATTAGGGAAACCTTGGTAATGTTTTGAGGTATATTTTTAGGGGATAAGTTTCTCAAAAACTTATATTTTTCTAAGTGTCAAAATTTATAAAAATTTTGACAGAGTTTCCCCTGAAAATGGAGGTTTCCCATGTTTTCAAAACATGTGTTTATTTTCTTTTAAATCGTCAACAATCTCCTCATTCAACAATAAACAATATGCAACTAGTTAAAATAGATATAATCGCAGAAATACATGAACTCGTGGTTTTTCCAAAATAGGTAGTATCCTTCCATTATTTTTAGTGGATCTTTGTATAGATCAACTTTGTTTCTTGAAAGTCTCGCTTTTAAAGAAGTTACATCTTTACAACTTCCGGTCAACATTTACAAAAATAGTTATTTTGTCGAAACTTTGTGTTACACAAGTGTTTACATACTCGTGTGTTTGCTAAAATCATTCTTTTTCATGTAAGACTCGGCTTTAGAAAATATGATTTCTCGACACTCGGTCCTTTAAAAATACCACCTGTAGATCCGTAGATCTACTAGTTTTAATCACTATTTTACAAGTTAAAACACTTTTACACAAGTTCATGATTCGTGTGTGGTAGAGTTTCATCTTCTAACCCTTGTTACATTTAAACAAGCTTTATGTCATAATCCAAGATCATGACTAAACTGGGTTAAATGATGATCCGAGCTACCACAACATAGATCGGGTCCAAATAATCACACAAATCAAATACTACATGATTTACACAACATATGAGCTTTTAACCAACTTTTTTTGTGTTTTAAGTAGACTTTTGTGCTTCAACTTGCATGTTCATAAATTTTAACCGTCATATATCGTTTTAACCACTTTAGAATAGTTCAAGAAGGTGATTTAAGCAACATACCACTAGCTCGAGGCTAGGGAAGAATCTAAGCGCAAATAGGGTGGATAAAAGCAAAGTAGAGAGGTCCTTCGCCTTCCGTTTGCTCCAAGGTTCCTTATATGCGACCCTTAACACTTGTATGAACTTGAAATGGCAAGATCAAAGCTTGACAATGGTTGTGTGTTCAAGGGGTGTTTGGCCGTAGCTTCTTAGAGAGAGAGGGAGAGTTGTTTTGTGGAGGAAAGTGATGAATGATCATGTTGTGTTAATATTGTATCTTATAGACAATTAGGGTGGGTATTAACCAAGGGATTATATGCATCCTAGATATTAGACACAAGATTAGAAAAATCAAATTATGGTACAAGTGTGTCCCCCTCATGGGGACGGTTTGGTTAAAGGGGGGGGGGGGTCTTGGTCCGATTCCAACTAGTTAGTTAGGTATTAGTTAGGTTAAACCAAGTTAGTTAAGTGTTTAACCCAGTTATTAGTGTATTGTGTTTTATGGCGGGTGTTAGGGTATTCAGGGACCCTAACTGGCTCAGAAAAAGAGAAATAATGTTAATGGCAATATTTTCATGTTCCGGGTATAGTCCGGTTGTTCGGTTGCATACCGATTCGTTAAAGTGCTAAATTGCACCTTTTAGTGTTTAATAAGTATCTTTTTATAACACTATCGATTCCCAACACTTAGGGAAATATTCTGGATAATAAAACGACATTTCTGCATAATATTTATATGTCTAAATGCTGATTTATTGCTGAATTTTATAAATTCTGCACTTAAAGTGCGTTTCGGGTGCTTTTTAGTGCTTATTTTTGCTTTCGTATTGCATATATATTAAACCCTTGTATGTACTCTTGGGTTTTAATGCATTCTTGCTGTCGGACCTACACCTAGGCTCCAATTTTTATTGTCTGGCTGCTTTCTGCAGTTCCGTTGACACATAGTGTCTTACCGGTGAGTTTACTTAGTATTTTTGACGCAACGCTCTCGTTTATGCATAAAGCAATATTTTGTAGTATACAACGTGCATGAATTCACTTGTTTAGTAGGAAATCAGATATTGCTGACAGTTAAGCACATAATTGCCGTCATTAAGCAATAATTAATGTGTACGGAAATTACCGGTTTGGGCCAGTTGTCACATTGGAGGTGGTGAAGTTTGCAACATCAATAGGGCGATCCATCCTCATACGCTCTTCCTCCTGTACGCACATAGCGACCAGCTCACTCATCGTCCATTTGTCTTTCTGAATGTTGTAATTGATCTTGAATGCTTCAAAGTATGAAGGAAGCGAAGTGATGATAAAATGAACAAGGAAACCATCACTGATCTCCATTTCCAGCCCCTTCAGCTTATTGGCCATGTCATTCGTCATCATGATGTGCTCGCGAATGCCGCTCCTCCCATCATACTTAGTTGTCACCAGCTTGAGGATAAGGGTACTAGCGTGTGCTTTAGACGTCCCTTTGAACTGCGCCTCCACATGTTCCAAGTAGGTTTTAGCATCTTCAGAATCAGGAATGGCTCCTCTGATTGCATTACTGATGGACTGCTTCATGAACATGAGAGACATGCGGTTACACCTAGTCCATTTTTCATGAAGTATCTGCTCAGCAGCAGTACTTTGAGTGGTAAGGTCCGCTGGCTTATTCTCTCTCAGAGCAGAATCAAAGTCCAGCAATCCAAGTGTAAGCATGAGGGCATCCTTCCATGCAGCAAAGTTATCACCAGTCAACCAGTCAAAGGTGGAATCCCCTGATTTGGTGCTGATAGTGGAAATAAGATGAGCAAGTTATGATACTAAGGAAGAAGTTCTAATGTGATCTAAGGGCATGTTAAACTAAGGCAGGCATAAATAATGACCATTTTACATTATGAAGCTGTGATATTGTCTATTACTAACATCAAAATAATAGACTTAGTTAAAAATTCTACTTAAACGAAGACAAATCAGCTTTGGCCAGAAGTGTAATCATTTAAGCATATGTGCAAAGTGGTTGTAACAAATCAGCTTTGGCCAGAAATTGAGACAATCACTTTAGTTATGCACTTGTTAAGTATGCCATCTATGAAAGAATTAAATCAGCTTTGGCCAGATATTAAGACATTCATGTTTATGATGCACACTTAACATAGCTTTCGTAATACTTGAATGATAAGTAGATGTATCAAATCAGCTTTGGCCAGAAATGATACATCAGAAGCTCATTCAAGTTAAGCCATTTTGGTTTTGTAAAGCATTATCTGATTCTGATTAACTAACTAAGTAATTACAAAACCAATTATTTAATAGCAAACCACCCGTTAGCGCGGTTCTGTTTATACATGAGGGAAAACATTAAAACATACCTGTTACAGCAGACAGTGCAGTGGAGAATCCATTCAGAGAAGATGACATCCTGTTCGAAATGATTGTCAGTGTGATCTGGTTCCTCCTTAGGGTGCTAACTGATGATGGGGACTAAGAAAACCGACAAGGGAATCGGCTATAGGAGAGGAGGTCGATGATGATGATGATGATGTTATGATTAGGTTGTCTGATTAAGTGTGTAACCTAATGGCCTCTACATAATTCTCCTTATATATGCACCCAGGAGGAAACCTAATTAGTTAATAAGGGTAATATGGTCCATCAACAATTATCAACTAATTATTTAACAGGTTATTATATATTTTGATCTATATTATGTAAATGATTATAATGGCTATATGATTAAATATTAAACATAATATATTTAATCTTACAAACCCATCTAAAAAATAATGAAACACACCTTAGCCAGAGCAGCTTTCGCAGATGGTGGTGTTTGTTATAAACTTTTCGGTCTGTTTTCTTCAGTAGGAAACGAAGAGTAAATGGGGTTGATGTTGAGCAACGAAGAGTAGCAAACATTCAATTCGCGTCTTCAATTGGAATTCGCCCTATAATCGATTTCATGATTAATTGCTCCTATCGTCCTTTCATTTGCTTCTTCAATTTACATATCTTTTGTTAGGCCATCCGTAGTCATAACGCCCTTTTGGGGGCGTTATCCGACATGTGGCATGCCACGTCACCACGGGCCTTTATGGGACGTTATGCAAGTTGAGGCCGTAGTCATAAAGCCCCTTTGTCATCATTACTCAATTAATTAATTTTTAATTTTTTTAATTAATTTCTAACTTTTTTAAATTAAAACCCTTTAATGTTAAATAAAAAACATTAAATAAAATAAGTTTTCATAATTGTAGGGACCAAATATGTTAAAAACCAATTTTAAAAGCCAAGTTTTAAAAACAAATTTTAGATATTTAAGACTTGAAGGGACCAAATATGTTAAAAACCAATTTTAAAAGCCAAGTTTTAAAAACAAATTTTAGATATTTGTCTTCTTCTCCAATTTGTCTTCTCCTCCATTTGTCTTCCTTCTTCTTCTTCCTTCGATACCTGCAACAAAAACAGAGCAATATATGTATGTATATATGTTTAGGGGAAAACCAGAAAATAAAAAAAATTCAAACAAACCACAAAATAACGCCCCTATATATCTCGCGCCCCACCCCATTTTTACACTCATACCGCCCTCCGTTTTGGTGTTTGGGGGCGTTTATAACAACCCTAAAGAAAACCGACACCCTCGAATTATTTTCGACACCCTAATATATTTAAAATATCCCAATATGTCCTAAAATACACCCCATACGTGAAAACGGGCCTCGAATACCTTAAATATTATTAAAATTAATTAAAAATAGAAATTTTGGGGTTCAGGCGGGCCGCGTAAGCCATCCCCGAACCCTTACGCGGGTCGCGACAAGGTGATGACTGGCACGACCCTAGGCCACCACGTGGCCAAACACACGGCAACCCTATGCAATGACCCGGACAAGCTATGTCGTTGACTCCCTTTGACGCGGGCCGCGTAGGCCCGTGTCTTGTTTTACGCGGGCCGCGAGAAACCCGAACTCAGCCCCTATAAAGCTGGAGCTCCGTCCTTCAGTCGAATTCGCTCAAACTTTTCAATTTTCTCTCAATTTCTACGTAGTATACACTATACTCGGGCATAATACCCCCTTAAATAACGAAGTTCTGCTCCGTTGTAAGTATCATAACCCCTGGATACGTATTAGATACTCTGCTCGATTGATCTAGGGTTCCGTAACGGCTGTCGTGGTTCTGCCCGACGTAGTCGTTGGAATGTCGTCTCGGGGAGAGTATTACTAATGTTAAAATGGGTTATTATACTAACACGTGTGCATTTGTGTAATTTATAGATAATTCCCAGGGAACCCTTACTGAAAACCTAAGACAGCAATGTGAGTAATCTCCTTTTTGTTAACTGTTTTTACAAAACCTCACACAATTAATTATATATTAAGCAGTTATTGAGTATTTGTAAGGATACAATTATCGTCGGTATGTTTGGGGTTTTGTATACAAAATTAGTTACTGCCTTGCGAGGAGTAACTTTTCCACAAGTCGTGTCTGACAATACCGCGGGTGGTAATTGGTATGACTTAGAAACAAATGTAATTGCGAGATCGCCCTCAATACTGTACAATGGATTTTATTTAAACTTGATTAAACTGGGATTCACTCACCAGTATTTCCCACTGACAAAATGTTTTTAAACGCGTTTCAGGTAACAAAATGTGAAAGCCAAATAGAAGCCAGCTGGACAGCACTGAAGGCTTGGAAAAGTGGCAATAAAGTTTACCTAAAAAGAAATAGATGTTTTTATTAAATAAAAATAGGATTTATTCCTATGAAAGTGTGTGTACTTAAAACTTGGGTTTTATCCCATGTGTTTAATATTATGAAAATGTGGTATTTTACTCTGATTAAATATTTCCTAACTACGGTCCTGATGAAAATTCCGCTGCCAAATTAGACAATACCAGATACCACTGAAACTTGCCACGACCGCCCGTTCATGTATTCGTATAGGGGGACGGGGGTTGTGACAGAAGGTGGTATCAGAGCTAAGCCACTGATTCAGCCACAGAAGTGTTCTGCTGACACCAAAATTCAAATTGTTAGGAAATAAATTACGGGAATACGTGCACAATTATATTTTCTTGTTATGTGTTATTTGACTATTTGTTAGTTTACAGTATGAGAGACCAATGACCATCTGACGCGTACCGTCAATTGTCTGGTTCGCCTAGAAGTGGAGGTGCCTCTTCTCAGCCTGCCCTCTCAGGGTACTCTGCTGATACGGAAGAAGGAATATTCGTGTTTAAGGCTCAGTCTGAAGAGCCATTCACTCAGAAAAAGAGAAGATGGTTCAGTCGAGGGGCACATGAGCGTAGGAAGCGTATGAAAAAGTTACAAGACCAGAGAGCACTAGCAGCAGCTAAAAGAGAAACCAATACCTACGCCCAAGATATGATTAATAGGGGTATAGCCAACATCCACATCCTAGCAACTACTGCAGCTCACCCTAACCTGGAACAAATGATAGCACCCCAACCACAACCACCAATTCCTGACCAACCGATGGAGATAGAAAACCCTGAAAATCAAGTAGAAATGCATGATTTCAACACGGAAGAAATACCTAGGGTACCAGCACCTAACCCCTTAAACCCAAATTATGACCCCTGGTGGGATGACAATAGGGACTATGTGCAACGCTACCCGATACCCGAAGACATACCCATGCCAAACCTAGGAGCCTACCCAGGATTATATCCTCTAGATCCCTATTACGATAATGATGTATTCATTAGGGAGATTCTAGAAAATCCTTACCCATTTCAGCCCCCTATACCTCCATACCAGAATCCCGTACCCCAGATTCCGAACCCAGTCCTAGAACCTGCACCCCCAATGAGTGCATAAAATGTACAAGAACTTAGGACATTTGGTGAGGAAATCTTAGAAAATAGTGAAAGGATGAGACAGGTGGGAGAGCGACTCGTCTGGAAGTACGACGAGCGCAATATGGATTTCTGGATGAATCCATATTCGTAGAAGTGATGGTGGAGAAGGTTATAATAATAATAGTATAATATAATATAATAATAAAATATGTGTGTATGTGTATAAAAAAAAACTACGGATGCCTATTACTAGTAGTGTAACTTTAAATTTCAGTCGGTATTGTAATTTTAATTTCAGTACTGGTGTGTAATAGATGCATATTATATGAATAGAGTAAAGTCGCAATGATCGACACTTTTGACCAAAATGCGTGTCATGTGATTGGCTATATTAAATATTATTTTGTGATATACTGATATTAATACGTGATAACTGTTTAAAATTCAGATGGCCGACGAAGGGAATCAAGAAAATCTGAATAACGATAACCAGAGTAACATTAACTTGGTTAATGAGAATCCGAACAACAACAATAACAATGGAAACCAAGTGGATAATAGTGCCATCCAACACATAGTGGCACAAGGAATCATAGATGCAATGCCATTTATTATTCAAACTGTTAAAGAAGCGGATAATAAAAGTAATCATAGCAGTAAGCGACCCTCTAAACCTGCAAACAGTGTGAACAATGGACCCGTGCTTCAAGTGCCCATTCCCAAAAGAAGAAGAACCATGCCTTATGGTTGTTCTTACAAAGAATTCTGGTCCTGCAAACCAATAGAATTCTCAGGCAATGAAGGACCCATTGCAGCTTTACGTTGGATAGAAAAGACTGAGGCTGTTTTAAAAATAAGCAAGTGTGCTAAATAAGACAAGATAATGTTTGCTTCTAATCTATTTAAGAATTCAGCCTTAGAATGGTGGAACACTATCCTCCAGTCAAGAGGAAGCGATAGGGTTTACAACATGGAATGGGAAGAATTTAAAAATATGGTAGAAAGGAAATTCTGCCCTCCCAATGAAATGGAACAGATAGCGAATAAGTTTCTGAACCTTAGAATGACCGGGGTAGATAGTAAGGGTTATACTTCCACATTCTTTGAATATGCTAGAATAGTACCAACCCTTGCATCACCTGAACCGGTATTAATCTCCCGTTACATCTGGGGATTAATTGGAGAGATTAGACATGTAGTCAAGGCAGCTAGACCCCAAACTATAGAAGAAGCTGTAGAACTAGCAAATACCTTGACTGATGAGTTAATCTGTACTTGAGAAGAAGACCAGAGGAGAAACCTAGCTCAAAGGCTTACCCAATAATTCCGTTCTGGGAATTCTAACCGTCGAAATATAGGTTCTACCTCTGCACCATACTGCAAAGCTTGTAAAAAGAAGCATTCGGGAAAATGCTCCACTCATTGCAATTTCTGCAAGATGCCAGGACACAAGGAAGAAGATTGCAGAAGAAAATCCAGTAATGGACTGTGCTTCAACTGTGGGGAAAAAGGTCATATTAAGCCAAATTGTCCAAAATTGGCTCCAGCTACGAACAACAAGAACACTAAAAATGCTAGAGCATTTGTTCTGACAGCAGATGAAGCCAAAATGATTCCGAATGTGATAGCCGGTACGTTTTTAGTTAATGATGTTTTTGCTAAAGTATTATTTGACTCTGGTGCAAACCAAAGTTTTATTAATACGTCATTTTGCAAACTTCTTAATCAACCATTAACTAAACTCTCACAAGAATGTCTAGTCGAGACAGCGAATGGAGAAACGGTTAGGATTTCTGAAATCTTGCAGGGAGCAAGAATAGAATTTTTAAACCAAAAGTATATTGCAAATCTTTACCCAATGAATCTAGCAGGATTTGATATCGTATTAGGAATGGATTGGTTAATATCCAATAAAGCTAATATTTTATGTGATCAAAAGTCAATTCAAGTAAATTCACCAAAGGCTTAAAAGATCACAATTAAAGGAGATAAGCCCTCTAGATCCACAAAATTCATCTCTGTGATGAAAACTGCAAGCTATATAAGAAAAGGATCTATAGTGTATTTGATTTCTATAATCACTAACACTAAAGGAAAAGAACTAAAAGACATTCCAGTAGTGTCTCAGTTTTCAGATGTATTTCCAGAAGAATTGCCAGGGCTACCACCAGACCGAGAAGTCGAATTCAGAATCCATCTGTTGCCCGGAACAGCACCAATTGCCAAAGCACCCTACCGTTTGGCACCCGCCAAAATGCAGGAACTGAAGAAACAGTTAGATGAATTATTAGAGAAGGGATTCATACAGCCAAGCTCATCGCCTTGGGGAGCACCGATTTTATTCGTTAAAAAGAAGGACGGATCAATGCGTATGTGCATTGACTACCGTGAATTAAACAAGGTCACGATTAAGAATCGGTACCCATTACCAAGGATTGATGATCTGTTCGATCAACTTCAAGGAGCTCGATTTTTCTCTAAAATCGATTTAAGATCAGGATATCATCAATTAAAGGTACAAGAAGAGGACATTCCTAAAACCGCATTTAGAACAAGGTATGGCCATTATGAATTTACTGTCATGCCATTTGGTTTAACCAATGCCCCAGCCGCATTTATGGACATGATGAACCGAATATGTAAACCATATTTGGATAAATTCATAATTGTCTTTATAGATGATATTCTTATCTATTCTAAAAGTAAAGAGGAGCATGCAAAGCATTTGCATGCACTTTTAAGTCTATTAAGAAAGGTAAAGCTTTACGCTAAATTTTTCAAAGTGCGAATTTTGGTTAGAACAGGTACAGTTTCTTGGACACTTAGTTAATCATGAAGGAATTCATGTGGATCCAACAAAGATCGAGGCGATTACCAAATGGAAAACCCCTGAGTCACCAACTGAGGTTAGAAGTTTCTTAGGATTGGCAGGTTATTATAGAAGATTTATTCGAGATTTTTCTAGAATAGTCATTCCTTTAACTAAGTTAACCTGTAAATCCATTAAGTTTGAATGGGGACCAAAGCAAGAAGAAGCCTTTAGAATTCTTAAGCAAAGATTAACCCATGCACCCATATTAGCGTTACCAGAAGGAACTGAAGACTTTATAGTCTATTGTGATGCTTCTAAGTTAGGCTATGGATGTGTGTTGATGCAACGCCAAAAGGTTATAGCTTACGCATCTAGACAACTTAAGAATCATGAAGAGAATTATTCAACCCATGATCTAGAATTAGGAGCTATAATTTTTGCCCTTAAAATTTGGAGACATTACCTTTATGGTAGTAAGTTTACCATATTCACTGATCATAAAAGTTTAAGATATGTTTTTAAGCAAAAAGAATTGAATATGAGATAAAGATGCTGGATGGAGAGGCTTAGTGATTATGATTGTGATATCCAGTATCATGAAGGAAAAGCAAATGTAGTTGTTGATGCTCTAAGCCGAAAGTATCATGAAAAGCCAAAAAGGGTACGTTATCTTAAATTAAATCTATAAGTAGATTTAAATGAGCAAATTAGAAAAGCACAAGAATCAGTAATCAAGGATGATACTGAAAAACTAAAAGGTATGATTAAGGAATTAGAACAAGGAACTGATGGAATTTGGAGATTCCATAAAAAGAGAATGTGGATACCTAAATTAGGAAACCTGCATCATCGTATATTAGAAGAAGCCCATAAGTCTAAGTATACGATGCATCCAGGAAGTAATAAGATGTACCAGGATTTAAGAAAGAATTTTTGGTGGATAGGAATGAAAAAGGATATAGCAGCCTATGTTTCTAAATGTTTAACCTGTTCACAAGTTAAAGCTGAACATCAGAAACCTTCAGGTTTGTTACAGCAGCTAGAAATGCCAGTGTGGAAATGGGAATTGATAACAATGGATTTTGTTACCAAATTACCCAAAACAAGGAAAGGTGATGATACAATCTGGGTGATTGTAGATAGACTAACCAAGTCAGCTCATTTCCTACCAATGAAAGAAACTTTCAATATGGAACAGCTAGCTAAATTATATGTAAATGAAATCGTTTCATTACATGGAATACCTGTATCAATTGTTTCTGTGACAACCCTCAAAATCCCATGTATTCCGTACAATTCATTAATGATACTTAAAGTGCTTGACGACTGTGTGGAATTACTTAACTGCTTTCTGATATCTGTGTTATACTTACATGTATTTGTTAACATACTAGTAGGATACAGAAAAGTTACTAAATAGTCCTGTGGGCTTTCCTGAGTATTGAAAAGTAAAAACGTCACAAAAATATATATATAGGACGCTTTACGGATTAATTAAGCGCTTTAACGGAACAGTATCGAACCAAACAACCAGACCCTGCCCGGAACATAAAAATATTGTCATTAACATTGTTTTTCTTTTTCTGAGCCAGTTAGGGTCCCCGAATACCCTAACACCCGTTATAACTTACAACACACATCATACACTAATTAAACTCCTAACTAATCTTAACTCTTACTAACTAACTAGTTAAAATCTAACCAAACCCCCCCCCCCCCCCCATTAGAACCGAAATCGTCCCATGGGGGACACACCCCACCTATTTTTTTTATATTTTATTCATGAATGTCTAATATCATCAAGACACAATATACATTGGGTAATTAGTGTTGTTGGATTATAAAAGGAACCATAGATCACTTCTCATATTCATTTTCACCACAACAAAAATCACAACTCTTTCCCTCTCTTCTCTTTGTGCTCGGCCGAGAGCCTTCACATCCATCCATCCATTTTCGAGCTTCGATCTTGCATTTCCAAGCATACACAAAGGTGAAGGATCACGCATAAGGAGGCTTGGTGCTCACGGAATCAAAAGGACCTCTCTACGACGCTTTTATCCACCCATTTTCGTCTAGTTTCTTCCCTAGCCTTGTGCTAGTTGTAAGTGCTTCTAAACACCTTCTTGATCTTGTTTAAAGTGGTTAATAAGAGATTTAACGGATAAAAATTATGAACACTAGAGAACAAAATTAAAAGTCTTGTAAAAATGATGAACTTGTTGGATAAAAGAAATGTAATGGTGTAAAACTCTTGGATATTGTTTTGTTATGATTCTTGGTTGATTATCTGATGTGTTGTTGGTTAATATTGATGTTTGATGTTGTCGTGATCACTAAACATGATTAGCGGAATCAATCGAACACAAGTTAGTAAGTTAAAGAATGAAAACAGAATCTGTCCAAGTTTTACAGCCAACTTCAGTTGGCTGTAAACAGGTCATAAACTCTACGAAAAACTGATATTTTGAGTCTAAAACGTGTTATTATGAAATACGGTTCTAATGGCACTGGAATCGTAATTTTTGGACTTCGTTTACTATTTTTAAAGCGTCATTTCGTAACAGCAGCTAGAGCTGCATTTTTCTGCTGAAAATATGAGTTTTGTTTTCTGTCATAACTTGGGTTCTGTGTAGAGTGGGATCCTAAAACTTGTACGGTAGATGACCACCGATGTATTTGTAATTACCCCACTGGAATTTCGTAAATCGGACGCTCGATGAATTTTTAATAAATTATCCCGTGGACTGTGGTCAGAAAAATATAAATCTGAGTTCAGTCCGGAAAATGAATTTTTATAAAATATTGGTAATGAACCGGACCCCGATATTTTTACACAATAAAATTTGGAACGTTTAAGACATTCGGTAAAAATTTGGGAATTTTTGGAATAAGTTAACTATTTTATTAAAATGTCCAATAACAGCCGGTTTTGAATGTTAATGCTGAAATGACATAAGTTGTAATTTGCGTGTCTAAATGTCGAGTATGCTATCTGTGAATGATCTAACATGTTATATGTGTTACGTGCATTATCGTATGTTTGCTTATGAGTGGGGAATGGATGGGAAGTATATATGGGCATAAACAGTTAAAGTAATGCATGTTATGTGATAGATACGTGTAGGAACTTTGTGCTCTATTTGAAACCACTAAATGACTAACTGGTAAATCATACTAGGACGTGATTGACCGACCTTGACTGATAGCTATATTTGAGAATCTAACCGAGCAAACCGAGGTGAGTTCACACTTTCTACAAGGCATGGGATTCCCGGTGGTTTGGGGATGGGTTAAGAAAAATCCTACGAATTCTCCTTGTGCAGAATACGTACGTTCGTCCTCCTGGTGCAGGACAACAACCTTAAAACTTACTAGACAAAACTCTATCACCTAAGCCCTCAAAATTTATATCGACTTAATCGCCGAGGCCGATGGCGAGCGGGTCATTAGTTAATAGCGCTATTAGGTTTAACAAACCTCACACCGTGTCGTCCGAACGGGCGTGTACTAATGGACTATGGCAAACTGTCAATGATGATAGAACATTGATGTAGGGCACGTATTCGTCAGTTGTCGATATCAGGACCGTCTAGTGGTTTACATGGGGAAAACCCCCACTAATTATGGGTATGATTTGGGTAATAAAAAGAATCTGGTTAAACATACTTTCAACCAAGGGGTAACCCCCACGGCATATAAGCCAACGAAAGTCAAACTACGTTTTTCAGAAACAACTTAAAACTAATCAACCAACCGTGAACTCACTCAACTTTGTTGTTGACTCGTTGTTACATGCCTTACAGGTCTCTAGATGCTTTTGGAGCTTGCACGAGGAGAAGGTTGTTGTGGAACATGTCCCGTGTTAAATAATTAATCCGTATGAACTTATTAAACCTACGTTTTGGACTTTAAACTTATGAAGTATGGACTTATGTTTTGAACTTACGTTTTATGCTTCCGCTGTTATCTTAAAATCGGTTACCTTCTATAGGTCACCAATCGTATTGTAGTTGGTTTCATTTACTTAATTGTGCTGTTCAATATGATTGGTGGCTCGATCCTGGTCACGTCACGCCTCCAAGCGGTGATACTCCGCATGGTGGATTTTGGGGGTGTGACAGATTGGTATCAGAGCCATTGGTTATAGTGAACTTGGTTTTAAAAAGGGGAAAAGCTTTTTGATAAAACCAGACTATAACCTGTACAGTGCTCCACGATCCACAACGACGCTTCGCTCCACGTGCAAGACTCAACATCCTAGGTGAGATGATTTATGTTTATATTGCCTACTTGTTAGTTTCATGGTACATTGATCATGGTATGCATTAGTTAATGTGATAACTGTTATTTGAACCTTGTGTGCTTACTCTCTTCTGTCACTCCACTCTTACGCACTTTGTGACACCTCTCTTACGTGTGTTCCTTCGATGTGAAGACCATGAGTGGACGTCTCGACATGACCCAAGGTCAGCTGACGACCTTGATTAACGAACAGATTGCTGAAGCCTTAGCAACCCAATCAGGGAGTCAATCCATGCACATCCAATCCCGCATAGGCACTTTCAAGGCATTCTTGGAATGCAAACCTCCCACTTTCGACGGCACTGGAGGAGCAATCGACCTTCTACGCTGGATCCGAAGAATCGAATATACATTCGAAGAAAGTGAAAGCCCTGCCAGCAAATGAGTAGAGTACGCTACTGTCATGTTGCAAGGGAACGTGTATTCTTGGTGGAACGCACAAGTTCAGATGCTCGGGTTGGCAAACGCAAATGCCACCCTCTGGAGCGACTTCAAGGATTTGATTAGGGAAAAATTCTGCCACCTGGACGACATTCTGGAACTTGAAACAGAGTATTATGGTTTGAAGATGGAAGGATCAGAAAATGAGGCGTACACAAAGAGGTCCAACGACTTGGCTGACTTATGTCCTAACTTGTCACGACCCATATCTAGACGGATCAAGCTATACCTCAGAGGCTTAGTCCCAGAGATCCAAGGGTCTGTAATTGAGGCCAACCTTTCCACAATCCAGCAAGTCATTCGTTTGGCGCACCAACTCACCGATCAGGCGGTGGAAGAGGGCAAGCTGCCCAAGCGCCTTAGCACTACTGCTACTGGTGCTCCCAGCAATGACAAGCGCAAGTGGGATGGAAATTCGGGCAGGGGTTCCACTCCAGTTCAGTCCCAGTCCCAGCGGCGAAAGACAGATGAACACAGGAGCCCCAGTCAGCAGTTTTCTGGAAATCAAGGTCAGGGTGGATACAGGGGAAATCATCCTAAGTGCAATCGATGTAGTTTGCACCACAACGGGCCGTGCTACAAGGGTCGTTGTCAGAGATGTAACAAGCCTGGGCATAAAGCCAGAGATTGCATGTCACACCCTCAAAATCCACACGCGGAGTATTACCGCGAGGCATGTGACGACCGGGATCTTAGCCACTAATTATTTTGAACGGATTAGTTATTGTTATAAACATTAGCATAATTAGCGACCTAATTTAAAATTTCATAAAACATGGTTCTAGTTTGCAGCGGAAGGGAAAGTAGAACATATCGTAATTTAAAACCACAAGTTTGTTATCATGAAACTTACAAACCACGCACTCCATCTGATTGCAACGTCCGTCCTAAACTGTATCGAGCAACCTGCAAAGCATGCAGTAGAGTGTCAACATAACGTTGGCGAGTTCACGAGTTTAGAGTTTTCCAGTTTTATTTCCAAAAACTTGTTTTAACCAGTTAATTTATCCGTTTATACATGCCATGGGGAGCTACCCCATAAGTGAGCGACTAAACTGTTTTTCCAATACCGAATACTTACTTGACCGTACGTTTCCGCAGTGCCCCATTTGTCAATGTTCTATAATCATTGACGGTTTGCTTGAGTCTATTAGTTCACACCTGTTCTAGTAGCAAGGGTCGGTGTGAGGCTGGTCGAACCTAAATAGCGCTATCAACTAATAACCCGTTCGCCTGGCCCCGGTGACTAATCGGTATTAAGTAGTAGGGACTTGAGTGATAGAGTTTCGTTTAGTGTTGCTCGTTGCATTTCCGTACAAACAGTAATTAACTAAGAGTCCCGCATAAGGGGAGAAAAGTAGTTTGTATCCCTCACAAGGGGATAGCGTTGTTACCCGTATCCCACACAAGGAGATAGAAATACCGTATCCCGCACAAGGAGATAGTAAGCAATCCCAAACCAGGAAAAGTGTTTCGTTCCGTTTCCCAACCACCGGGAACGCATGCTTTAAGTAAAAAAGTAGTGAACTCACCTTTGCTTTGCTCGGTAGTCAATTTACTTGTGTTACGTTGGTCAACCTTACCCTATTATGGTTATTAATATTCGTTAGGTTCGTATGCGAGTAGTGTCACGTAAAATCCTACACGTATCTAACACATAACATGCATGTCATACAAGCATACACGGTATTGGGCCTATTCTAGCATGTAAACAGTTAAATAGTAACAGTTAGACATTAATACTAACACACAGTCCAAAACATCAGTTAACACATAGTGCATAAGGCCCACCAATGTTATTGGGCCTGTCCAAATCGTATAAACAGTCGACCAGTAGTGGCATGTAGTAAAGTTAAGCACACATCACGTAGCACACATAGTTTGCATAACTGTACAGTAATGGTAACAATAACACATAGTCCAAAACGTATCATCTAACTGTGTGCGGCCCAATAACCAAACTGGCCCACAAAACCAGTTCAGTCGGAACCAGGTGGTCTCGACTCGAGCCAAGAGATCTTGAGTCGCAACCATGAGATACCGAGTTGCATCCATATGGTCTCGGGTTGTGCATAACCGAGTCGCTACCTTAGAGGTCTCGAGTCAGGTCTCGAGTCGAGACTAGGAGATCTCGAGTTGCAACCAAGTTGGTCTCGAGTCCCCTAATGCGCATGCTTGATCTCGAGTAGTCGTTCAATGGTCTCGAGTCGCAACTGGGATGAAACATCTATTGAGTTGAGACCATTGAGGAATCTTCCTAGAATGCAGAGAATAGTACTATCCAAATCTGATTTCATAACTTTGTACTATCCAATCAAATTTCACTAACATGTTTTCATGTATCGTGCACCCACAATTCAGATCAACGGCATATTATTTCAAATATCTTTAGAACATTTCAACAGTTCATCAAGGTTTTCATTACCAGGCACTAAGTTAAATCATGATACTTATCAAATTTGAGGAAGAAACACATGCTTTTCAAAACACCGAAGATATAATATCTAACCTATCAACAAGCAATTTATTATTAAGAATCCTCATCAATGTCATAAACCTATTTCAACAATACACTTTATATCCCCCTTTTGAATCTGTATACAAAACAGTTGGTGCCTGGTCATTTTGATCATGCCTTTAAATTTCCTTTCTAGAAACCAATACAACCTACGAGAAATTCAAGGCAGTATCATCACACTTATATTTAGGTCTGAAAGAATACAATACATCCTATCATCATCATTCCAATCATTAGCAGATTTTTAATTAATAATAAGAAATCAACATTTATCAGTGCCAACAAATGAACATATAATCAATTTATACAGCTTTCATGCCTCATATATTCACACAAGCAAACACTAACTCAATCCATGTAAAAATCGGAAATCACACAGGTGCAAATGATGATTTAACACTGACCGAAGGGTTTCTTTTGACCATTGCTGCTGTGACTTTGAGCCCGAACCAAAACAGAGCTTCGAACCACAACTCGGGCCTGCTAACTAGTCGGTGAGATTCGTCAGAGACACAACACCACCGCCATTGTCACGGCTCTGATTGCAACCAGGCGTCGACGAGCCTCCCCATCCCTGCCCCTTTGCTGCAGCGCCGCTGCTGATGTCATTCGCCGGAAATTGAACCGCAGCCACCACCTTCATGTCGCCATTACCATCGTTACCCATTTCTGCTCTGTTTCCGTCAACAGCTCACTCTCTCTTTCTATATGTGTGTGATGGAGGCTAATGGTGTGTAGATGAATGGGTGTGGAGGTGTACGAGGGAGAGGGGTGTGCGACGAAGATCATCAATTCGAGAAAGAGGGGGGGTGCCGGAAGTCGCCGGAGAGGCGGCTCCGGTCACCGGAAAGGCAGAGAAAGTGTGGGTGTCGGCTGGGGCATGAAATGGGAGTTTTAGGGTTTTTAAAATCAAAAAGGGGGGTGAGGGTATAAGTAGTATTATATAGGTCTAGGGTTTAGGCTTAGATTAGTTGGGTTGGGCCTAGCCCAAGTGCGTAAACCCGTTTAAACACTACGCGTCTCGCTCAATTATACTGGCTCGGTTATTTAATAATAACATATCAGTAATTTAAATTATTATTTAGTAAATAATAATAACAACAATAGTAATAATAGTAATAATAATAATAAACTCGAATATTCTCCTCTCGATGATTGGGATCGAGAGTACGGGGTGTCACATTGCAGGAGCTCACGTCCTGCGAATCAGAATCGACAACAGCAGCCACAAGCTCCCCAGAACCAACAGCAACACCAGCAGGGTAATAAGGGATGCTTCCAGTGCGGTGCTGAAGGTCACTTCAAGAGACACTGTCCACAGCTGAATCAGAATCAAAATCCGAGCAGCAACCAGGGCAACGGGAACAATAGCGGAGACAATAAGGACAACCGCAGGACTTGACGAGCATAAGTTCCTGAATGGACGTGAGGAAGAAAGAAGTGTAACAACTCTCATCAAAGGTCATAATTATTAAATTAATTTGTCTAAAAGGAAACCCTAATTGAGACACCCAAGTGATTCTGAACAAACCCTAAAATTTTCATAATTTTCAGAATCAGGATTAGGGCCCCTAAAACTCAGGGGGGGGTTAAACCCTATTGACGATTATCCACTTAAAACGTTGGCAGAAAGGAATTTTCGAAAACTGTCAAGTCAGCAAGGCTAGTCCCAGCCGTGGCAACCCTATGCCTAAAAATAGGTCTCACGCGGCCCGCGTACGGTTAGCTTAAATCTCACGCGGGCCGCCTCAGAGTCAAAATTCACCTATAAATAGAGGGCCTTGGGACTTGATTTCTGGAAGAAAAACGACGTAAAAATTCACTATACACACTGAGTTACGTTCGAATTACTACACAAACACACACGAATTCCGAATCACTGCCGTAAAACAGGGTAATAGCACGATCGCTGCTACGATTCATTTTCCGATCGATCAATGTACTCAACGGGTGTTTAAGTGCTGCCCACATTAGGGTGATGCTTTGTCATTAGTCGTTAATTCGACAGATGTTAAGCATAGCACTTTGTCACTCGTTGTGATGGTTGATCTCGTGAGTTATCGTAAATGTTGTATTGATTACTAACCCAGTTTTGTGTGCATTGTTATCTAAACTAGGTTAACCAAGCTAATTCATAGACTAGACTCTGTCAGTATTAAATCAGCAATGTGAGTCATTCTCTTTTTATCAAATTACTTTCCAAATCATGTTTATTTTCAAAACTTATAATTACGGGGATTAAGTCTTTGTAATCACCAAGTTACAGCCGGTATGTAGGGTTTTGTATACATTACTTGATAATCGTCACCATTGGGGCAGCCAATTGGGGGATATGACCATAGTCACAGATTCGGTCGAGTGACAAATACCGTGGGTAGTTGGTTTGATATTAGAAACATTGTAATCGCTCTTAATACTGTAAATTATAACAAATGTGTCATTTTAGTAAATAGAATGATTCACTCAGTATTTCCTGCTGACAAAACCTTTTTCAAACATGTTTCAGGTGATCTGTTGTAATTCAGGAAAAGTGCTGAGAAGCATTTCAAGCTTGAGAAAGTGGCTCATTATAAAATAAGGAAAAAAGTTTTGTAATATAATGATTTCGTAGTAAAATCATAATATTGTAAATTATCGGGGTTTTATCCCGAATTGTGAAATAAAATAAATCGGGAAAATTTTAGCTTTAAACGGTCCTGATAAATAAACTTCCGCTGTTAAACTCAATTAAATAAATACCACGGGATTTCTGTCCCGCGGCTCCTGAAACGGGTCAAACCGGGTCGGGGGCCGTGACAGAAAAAGGTGGTATCAGAGCCACTGAGTTAAGCTAATTAAGTATTTAGAAATACTTAATTTTTTCCTGATTACTATTATGTGATTATGTGTGTTATTAACTGATTATTGGTTAGTTACAGTATGGGTAAGCAAAAGCTGTCAAGCATCTATCTTAAATTAGATAGATCATCCAATGAGAAGGGAAGTTCATCCCGAACCAAATCCTCGAATCAGGCTGAAATTCCTGAAGAAGGAATATTTGTGCGAAAGGCACAATACGAGGAATCACTTTCTCCTAAAAGGAGGGAGATGATTATTAAGAAAAGTAAAGAGAAAATCCGAGAAAAGAAGATTAAACGGGAAACCCAGGAATTAATTGATAAATCACCTTGGGAAGATAAGCTAGATGAAAAATGGGCAAATTTATATATGCTAGCCACAGTAGCAGAAAATATAAATCTTTAAATATTTTAAAGTTTAGCACTTTACCTTTACAATCTAGAAACCCTGTGCAATAAATAAAATTTCAAACCCTAAGTGTGTTCTCCAGTTATCTTTGTAATAAATTAGTACACAGTATGTAATAAATTAAAAGGTTATTTATGAATTTTAACTTAGTATTTTATGCATTTTGCATATATGCTACATCAGCATGAGTGGGATATCTGAAGCCTTTCAGAACCTTAATCTTTACCCGGTGAATATCGAAGTTTCCAAAGAATTTACTGGATACTTTCCTGATATAGAACAACCTGTAGAATTCAATGCCCCACCCTTGAAAAAGCCAAAACCCAAGAAAAGAAGGAAATACGTTTGGGGGGGTCGTATACGTAAGAAAAAGTCAGCTACAAAAACTTCCCAAAATAAACAATCCTTTGAAAAAGAAAAAAGAAATTATAACCGGAGAAAGTTCTAAACAACAGGAAATGGAAACTGAAGATAAGGAAGAGATTAAGGAGATAGGAATGCAGATGAAGGAAGATACTAAAGAAATAGTAATGGAAGTTGGGCAAGGCTCCAGACCAACTCAGATAGAAATCGGAGAAAGCTCCAATCAAAATCAGGGAAGGACCTTTCAAGATGAGATAGATTTCCTATTGGCAAGCTGTGAAACTATTCAGCCTGTCAATACTAATATTTTTACTTATCCTCTTGAAAACCAACTCCCTATGAATTGGGAACCAGCAATCCCAGACCCAATAGTCCACTCCCAACCCATAGGAATGGACGAATGGTGGACAAACGATTGGCAATTCCAAAATATTGTCAACGATCCTTATTCCTTTCTTCCACAATTCGATCCAGAACCCCTACCTAATCCACCCATGAGTAATGAAAACATGGCTGAACTTCACCACTTTGGTGAAGAGTTGATGGATGCGGGAAATAGAATCAGGGAAATAGGGGGACAAATTGCCTGGAAGTACGATGAGAGGGAACTGCGTTTTTAGAACGACAAGTGACGAGGGATAATAGGATGGTAAAACGGTGGTTGTATAATAATAATAATAGTAAAATTAGTCCGTAAATAACGAATAAAACTCTGTAAGATACTGGTGTGTAATGATGCATACTATACTAGATATAAAATGAAATCGAGAAATCGATTGTTTTGACTATACCTGTATTGTAAAAATTTCTGATTGTTTGTATATAATTGTTATTTAGCAAATACTAATAAAATTTATATATATATTATCAGATGGCAAACATTGATAATGAACCAGTAAATGAGGTTAATCAGTCTGAGCAACATTCAAGAGATCAATATATGACTCGGCAAGATATCGAAAACATTGTTGCTCAAGGGATAGCCAATGCTATTCCAGCATTCGTTGCTGCTATAAAGAATCCAATCGAACCGCAACAAATTGTCCCTAGTAAACAGATTACTGAAGATAACTTCATTAATAGTGTAAATGGAGGCAATAATCATGTTAATCATAATAGGGAACCACATCAAGCTCCATTACCCAAGAAAATGAAAACTGCAACCCCTGGTTGCACTTTCAAAGAATTCCTTGCTTGTAAACCCACTGAATTTGCAGGCAATGAAGGAGCAACTGCATCACTGCGTTGGTTAGAGAAAACCGAAGCAGTCATTGCAATAAGTAAATGTGGTAAAGATGATCAGGTCATGTACGCATCAAATCTCTTCAAAGAAGGAGCACTCGAATGGTGGAACACTGTGTTGCAATCAAAAGGAAGAGTAATAGCTTATGCTATGACTTGGGAAGAATTTAAGGGTTTTGTGGAAAGAAAATTCTGTCCTGAATATGAAAAGGAATAGATGACGAATAAGTTTCTAAATCATCGGATGATGGGTGTAGATTGTCGCGGTTATACCTCGACATTCTTCGAATATGCTAGAGTAGTACCAACACTGGCTTCGCCAGAACCGGTACTCATTTCTCGCTATATTTGGGGGCTAATTAGCGAAATCCGCAATATTGTTAAAGCTGCGAGACCTCGCACTATTGACGATGCGGTAGAATTAGCTAATACTCTAACCGATGAACTGGTACGCACAAGAGATGAAGATAGGAAAAAGGAACTAGCTCAGAAAATTACCCAAGGATTTCGTGTGGGTAATAATAACAGCTTCAAGAGAAAAGGAACAGGGCAATCTCCAGCTCCGTCATTCTGCAGGAAATGCAAAAAGAAACATTATGGAAGATGCGATATCACTTGCAATTTTTGCAAAACTATAGGACATCGTGAAGAAAACTGCAAAAAGAAGACCGTAATCTGTTTTAACTGTGGTGAAGCGGAGCATTATAAAACAGAATGTCCTAAATTGATCAAATCATTAGATAACAAACCCAAGGAGACCGAAGGAATTACTAAGAAGAATGCCAGGGCATTTCAGCTAACCACACAAGAAGCTGAACTCATCCCAGATGTAATAGCTGGTACGTTCTTAGTTCACAACGTGTACGCAAAAGTATTATTTGACTCTGGTGCAAACCAAAGTTTTATCAATACTTTATTTTGTCAAGCTCTTAAGTTACCTTTAACCAACATTAGGCAGATTTTTACAGTTGAAACAGCAGACGGAAATTCAGTTAAAATAGATAAAGTTTTGTAAGAAGGGAACATAGAACTTTTAGGACATAAATTCTCTGCAAAACTATTGCCGATGAATTTAGCTGAATTTGATGTTGTATTAGGAATGGATTGGTTAGTAGCCAACCATGCTAGAATCCTTTGTGATCAGAATTCCATAGAAATTCAATCACCCACCGGAGAAGTGATCAGGATTACAGGAGATAAACCACGTAAGCCCATGAAGTTCATATCAGTAATGAAAGTTGCTAATTATGAACGAAAACAAGGAATAGTGTATATGATTTCGGTAATCATTTGCACTAAGGATAAAGATCTTAAGGAAATACCAGTAGTCTCAGAATATCCTGATGTATTTCCAGAAGATTTACCGGGATTACCTCCAGACAGGGAAGTAGAATTTAGGATTCATCTAATTCCAGGAACTACACCGATAGCCAAGGCACCTTATCGGTTAGCACCCACAGAAATGTTAGAACTGAAAAAGCAATTAGATGAATTACTAAGTAAAGGATTTATACAACCTAGTTCATCCCCGTGGGGAGCGCCAGTATTGTTTGTTAAGAAAAAGGATGGTTCGATGAGAATGTGTATTGATTATAGAGAATTAAATAAAGTTACAATTAAGAATCGATACCCATTACCTAGGATTGATGATCTTTTTTATCAACTTCAAGGAGCTAGATATTTTTCTAAGATAGATTTACGCTCTGGATATCATCAATTGAAGGTACAAGAAGAAGACATACCTAAGACTGCTTTCAGAACTAGGTATGGTCATTACGAGTTTACAGTCATGCCCTTCGGGTTAATGAATGCACCTGCAGCATTCATGGACATGATGAATCGGATCTGTAAACCGTACTTGGATAAATTTGTAATTGTCTTCATAGACGATATACTTATTCATTCCAAAAGTCAGGACGAACATTGTCAGCACTTGCATGCACACTTAACTTTGTTAAGAAAAGAAAAGTTGTACGCCAAATTCTCGAAATGCGAATTTTGGCTAAAGGAAGTGCAATTTTTAGGACATATGGTAAATCATGAAGGTATTCATGTAGATCCTGCTAAGATAGAAGCAATTACCAATTGGAAGGTTCCACAATCCGCAATGGAAATTAGAAGTTTTATAGGATTAGTTGGGTATTATAGACGGTTTATTAAGGATTTTTCCAAGATAGTTGTACCATTAACTAAGCTAACCTGTAAAGCTACTAAGTTTGAATGGGGACCCAAACAAGAAGAAGCTTTTAGAATCTTGAAACAGAAACTAACCCATGCTCCAATCTTAGCCTTACCAGAAGGAACTGAAGATTTTGAAGTATATTGTGATGCTTCAAAATTAGAATTTGGATGTGTGCTTATGCAACGCAAGAAGGTAATTGCGTACACATCAAGGCAATTGAAAAAGCACGAAGAAAACTATACGACTCATGATTTAGAATTAGGAGCCGTAATTTTTGCCCTTAAGATTTGGAGACATTATCTGTATGGAAGTAAGTTTACTATCTATACAGATCATAAGAGTTTAAGATATATATTTGGGCAAAAAGAGTTAAACATGAGGCAAAGGAGATGGATGGAAATCTTAAGCGACTACGACTGTGATATTCAATATCATGAAGGAAAAGCAAATGTAGTTGCAGATGCTTTAAGTCGTAAGTATCATGAAAAACAACGACGAGTTCGTGCTCTCAGATTAAATCTACAAATAGATTTAATGGAACAATTAAAGAATATTCAAACTACATCAATCAAAGACGATACTGAAGGAATGAAAGGACGAATCAAGGAATTAGAACAAGGAGCAGATGGAATTTGGAGATTCCACAAAAGTAGAATTTGGGTACCTAAGCAGGGAGACTTAAGACCTAAGATTTTAGAAGAAGCTCATAAATCTAGGTACACTATGCATCCAGGAAACAATAAGATGTACCAAGATTTAAGAAAGAACTTTTGGTGGATAGGAATGAAAAAGGACATAGCCAGATATGTTTCTAAATGTCTTACTTGTTCACAAGTTAAGGCAGAACATCAGAAACCTTCAGGATTACTACAACAATTAGAAATGCCAGTATGGAAATGGGAACTTATAACAATGGATTTTGTTACTAAGTTACCCAAAACCAGAAAAGGTAATGATGCGATTTGGGTAATTGTGGATCAATTAACCAAATCTGCTCACTTTCTACCTATGAAAGAAACCTTTAGCATGGAAAGACTGGCTAAATTGTATGTAGATGAAGTTGTATCCTTACATGGAGTTCCACTCTCCATTGTTTCAGATAGGGATAGTCGTTTTACTTCCCATTTCTGGAAAAGTTTCCAGCAAGCTATGGGAACTCGATTAAATTTAAGCACTGCATATCATCCCCAAACAGACGGACAAAGTGAAAGGACAATCCAAACTCTAGAAGACATGCTCCGAGCATGTGTAATAGATTTTAGTGGAAGTTGGGATGATCATTTACCATTAATTGAATTCTCCTATAACAATAGTTATCATTCAAGTATTGAAACTGCCCCATTTGAAGCATTATATGGAAGAAAGTGTAGAACTCCAGTTTGTTGGGCAGAAATAGGAGAAAGTCAATTATCAGGTCCTGAAATTGTGCAAGAAACGACTGATAAGATTACTCAAATCAAGGAAAGGCTGAAGACAGCTCGAGATCGCCAGAAAAGTTATGCAGACAATAGAAGCAAGCCGTTAGAATTCCAAGTTGGAGACAGAGTACTGTTGAAAGTTTCTCCTTGGAAAGGAGTTGTTAGATTCGGTAAGAAAGGAAAGCTAAGTCCAAGATACGTAGGACCATTTCCAGTGATCCAACGTATAGGACCAGTAGCTTATCGTTTACAACTACCAGAAGAATTAGCTGGAGTACATGATGTATTTCATGTATCCAATCTCAAGAAATGTTTAGCAGATGAATCTCTGGTAGTACCTCTTCAAGACATAGAGGTAAACGAAAAGTTAAAATTTGTGGAGAAACCTCTTCAGATAGAAGACAGAAAAGTGAAGTTTCTCAAGCACAAACGACTAGTGCTAGTTAAAGTAAAGTGGGATTCAAGGAGAGGACCTGAATACACTTGGGAATTAGAATCAGAAATGAAGCGAAAGTATCCTCACTTATTCCAGTAAATCTCGAGGACGAGATTTTTATTAAGGTGGGGAGAATGTAACAACTCTCATCAAAGGTCATAATTATTAAATTAATTTGTCTAAAAGGAAACCCTAATTGAGACACCCAAGTGATTCTGAACAAACCCTAAAATTTTCATAATTTTCAGAATCAGGATTAGGGCCCCTAAAATCAGGGGGGGTTAAACCCTATTGACGATTATCCACTTAAAACGTTGGCAGAAAGGAATTTTCGAAAACTGTCAAGTCAGCAAGGCTAGTCCCAACCGTGGCAACCCTATGCCTAAAAATAGGTCTCACGCGGCCCGCGTACGGTTAGCTTAAATCTCACGCGGGCCGCCTCAGGGTCAAAATTCACCTATAAATAGAGGGCCTTGGGACTTGATTTCTGGAAGAAAAACGACGTAAAAATTCACTATACACACTGAGTTACGTTCGAATTACTACACAAACACACACGAATTCCGAATCACTGCCGCAAAACAGGGTAATAGCACGATCGCTGCTACGATTCATTTTCCGATCGATCAATGTACTCAACGGGTGTTTAAGTGCTGCCCACATTAGGGTGATGCTTTGTCATTAGTCGTTAATTCGACAGATGTTAAGCATAGCACTTTGTCACTCGTTGTGATGGTTGATCTCGTGAGTTATCGTAAATGCTGTATTGATTACTAACCCAGTTTTGTGTGCATTGTTATCTAAACTAGGTTAACCAAGCTAATTCATAGACTAGACTCTGTCAGTATTAAATCAGCAATGTGAGTCATTCTCTTTTTATCAAATTACTTTCCAAATCATGTTTATTTTCAAAAGTTATAATTACGGGGATTAAGTCTTTGTAATCACCAAGTTACAGCCGGTATGTGGGGTTTTGTATACATTACTTGATAATCGTCACCATTGGGGCAGCCAATTGGGGGATATGACCATAGTCACAGATTCGGTCGAGTGACAAATACCGTGGGTAGTTGGTTTGATATTAGAAACATTGTAATCGCTCTTAATACTGTAAATTATAACAAATGTGTCATTTTAGTAAATAGAATGATTCACTCAGTATTTCCTGCTGACAAAACCTTTTTCAAACATGTTTCAGGTGATCTGTTGTAATTCAGGAAAAGTGCTGAGAAGCATTTCAAGCTTGAGAAAGTGGCTCATTATAAAATAAGGAAATAAGTTTTGTAATATAACGATTTCGTAGTAAAATCATAATATTGTAAATTATCGGGGTTTTATCCCGAATTGTGAAATAAAATAAATCGGGAAAATTTTAGCTTTAAACGGTCCTGATAAATAAACTTCCGCTGTTAAACTCAATTAAATAAATACCACGGGATTTCTGTCCCGCGGCTCCTGAAACGGGTCAAACCGGGTCGGGGGCCGTGATAAGAAGTAACCCCAACGTTGTGGCGGGTAAGTTCCTACCAGACAATGTCTTTATTTCTATCTTAGATGATTCGGGTGCTGATGTTAGATATGTGTTCCTTAAAAGTTAGCCAAATGCTTAAGCGCACTCCAACACTTCTAAACACCAAACACACGGTAGAACTAGCAAATGGTAAAAGTCTTGAAACCACACACATAGTTAAAGGTTGTAACCTCATATTAGCTGATCAGACCTTCTCTATCGATCTTATTCCTATCACACTTGGTAGTTTCGACGTCGTTATTGGGGTGGATTGGCTATCTCGTCATCAAGCGGGGATTGTTTGAAAGGAGAAAATCATCCGCTTCCCTCGTTCCGGTGAAGAACCCCTCATGACTCATGGCGACAGGAGTGGTGCTGTCGTAGGCATTATCTCTTTCCTTAAGACCCAGAAGTGTTTGCGAAAGGGGCCACACCGCTATCCTAACCCTCGTTTCAGATACATCATCGGAAGAAAGGAAGATAGGAGACACTTCTATCATGCGCAACTTTCCTGAGGAATTACCTGGTCTTCCGCCTCATCACCAAGTTGAGTTTCAAATCGAGCAAGCTCCTGGAGCAGCGCCCATAGCTCGAGCACCTTATCGTCTAGCTCCATCAGAACTTGAAGAACTATCCACGCAATTACAAGAACTCTTGGAAAAGGGTTTTATATGACCTAGCTCTTCGCCCTGGGGAGCTCCAGTCTTGTTTGTGAAGAAGAAAGACGGTACTTTCAGAACGTGTATTGACTACCGCGAACTTAACAAGGTGACTGTGAAGAATCGTTATCCTCTTCCACGTATTGACGACTTGTTCGACCAGTTGCAAGGGTCGAGCTATTACTCTAAGATTGACCTGAGATCGGGATACCATCAGCTGAGAGTCCGAGGGGAGGACGTCTCCAAAACAGCATTCAGAACTCGTTACGGCCATTATGAGTTTCTGGTTATGCCATTCGGGCTGACGAATGCACCAGCGGTCTTCATGGATCTCATGAACCGAGTATGCAAACCATACCTGGATAAGTTCGTTATTGTGTTCATCGACGATATCCTGATCTATTCTAAGAGTCAGGAGGAACACGAGCAACATCTACGACTTATGCTGGAACTTCTTCGAAAGGAGCAGTTGTATGCCAAGTTTTCGAAATGTGACTTCTGGCTTCGCGAAGTCCACTTTCTAGGCCATGTGGTAAACAAGGATGGAATTCATGTGGATCCATCTAAGGTTGAATCGATCAAGAACTGGCCTGCACCCCGCTCACCAACAGAAATCCGCCAATTCTTGGGTTTGGCAGGATATTACAGAAGATTCATCAAGGATTTCTCAAAGATTGCGCAACCTCTCGCTTCACTGACTCAGAGGGGTGTCATCTATCGTTCGGGTGATGCACATGAGTCCGCATTTCAGCACTTGAAGGATAGACTTTGTAGCGCGCCTATCCTCTCATTGCCTGAAGGCACAGATGATTTCGTGGTTTATTACGACGCTTCCATCCAAGGACTTGGTTGCGTATTGAAGCAACGTGACAAGGTCATTGCCTACGCATCGCGCCAACTTAAAGTTCACGAAAGAAATTACACTACTCACGATCTGGAGCTGGGAGCAGTTGTTTTCGCACTTAAGATATGGAGATATTACATGTACGGTACCAAGTGCACCATTTACACCGATCACAGGAGTCTCGAGCATATCCTCAAGCAAAAGGAGTTAAACATGCGACAACGCCGATGGGTTGAACTCTTGAATGATTATGAATGCGCAATCAAATATCATCCGGGCAAGGCCAATGTTGTGGCCGACGCCCTCAGTCGAAAGGATACCCTACCTAAGCGTGTACCTGCTTTACAACTTACCATCCAGTCTAACCTTCCCGCTCAGATTCGTGATGCTCAGGTTGAAGCACTGAAAGCAGAAAACATCAGGGCTGAGTCCCTACGAGGATCGAGGCAGCGACTAGAACAAAAGGAAGACGGTGCCTACTATGTAAACGGACGCATCTGGGTTCCACTTTATGGAAACTTACGCGAGCTTGTGATGGACGAAGCGCACAAGTCTCGTTATTCGGTACATCCTGGTTCGGATAAAATGTACCACGACCTCAAAACAACGTATTGGTGGCCTGGCATGAAAGCCCACATAGCAACCTACGTCAGTAAGTGCTTGACTTGTGCGAGAGTCAAGACTGAATATCAGAAACCATCGGGCCTACTTCAACAACCGGAGATCCCGAAATGGAAATGGGAGCAAATTCACATGGATTTCGTTACTGGTCTGCCTAGATCTCAACGCGGAAACGATACCATTTGAGTGATCGTAGATCGACTGACCAAGTCTGCACATTTTCTGGCCATCAAGGAAACGGATAAGTTTTCTACTTTAGCAGACATCTATCTAAAAGAAGTGGTGTCAAGGCACGGAGTGCCAACCTCTATTATATCTGATCGTGACGCGCGCTTTACCTCTGAACTGTGGCGAGCTATGCACAAGTCTTTTGGCTCACGTTTAGATATGAGCACCGCTTATCACCCACAGACGGATGGGCAATCTGAACGCACCATCCAAACCCTTGAAGACATGCTTAGGGCATGTGTAATCGATTTTGGTAATGGCTGGGAAAAAGCACCTCCCGTTAGTGGAGTTTTCGTACAACAACAGCTACCACACCAGCATCCAAGCCGCTCCGTTTGAGGCATTGTACGGACGCAAATGCCGATCACCTCTCTGTTGGGCAGAAGTTGGTGACAGCCAAATCACTGGCCCAGAGCTTGTGGTAGATACCACCGAGAGAATTGCTCAAATACGACAGCGAATGGCGGCAGCTCGTGACCGTCAGAAAAGCTATGCTGATAAGGGAAGAGAACCACTCGAGTTCCAGGTCGGGGATCGAGTGCTACTCAAAGTCTCACCTTGGAAAGGTGTAGCCCGCTTTGGCAAACGAGGCAAACTCAACCCGCGCTATGTCGGACCGATCGAGATCATCGAGAAAATTTACAAAGTCGCCTACAGGTTGAATCTACCCGAAGAACTCAGCGGAGTTCTCAACGTATTCCATGTGTCGAATCTGAAGAAGTGTCTGTCAGATGAGACCCTCATAGTTCCTCTCAAGGAACTCACTATCGACAACCAGCTGCGATTCGTCGAGGAACCAGTAGAGATTACGGATCGAGATGTTAAGGTCCTCAAGCGTACTAGGATACCTCTAGTCCGAGTTCGTTGGAATGCTCGTCGTGGCCCAGAGTATACCTGGGAACGAGAAGACCAAATGAAACTCAAGTATCCCCAACTGTTTAAGAAAAACGCAACCACTACTGAGGATGAAGCTACTGCAGAATTTCGGGACGAAATTCCAAATCAACTGGGGGATGATGTGACACCCCAGGAAAAATCAGGAAAACAATGCAACTTAACTAGCCTCCTCAGTAACCACGCGCTAAATTTCGGGATGAAATTCTCTTAACAGGGGGAGAATGTGACAACCCTCAAAATCCCATGTATTCCGTACAATTCATTAATGATAATTAAAGTGCTTGACGACTGTGTGAAATTACTTAACTGCATTCTGATATCTGTGTTATACTTACATGTATTTGTTAACATACTAGTAGGATACAGAAAAGTTACTAAATAGTCCTGTGGGCTTTCCTGAGTATTGAAAAGTAAAAACGTCACAAAAATATATATATATAGGACGCTTTACGGATTAATTAAGCGCTTTAATGGAACAGTATCGAACCAAACAACCGGACCCTGCCCGGAACATAAAAATATTGTCATTAACATTGTTTTTCTTTTTCTGAGCCAGTTAGGGTCCCCGAATACCCTAACACCCGTTATAACTTACAACACACATCATACACTAATTAAACTCCTAACTAATCTTAACTCTTACTAACTAACTAGTTAAAATCTAACCAACCCCCCCCCCCCCCTTAGAACCGAAATCGTCCCATGGGGGACACACCCCACCTATTTTTTTATATTTTATTCATGAATGTCTAATATCATGAAGACACAATATACATTAGGTAATTAGTGTTGTTGGATTATAAAAGGAACCATAGATCACTTCTCATATTCATTTTCACCAAAACAAAAATCACAACTCTTTCCCTCTCTTCTCTTTGTGCTCGGCTGAGAGCCTTCACATCCATCCATCCATTTTCGAGCTTCGATCTTGCATTTCCAAGCATACACAAAGGTGAAGGATCACGCATAAGGAGGCTTGGTGCTCACGGAATCAAAAGGACCTCTCTACGACGCTTTTATCCACCCATTTTTCGTCTAGTTTCTTCCCTAGCCTTGTGCTAGTTGTAAGTGCTTCTAAACACCTTCTTGATCTTGTTTAAAGTGGTTAATAAGAGATTTAACGGATAAAAATTATGAACACTAGAGAACAAAATTAAAAGTCTTGTAAAAATGATGAACTTGTTGGATAAAAGAAATGTAATGGTGTAAAGCTCTTGGATCTTGTTTTGTTATGATTCTTGGTTGATTATCTGATGTGTTGTTGGTTAATATTGATGTTTGATGTTGTCGTGATCACTAAACATGATTAGCGGAATCAATCGAACACAAGTAAGTAAGTTAAAGAATGAAAACAGAATCTGTCCAAGTTTTACAGCCAACTTCAGTTGGCTGTAAACAGGTCATAAACTCTACGAAAAACTGATATTTTGAGTCTAAAACGTGTTATTATGAAATACGGTTCTAATGGCACCAGAATCGTAATTTTTGGACTTCGTTTACTATTTTTAAAGCGCCATTTCGTAACAGCAGCTAGAGCTGCATTTTTCTGCTGCAAATATGAGTTTTGTTTTCTGTCATAACTTGGGTTCTGTGTAGAGTGGGATCCTGAAACTTGTACGGTAGATGACCACCGATGTATTTGTAATTACCCCACTGGAATTTCATAAATCGGACGCTTGATGAATTTTTAATAAATTATCTCGTGGACTGTGGTCAGAAAAATATAAATCTGAGTTCAGTCCGGAAAATGAATTTTTATAAAATATTGGTAATGAACCGGACCCCGATATTTTTACACAATAAAATTTGGAACATTTAAGACATTCAGTAAAAATTTGGGAATTTTTGGAATAAGTTAACTATTTTATTAAAATGTCCAAAAACAGCCGGTTTTGAATGTTAATGCTGAAATGACATAAGTTGTAATTTGCGTGTCTAAATGTCGAGTATGCTATCTGTGAATGATCTAACATGTTATATGTGTTACGTGCATTATCGTATGTTTGCTTATGAGTGGAGAATGGATGGGAAGTATATATGGGCATAAACAGTTAAAGTAATGCATGCTATGTGATAGATACGTGTAGGAACTTTGTGCTCTATTTGAAACCACTAAATGACTAACTGGTAAATCATACTAGGACGTGATTGACCGATCTTGACTGGTAGCTATATTTGAGAATCTAACCGAGCAAACCGAGGTGAGTTCACACTTTCTACAAGGCATGGGATTCCCGGTGGTTTGGGGATGGGTTAAGAAAAATCCTACGAATTCTCCTTGTGCAGAATACGTACGTTCGTCCTCCTGGTGCAGGACAACAACCTTAAAACTTACTAGACAAAACTCTATCACCTAAGCCCTCAAAATTTATATCGACTTAATCGCCGAGGCCGATGGCGAGCGGGTCATTAGTAAATAGCGCTATTAGGTTTAACAAGCCTCACACCGTGTCGTCCGAACGGTCGTGTACTAATGGACTATGGCAAACTGTCAATGATGATAGAACATTGATGTAGGGCACGTATTCGTCAGTTGTCGATATCAGGACCGTCTAGTGGTTTACATGGGGAAAACCCCCACTAATTATGGGTATGATTTGGGTAATAAAAAGAATCTGGTTAAACATACTTTCAACCAAGGGGTAACCCCCACGGCATGTAAGCCAACGAAAGTCAAACTACGTTTTTCAGAAACAACTTAAAACTAATCAACCAACCGTGAACTCACTCAACTTTGTTGTTGACTCGTTGTTACATGCCTTACAGGTCTCTAGATGCTTTTGGAGCTTGCACGAGGAGAAGGTTGTTGTGGAACATGTCCCGTGTTACATAATTAATCCGTATGAACTTATTAAACCTACGTTTTGGACTTTAAACTTATGAACTATGGACTTATGTTTTGAACTTACGTTTTATGCTTCCGCTGTTATCTTAAAATCGGTTACCTTCTATAGGTCACCAATCGTATTGTAGTTGGTTTCATTTACTTAATTGTGCTGTTCAATATGATTGGTGGCTCGATCCTGGTCACGTCACGCCTCCAAGCGGTGATACTCCGCATGGTGGATTTTGGGGGTGTGACAGTTTCTGATAGGGACAATCGTTTTACCTCTCATTTATGGACAAGTTTCCAAAAAGCCATGGGAACCAAGTTAAATCTAAGCACCGCTTATCATCCTCAAACGGATGGACAAAGCGAAAGGATAATTTAGACAATGGAAGACATGCTTAGAGCTTGTGTAATTGATTTCGGAGGTAATTGGGAAGATCACTTACCATTGATAGAATTTTCTTATAATAATAGTTATCACACAAGTATCAATGTTGCACCATTCGAAGCACTTTATGGACGAAAGTGCCGAACCCCAGTCTGTTGGGCAGAAATTAGGGAAAAGCAACTATCTGAACCTGAAATAGTGCAAGAAACAACCGACAAGATCATTCAAGTCAAGGAACGACTGAAAGCAGCACGTGATCGACAAAAGAGCTATGCTGACAACAGACGGAAACCATTGGAATTTCAAGTAGGGGACCAAGTATTGTTAAAAGTCTCTCCTTGTAAAGGAGTGGTAAGATTCATCAAAAGATGAAAGCTAAGTCCCAGGTATGTTGGACCTTTTGAGATTATTAAAAGAATAGGACCTGTAGCCTATCAGCTACAACTGCCAGAGGAAATGGCAGGAATACATGATGTATTTCATGTATCTAATCTCAAGAAATGTCTAGCCAATGAATCACTTGTAGTACCTCTTAAGGATATAGAGGTAAATGAACAACTCAAGTTTGTAGAAAGGCCTCTACAGATTGAAGACAGGAAAGTCAAGAATCTCAAGCACAAGAGATTAGTTCTGGTCAAAGTGAAGTGGGACTCCAAAAGAGGACCGGAGTACACGTGGGAGCTTGAATCAGAAATGCAAAGGAAATATCCACACATGTTCCAGTAGATCTCGAGGACGAGCTCTAAAACAAGGTGGGGAGGATATAACAACCCTAAAGAAAACCGACACCCTCGAATTATTTTCGACACCCTAATATATTTAAAATATCCCAATATGTCCTAAAATACACCCCATACTTGAAAACGGGCCCCGAATACCTTAAATATTATTAAAATTATATAAAAATGGAAATTTTGGGGTTCAGGCGGGCCGCGACAAGGTGATGGCTGGCACGACCCTAGGCCGCCACGTGGCCCTACACACGGCAACCCTATGCAATGACCCGGACAAGCTATGTCGTTGACTCCCTTTGACACGGGCCGCGTAGGCCCTTGTCTTGTTTTACGCGGGCCGCAAGAAACCCGAACTCAGCCCCTATAAAGCTGGAGCTCGGGCCTTCTGTCGAATTCGCTCAAACTTTTCAATTCTCTCTCAATTTCTACATAGTATACACTATACTCGGGCATAATACCCCTCTAAATAATGAAGTTCTGCTCCGTTGTAAGTATCATAACCCCTGGATACGTATTAGATACTCTGCCCGATTGATCTAGGGTTCCGTAACGGCTGTCGTGGTTCTGCCCGACGTAGTCGTTGGAATGCCGTCTCGGGGAGAGTATTACTAATGTTAAAATGGGTTATTATACTAACACGTGTGCATTTGTGTAATTTATAGATAATTCCCAGGGAACCCTTACTGAAAACCTAAGACAGCAATGTGAGTAATCTCCTTTTTGTTAACTGTTTTTACAAAACCTCACACAATTAATTATATTTAGCAGTTATTGAGTATTTGTAAGGATACAATTATCGTCGGTATGTTGGGGTTTTGTATACAAAATTAGTTACTGCCTTGCGAGGAGTAACTTTTCCACAAGTCGGGTCTGACAATACCGCGGGTGGTAATTGGTATGACTTGGAAACAAATGTAATTGCGAGATCGCCCTCAATACTGTACAATGGATTTTATTTAAACTTGATTAAACTGGGATTCACTCACCAGTATTTCCCACTGAAAAAATATTTTTAAACGCGTTTCAGGTAACAAAATGTGAAAGCCAAATAGAAGCCAGCTGGACAGCACTGAAGGCTTGGAAAAGTGGCAATAAAGTTACCTAAAAAGAAATAGATGTTTTTATTAAATAAAAATATGATTTATTCCTATGAAAGTGTGTGTACTTAAAACTTGGGTTTTATCCCATGTGTTTAATATTATAAAAATGTGGTATTTTACTCTGATCAAATATTTCCTAACTACGGTCCTGATGAAAATTCCGCTGCCAAATTAGACAATACCAGATACCACTGAAACTGGCCACGGCCGCCGGTTCCTGTATTCGTATAGGGGGACGGGGGTTGTGACAGCTTTTTCCGGTGCATATTGGGGCATAGCGCCCCACTAAGTTCTATCTTAGACTACCTATAGGGGCGCTATATGCCCCAAAAAGCCACCCATGGCCATAGCGCCCAATGGCGCCTGAAACACCACGACGAAGGGCGTTATGGGGCCAAAAAAGGGGGTAGCGCCATCTCCTTCGCGGCGTGATGGAGGAACTTTTCAAAGGTTTGACCAATCAAAAAATATTTAGTGTTTTCTTAATTAACCAATAAAAATGAAAATTAATAATTAGGTAATGATGGGTAGGGGTTTTATGACTACGGGCTCTATTGATATAACGTCACATAAAGCCCTCTGTGTGACGTGGCACGACACGTGTCGTATAACGCCCATAAAGGGGATTTATGACTACGAATGGCCTTAAAAGAATCACTTAAACGTAATGGGGGGAAGGAAAAATTAGGTAGGTAGGCATGACCTTTGGAACGTCTTAAAATTTTGAGGGAAATTACATTTTTGTCCACTGAAAATGATTTATATATTTGTAAAGATAAATACAACAGCTTTTATGTTATATAACTACTTTATGCCCCGTCTGCGTTGCTGGGTGTCACGCCAAATATTTTCTACAAATTAAAACAAAATACTATCATTGTTTTGCTAGAAAACGAAAAAGATGAAAAGACTGTAATTTTAAACTGGGGCAAAATTGTAATTTGTCATGACCAGTTAGTGAGTGCTAGCGAATAAAAATTATATCGAGTCAACCAATTAAAACAAAACACTATCATAGGTTTGCAAAAATAACAAACGAAAACGACGGCAAGACTGTAATTTTGAACTGGGTGTAAAATTGTAATTTCTCAAAAGCTACACCGATGGCAACATTGTAATTTTGAACTGGGGGCAAAATCGCAAATTTGCTTGGGAGTAAAATCGTAATTTTTCAAAATCTACAACAATGGCAACTGGCAAGACTGTAAAATCATAATCTTGAACCGGAACAAAATCATAATTCTAAACTGGGGTAAAATAGTAATTTGTTCGGGCCAATGGTGAAGTGTCAGGCAGCTGCCTGACACTATTCACTTCCATGAATTTTATGCCTGGCGCTATTCCCTTCCATGGATTTTGTATCTATATAAAATTACATAATAAATGTTTTATATTATATATCTTTTGATATAAAATTTAGAGTAAATTGCATTTTACGTTCTTTAAGTTTGAATCAAATTGTAGGGGCCGTCCTTTAAATAACGAAATTACACCGAAAGTCCTTTATGTTAGTATTTCTCATCAGGCGGTATCCTTTTGGCCTAACCCAGTTATTTTTTTTAATTTTTTTTTGTTAACTCTTAACACGTACCACTCACATGAGGGCATAATGGTCATTTTCACTTATTTTTTTGCTGTTACTATATACTATTTTTGTTTAATTTTGTTTTAGTTATCAAGTGAAATGACCATTATGCCCTCATATGAGTGGTACATGTTAATAGTTAACAGAAAAAAATTAACTGGGTTAAGTAAAAAAGACAACGTCTGATGAGAAACAGTAACATAAAAGACATCCAGTGCAATTTCGTTATTTAAAGGACGACGCCTGCAATTTAGCTCAAAGTTAAAGAACGTAAAATGCAATTTACTCTAAAAATTAAGATTTTATATATATTTATGTATAAAAAATTATATATAAAAATGAAATAATTAAGTATTTAATAAACGAGCATAACTCAAGCTTGAAAATTTATTAAGGAGCTTGGCTCTAGCTTTTGACGTAAAACTCGAAACAAGGCGAGGTCAAGCTCCCGCAAATTAAACAAGACAAGCTTGTAATTACTATCCCATGTATCTATCTATCTGTCTGTCTTGGCAAAATCATTATGGAGGTGGGTTCTATCTCAAAGAAAGTTGTAGAGATCATAGATCATACCTAAGAGGTGGTCCTTGGCCTATATATAAATACATAACTTCCAGACGATAATGACATTGTCACTAACTTGTGAAAATCCATGGAGTGATTCCCGCAAGATAATTTGCATTTTTGTTGTTGTGATCTAGACAAGGACCACTTGATCCCCTCGAAGTATATTAGGTTTTTTCAAGAGGTGCGTCCGCCCACCCAACCCCTTTACTAGGTCACCCGGGCAAAATCCCACCTGCATCCCTTGAAAATTTGGTTAAGCCCATCATTCGCACCCCTTGAAAATATTTCTTGGGTCCGCTACTGGTCTGTGTTATGCGATTCTTCTGAGCATAGACCTATTTTGAGATATAAATGGTTTCTTCCATCATTTTACAAAGCAATATCATATTGAGAAGTGGAAAGAACATGTAGGACTCGAAATTGACCTATCACAAACTTTTCGGTTTATCGAGATTTGGATAGAACACATAGGACTCGAAGTTGACCTATCGCAAACTTTTCCGAAACAAAATGAATATAGGACTTGAAGTTGACCTATCGCAAACTTTTCCGAAACAAAATGAATACCAATCGCAATACACATGTATGTTGATCTTGCACTAGGTTGGTTGAAAGATATACGAACGATGACATTGTCATGGTACGTTAAATAATAGTAGTACGGATAAAAGGCTATGAAGCTCAAGCAGTAGATTTCAGCAAAGCATCATGTTATACAGTGATCATCGTTTCCAAGCCGAGGGTTCAGGTCTAAATCACCCGACTACAACATATAAAACACGTCACGGAAAAAGAAACTTCGCTAGCCATAAATCAACTCTCGCTCACATCTCAATTTATCTCACACAGACGAAGAATTTATGCAAACGTATACACTTCATACTCATACGAGCTCATATGACCTACTAAAAGTAAACCCTAAGTAAATAACAAACTAAGAACTAAAATACTTTTAACGTCGTTGCTAACGTGATTTAAACTCTTAACAACAACGTTTAGCGCGAATCACCATCGTCCCATTCAAATTACAAGCCAAACAACATAACATTAAAATATGTACATACTTTCTAGATGTGTAAACTGTAAACCCGCCATCACTCGAAAGCAAAAACATTGACCGATTGTTCGGAAACTGAAGCCAGTCCTTGCATCAATCGACCAATCTCAACCGTGTCATCAAGATAATACTTGGCCTTACTCGGTTTATTCCCAACCGTACACGCAAAAACTTCGGCTTTTGGAGAAATCAATTCCCCTGAAGCTACAGAACTAGTAATCACCTCAAACATATCTTCATCCGACCGATCATCGCCTATACACAACACGAAATCTGGTATCATTCCTCTGTCGTGCATCGTGGTCAACAGTCGCTTCGCCACCAACCCCTTGCTTACGCCCTGCATGCACATTTAACATTTGGTATTATTTACTTAAAACAAAAGTATTAGGGGTGAGCAGAAAACCGGAAAAACCGAGAAACCGAAAAAAAAAAACGAACCGCACAAAAAACCGAAAATAACCGAACTGAATAACCTAAAAAATCATTTTTTTAATGTTTATTATATATTGATTTAGGAATTATTAATTTTATTCTTGAATGTTAAGTACTTATAATAAAATAATAAAAAGATTAAGATAGCTATTTATCTTGGAAATGATTTATCCATTGCCTACAAGACTTAACAAAATTAACATAAAAGTTAAATGATTTTCAAAGTATTATAAAAGAAAATGTGTTCATAAAAATTTGGAGAAACATAAAAATAGATTAATAGGTTATATTTATGTGAGTAATATTAATTAAAAGGGTTAAATATAATACAACTTAAACTGTAAACTTATAAGAAAGATTCTTAAATCTTGGATTATACTTTTTATTTTTTAATTTTACATAATTTTGTTCCAAAAACCGAACCGAACCATTGCTAAAACCGAAAACCGAACATTTCGGTTTTACCAAAAAACTGAACCGAACCGAACCGTGCAAACCATTATTCATTTGATTAATAGTATTCAACTTATACCTGCGGTTTGACCTCGACACAGCTCTGCCCTCTTTTCACTGTAACGGGTTCGTTTGCAAGCACACTTTCGAGATGATCTAGAAGCTCTTTGGCTTGACAAGTTCCGAAATCAGGGTCAGCATCTTCATAAGACCAGACCATGGCGGTTTCTTTATCTTCAATGGTTGACCCGTCAGTGGTCTCGGTATAAAGGGTCATAACGGGTCGAGCGTTCTGTTTCCACCCACATTCTTCAATCTGTACGCAGGTTTCCCATTCCTCGTCACGCTTCAGCCTGAATTCACCACACAAAATGTAATCAGTAGCTTGCAAATTCAACGCATTCATTCGGAATTGCTTCGGGTTATCTTTTAACCCTTTAACAGGTAAAGTTTTAGATGATAGTTTAAAAGAAAATAAAGTAGTTACGGGAAAATAAAGTGGATACGTGACAAAATTTCCGCATATAAACAAAAAGGAAAATAAGTAACAAGTTAGTCAAGTTAGTACATTTCAATGCATTTATGGATGATACGCGAACATAAAGCAGATATGCGAAATAATTTCGAGTGTTTCATGGCCTTTGATGTAGAAACTTGTCTGGTATAAAAACTTGCGTATACGTATACCTAAAATATGATTATGCTCGTGATTTTCTCATTTTTAATGCATAAAACCTTCTAAATCATTTTATCAGTACTATTTGTCAAAGAAAAAAAAACCTAAGAATTTTTTGCTGAATTAAGTCTCTAGACTTTATTATTACATTATTTAAATCCTTTAGTTTTTTAAAACTTGAGGATTAAGTCTGCATTTTGTTTTTAGCATAAAAGTCCTTTATCAAAATTAAATCCTTGAACAGTTTTTTAAAGTTTAACAAAAGTTCCTTTTTGCATGATTTAAGTCCCTATACTTTGTTATAAAAAAGGTCTGTTTGCATAATTTAAGTCCCTACACGATTTTCTTGACAGATATCCATATTTTAACATACTAATTAGTTATATCAAATTAATATTTCAAAAAAAAAAAACGTTTTGGGTCAATGAAGCCCGTTTAGACCGCCTGTTACCCAACCCACTCGCCCATTTTGTCACCTATAGTACAAATGATAAAACAGAAAATACAAGTACCTAAGGAAACACCCATGCTCAGCCGCAAGCCCGAGCTTATCACAATCGTCAAACCATTCCGCAAGCGTTTCTCGGCTCTTGGCACTCACGACAAAAACCATATTGTTTTTATCTCGACACAAAGTGTTGAGCATTTCTATTGTTTTAGAACTCGGGCTTTTATCGATCGAAGATTGCGGCATTAAAGTACCATCATAGTCCAAAAGTATAGCTCGTGTTGTAGTTCGTTTATAAGCCGAAACTATGTGTTCCATCGAAAGCTTCCGGAAGTTCAAATCTAACGCAACCACTCTAAAACTCAACCCGAATCCAATCCCCCAACACCTTCTTCTCACGTGATCTTTACACGTTCGTTCTAAATCTTGAAAAAAACTATGAGCCCAGTATCCGACATCATGGCTACTAACGTATTTATAATGTTTTTCATGTCGCAGCTGCTTCTCGGCCTCGCTTAATTCCAACGCACAATCCATCGCGTCTGCAACCGCGTCAATGTTCCACGGGTTGACCCGAATCGCGCCACTTAAAGATGGTGAACAACCGATGAACTCGGAAACAACCAACATGCTTTTTTTCGGTGTAGAAGGTTGTAAACCCAGGAGCTTATCGAGCCGCTCGTTTCCTTGACGGCTGATAACGTATTCATAGGGTATAAGATTCATCCCGTCTCGCACAGCCGTTACTAAACAACATTCCGCCACTACGTAATACGCCACGCGCTCGTAAAACTTAAGCGGCTCTTCGATTAAAATAACGGGGTCGTACCCGGGCCTACCGAATGTCGCATTAATTCGTTTGACTGTCGAGTAACTCTCGGTTTTGACCTCTTTTACGTCTTTTCCGGTTCCTCTAGCGGGATTCGCGATTTGTACCAACACGACTTTTCCTTGCCACTCGGGATGTTGAATCAATAGTTGTTCCATTGCTAGAAGCTTCAAGCTAATACCTTTAAATATATCGAGATCGTCAACACCCAACAACATCGTTTTCCCCTGATTTTGAAACTGGTTAACGAGCTCGGAAACCTTCGATTCAGTTTCCGGAAGGTTCAACACGGATTGAAGCTGGTTCATATGAATACCAACTGGTAGAATCTTGATGGTAACCGTTCGTCCGTAATATTCCAAACTTATATACCCCCGCTTCGATTCATACGAAATCCCTAACAACCGACTGCAACACGAAAGGAAATGTCGCGCGTAGTCGAAAGTATGGAACCCGATCAGATCCGAATTCAACAGAGCTCTAAGCAACTCATCTCTAACAGGCAAAGTTTTATAAATCTCGGATGATGGGAACGGGCTATGCAAGAAAAACCCAAGTTTAACCCGATTAAACCGTTTACGCAAAAACGTTGGCAACACCATGAGATGGTAATCGTGGATCCAAACGAAATCGTCTTCCGGGTTAATCACTTCCATGATCCTATCAGCGAAAATCTTGTTAACCGACACGTAAGCTTGCCATAATGACCGATTAAACCGACCACCTAGATCCGGTGACAACGGTAACATGTAATGAAACAGAGGCCATAGATGTTGCTTACAAAACCCATGATAGAACCGTGTAAACAACTCCGGTGGTAAGAACGTAGGCACACATTTGAAAGTTTCTAAAAGGGTTTGAGAAACTTCATCTTGTTCATTTGGATGAATATCTTCTTTCAAACAACCAACGTATATAACATCGATATCTTCGTCACCTAAACCGTCTTTTAACTGCAATAGAAGTGAATTTTCGTCACAACTGAAAGTGTAACCTCTAGAACCATCGGTTTTCCGGTGAGCTTTGATTGGTAGTTGGTTGGCTACGATGATCAAACGGTCGTGTTGGACTGAGGATGATGATATGTCCGAACATACACTCTCGGACCGGTCGTCATCTATGTCGGAGATTATGCCGGCAACGGTCATAATACGGGGAATTTGTCGGGTCATACGGGTGAACGACGATGATGGAAACTCGCCGGAGGCAAGATCTAACAGGTTTGAGTATGATCTTGACACCATTTTAACTACAAATTTAAGAAACCAAGATTAAAAAGACAATCTTTTTGAGTTAAATTCATCATTGTAACTACAAATTTAAAAAACCCAGATTAAAAAGACAAATCTTTTTGACCTAAATTCATCATTTTAACTACAAATTTAAAATACTCAGATGAAATAGACATTCATTTTGACATAATTCATCAATTTAACTAAAAATTTAAAAAACCCAGATTAAAAAGACAATCTTTTTGACATAAATTCATCATTTTAACTACAAATTTGAAAAACCCAGATGAAAAAGACAAATCTTTTTGCCCTAAATTGATCACTTACAGAAGCAAGTAAAGAGGGGAATGAATCTTCAAACCAATTTAACTACAAATATACAAAAAAAAAAAAACAGATGAAAAAGACATTCTTTTTTACCTAAATTCATCATTTTAACTACAAATTTTAAAAACCCAGATCAAAAGGACACTCTTTTTAAACTAAATTCATCATCTTAACTACAAATTTGAAAACCCCAGATCAAAAAGACAATCTTTTTTTAACTAAATTCATCATTTCAACTTCAAATTCAAAAACCCCATATGAAAAAGACAGTCTTTTTTAACTAAACTCATCATGTCAACTACAAATTAAAAAAACCCAGATGAAAAAGACAGTCTTTTTGACCTAAATTGATCAGTAACAACAGAAGCAAGAAAAGAGATGATTAAAGAAATTACCTTAAACAACAGTAGATCCACAAACAGCAAATATGGACAAATTGTGAAAAAGATGGGTGATTTAGGAAGAGAAAAGTTGGGTAAAAGTGAGGGAATTTGTGAAAATGAAATGAAACCCTAGAGTGGGTGTTTAGATCAGGGAACTAGAATGGCCACATGGTAGTATAGAGAGGTTATATGTGATGGTGGTGGGTATCTCATTAAATGCAAAAGATGGAGAAGTTACCAGGTTGTTTTTCTTGTTTGGTTTTGACTATTTTTCAATTTCAATTCAGGAGAAAGGTATATAAAACAAATAAAGTACAAGCCAATTAAAAGTGGATCTATGAAGAGATTCTAAATAGTATAAGGGTGAATGGGGCGCCCTCGAGGAGGGGCGGTGAGTGTGAACCCCGCTTGAGAACACCGCCGCCATCCCCTCGGTGACCCAAATCGGGGTGTGGTGTGCGAGTTGTGTTCACCGATTGAGTTTTGTAATTTTTGACCATTTTTTATTAAAACAAATAAAAAAAAGCAAGCCCCCCAAGAGAGGAGTGTCGCCATCAAATTGAGGGTGTGGGGGGAGTTAAGTGGGGAGTTGACGTGACGCGTGCTGATTGGCTGTGGGTAAGAGAGGTGACTCCCCACTTAAAGGAGTGCCCCTTACACCTTAATGTGTTACTTTTTTGTGTTTTTGCTTTGGTGGAATGTTAAAAGTACCAAATGGTCCTTCAATGCTCAGAAGTCATATCAATCCTTTACATTTAAACTAAAACAAGTTAGATGGTAATGGTATGGTTCGTATAAGATCCAAACGGTTAAGTTTATTGGCTTTGGTTTGGTTTTCAAAGCAGTTTAAGATCCGAACCGTCAAAACTAGGTCGACCCACCCATCATGTATGGTTTGTTATGTTAAATGTGGCCGGTGGTTCATGCCAGAACCATGGTTGTAAAACAAGGTCTCCAAGGCCTAGTACTGTTAGAGTAATCGCTCTAAGGTAGGCTGTCGAGACGACTTTTTTCAACTCCGCCTAATTACTTGAAATCGATCAGACACGGTCAACCTCGGACAGAATCAGATCTAGTAGGTCAACTCGGACCGAGTTTGACTTTAAAAAAATAAAACATAATTTCTATGCTTATTATATCAAAAGAATGAATATCATGTTCACGTATTTTGTTATAAATATTAGTAAATTTATGTTATTTGACATATATTTAATTTTTTTAAACTAATTTCTTTATAATTTAACATGTCCGAGTACTGGTGGAGAGTACTCTCAACTCCCTGATCGACTAACTAGGGAGCGCCTAGTGACTTTTGCAACCATGATTTAAACCAGGACCAGGAACACCTATATCACTAACATTTTTGGTAGATGTTTAGGATTGTATATTTTAAGATTTATATGTCTAATGTGTTCTTTTTTTTTAGTTAGAGTTTTTTTTAATTGTTGGTTCAGAATGGTATTTATTTTAAATGAAGTTTTAACAACCCGAAAACATGTCATGATCTAGAAAAAAAAATGTGTCATTTACTTAGGTAAATATAAAGTTGAAGTAGAACTAACTTGTCAAAGTCATTAGTTCTTTTACGGCTAGCTTGTTTTTTTAGTCATCTAAAAGTCAAAATAGAACTATATAAAAAAATCTTAACTATAATTTAAAGAACCATATAAAAAAAATCTTAACTATAATTTAAAAGGAGCTCTCGTCTTTTAAAAACAGTCTCAAATTTCAAAACAACATCACAAGAATTTAATAACTTTTATTAAAGTTCGAGACTTCGATCGAATCTTCTGAAAAAAAAACACAATAACTTTGTCAATAACTTTATAAATCTGATGAGAATTTGGTTAAACCTAATAATATCATGCGTAGTGGTTGGAGTGAATAATGCCCCACCCTAGGGCGTTTTGCGTCATGTGGCAGCCCAGTCAGCAATGGGGCATTATTGGGCGTTTTTACAAAATGGGTGTAGTGGGGATGTGAGGCATTATGTTAAATGAGATGTAATATAATTAAATAAAACAAAAACCATTAAAAAATCTTATTGGATAAAAAATAGGAAGATGGAAGGTGATTGGACAGAGAAAATGGGGGAAGGCGTGTTTTAAATCACGCTAGATGGGCTTTTATTGCAAAATCACGCCCAAACACGCCCATGGGGCGGTCGAGGGGCAATATTGGGCGTTATTGGAGCTAAGTTTTGAAAAAACACGCCCCACTACGCTTGGTCTAAGAAGATAATAGGGGCATGAATTTTCAAAACATAAAAAAAAATAATTAAAACATGACATGAATTTTCAAATTGTTAACACGTCGTGTTAACCTCATGGGTTCATGGATTAACTTGTTTATGTTTATAAGATTTCTAGTGATATTTTATGACTAATCTGTTTTGTATTTTAAAATTAAAAAGAGAAACTTACATCGGGTTTTTCTAGTTTGGACGCAAATATCTTATGAACATGTGTATCTTTGAGTGTGAATGTATAAATTTAGTAGGGGTGACATTAATAGTCTAAATCTCGTATCTATTTGTAAAACGCGCCTCATACTCCACCCAATACATGTCGCGTATGTTTCGGGTATTGGGTATACTTATGTTTTGGTGAAATATATAAAAGATTCTGGTTGGGTATACACATTAGTTTGTTAAAAACTACAAACTGAGATTCCGAAATATATTTCATAGTATTTTAATTTTTATAAAATTGTATTACCCAAATAAATAGAAATCTAAAAACTAAAAAAAATATTGATTTAGTACACTGCTATAGTAGCAACGACACATAAAAATTAAAATAGTTTTTTTATAGGTATGGTTCACGTAAATGAGTATGTATGTATCATGTAATCGAGTATGGGTATCATCAAATATCATATCCGTTTCATACCCAATTACCCATAGAAGTTTTTAAAACTAATCTTATTCTCGGGCCTATACCCAGATATCCTTCCATAAGTCCACCTGTAGTGGAGCGCTACATGGCGCCATCTCTCAATATAAAGCCCCATGGCGCCCCTAAACACCGTTACAGGTGGCTATGGGGGATGAAATTGGATCGCGACATGACCATTCTTCACAACTCACACACATTACCTTATGTATACAAAAACAAGTTGGGGGAATAGTGCCACACTTACCTTATGTATACAAAAACAAGTTGGGGGAATAGTGCCACACAGCTGTGTGGCACTTCCCTATTGGACCATACCATTTTTAATTTAATTTTATTCACAGTTTAAAATTACGCTTTCGTCCTTCGTTTAAAATTACGTTTTTGCCCTCACCTCAAAATAAAATTATAACTTTGCCTTTAGCTCAAAATTACGCTTTTGCCCTCGGGTCAAAAACTCTTTTTTTATTTTGTTCCCAGTTTAAAATTACGGTTTCGCCCTCCGTTTAAAATTATGTTTTTGCCCCCAGCTTAAAATAAAATGTTGATTCTCCCTCTAGCTCAAAATTACAATTCTGCCCTCAGCTCAAAATTATGTTTTTGCCCACAGTTCAAAATAAAATTATGTTTTTCCCCGTAGCTCAAAATTATGATTTTGCTCTCAGTTTAAAATTATGATTTCGCCTACAGTTCAAAATATAATTACGATTTTGCCATCTGTACATACATACATGTTATGAGAGAGAAATATTCGGCTTATTGCCCCGCAACGCGGGCGGGGCAAAAACTAGTATATAGTATGTATATTGAAGAAGTTATATAACTCCCTTACCACTACACCCTCTTGTGATATAAAGTCACTCCCTTACGTGTTTCACCACTTGTCGTATAACGCCCCACAAGAGACTTTATGACTACACATGGCCTAATGTTTAAAGTTTCAGGTTTGATTTTCAGTTCGGATATGTTTTGTCTTCCCTAAATTCTAGAGATAAATACAACCTTTTGATGTAGACACCAAAATCAAAAAAGTGAAACCTAGTTGACTATGATTGCAAGTTGTAGCATATTTAAAGGACTAAACAAAGGGTGCATCAACATAAATACAATCAGTTTCCAACACTTTGCACTAAAACAAATACTCCTAGTTTATTTATTGATTCAAGATCTAATATTTTCTTCCACCAAGGGGGCAAACTTACTTTTTAACCACTTAATTTATTTAATATTAGTAAAACATTATGGCAATTTGTAGCGGCGCAGCTTGTAGCCCGTTTACCAACTATCTCGATGTAAATTATGGCAGTTTAAATATTATACCTACTATTAAAACAAAAAACATTATTATATAAATTAAATTATTTTGTCAACTTAAAAGACAAAATATAATTCATCCAACACTTGAATGATTAGCAAATTTTGTGGGACACGCGTCAGTCTTATTCAGTTCATCTAATTTTACAATAGAACTTGTGTGTAATCCACTATAATACTATCTTCCAAAAAAAACTATTATACTATTAATATTTATTTATACCCTATTTTACATCATTTGCTAACTAATATTAACCACTAGAAACAGCAGGCCTTTTGACCACAGGATCAACATCTCAAAATCATTAATATTTCTAATCTACAGTGTTGGTAACATGGGATTAGAGGACACCGTCTATTTTTTATTGTCCCTATTCATATATGAAAAGATATGCCACAAGCCTAGCAATGGAAAGCAAATGGCATTTGTAGACAAAGTTTAATTGATGACTCACCTTTGCATTTGCATTTGAGGATCAAGCACAGGCACATGCAAACTTTCAATGCATTCAGCCTATTTTTACTAGTGATGTAACCACATACATTGTTTGTTTTCAATATATGATGTATTCTCCATTTCATTTTCCTCAAGATCCTTAAGAATAACGTTAAATCTTTTGCATTTTGTACCATCTTTCCGATTGACATCCTCAATAGGGTATGAAACAACATAACCGAGGAAATCTATAAATTTTAAACACAATAGCCGAAATTACACGTTATATATCACATTTACTAATTTGAGAATGTTGAGGAAATTCGAAATTGCTTGGATAAATCTGAAGTCATGTAATCACTTTCGATCAAACAATTGGAGTGGCTACCAATCTTTGATAGGATCAAATCAGAATTGATTCTAGATTTCTGTATGAGAATTTTGGTTGAGAGAATTTATAGGGATTCTCCCGAACTGCAATTCGTCTAGGGTTTTTAAAAATTGATTGAGAGAGCATATTTTCAGTTTTCCACAACTGCTTGCAGTTTTCATTTTGAACAAAAACGCCTTTAGTCCTTCATGTTTCAAAAGTGCATATTTAGCCCGAAATTTAATTTCTGATGCATTTTTTATAAAGGACTTTCGACCCCAGCCAGGGGCTCTACCCCTTGGACCCCGCTTCTCTCGGGGGCGCTGCCCCCTTGGATCCCTTATTAGTACCGATGAGATTCAAATAAGTGTGCACTCTTATTTGTATGTCACACGCAATCTCAAATTACACTAAAATATCCAACATACCTCCTGTCACGGCCCCCGTCCCGGTTTTATCCAATCCAGGAGCCGCGAGACAGAAACCCGTGGTATTTATTAATTGAGTTAACAGCGGAAGATTTTAGCAGGATCTTTTAAAACTTGAAATGCCCGATTATTTCATTTCATAATTCGGGATTAACCCCGTAATTTACAATAGAGGAATTTCACAAGGAAATTCCCTGATTTACAAAACATGTTTATTTGTTTAACTGAGCCACTACTTCAAGCTTTGTTAGTGCTCCGTAGCACTTTTCCTTGGTTCACAGTAGTCACCTGAAACATGTTTTAAAAATATTTTGTCAGCGGGGAAATACTGGTGAATCATTCATTTTTGCACAAAATGACACATAGTTATAAATTACAGCATAAGAGCGATTACAATGGCTTTTATCTTATTTTTTTTATCTGGCACCGTGTCACCTCTTGGTGACGATGGTCATACCACTATTGGGTCCTTTAACCCAAGTAGTGATGATTATCACTGTTAGGATTTATTAGCCTAACCGTGAGAAATTAGTAATGTGCACAATACCCCACTAGCCAGTGATTAAGATAACCATGACTTAATCCCTGTAATTATAACCTTTGAAAATAACTTGGAGTATTGTAAAACATTATTGATAAAAAGAGAATGACTCACATTGCAGATTTAAACGGGCAGAGTTTAGCCTACTGATTAGCCTTGTAACCTAATTTAAATAACAATGCATACGAACTAGGTCAGTAACTAATACAACATTTACGATAACTCACGAGACTAAAACCCTCACAACGAATGACAAAGTGCAATACTTAAACATCCATCGAATTCACGACGAATGACAAAGTATAGCCCTAATTTGGGCAGCACTTAAACATCCATTGGATAGTTTCAATCGATCGGACATTGAATCGTAGCAGTGATCGAGTTAATACCCTGTATCGTAGCAGCGCCTCACTACCTTAATTTTCGAATTTGAGCAGTGTATCTTCGTTTTTGAGAATTGTTTTCGACACCAGTGAACTGCTCCTGATCAAACCTATTTATAGCTGAAAATGGGGTTTACGCGTCCCGCGTAAGCCCCCTCTTGATCTTACGCGGCCCGCGAGGGCATCCTAATCGTAGACTAGGGCTAGCGTGTCACACCTAGGTCTGCCACGTGTGCGAAACGTGGCCTGTTGGCAGATCCGGATATTCAATGAGTTGTCGCGGCCCGCGTAGACATAAGCTTACTCTTACGCGGCCCGTGTGAAGACCAAAAATCTGTTTTTCTTGGTTTTTCATGCACAGTAGAGTTTCAGGGGTCCGGGTTTTCATTTACGGGTCATTTTGGGACATTTTTTAAGGTCCTTACATCCTCCCCACCTTATTTAAAATCTCGTCCTCGAGATTTACTGGAATAAGTGAGGATACTTTCGCTTTATTTCCGATTCCAGCTCCCAAGTGTATTCGGGTCCTCTTTTCAAATTCCACTTGACTTTGACCAGTACCAATCTTTTGTGTTTGAGAAACTTGACTTTGCGGTCTTCTATTTGAAGTGGTTTCTCAACAATTTGAACTTATCATTTACCTCTACATCTTAAAGAGGAACTACTAACGATTCGTCCGATAGACATTTCTTGAGGTTGGATACATGAAATACGTCATGTACTCCTGCTAACTCTTCTGGTAGTTGTAAGCGATAGGCGACTGACCCTATTCGCTGCATTACTTGGAAGGGTCCTACGTACCTTGGACTTAGCTTTCCTTTCTTACCGAACCGAACTACTCCTTTCCAAGGAGAAACTTTCAAGAGTACCTTGTCTCCAATTTGAAACTCTAATGGCTTACGTCGATTGTCTGCATAACTCTTTTGGCGATCTCGAGCCGTTTTCAATCTTTCCTTGATTTGAGTGATCTTGTCGGTGGTTTCTTGTGCTATTTCAGGACCTGATAATTGACTTTCTCCTATTTCTGCCCAGCAGACTGGAGTTCTGCATTTTCGCCCATACAGTGCTTCGAATGGGGCAGCTTCAATGCTTGCATGATAACTATTATTATAGGAGAATTCGATTAAGGGTAGGTGGTCATCCCAATTTCCACCAAAATCTATCACACGTGCCCTAAGCATGTCTTCCAGGGTTTGGATCGTTCTTTCACTCTGTCCGTCTGTTTGAGGGTGGTATGCAGTGCTTAAATTTAGTCGGGTTCCCATTGCTTCCTGGAAACTTGTCCAGAAATGAGAAGTGAAACGACTATCTCTATCTGGTACAATGGAGAGTGGAACTCCATGTAAGGATACGACTTCATCTACACACAACTTTGCTAACCTTTCCATGCTAAAGGTTTCTTTCATGGGTAGAAAATGAGCTGATTTGGTTAACCGATCCACAATTACCCAAATCGCGTCCTTACCTTTTCTGGTTTTGGGAAACTTATTAACAAAGTCCATTGTTATGAGCTCCCATTTCCATACAGGCATTTCTAATTGTTGTAGTAGACCTGAGGGTTTCTGATGTTCTGCCTTAACTTGTGAACAAGTAAGACACTTAGAAACATACCTAGCTATGTCCTTTTTCATTCCTATCCACCAGAAGTTATTTCTTAAATCTTGGTACATCTTATTGTTACCAGGATGCATGGTATACCTAGATTTGTGGGCTTCCTCTAAAATCTTATTTTTCAATTCTCCTTGCTTAGGTACCCAAATCCTTTTCTTATGGAATCTCCAAATTCCATCACTTCCTTACTCTAATTCTTTTACTCGTCCCTTCATTCCTTCAGCATCATCATTGATTGTTGTTTCCTGGACATTCTTCAGTTGATCCATTAAGTCTAATTGTAGACTTAATCTAAGAGCACGAACTCTCTTTTTCTTTTCATGATACTTACGACTTAAGGCATCTGCAACTACGTTTGCCTTTCCTTCGTGATATTGAATATCATAGTCGTAATCACATAGAATTTCCATCCATCTTCTTTGCCTCATGTTTAATTCTTTTTGCCCAAATATATATCTTAAACTCTTATGATATGTATAGACAGTAAACTTACTTCTATACAAATAGTGTCTCCAAATCTTAAGGGCAAAAATTATAGCTCCTAATTCTAAGTCATGAGTCGTATAGTTTTCCTCGTGCCTTTTCAATTGCCTTGAGGCATACGCAATTACCTTCTTGCGTTGTATTAGCACACATCCTAATCCTAGCTTAGAAGCATCACAGTAAACTTCAAAATATTCTGTTCCTTCGGGTAAAGCTAGAATTGGGGCGTTTGTTAACTTTTGCTTCAAAATCCTAAAGACTTCTTCTTGCCTAGGTCCCCATTCAAACTTAGCTGCTTTACAGGTTAGCTTAGTTAATGGCACAGCTATTTTGGAAAAATCCTTAATGAATCGTCTATAATATCCAGCTAATCCTAGAAAACTTCTAATTTCCATAGCTGTTTGGGGGATTTTCCATTTGGTGATCGCTTCTATTTTGGAGGGATCTATGTGAATACCTTCGTGATTCACCATGTGTCCTAAAAGTTGTACCTCTGGCAGTCAAAATTCACACTTCGAGAATTTGGCGTAAAGCTTCTCATTTCTTAACAAAGTTAAGAGTGCATGCAGGTGCTGACAATGTTCATCCTGGCTTTTGGAATAAATAAGTATATCGTCGATGAAGACAATTACAAATTTATCCAAATACGGTTTACAGATTCTATTCATCATGTCCATAAATGCTGCCGGAGCATTTGTTAATCCGAAGGGCATGACTGTAAACTCGTAATGACCATACCTAGTTCTGAAAGCATTTTTAGGTATGTCTTCTTCTTGTACCTTCAACTGATGATATCCGGAGCGTAAATCTATTTTAGAAAAGTATCTAGCTCCTTGAAGTTGATCGAAAAGATCATCGATCCTAGGTAATGGGTATCGATTCTTAATTGTAACCTTATTCAATTCCCTGTAATCGATACACATTCGCATCGACCCATCTTTCTTCTTTACAAACAACACTGGAGCTCTCCACGGGGATGAACTAGGTTGTATAAATCCTTTGCTTAGTAATTCATCTAATTGTTTTTTCAGTTCTAGCATTTCGGTGGGGGCTAACCGATAAGGTGCCTTAGCTGTCGGTGTAGTTCCAGGAATTAGATGAATTCTAAATTCGACTTCCCTATTGGGTGGTAATCCCGGTAGTTCTTCTAGGAATACATCTGGGTATTCAGCTACTGCAGGAATTTCTTTAAGTTCCTTACCTTTCGTGTTAATGATTACCGAAATCATATACACTACTTCTTGTTTTCTTGAATAACTGGCCAACTTCATTACTGAAATGAATTTCAGTGGCTTTTATGGCTTATCTCCTGTAATCACCACTAATTCTCCTGTGGGTGTATGAATTTCTATGGAATTCTTATCACATAGGATTCGATGTAACACCCATATTTTTATTTAATGTAAATATACGATATGTGTAAATTCTACGATCATTTTATATAATAAGATCCAAAAGTAGAGTATTAAAGTATCAACATTAGTTTTCTACTGACTAATTTAAAACATTTCAAAGGTTGTTTAACAAACTGTTCACATCATAAACATTGTTTAAACCGAGTCAATATGTGCGGAAGCTTCAAAGGTATGTGTTCGGTTCTTCAAAAGTTGCTTGATCTTCATCCGTGAATCTTTGAGTACCTAAAACTGTAATATTTACATAAACATTTATGTTAGAATAGTTGGAAATAATACTTGATTTAAATTACAATCGAAGTAAATTTGAAGTTTTACACTTAAACAAAAATTCATAAAATTTCAGACCTTACCGTAACTTACGGTTCCACCGTAAGTTACGGTGGTCAATTTTTCAATAAGGATCCACCATAAAACAGTAGACTCCCACCGTAAGCTCCTGACATCTACCGTAAGTTACGGTGATGCCGTAACTTACGGTAGTCGCTGTAACAATCTGTTTTGGTATCTTGTTTGTTTTGCCTAAACCTATTTCTCAATTTCCTTATTCCAACCAACCAATACACTGATTTTTCATAATCAAATAGGTCTTTTATAATTGTTAACAAAGACCGGATAAACGTACTACAATACATTCCATGCCTTGATTGGTTATTTGACCCATTTAGCTCATCTAAGGGATTCCTCCATTTTCGATGACAACCAATGTGATCTAACCAATTTCTTGGCCTATTATTCGAACTAGCGAACCCATCGCTTAATTCTAACTCGACTTTTATTCACCAAACAATTACATACATACTAGACAACAAAAATTAACTCAAATGTAACAAGCCAAGTTACATACCTTCAAAGTGGGCCTTTTAAACGTGGTTCGCCACCCGCTTGTCCGCTTGACGCTCCTGCGCCCGTTCCTATAGAGTTCATTCATCATATGTTTAGAACTCTCTTCTAATCATAATTCGTATAATGCACCAAACATCATGATTATGCGGTTAAACTTGAAATTTCAGTTTTAAGCCTTCATAGAGGCATTTTAACAAACACTTCATGAGCAGATTTTTACATGATTAATAATCAAATCTCTAGTTTATCAATTAGCCCTAATTTCACAACATTCAACTTTTTTACACGATTGATAGCTTCTAATTTTCTGGAATCGCTTCAAAATTGTCAATTTACACTAGATCAACAATCTATTTCCTAGTGTTCATCAAATTACACATAACTCACAAATCACCTACAATGGTGTTCATAGGTTTCACTACAATTTCATATGATTTCTACTTATATTGGTCTAGGGTTTGTCCCTAAACACTATAGTTGTTCCTTAATCATCATAACACATACATGCAAGCCTAATTTCAGATTTTTCCCAATTCATGAGAATTTCAAATTCAGAGTTTTCCTTAAATTTTACATACCTTGGAATCCTCTTGCGATGAGGATCAATAATCTATGCTCGGATTTTGATTTGGGACAGGATTTAACCTTCAATTTGAGAGTTCTAGTGATTTTAGGTTTGTGAGAGTGGGGTGTCGCCCCTGCTCTTCTCTTGTACGACCAGACCCTTCAAAATGGGGGGTTTGGTTTGATTTTTATTAAAAACAATATTATAGTTTCCATTTTAACAACTAAGGCCCCTCTACTATGTTCAACATATAGTTTGGTAGCTTTTAACCTTGTAATAAACCATTTCTAGCCAATTAACTAACTAGGTACAAATTCCTAATTAGTAAATTCTCGTTATTTATATTTTATAATTTTAATATAAAGTTTTATATTTTCGGGGTGTTACAAGTCCACCCCCCTTAAAAAGGGTTTCGTCCCCGAAACCGAAGTACGTACCAAATAATGTAGGGTAGAGTCGTCGCATCTCTTCCTCGGACTCCCACGTAGTGTCCGAGCCTTTTCTATGCTCCCATCTGATTTTGACTTGATCGATTTGTCTATTTCGTAAGTATTTGACCTTTCGATCTAAAATCTCCACCGGTCTCACCGCATAATTCAGGCTATTATCTACTTCGATATCATCGAAATGAATATAAGCTGTTTCATCCGCTAGGCACTTTCGTAATTGTGACACGTGAAACGTGCTATGAATTCCACTTAGTTCTTCCGGTAGCTCAAGGCGGTAAGCTACCTTGCCGATCTTTTCAACGATTTTAAATGGCCCAATAAACCTCGGGCTTAGCTTCCCCCTTTTTCTGAATCTAATAACGCCCTTCCATGGGGAAACTTTTAGCATAACCATGTCACCAACCTGGAATTCGATTGGCCTATTCCTTTTATCAGCATACGCCTTTTGCCTGTCTTGAGCCGCTTTCAAGTATGCCCGAACTATATCGATCTTCTCATTTGTGGCTCGTACTATATCTTGGTGGGCGAGTTCGCGTGGACCCACTTCACCCCAACATACCGGGGTTCGACTCTTCCTACCATAAAGCATTTCGTACGGTGCCATTTTAATACTGGATTGGTAGCTGTTATTATACGAAAACTCAACTAACGGTAGGTGAACATCCCAACTTCCTCCAAAGTCGATTATACACGCCCGTAGCATATCCCCCAATGTTTGTATTGTTCTTTCACTCTGTCCATCTGTTTGAGGATGGTACACAGTGCTAATGAACAATTTGGTTCCCATTTCCTCTTGGAAATCTCGCCAGAAATTCGAAGTAAACCGGGTATCCCTATCAGACACGATGGATACCGGTACTCCATGACGTGCTATTATTTCATTGGTGTAAACTTCTGACATCTTTTCTGACCTATAAGTCTCACAGATCGGAATGAAGTGAGCACTTTTCGTCAATCTATCCACCACTACCCATATGGCATCGAAACCACGATTTGTCTTGGGCAACTTGGTTAATAGGTCCATTGTAATGTGTTCCCATTTCCAAACCGGAATTTCTAACGGTTGGAGTTTGCCATAGGGTTTCTGTTGCTCCGCCTTGACTTGTAAACATGTCAAGCATTTTTCCACATACTTCGCCACATCCCTCTTCATTACGGGCCACCAATAATTTTGTTTCAAATCATTGTACATCTTGGTCGCACCCGGATGGATTGAATAACGGGATTTATGGGCTTCATTAAGTAGAAGCGCCTTCACTCCACAAGTATGTGGGACCCATATCCTTCCGAATCGAGTCTTCAACCCATTATTCCCATCCGACAAATCCTTCAACTGACCGATTATTCTTTCCTTCTTCCAATTCTCTTCTTTCATTGCTTCTAACTGCGCCTCCCGAATACGTTCGAGTATACCCGAGGTCACCACGAGTTGCATCGACCTTACTCGTATTGGGACATAGTCCACTTTTCTGCTCAGAGCATCCGCTACCACATTTGCCTTTCTGGGGTGGTAATGTATTTCACAGTCGAAATCTTTCACCGTTTCTAGCCATCGCCTTTGTCGCATATTTAACTACTTCTGATTTAAGAAGTATTTCAAGCTCTTGTGGTCGGTGAATATGGTGCACTTTACCCCATATAAGTAATGCCTCCATATTTTTAACGCAAATACCACCGCAGCCAACTCGAGATCGTGCGTGGGGTATTTCTTCTCGTGGATCTTCAATTGCCTCGAGGCATAAGCTATAACTTTGCCTCGTTGCATCAAAACGCATCCGAGCCCCGATAGTGAAGCATCCGAATAAACCACCATGTCTTCGACTCCGTCCGGCAATGTCAGTACCGGAGCTTGAGTTAACTTTTCTTTTAGCGTTTGAAACGCTCTTTCTTGATCGACACCCCAAATGAACTTTTCCTTCTTCCGGGTTAGCTTTGTCAGCGGTGACGCAGTCTTGGAGAAATCTTGAATGAATCTCCTATAATATCCCGTGAGCCCCAAAAAGCTTCTAATTTCCGAAGGGTTCTTCGGGGAATTCCATTTTAACACAGCCTCTATCTTTGACGGATCCACCAAAACTCCGTCGGCACTTATGACGTGGCCAAGAAATTGCACCTCTCGTAACCAAAAGGCACACTTAGAGAATTTTGCATATAACCTCTCTCGCGTAAGTGTCTCCAACACCTCTTGTAAATGGTGTGCATGTTCCGCTTCACTTTTCGAATACACCAAGATGTCATCGATAAACACGATGACCGACTTATCCAACATTGGCTTGCAAACCCGGTTCGTGAGGTCCATGAAAGCCGCGGGTGCGTTTGTTAGCCCAAATGACATCACGAGGAATTCGTAATGTCTGTATCTCGTGCGGAAAGCTGTCTTCGGCACATCTTCTTCTTTGACCTTTAGTTGGTGATACCCCGATCTAAGGTCAATTTTTGAAAACCAGTTTGCACCTTGTAGTTGGTCGAACAAATCATCTATCCTCGGGAGCGGGTATCGGTTCTTTACCGTGAGTTTGTTTAACTCCCGGTAATCGATACACATGCGCATGCTCTCGTCTTTCTTTCTCACGAACAACACCGGTGCACCCCAAGGAGACACACTCGGCCTTATGAATCCCTTGTCAAGCAGGTCTTGAATTTGGGACATCAACTCTTGTAATTCCGACGGTGCAAGTCGGTACGGGGTTTTTGCTACGGGTTTCGCGCCCGGAATCAATTCGATCCCGAACTCTATCTCCCGTTCAGGCGGTATCCCCGGTAAATCCTTCGGAAACACATCTTCATAATCTCGTACTACCGGTACATCTCCAATCTTTCGTGATTCTTTTTCGGGCTCATTAGCGTATATCATGAATGCCTTGCATCCTCGCTTCATAAGCTTGTGAGCTTTCAACATTGAGCATACTATAGGGTTGCCTCCTTTTTCACCATAAATGGTGACGTGTTTTCCGCTCGGAGATGTTAGTTTTATCTCTTTACGAAAACACACGACTTTTGCATGGTGTTGGGCTAGCCAATCCATCCCAACGACTACTTGAAATTCTCCCATTGACATCGGGATTAGGTTTATCAAATATTCTTCGTCATCAATGCTCAGTTTACAGTTTTTACATACATCACAAACCATAAAGCTCTTGTTATTACCTATCTCTACTTCTAATGGCACAGGTAATTTTGTTAGAACAAATGAAGGATGTCGAATAAATCCATATGAAACAAAGGATTTATTCGCACCCGTATCAAATAACACGCGTGCAGGAATTGAATTTACAGCAAATATACCTGAGACCACGTCAGGTTCAACCTTTGCTTCTGCGGCGGTCAATTGAAAAGATCTTGCCTTTGCTTTTGGGGCTTCACCTTTCGGGTTCTGCTCATCCTTCTTTCCAACCAGTTCCGGGCATTCCGACATTTTGTGACCCGTTCGATAACAATTGTAACAAACCGTCACTTTCTCCGGGCACGATATAGCCATATGTCCCGTTTTCTTGCATATAGGACAAGGCTTATCCTTGTAACGGCATTCGCCTTTATAACCCTTTCCGCAGATTCTGCAGCTTGGCGACCCGCCTTTCGTATCAGATTTCTTTGCGGTTTCGTTTGTTCGTGCCTTCTTAGCAGGGCATGGGTTTACATCTTGTGCTTTCCGTTCACCCCGTTCAATGCTCTTTTTCAGTTCGATCTCCCTTTCCCGAGCAGCATTTATGATCTCGGTAAGGGTCTCGTATTTTGAAGGGGTGATAAATTCCCTATACTCAGCACTCAACATGTTATGGTAGTAGTATATCTTTTGTTCTTCATTTGTCACTAGATCATCGCAAAATTTCATCTTATCCATAAACGTTGCCGTAATCTTGTCTATGCTCTCATTTTTTTGCCTAAGTTGCATGAACTCCTCCTTGATTTTATTCATAACCGCCTTGGGGCTATGATGCTTAAGAAATGGCGTCTTGAATTTTTCCCAAGTCATGACCTTAGCAGCTTCAATACCGATCTCTCTCTTTTTGTTATCCCACCAATCTTTCGCTTGACTCCTTAGTTGACCCGTACCATAGGCTACATAGTCATCTTCGTCACAATGGGTTCTCTCGAATACCCCTTCGATATCACTTAGCCATCGTTGGCACACTATTGGGTCAACCTCCCCATTATATATTGGTGGTTTACAGGCCATGAATTCCTTGTATGAACAAGGCTTTCGTCCTCCATGCTTTTCCTTTGCTAAATTTGAATCATCTTCCAATTTCTTGATTCTCTCTTCTACTATTGATAAAACTGTGTTTTGAATTTTATCAATAAAGCCCGACAAACTGTTTTCGATCGCCTTTCCAACCTCTTCGGCAATCACTTCCCTCATTTGTTCGGTGACTCTTGGCACCGCATTATCATTACCTCCATCAGCCATCTCTATTTCTGAAATGTTTACATAGGTTGTTAAACATTCCATTTATAACACATGCTTTACTTGTTTTGATTCAATCAAGTTCATAACTTGATTTAATCATTCTTGTTTCAATTCAATCAAGTTCATAACTTGATTTAATCATTCTTGTTTTAATTCAATGAAGTTCATAACTTGATTTAATCATTCTTGTTTCAATTCAATCAAGTTCATAACTTGATTTAATCATTCTTGTTTCATGCATTTCTTGTTTTTGAGTGAGCTTACACACTCTTTTCATGCATATTTGTTCATTTCTCATTCTTTACATAATACATAATTTATTAACAAAATAAGTTAATTCTTACCGGACGATCGATCAAGCTTGAACCGAACACTTTGTTGACAACCTTAGGCTCTGACTACCAACTTGTAACACCCATATTTTTATTTAATGTAAATATACGATATGTGTAAATTCTACGATCATTTTATATAATAAGATCCAAAAGTAGAGTATTAAAGTATCAACATTAGTTTTCTACTGACTAATTTAAAACATTTCAAAGGTTGTTTAACAAACTGTTCACATCATAAACATTGTTTAAACCGAGTCAATATGTGCGGAAGCTTCAAAGGTATGTGTTCGGTTCTTCAAAAGTTGCTTGATCGTCATCCGTGAATCTTTGAGTACCTAAAACTGTAATATTTACATAAACATTTATGTTAGAATAGTTGGAAATAATACTTGATTTAAATTACAATCGAAGTAAATTTGAAGTTTTACACTTAAACAAAAATTCATAAAATTTCAGACCTTACCGTAACTTACGGTTCCACCGTAAGTTACGGTGGTCAATTTTTCAATAAGGATCCACCGTAAAACAGTAGACTCCCACCGTAAGCTCCTGACATCTACCGTAAGTTACGGTGACGCCGTAACTTACGGTAGTCGCTGTAACAATCTGTTTTGGTATCTTGTTTGTTTTGCCTAAACCTATTTCTCAATTTCCTTATTCCAACCAACCAATACACTGATTTTTCATAATCAAATAGGTCTTTTATAATTGTTAACAAAGACCGGATAAACGTACTACAATACATTCCATGCCTTGATTGGTTATTTGACCCATTTAGCTCATCTAAGGGATTCCTCCATTTTCGATGACAACCAATGTGATCTAACCAATTTCTTGGCCTATTATTCGAACTAGCGAACCCATCGCTTAATTCCAACTCGACTTTTATTCACCAAACAATTACATACATACTAGACAACAAAAATTAACTCAAATGTAACAAGCCAAGTTACATACCTTCAAAGTGGGCCTTTTAAACGTGGTTCGCCACCCGCTTGTCCGCTTGACGCTCCTGCGCCCGTTCCTATAGATTTCATTCATCATATGTTTAGAACTCTCTTCTAATCATAATTCGCATAATGCACCAAACATCATGATTATGCGGTTAAACTTGAAATTTCAGTTTTAAGCCTTCATAGAGGCATTTTAACAAACACTTCATGAGCAGATTTTTACATGATTAAACATCAAATCTCTAGTTTATCAATTAGCCCTAATTTCACAACATTCAACTTTTTTACACGATTGATAGCTTCTAATTTTCTGGAATCGCTTCAAAATTGTCAATTTACACTAGATCAACAATCTATTTCCTAGTGTTCATCAAATTACACATAACTCACAAATCACCTACAATGGTGTTCATAGGTTTCACTACAATTTCATATGATTTCTACTTATATTGGTCTAGGGTTTGTCCCTAAACACTATAGTTGTTCCTTAATCATCATAACACATACATGCAAGCCTAATTTCAGATTTTTCCCAATTCATGAGAATTTCAAATTCAGAGTTTTCCTTAAATTTTACATACCTTGGAATCCTCTTGCGATGAGGATCAATAATCTATGCTCGGATTTTGATTTGGGACAGGATTTAACCTTCAATTTGAGAGTTCTAGTGATTTTAGGTTTGTGAGAGTGGGGTGTCGCCCCTGCTCTTCTCTTGTACGACCAGACCCTTCAAAATGGGGGGTTTGGTTTGATTTTTATTAAAAACAATATTATAGTTTCCATTTTAACAACTAAGGCCCCTCTACTATGTTCAACATATAGTTTGGTAGCTTTTAACCTTGTAATAAACCATTTCTAGCCAATTAACTAACTAGGTACAAATTCCTAATTAGTAAATTCTCGTTATTTATACTTTATAATTTTAATATAAAGTTTTATATTTTCGGGGTGTTACATTCGAGCATGGTTGGCTACTAACCAATCCATTCCTAACACAATATCGAATCCGGCTAAATTCAAAGGTAACAGGTTTGCAGAGAATTTATGGCCAAAAAATTATATCTTTCCTTCTCGCAATACCTTATCTATTTTAACCGAATTACCATCGGTCGTTTCGACTGTAAAAATTTGCCTAAGGTTGGTTAAGGGTAAGTTAAGAGCTTGGCAGAATGAAGTATTTATAAAACTTTGGTTTGCACCAGAGTCAAATAATACTTTTGCATAAACGTCGTGAACTAGGAACGTACCAGCTATCACGTCAGGGATTAACTCCGCTTCCTGAGTAGTCAACTGGAAAGCTCTTGCGTTTTTCTTGGTAGTTCCTTCTGCAGGTTTGGCTTTGTTATCAGCTGGTTTGACCAGTTTTGGGCAATCTGGCCTAAAATGTCCAGCTTCTCCACAATTGTAGCAGATTGTTGATTTCTTCTTTCTGCAATCTTCTTCCTGATGTCCTGGAATTTTGCAGAAATTGCAATACCCCTTGCATCTACCAAAATGCTTTCTTTTACAGGTATTGCAAAATGGAACAGTGAAAGATTGCCCAGTTCCCTTTTTCTTGAAATTACTACGGTTACCCATACGGAATCCTTGGGTAATCTTTTGGGCCACTTCCTTTTTTCCGATTTTCTTCTCGCGTACGCACCAGTCCGTCCGTCAAAGTGTTGACCAATTCCACTGCATCGTCAATAGTGTGAGGTCTCGCAGCTTTAACGATATCACGGATTTCGCCAATCAATCCCCAAATATAGCGAGAAATAAGTACCGGTTTTGGCGAAGCCAGAGTTGGTACAACTCTAGCATATTCGAAGAATGTCGAAGTATACCCTCGACAGTCTATATCCACCATCTGGTGGTTTAGAAATTTATTCGTCATTTGTTCTTTCTCATATTCGGGACAGAATTTTCTTTCTACCACTCGCTTAAATTCTTCCCAACTCATGGCATAGGCCATATCGCTTCCCTTAGCTTGAAGTACCGTATTCCACCATTCTAGCGCTCCTTCTTTGAAAAGATGCGACGCGTACATGACTTTGTCCTCCTTGGCACATTTACTTATTTTAATCACCGCCTTGGTTTTCTCTAACCAACGCAGTGCAGCAGTTGTGTAACACCTCAAAAATTCATGTCTAATAATGTATTGACACGTGTCATAAGCTTTGAACGCGTAAAAGAATACTCTAGAGGGACTAAAGTTGACAAACAAGAAAAGTATGTGAATATAAGGGTTCAAAATGCCAAAAATGGATAAATATACTTTACAATAACCCTACACGATGTTTATACCCTTAAACGAATGAATCATGGATCATGCGAAGCTAATTGTGAAAGAAAGTGAGAGATTACAAACTACAGGGGTTAAATGTGTCAACATGTTTAAAGTATACCTCTGAGTGACCTTTTAGAAAACCCGAAGCTTTGTAACGATTAATTATGCTCACTAGAATGCATGATAAAAATTTCACCAAGTTTCGTTATCATATGAGAAAGTTATGGTAAAATTCGTATGCGAGGGGTTAAAAGCGTCAACGTTGAAATTTATGACTTTTCGAGTGATAAATATATAACCAAGGACTTAACAAAGTTAGTATAAGTCTTGAAGTCCTTATAAGTCAATTTAGAGGGCTCATAATGCAAGAAATAAAGCCAAAACAACTTTTAGGAGGACCGGGGGCCAAAACTGCAAATAAGTGAAACTTGTTTACCTGAGCCCGAGCCTCACGCAGGCCGCGTAAGCCCAGGCAGAGCCTTACGCGGGCCGCCTGGCACGCCCAGATACAGAAAATGCTGACAGGTGTCTGTTCAGCCATCTTAACCGACTTTAAACCTTGTTTTGACATACCATGTGCAACCCCATCTGGTTTTTAGAGTATAGGGACACTTGGGATGCATCAATGATCACTTATAGACTTGCATGGCATGATCTAGTGGGATTAAACCCACTGTATAAAGGTCCATGTTTGCAACATTTTTGATCATTCATTCCAACTCCATTTCTGCTGATTTCTGGAGCACAAGAGCCTTGCCTAAGCATCATTAATCGTGCATAGGACCTTGGTAAGCTTCCTTAACCTTCCTTAATCGTGTTTTACTTAGTTTATAGCTTAAAAGTCAAACCGTCGTAATTAAAGTTTGACTTAACGATTAATCACTAATGGTCCAGTGATTAGTCAAATTGAGAGTAGTTATAAGTTGGTAATTATGTGGGCAATAAACCCTTAAAAGGGCACCCTCTGATTCCCGCTTTAACTAGATCATTTGTCGGGTCAAAGTTTGTTATAGAAAGTCAACAGAAACTTAATTTTCGAATTAACACCTAATTAGCAATGTAGAAGACGTGTAACCTATTTTATCACTCATATAACTTGGTAATTAGTATAAGAACTGGTCTAAGCTTGTTTGATCCGACAATTTTCTGTTTAGGCTCGGTTCGGAACCGAAAGTCGCAAAACTTTGACTTTTGCTTTGACTTCAGTTTTGACCCGATTTAGATGGGTTTAGAAATGCCTTAGAGCTTCCTTAGGACCATGTTACATCATGGTATAACCCTCTGTGATTGGCTCGTTAATTGTCCGATTCATTTGCACGTTTCTGTTAATTGCTTAATGTTGACCACAATGCCCATTTGACCTTAAAATGAGAATTTTGGAAATGTGAGAGGATAATAATCTTTTTTACTGATTTATAAACATGTCCCTAAAATTTCACATCAGTTGGAGGTCTAGATTAGGAGTTATGCTCAATAGCGTAATTAGAAAGTTTTTGTTAATTAAACGGCATAATTAGCGTAGAACCTATCTAAACCCAATTTTTGACACCAAACCTTTTACCCACTGATGTAATATAATATTTTAGGATTTTTGAAGATTTTTAATTATTTTTAAGCTGATCATAACCTAAGGTTATTGCCTTGATTCGGTAAATACCGATTATACTCTTTTTGCTTATAAAATGAGTTTTACATAACATTTAGGCACCTAACCTTTGGCTACTGATTTTATATGATAAATGAAGTATTTTGAACTTTATAACCTGATCAGAAAACTCAGATTCCCTGTATAACCCGGAAATCGCTTAAAACGGCTTTTTACGCGTACTAAACACATAGTTTGGGTTTAAAACCATTTTGTCATATAAGACTTATCACCAACTGATGTAACCTATTAAATTAAGTTGTTTTACTGATTATATCAGACCCGTATCTCAGAAGTACATTTAATCTCTTTTATAATCTTTTAAATGACCAAAATACCCCTACGGGGCTTAAATTGAGATTAAACTCGTTTTGGGCATAATGGAAGGTATCCTACTGATATCACAACATATTTAAGGCATATTAACTTAGGAAATCTGTTCGTGACTCTTTCGGGTACCCGTTATGCGTTATTCGCGTTCGGTTCGGTTTATGTAACTAGTTTGCATAAATTAGCCGAAACGGGTCAAACCTTATCATTTTTATCTCAAAATCCAGAATGTGTTTAGTTTACCCATATTATACAAGTCTTCAAACTTGTCGGGTCTAAATCACATTCTATTCCGGCCTTCGCTTAATCATGCGTTCGAACCGTATCTTCCTTTAAAACTAACCGGTCTAAGTTTAAGCTTAATTAAAGACCCGTTAGGATTCTAATAGGTTATTATAACCCTTCGTTCCAGAATAGGAGACCCGGTAAAAGCTACGTGCACTTGCTTGTTGTGATTATTACTTGCAAAGGTAAATACTTTTAACTTATTTTCCCTTATACAGGCTTGGGGTACGGTATCTAAAATACCGCTTGGTCGGGCATTCGACCTTAATCGATTGGTGGTTAAGTATTATTGAGATGACCCGTTTAAAAATATGTTTTGTTTGCTTAAACGCCTTTGGGGGGTTAATGACCATGTCCCGGATATCCTTGGCATCATTTACGAAATGGCCACGACCTAAGCACGGGGTGTAGGCGTACACCTGACAGATGCATATGTAAAAACTGGTATCCCACTTAAAGGATTCAACCTTGTGGGCATTATACCTGTGGTGTGTCTTTAATCTTTAACCCGGCACGAACCGGGCAACTGAATGCATAACAAACATGTAATTCTTTTACAAGTATTATATACAAATAATTATCCCAAGTTATAAAAAGTTTTATGCCACGTGCATTCAAATAAATTTTATTAAACTTTTCAAAATGAGTAAGTTAATTGTATTTACCAATGTAAACTGACGTATTTTCCAAAAAGGCTAAGTGCAGGTACTAAACGTAATAGGCTGGCTACTCCAGGCATCAATAATCAAGTCTCGCAAGCTCTAGATGTTAAAGTCTGTTGAACAGTGTTATCCTTCGATTTTAGATCCGCCTGTGGATCCATCTTACATTCCGCTGTAATATTTGATATTACTTTATATCGGATTGTAATATATTTATCTTTGCTTCCGCTGTGCATTTAAATAGTGTGTTGTTTGACTATGATGATATCAAATACGTCACGATACTCCCCACCGGGCCCACCGGTAATACGTGGAAATATCGGGGTGTGACAGGTTGGTATCAGAGCCAACATTGAGTGCATTAAACACTAGTCTTTGGTGTTTAATCTCAGTGACACAGTAGCACATTCCTTGACCTTCTGAGTCTAGACTTAACATAGGAATATTCTCAGCTCTATTCGGAGAATTATTGCTTTCAATTCTATATATTTTAAATATGTCGCCAAGCAAAGAAGCCATAGTGGAAATTCTCCCCATTTGAGGCCTAGGGAAGGCCGAGCTTCGTACTGCGACTAGGATTAACGTGCAACCAAGGAGAGAGCATTCAGAAATAAAATGAAGAAGAAACTCCTTTTACTGAAGTTCATTTCCTTAGTAAGTCCTTATAAAGGCATACTTATCTTCAGTCCCTTCATGGACAACATCATTTCTTTCAAGTCCCGTTCAGGGAAATTCTGTACCTTTTTAAAATCCTTGGAATGCTTTATCAAAATTTCATCTTATCAATATATATAATAAATGAAATGAATGAAAAGTGTCACGACCCCAGCCCCGGTTTGACCCGGTTTAGGAGCCGCGGAACAGAAAATCCCGTGGTATTTATTTAATTTGAGTTGACAGCGGAAGATTTTAACAGGATCTTTTTAAAACTGAAATTTCCCAATTATTTTATTTCATAATTAGGGATAAAACCCTGTAATTTACAATCAGGTGATTTCACTGGGAAATCCCTGTTTTACTAAACATGTTTCTTTATTTATATTGAGCCACTTCCTTAAGCTTGTAGTGCTTCATGGCACTTTTCCTGGATCACAATAGATCACCTGAAACATGTTTGAAAAAGGTTTTGTCAGTGGGAAATACTGGTGAATCATTCATTTTACTAAAACGACACGTTGTTATAATTTACAGTATTAAGAGTGATTACAATGTTTCCATATATCAACTAACTACCCACAATATTTGTCACTCGACCATCCATTGGTAACCTCATTGTCCAATGGTGTCTGTGACTATGGTCATATCCAAGGTTGGAGAACTCGCTAGTCGCTAGCGGGTCGGTGAGGTAGGGACTAGCGACTACTCGGGATTAATCGGGATTAATCGGATTGGACTTTTTATGTATAATTTTAAGTTTTTATACATATATACATATATTTTTATACGTAATTTTTTTAAGTGGACAAGTTTTGACCGGAATCTGGGAGGTTTTGGCCGGAATATGTGTTTTTTCCGATTTTTTCTGATTTTTTCCGATTTTTTCTGATTTTTTTCCGATTTTTTTTTTCCCGATTTTTTCCGATTTTTCCCGACCGACTAGTCGCGATTAGGGCCGACTAGGGCCGATTAGGGCCGACTAGGCCGACTAGCGATTTTTTCACTGATTAGTGAAAAATTACTCAGTAGAGGTCCGACTAGCGACTAGTCGCCGATTAATCGCCGACTAGTCGCGATTTTTGCAACACTGGTCATATCACCCCTTGGCTACCCCGTTGTCCAATGGTGAAGGTTATCAAGTAATGTATACAAAACCCCACATACCGGCTGTAATTTGGTGATTACAAAGACTTAATCCCTGTAATTATAACTTTGAAAATAGAGTATTGTAAAACTTTTGATAAAAAGAGAATGACTCACATTGCAGATTTATATGAGCAGAGCTTAGCCTACTGATTAGCCTTTTTAACCTAAATTTAATAACATGCACACGAACTCGGTTAGTAACTAATACAGCATTTACGATAACTCACGAGATTAAACCTTCACAACAAATGACAAAGTGCGATACTTAAACATCCATCGATTTAACGACGAATGACAAAGCATAAACCCTAATGCGGGCATCACTTAAACATCCATCGATTTAACGACGAATGACAAAGCATAAACCCTAATGCGGGCAGCACTTAAACATCCATTGGATAGTTTAATCGATCGGACATTGAATCGTAGTAGCGATCGAGTTAATACCCTGTTATCACGGCAGCACTTCGTGAATTGTGTGTGTTTTAGGACTGTTCCTACAATATCTCAGTGTACGTTTTGAGTTTTAACGTCGAACTAATGCAAAATATCAAGTCCCACACCCCTGTATATATACTTGAAAAACCGCACCCTCGCGTGGCGCGAGGGATACCCTACTACCATAGGGTAGCCTCGTGTACAGGTAGCTTAGCTGAGTTGGTCTCGCATGCAAATTCATTATACACGTAAAACTGTATTGATAATACCGACTAGGTTTTACCCCCCCTGAGTTTTAGGGGCCTTGATCCTGATTCCGATTGTTCTGAAAATTTTAGGGTTTATGCAGAATCACTTGGGGGTCTCAATTAGGGTTTCCTATTGGGCAAATAATAATAATAATAAATAGGACTTTTTGATGAGAGTTGTTACATCCTCCCCACCTTAATAAAAATCTCGTCCTCGAGATTTATTGGAACAAGTAGGGATACTTTCGTTTCATTTCTGATTCTAGTTCCCAAGTATATTCAGGTCCTCTCTTTGAATCCCACTTGACTTTGACTAGCACCAATCTTTTGTGCTTGAGAAACTTGATCTTCCTATCTTCTATTTGCAATGGCTTCTCAACAAACTTTAACTTTTCATTTACCTCTATATCTTGAAGAGGTACTACCAGGGATTCATCAGATAGACATTTCTTGAGGTTGGATACATGGAATACATCATGTACTCCTGCTAGCTCTTCTGGTAGTTGTAAACGATAAGCAACTGGTCCTATACGTTGGATTACCGGAAATGGTCCTACGTATCTTGGACTTAGCTTTCCTTTCTTACCGAATCGAACTACTCCTTTCCAAGGAGAAACTTTTAACAGTACTCTGTCTCCCACTTGGAATTCCAACGGCTTCCTTCTATTGTCTGCATAACTCTTCTGGCGATCTCGAGCCGTCTTTAACCTTTCCTTGATTTGAGTGATCTTATCAGTGGTTTCTTATACTATTTCAGGACCTGATAATTGACTTTCTCCTATTTCTGCCCAACAAACTGGAGTTCTGCATTTGCGTCCATACAGTGCTTCAAATGGAGCAGCTTCGATGCTTGCATGATAACTATTGTTATAGGAGAATTCGATCAAAGGTAAGTGATCGTCCCAATTTCCACCAAAATCAATTACACATGCTCGTAACATGTCTTCTAGAGTTTGGATCGTCCTTTCACTTTGCCCGTCTGTTTGTGGATGATAGGCAGTACTTAGATTTAGTCGAGTTCCCATTGCTTGCTGGAAACTTGTCCAGAAATGAGAAGTGAAACGACTATCTCTATCCGATACAATGGAGAGTGGAACTCCATGTAAGGATACTACTTCATCTACATACAACTTGGCTAACCTTTCCATGCTAAAGGTTTCCTTCATGGGTAGAAAATGAGCTGACTTGGTTAATCGATCCATAATTACCCAAATCGCATCATTACCTTTTCTGGTTTTGGGTAACTTAGTAACAAAGTCCATTGTTATAAGTTCCAATTTCCATATAGGCATTTCTGATTGTTGTAGTAGACCTGAAGGTTTCTGGTGTTCTGCCTTAACTTGTGAACATGTAAGACACTTAGAAACATATCGAGCTATATCCTTTTTCATTCCTATCCACCAAAAGTTATTTCTTAAATCTTGGTACATTTTATTGTTTCCTGGATGCATAGTATACCTAAATTTATGAGCTTCTTCTAGTATCTTATGCCTTAAATCTCCTTGCTTAGGTACCCAAATCCTTTTCTTGTGGAATCTCCAAATTCCATCACTTCCTTGCTCTAATTCTTTTATTCTTCCTTTCATTCTTTCAGCATCATCCTTGATGGTTGTTTCCTGAACATTCTTTAATTGTTCCATTAAGTCTAATTGTAAACTTAATCTAAGCGCACGAACTCGTCGTTGTTTTTCATGGTACTTACGACTTAAGGCGTCTGCAACTACATTTGCCTTTCCTTCGTGATACTGAATATCACAGTCATAGTCACTTAGGATTTCCATCCATCTCCTTTGCCTCATGTTTAACTCTTTTTGCCCAAAGATGTATCTTAAGCTCTTATGATCTGTATAGATAGTAAACTTACTTCGTACAGATAATGTCTCCAAATCTTAAGGGCAAAAATTACAGCTCCTAGTTCTAAGTCATGAGTCGTATAGTTCTCCTCATGCTTTTTCAATTGCCTTGATGCATACGCAATTACCTTCTTGCGTTGCATTAGCACACATCCTAATCCTAGCTTTGAAGCATCACAGTAAACTTCAAAATCTTCAGTCCCTTCTGGTAAAGCTAGGATTGGGGCATTGGTTAACTTTTGTTTCAAAATCCTAAAGGCTTCTTCTTATTTAGGTCCCCATTCAAACTTAACCGCTTTACAGGTTAGCTTAGTTAATGGTACTGCTATTTTGGAAAAATCCTTTATAAATCGTCTATAGTAACCAGCTAATCCTATAAAACTTCTAATTTCCATTGCTGATTGCGGAACCTTCCATTTGGTAATGGCTTCTATTTTAGCAGGATCTACGTGAATACCTTCGTGATTCACCATGTGTCCTAGGAATTGCACTTCTTGCAGCCAAAATTCACACTTCGAGAATTTGGCGTAAAGCTTTTCTTTTCTTAGCAAAGTTAAGATTGCATGCAAGTGCTGACAGTGCTCGTGCTGACTTTTGGAATAAATAAGTATATCATCTATGAATGTAACAACCGTCGGTAAAACCAACACCCTCATAAATATTATGACACTCTAGTATATTGTAAAATATCCCAATATGTTTTATATTACACCCCGTATATGAAAACCGAGCCCGAATTATGTTTTAACATATAAAATAAATCAAAAATAAGAAAAATAGAGTTGAGGCGGCCCGCGTAGACCCACTCCAACATCTCATGCGGGCGGTATCAAGACTAGAATTGACTCCGCTGAATCCTTTAGTTCAAGCGGGCCGCGTAAGAGTTCTTGATAGTTAACGCAGGCCGCTAGAGATCATGAAACGCGGAGACATCCGGTGCTGACACGTGTCGACATCGTGGCGGTCTAGAGGATGACCGGGACAAGCTATATGTTGACCAGGTGGTTGACACGGGCCGCGTAAGGCTTAGCCTTATCTTACGCGGGCCGCCTGGAAGTCAGAATCCAGCACTATATATAGAACTCATCAGTTTACGTTTTTCGTCGCTCACATTTAAATCTCAAATCACAATTTATGTAGAGAAGTTATAAATACACGGGTATTATACCCCTAATTAGCGAGGTTCTGCTCCGTTGTAAGTATTATAACCCCAGTTTCGTAATTGTTACGCTGCCCGATTGATTTAGGGTTCCGTAACAACTGTCGTGGTTCTGCCCGACGTAGTTGTTGGAATGCCATCTCGGGGAGGGTATCATTAATATTTTAAAAGGGTTATGATACTAGCCAATGTACATTTGTATAAATTATAGATAATATCCAGGAAACCCTTACAAGAAGATTAAGATAGCAATGTGAGTAATCCTTCTTTTTGTGTAAACCTTTTTGTGAGTTTATCCTCTTTTTGTTAACATTTTTGGAATAATTTACAAAACCTTAATTGTTTTACAATGTGATTATGCGGTGATTGAGTCTTTGTAGTTCTTCAATTACTGCCGGTATGTTGGGGTTTTGTATACAAAATTTACTACACTGTGAGTAGTAAGTCAAGGTTGACAGTACGTTACCATTGGACAATGAGTTAGCCAATGTGTAAACCCACAAGTCAGTAGGATTGATAGTACCAAATGGAGTAATTGTGTAGACATAAACATTGTAATCGTCCTCAATACTGTTTTAATCGATAAAATGTTTCTTAAACTGGGATTCACTCACCAGTATTTCCGACTGATAAATGTTTTTAAAACGCGTTTCAGGTAACCCAATGTGACAGCCAATTAGTAGAAAGCCAGCTGGAGAGCACTAAAGGCTTGGGGATAATGTGGCTATAAAAGTTACCTAATAAACGATGTTTTAAATTCAATAAGACATGGTTTATCCCTATAAATGTATTGTAATAAGAAACTTGGTTTTTACCCATGTGATTATTAATATAAAATATGGTGGTTTTACTCTGATAAACATTTCCTAACTACGGTCCTGATGAAAATTCCGATGCCACCACAACTGAGATCGCGTCCGCCCGTTCCCGGAAATAAGGGATCTGGGGTTGCGACAGGAGGTGGTATCAGAGCCTAGCACTTCAAATTATTTTGCTCATATTACATATTCATTTTAAAATCCTATATGATGGATGGAAGCTATCATATTCAAATAAGTCCCAACAAGCACTTCATTTGTTTTGAACCATACTAGGCTTGTTTAAATCTTTGACTTCATTAAATCATTTCTTCGATCACGATCACCTTGTGGTGACGTTTTCATAAATCTGAAGCTCGCACTAATATAGTTCGCACACACCATATACAGAATTTAATTATTTATTTATTCTTATTATAAAATCCATTTTGTTGATTATTCCTATAAAAGTAATCTTAACACAATCATGTGCTAAGATAATGATACACAAATTCATGTCATATTTCAATATATCTTTTAACAATTATTACAGCATCAATTGAGCCTTTCGTGATAAATTATTGCTTTATCATTTTCAATCGAAAAACATTATATAAATTTAATTGATTACGGAAACTTACATAAGTAATTACCTAATTTATAATATAGTATTACTATATTTAAAAATTCTTGTTAAAATCATTAAAGGTGAAGAATTTATATTTTTACATATAAAAATTTTGTTTGAGGTATATTCTCATTAAAATTTATGTTTAGTTAATATTAGTTTTATTATTTGTAATAATATATTAGTGTTAATATTATTTTAAATACTAGGGTTATTATCAAGGGCAGGTATTGGATAGCCTAGCCTTAGTTAGGCATGGATTGGCCACCTATGCTTAAACAAGGCAGCACTAACCAATATCCAACCATGATAATGACTAGTTAATATATATAAATTAAGTCATCATACTTATTTAGAAAATTTTAATTATATATAAAAATATTTTACTTTGTACTGTAAGAAGAGACATATTTTCATAAAACAAGTACAAGAATTTGAGGGACAAATAAAATTATATAAATAATTATATATCACATATTTTGTGATAACTATTTACAGTAACTCTCTGGCAAGAAAATGACCATATAAGAATAATATGGTAGTCATCAACTACGTTGGGTTAGGGGAACATTATATTATATAAGAATAGACTCGTTTTCACTTATTTACAACATTTGTAAATACATTCACAACGTTATATGATTTCAAAATGAAAATAAGTAATCAAATAGAATCAACCCATTAAGTGTTATATATTTGCAAAATATTTTACAAATATTTTTGTACAATAAATATTTTTACATCTTTAACTTTCATTTAACGTTATAAATAATAGTGATTTCTTTTACAAAATAATAATACTAAAATATTTTGTAATGTAATAAATTTATTGCAGTATTTTGAAATATATATTACATAGTAAAAAAATTAAGTTATTTTACATAGTATAGTAAAATACTAAAATAATATTTATTGAAAAGTGGTGACCATTTACATAAAAATGTGTAACAAATAATATATATTACATGGTATTTATATTTAAGATACGGTTCAGACAGGAACACAAAATAATATATATTACATTTGCTATACAAATATAATATAATAGTTGGTCATGCCAAAACAACTTGTTCTTATTATATTTCGATCTCTAGGACATAGTGTAAAAAAAATATGATTACTAATAGTATACTATCACATTGTTTTCACAATTAAAACAAATTGGAACACTAAACAATGATACACTAACTCTATTTTCTTTAGGTGTATCTTTGCAATTCACTCATCTCAGCACATTGATTTTCTCATATCATAATTTAATATTTTACAAATCATTTTTCATGCTTTTATTTTTATTTGGAACCTGTCAACTCTAAGTCTCCCTCAGTTGCCAATCAAAGTAAGCTTTCTTTTGACAAAGAATTTTATAGATTCTAAAAAAAAAAAAAAATCATTCACATTCATTTTAAAAATCTATTGATCATATATCTTTTGACTTGAACCTAGTCACTTTGGAAATCATATCATTTCATTTCATTCGTTTGTCATCGATTTCTTGAACTAATTCAGTTAAACCATTGAATCCTACTTATTATACAAAATTCGATATTCTGTGTCATCTACCCTAATATTATTTTTATTAACTAAAAGGTGACATAAGTCTAAAAGAAATATCCAAATACACTTGGGAGCTGGAATCTGAGATAAAGAAAAAGTATTCTTACTTATTCTAGTAAATCTCGAGGACGAGATTTTTATTAAGGTGGGGAGAATGTAACAGCCCTCATTAAAAGTCCTATTTATTTTATTATTTTATCCAATAGGAAACCCTAATTAAGAAACCCAAGTGATTATGTATAAACCCTAAAATTTTCAGAACAATCAGAATCAGGATCAGGGCCCCTAAAACTCAGGGGGGTGTTCCCTACTCAACGATTATCTTCACAAAACGCTGTCAAAATTAAATTTCTCGATTCCGTCAACTCAGCAGGGCTACCCAGGTGACGAAGCAGGCCTACCCTATTTTGCCATCCCAGGCGACACGCGGCACGTGACACGGATTCTTCCACGACTAGCGGGAGGTGCAAATTTTGGGTATAAATAGAAGGGCCTGGCACTTGCATTCTGTTGTTCGTTCGACGATCAAATTCACTTTGTACGTTGAGTTATAGTCGAAACAATCTCAAAACCACTAATTAATAGGGGGTGCTGCTACGATACAGGGTAATAACTCGATCGCTATTACGATTCATTGTCCGATCGATCAATGTACTCAATGGATGTTTAAGTGCTGCCCACATTAGGGTGATGCTTTGTCATTAATCGTTAATTCGATGGATGTTTAAGCATAGCACTTTGTCATTCGTTGTGAGGGTTGATCTCGTGAGTTATCGTAATTGCTGTATTAAGTTACCTACCTAGTTCGTGTGCACCAGGTTACAAGGCTAAATCAATAGGCTAAGCTCTGCCTGTATAAATCTGCAATATATCAAGGATTATCTGTAGACTAAACTTTGGCCGTATGAATCTGCATGATTATAAGTGAGTCATTCTCTTTTTATCAACTATTTTACAATACCTCAAATTATTTTCAAAAGTTATAATTACAGGGACTAAGTCGTGGATATCTTGAATCACTGGCTAGTGGGGTATTGTGCACATTACTAATTTTCTCCTAGTTAGGTTCATTGACCTACTAGGGATAATCATCACTATTTAGGTTCATTGATCTAATAGTGGTATGACCATCGTCACCATTGTGACTTGTCACCATTGTGACAGAGCGCCAGATAAAAATAAGATAGAAGCCATTGTAATCGCTCTTATGCTGTAATTAATAACTATGCATCATTATGCAAAATGAATGATTCACTCAGTATTTCCTGCTGACAAAACCTTTTTAAAACGCGTTTCAGGTAATTACAGTAGATTGGAGTAAAAGATGGATACGGCACTGATAGGCATCAAGAAGTGGCTTATTTTATTAATTAAATTAAATTAAGAAATATTGTTTTATGTAATTAAATTTATCTTTATTAAAGCTACCTTTGTAAAACATAGGTTTATCCCAACTATTTAATAAATAAAATCCGGTGTTTTTAAACTCTGATATTTTTCCTAACTCACGGTCCTGATGAAATTTCCGTTGCAATATTTTTAAAAGTAATCACCGGTACCACTGGGCTGTTCGCGGCTCCCGATTCCGTCTAGGGTGGGTCGGGGGCCGTGACAGTTAGTTTACAGAATGAGTGACCAAGGACCTTCAGAAATGAATCATCAGTTGTCTGATTCACCTAAGAGTGAAGGTACCTGATCACAGCCTGCCCTTTCTGGGTATTCTGCTGATCAGGAAGAAGGAGTGTTTTCTTTTAGAGCTCAATCTGAAGAACCATTTCCTAATAAGAAACGAGGATGGTTCAGTAAAGAAGCTTTTGCTCGTAGGAAGAGAATGCGAAAATTGCAACAGCAAAGAGTTCTAGCAGCTGCTAAACGTAGAACAGATGCCAATACGCAGGATATGCTTAATAGAAGCCTAGCCAATTTCCATATCCTAGCTACAACTGCTGCTGATCCAAGTCTGGAACAATTAGTAGCCCCACAACCACAAAACCCAGAACAACCTATGGAGATAGAAAACCAGGAAAACCAAGTGGAGATGCATGACTTTAATCCAGAAGAAATTCCTAGGATACCTGCACCAAACCCCCTAGACCCAAATTACGACCCCTGGTGGGACGACAATAGGGACTTTGTGCAACGTTACCCTATCCAGGAATATCCACCTATACAGAACATAGAAGCCTACCCAGGTATGGAACCTTTAGATCCCTATTACCATGATAACTATATTAGGGAGATTTTAGAGGATCCTTACCAATTTCAGGAACTATCACCCCCGTATCAGGAAACCGCACCCCAGATTCCAAACCCAGTCCGAGAACCTGCACCCCCAATGAGTGCAGAAAACGTGCAAGAACTTAGGACTTTTGGGGAGGAAATTTTAGAAAGCAGTGAGAGAATGCGTCAGGTGGGAGAACGTCTCGTATGGAAATACGATGAACGTAATATGGATTTTTGGATAAATCCATATCCGTGAATGAGATGGTGAAACGATGGTAGTAATAGTAATATAATATATAAAATATGTGTGTATGGATGCATAGTACTATTAGTGTAATTTTCTTTCTGTTGGTATTGTAATCTTTATTTCAGTACTATTGTGTAATAGACGCATAGTATATGAAAAGAGTATAGTCGCAATGATCGACGCTTTTGGCAAAAATGCGTGTCATGTGATTAACTATATTAAGATATTATTTGTGATATTAATATGGGGTAATTGTTTAAAATTCAGATGGCCGACGAAGAAAATCAAGGAAATCTGAATAACGTTAACTAGAGTAACATTAACGTGGTTAATGAAAATCCAAGCATCAATAACAATGGAAACCAATTGGATAATAGTGCTATCCAACACATAGTAGCACAGGGAATTATAGATGCAATGCCATTTATCCTTCAAACTGTTAAAGATGCTGATAATAAAAGTAAGCATAGCAGTAAGCGACCAGTTGAACCAGAAAACAGCGTGAACAATGGACCTGTACTTCAATTGCCTATTCCCAAAAGAAGAAGAACCATGCCTTATGGTTGTTCTTATAAAGAATTCTGGTCTTGTAAACCAATGGAATTCTCGGGTAACGAAGGGGCTATTGCAACCTTACGCTGGATAGAGAAGACTGAGGCAGTCTTAAGGATAAGCAAGTGTGCTGAAGAAGATAGGATACTGTTTGCTTCTAATCTGTTTAAGAATGCAGCACTAGAATGGTGGAACACTATCCTCCAGACAAGAGGAAGTGATCAAACCTACAATATGGAATGGGAAGAATTTAAGAACAATGTAGAAAGGAAATTCTGCCCACCCAATGAGAAGGAACAGATAGCAAACAAATTCCTAAACCTTAGGATGACTGGTGTGGATAGTAAAGGATACACTAAAATATTCTTTGAATATGCTAGAATAGTGCCAACCCTTGCTTCACCAGAACCAGTGTTAATCTCCCGTTATATTTGGGGATTAATTGGAGAGATTAGACATGTAGTCAAGGCAGCTATACCTCAAACTATAGAAGAAACTGTGGAACTAGCCAATACCTTGATAGATGAGTTAATCCGTACTAGAGAAGAAGACCAGAGGAGAAACCTAACCCAAAGGCTTACTCAAGAATTTCGTTCTGGAAATTTCAACCGTAGGAACGTAGGTTCTACCTCTGCACCATACTGCAAGGTTTGCAAGATGCCAGGACACAAGGAAGAAAATTGCAAGAGGAAATCCAGCAATGGATTATGCTACAACTGTGGAGAAAAAGGTCATATCAGGCCAAACTGTCCGAAATTGGCCCCAGCTGCAAACAACAAAAATACTAAAAATGCTAGAGCATTTGTTCTGACTGCAGAAGAAGTCAAGATGATCCCAGACGTTATAGCTGGTACGTTTTTAGTTAATGATATATTTGCTAAAGTATTATTTGACTCTGGTGCGAACCAAAGTTTTATTAATACATCGTTTTGCAAAATTCTAAATAGTCATTAACTAAACTACCACAAGAATGTCTAGTAGAGACAGCTAATGGAGAAACCGTTAGAATTTCTGAAATCTTGCAGGGAGCAAGTATAGAAATTTCAAATCAGAAATTTATTGCAAATCTTTATCCCATGAATCTGGCAGGATTCGATGTTGTTTTAGGAATGGATTGGTTAATAGCCAATAAAGCCAATATTTTATGTGATCAAAAGTCAATACAAGTGAATTCACCGAAAGGTAAAACGATCACAATTAAAGGAGATAAGCGGTTTAGATCCACTAAATTAATCTCTGTGATGAAAACTGCAAGTTCTATAAGAAAAGGTTCTATAGTGTATTTGATTTCTATAGTCACTAACACTAAAGGAAAAGAACTAAAAGATATTCCAATAGTATCCCAATTTTCAGATGTCTTTCCAGAAGAATTACCAGGACTACCTCCAGACAGAGAAGTTGAATTCAGGATTCATCTACTACCCGGAACAACACCAATTGCCAAAGCACCCTACCGTTTGGCACCCGCTGAAATGCAAGAACTAAAGAAACAATTAGACAAATTGTTGGAGAAAGGATTTATACAGCCAAGTTCGTCGCCATGGGGAGCGCCGATACTGTTTGTTAAAAAGAAGGACGGATCAATGCGTATGTGCATTGATTACCGTGAATTAAACAAAGTCACGATTAAGAATCAGTACCCATTACCGAGAATCGATGATCTGTTTGATCAATTGCAAGGAGCTCGATTTTTCTCAAAAATCGATTTAAGGTCAGGATATCATCAGTTTAAGGTACAGGAAGAGGACATTCCTAAAACCGCTTTCAGAACAAGGTATGGCCATTATGAATTTACTGTCATGCCATTTGGTTTAACCAATGCCCCAGCTGCATTTATGGACATGATGAACCGAATATGTAAACCATATTTGGATAAATTCATAATTGTTTTCATAGATGATATTCTAATTTACTCTAAGAGTAAAGAGGATCATGCAAAACATTTGCATGCACTTTTAAGTCTATTAAGAAAAGAAAAATTTTATGCTAAGTTTTCTAAGTGCGAATTTTGGTTAGAACAGGTGCAATTCCTTGGACACCTAGTCAATCATGAAGGAATTCATGTAGATCCAACAAAAATTGAAGCAATTACTAAATGGAAAACCCCTGAGTCACCAACCGAGGTTAGAAGTTTCTTAGGATTGGCCGGTTATTATAGAAGATTTATTCAAGATTTTTCTAGAATAGACATTCCCTTAACTAAGTTAACTTGTAAATCTGTTAAGTTTGAATGGGGACCAAAACAAGAAGAAACCTTTAGAATTCTTAAGCAAAGATTGACCCATACACCCATACTAGCATTACCAGAAGGAGCTGAAGACTTTGTAGTCTATTGTGATGCTTCTAGATTAGGTTATGGATGTGTATTAATGCAACGCCAAAAGGTTATAGCTTATGCATCAAGACAACTTAAAAATCATGAAGAGAATTATTCAACCCATGATTTAGAGTTAGGAGCTATAATTTTTGCTCTTAAGATTTGGAGACATTACCTTTATGGTAGTAAGTTTACTGTATTCACCGATCATAAAAGTTTAAGGTATGTTTTTAGGCAAAAGGAATTGAATATGAGACAAAGACGTTGGATGGAATTTCTTAGTGATTATGATTGTGATATCCAGTATCATGAAGGAAAAGCAAATGTAGTGGCAGATGCTTTAAGCCGAAAGTATCATGAAAAGCCAAAAAGGGTACGTTCTCTTAAATTAAATCTACAAGTAGATTTAAATGAACAAATAAGAGAAGCACAAGAATCCGTAATCAAGGATGATTCTGAAAAATTAAAAGGTATGTTAAAAGAATTAAAACAAGGAACAGATGGAATTTGGATATTCCATGAAAAGAGAATGTGGATACCTAAATTAGGAAATCTACGTCATCGGATATTAGAAGAAGCCCATAAGTCTAAATATACGATGCATCCAGGAAGTGATAAAATGTACCAGGATTTAAGGAAAAATTTCTGGTGGATAGGAATGAAAAAGGACATAGCAACCTATGTTTCTAAATGTTTAACTTGTTCACAAGTTAAAGCTGAACATCAGAAACCCTCAGGTTTGTTACAGCAATTAGAAATGCCAGTTTGGAAATGGGAATTAATAACAATGGATTTTGTTACTAAATTACCCAAAACTAAGAAAGGAAATGATACACTCTGGGTGATTGTAGATAGGCTAACTAAGTCAGCTCATTTCTTACCAATGAAGGAAACAATTAGTATGGAACAATTATCTAAATTGTATGTAAATGAAATTGTTTCTTTACATGGTATTCCTTTATCAATTGTTTCTGATAGGGATAGTCGATTTACCTCTCATTTTTGGTCAAGTTTCCAAAAGGCAATGGGAACCAAGTTAAAATTAAGCACAGCTTATCATCCTCAAACGGACGATGGAGGACATGCTTAGAGCTTGTGTAATTGATTTTGGAGGTAATTGGGACGATCACTTGCCTTTAATAGAATTTTCTTATAATAATAGTTATCACACAAGTATCAATGCTGCACCATTCGAAGCACTTTATGGACGAAAGTGCCGAACCCAGTCTGTTGGGCAGAAATTAGGGAAAAGCAACTATCTGGACCTGAGATAGTACAAGAAACAACTGACAAGATAATGCAAGTCAAGGAACGACTGAAAGTAGCACGTGATCGACAAAAGAGTTATGCCAATAACCGACGCAAGCCGTTGGAGTTTCAAGTAGGAGATAAAGTATTGTTAAAAGTCTCTCCTTGGAAAGGAGTGGTAAGATTCATCAAAAGAGGAAAAGCTAAGTCCCAGGTATATTGGACCTTTTGAGATTATTAAAAGAATAGGACTTGTGGCCTATCAGCTACAACTTCCGGAGGAAATGGCAGGAATACATGACGTGTTTCATGTATCTAATCTCAAGAAATGGTTAGCTGATGAATCACTGATATTGCCTCTTAAGGATATAGAGGTAAATGAACAACTCAAATTTGTAGAAAGGCCTCTACAAATTGAAGACAGGAAAATTAAGAATCTCAAGCATAAAAGACTAGTTCTAGTCAAAGTGAAGTGGGACTCCAAAAGAGGACCTGAGTATACATGGGAGCTCGAGTCAGAAATGCAAAGGAAATATCCGCATTTATTCCAGTAGATCTCGAGGACGAGCTCTAAAACAGGGTGGGGAGAATGTAACAACCCTCGGTAAAACCAACACCCTTATAAATATTATGACACTCCAGTATATTATAAAATATCCCAATATGTTTTATATTACACCCCATATGTGAAAACCGAGCCCGAATTATGTTTTAACATATAAAATAAATCAAAAATAAGAAAAATAGAGTTGAGGCGGCCTGCGTAGCCCCACCCCAACATCTCACGCGGGCGGTATCAAGACTAGAATTGACTCCGCTGAATCCTTTAGTTCAAGTGGGCCGCGTAAGAGTTCTTGATAGTTAACGCGGGCAGCTAGAGATCATGAAACGCGGAGACATCCGGTGCTGACACGTGTCGACATCGTGGTGGTCTAGAGGATGACCGGGACAAGCTATATGTTGACCAGGTGGTTGACGCGGGCCGCGTAAGGCTTAGCCTTATCTTACGCTGGCCGCCTGGAAGTCAGAATCCAGCACTATATATAGAACTCATCAGTTTACATTTTTCGTCGCTCACATTTCAATCTCAAATCACAATTTCTGTAGAGAAGTTATAAATACACGGGTATTATACCCCTAATTAGCGAGGTTCTGCTCCGTTGTAAGTATTATAACCCCAGTTTCGTAATTGTTACGCTGCCCGATTGATTTAGGGTTCCATAACAACTGTCGTGGTTCTGCCCGATGTAGTTGTTGGAATGCCGTCTCGGGGAGGGTATCATTAATATTTTAAAAGGGTTATGATACTAACCAATGTGCATTTGTATAAATTATAGATAATATCCAGGAAACCCTTACAAGAAGATTAAGATAGCAATGTGAGTAATCCTTCTTTTTGTGTAAACCTTTTTGTGAGTTTATCCTCTTTTTTGTTAACATTTTTGGAATATACAATGTGATTATGCGGTGATTGAGTCTTTATAGTTCTACAATTACTGCCGGTATGTTAGGGTTTTGTATACAAAATTTACTACACTGTGAGTAGTAAGTCAAGGTTGACAGTACGTTACCATTGGACAATGAGTTAGCCAATGTGTAATATGACCCACAAGTCAGTAGGATTGATAGTACCAAATGGAGTAATTGTGTAGACATAAACATTGTAATCGTTGTCACACCCCGACCACGTAGAACATACAAAACGTGGCGGAAATGTCGGGGAGTGTTGTAACAGAATTAATTGTTTCAAATCCATGGCAATTGAAGTTTCGTTTTATTAATCAAACATGAGAGTTTACATTGTTTTAAACAAGAAACAAAGAGTACATAACATAAATTAACTAGTTCTTGTCTCGTTTTAAGTCACTAAGGCACAGGTCCGCCTAAGTATGTCTTGATAAGTCCTATGCATCATCTCCTGAAAACACATGTGAAAATAGGTACGTCAGCATAAAAATGCCTGTGAGATACATAGGTTTTGTGAAAATAGGATTCATGACTTATGTTTGAGAAAATGTTTAGTCATGAACCTTGTAATTTGCTTTGTCTTGTAAATCATTTGAAAAACGATAAGATCAGATGATATGTATAAATAAGAGAATAATGTATGGTTAAATGAATAACCATGTAAAATGAGTTTGTATAAGATAAGTTGTCTGTAAAACAATGTATTGTGAAAAGTATGCTATTTGTATAAAATGTTATATGTCCAAATTGAAATGATTCAAATAACGCTACGATATGTAATACCATACAATCACTTATATATAGGAAGTACCAGCGGCGTATCCACCATGCTTGTATCATATTACACACGCCTCGTTACTTAAATCACTTACCCAAACAAACCACCAATGTAAGATGTCTATGTTTAAACCAATTGCCAAATGTATTGAATAATATGTCAAAATGTTTATGTCAAGATGTAAATCATGTAATGTATAACCAATGTCAATAATGTTTATGTGTCAAATGTAAATCATGTAATGTATAACCAATGTCAATAATGTTTATGTGTCAAATGTAAATCATGTAATGTGTATCCAAAATGTAAGCATGTGATGAATAATAAATGTACTAAGTATGCAACAAATGAACATACATAGCATGTGAACTGTACTAAGTATGCAACAATAGACATACATAGCATGTGACGTGAAACAACTGTACTAAGTATGCAACAATAGACATACATAGCACGTGACGTGAAACAACTGTACTAAATATGCACACAATAGACATACATAGCACGTGACGTGAAACAACTGTACTAAATATGCACACAATGGGCATACATAGCATGAAATGTAATGTAAAACAATGTACTATAAGTGTACTATTGAACATAGCATGTATATGATGTGAAAACAGGAAAGCATGAAAGTAACAAGTAGGCACATGTGTTTCACCCCAAAACAGTTTGGAAAACAGTAAAAGAGGGGTCTATGTACTCACTTGAGATTGCTTAGTAGTCCTTGAGTAACAACCAAACAATGCTAGAGATCACGGATATCAAACGGCACCTAATATAGGTAACTATGTTAATAAACCGGACCTAGATCGGAGGATTGGATAGAATGAGGGTTTGTAAACCAAACGAGTATAAGAACTCATGTAGTATGGTTCAACAAAGCCTACATACTAAATGAAACCTAACCTAAGTGCTTACGACCCATTACGACCAGTTTAGGTAGCTTATGCTACTTTAACGCGTCGATTGCGTAAAACGCGTTCGGAACGCCTAACTAGTCCTATGACAAGTAAAATATGCCTTAACATATCTAATATTGTTACTAAATCAGTTTAGATACCAAAAGTTATGTTACATATGCTTAAAATGAATTTTGGCGTAAAAAGGGCATTTTGGTAATTTACCTAAGGCATATAAACTACCTATCATACAACTACTTAAACGAAGCGACCATAAGGTATAACCTCGGAAGGTTATTCCCTATATACTATGGTCACCTAATGTATTTGGTCGGATCCTAATGATCGACCAAATGGGTCGGGTTCGAAGGTATAAGCGATTTATTAGATCGCTTACCCTTACGACCCTAGACAACGTGGTAATCAGTAGGCGTAGTCCCAAGGGACTATAACCATCGTGATTACAATCACGTTGCAAAGTTCAAACGAACTTCGCATTGACCATAAACTGGTCAACGCAGAAAGTCAAACAAAGTTTGACTTTCGGACTCGAAAAGCAATAAAAGAATGAAGGAATACTTACGAAGGGTCCCCGAATGCTAATCTCGATCCAAGTAACTCAGGTATGAAACAATGGTTTCAACTTAGAGTTTCTCAAATCAAAATTCTTGTGGGTTTTGCAAATGAAGGCATGGGGTATTTATTGGATTTCCCGAACCGTTAGGATCGTTTTTGAAAAACGTGCTTCAATCTTGGCCAAACACTTGCACCCATGGTATTGTAATACCATGTGCACATCAAACCAGCCCATAGATTCCCCAAAACCATGTGCAACAAGTGGAACGGACCAGATTCGATGTTTCTGCACATTCTGCTGTCTGGGACTGACGCGGTCCGCGTAAAGTTTAAGCTTGGGTTTACGCCCCAGGCCTAAGAACTTTGACAGATTTACATTTTTAGCCCCTGCATGCCCAAAACTTGGTTTTCGATGCATTTTTGACACGTATAAGCCCCGTTAACCCCATTTCAAGGCTCTAAAATGAAGTTAAAGTATTGGAAACTAAAAACATGCTCAAAAATATATCGGATGTCGGTTCGTTTGGCCGTACGATCGCGATGTTCGCTTAATTACGACGGAATGCGCATAAGCGCGAAAAACGATCCAAATGACGCGACGAATGGATTTTTCTCAAGCCAAACACTAAAATAAAATATTTTAGTGCTTACATAAATTTTTGGATGTCCGGATGTATTCAGAACGTAAGTTATGCGCGAAAATGCAAACTTATGCACTTTTTGACGCTTTTAGTCCCTGAATGACCAAAAAGTTTATTTAAGCACACCGTACCCCTCAAAGCCTATTTCTAAGCTATGTAAAGGATATTTAGGGTGTGTTTAACTTATGGCCATGTTCCGGAATGTCTGTTACAATTCAAATTGACATACTTTCGCAGTTTGTCAAATTTAGTCCCTGTAAGTGAATTAACTTGATTTCGGCATACCAAACCATCCAAAACTTATTTCTAAGTTATGTAGAGGTATTTTAAGGCATGTTAAGCCTATGTCACTATTCCGGAGTGTTTGTTGCATTAAACTGGTTATATTTACGCATCAGTGCGTGTATAACCTTCCAGAAAGCGATTTAGAGCTTGAAATCGAACAAGAATTGATATGTGCAAACGATACACATATTTTTACAAATCCCAAGTATGAAATACAATATTTCATTGGTTTGGCATTTGTTTGATGATTGAAGTGACACAGGTGTCACAGTCTCCCCTACTTTAGGAAATTTCGTCCCGAAATTTATTCGTAGGAGTCTATCTGTGACTTTGTGCCAAATAACCACCAGAGATATGAAAGGCATAATCCTGAAATTTCCTTAACGGACATTCTTCAGAAACGAAAATGAACATAATGAGTCATTTTCCACCATTTCTTCAGAAACGAAAATGAACGGGATGAGTCATTTTCCACGCTTTCTTCAGGAACGAAAATGAACAGAATGAGTCATTTTCCACCATTTCTTCAGAAACGAAAATGAACAGAATGAGTCATTTTCCACCATTTCTTCAGAAACGAAAATGAACAGAATGAGTCATTTTCCACCATTTCTTCAGAAACGAAAATGAACGGGATGAGTCATTTTCCACCATTTCTTCAGAAACGAAAATGAACGGGATGAGTCATTTTCCACGATTTCTTCAGGAACGAAAATGAACAAAATGAGTCATTTTCCACCATTTCTTCAGAAACGAAAATGAACGGGATGAGTCATTTTCCACGATTTCTTCAGGAACAAAAATGAACAGAATGAGTCATTTTCCACCATTTCTTCAGAAACGAAAATGAACGGGATGAGTCATTTTCCACCATTTCTTTAGAAACGAAAATGAACAGAATGAGTCATTTCTAGACACACGACCAAACTTGTTGTGGTTTCTGTGCACTGAATTTCATAATTATGTATGCATCCATAATTACGCAATTCCTTGCACAGTCCGCACAATTTGTTTGTAATGTGAAGGGGAGGAAAAATCAAACCTGTGATGAGTGTGACTAGACTACCATAAGGTCCTTTTAATTAGATCAACAAATGATCCTTTTAATTAGGCCACCAAGGAGTCCTTTCAGCTATCTCATCACATGATATTCCTAACCAGATTTTTGGATCAATCTGTTTAACTAGACCACTCAAGGGGTCTAATTATGGAATAGTACAATATAATCCAAGGGTCTTTACTATTACGTAAAAGCCCATTGAGGATTTAATACAGTACTTTTGGATATCCTACTATGAATTCCTTATACGAAGATATGGAAGGTTCTACGAGGATTTGGATAACAAAACATGGATTACACAAAAACATAAAAGGGAACACATAAGCACATAATCACATAGTTGTTTAACTTGATTATTAATTTGTTATTAACTTGTTATCGATTGAAAATGGATGTGGAAACCAGTTGATAGACTTCGATGTCCTCTGGGATCTATCTGAAAAGATAGGAAGATCTCCCAAAAATTCGATTTTGTTTTCAAAGAAACGTAATATTTGAATTAAGGAACACAACATTTTTAGGATTTACGGAAATACCCTTAGGTACCCTATTAATGATTTATAGAGGTACTTTGGGTATTCGTCCAGTGTTGTAACTTGCGCCTTGTACTTCGTTTCCTTGGGAGAAACGGGTACTTAGGAATTTTATGGACAACGCAAGAGATCATAAAATAGAAAAATCTTGGGGGGTAGTTTGCTTTTCAAGGAATACGATTCCTTGATTGTCGGTATTGTAAGGGATATGTTCTTTATACATATAACCTCATAAATACATTGCAATGTAAATAAAAGATTTATTTATAAACAATGATAACAACTGTTTCATGGACCTTGACAACAAAAGAAAATAATACATAAGACGTAATTATTTCTAAAGGGTGTTGTCTTCTAGTCGGTCAGATGCTCATCCCTGTGCTGGATTAGCATTAGCAAGCTTCGGGCAATTTCTTCGGAAATGACCCATCTCGCCACAATTGTAGCAAGAACCTGGTGGAAAGCGAGCTTGAGCAGGATTGTTGTCAGCTTGATTTGGTGCAACTGCTGCTACGCAAACTTTTGCTGTATGACCTTTACGTCCACAAATTTGGCATTCGCGGCACTTCACATTAGCATGATGATGAAGGTTACATTGGTTGCACAAGGGTGAAGTTCCATTGTATGGCTTCCTAGCAGGGGGTTGAGCAGGTTGGTTGGGGACGGCTTGATCATTGTGAGTAACCATGGCGAAGTTCTGAGAAGCCTTTCGCTTCTTTGACTTCTTAGGGGATCCAGTCTGTTCATCCATGGTCTTTGATTCCTCGATTGGTTTCGATTCCTCGACCGGTTTCTTGTCACCCTTTCGGAAAAGCTTACGTTTCCTGATCTGAGATTCAGTCAAGGTTGCAGCTAGCTCAATGGCCTGCCTAACCGTAGTGGGGTTACTACCAGTAACTATGTCCTGAACTGAGTCAGGGAGACCATCAATGTATTTTTCGATCGCCTTATCCAGAGGCGTAACCATGGTAGGACACAACAGGCTCAACTCCTCATATCGATCAGTGTAGGCTCGATGTTCACCGCTGTCTTGTTTAAGATCGTCGAATTCCCTTTCCAAGGCCCTGATCTCGTGACGAGGACAGAATTCCTTCATCATCAGTGCTCTAAGTTCTTCCCACGTTTGAGCCAGTGCCACTTCGGCACCCCTATCTCTCACCACACCGTTCCACCACGTCAAAGCTCGTTTCTCAAAGACACTAGATGCGAAATCTACCTTTCGCTCGTTTGGACATTGAACATGCCTGAAGGTGCTCTCTAGACTCTCGAACCATTGCAGAAGTGCAGTCGCTCCTTGAGACCCAGAAAACTTTGATGGCTTAGCTGAGTTGAACGTCTTGAAGTTGCAGAGGGCATTATTGTTGTTGAGAGCTTGGTGACATTGGGCAACGATGTTCGGGATTGCAGCAGTTATTTGCTGTGTAATGACAGCTGCCAGATCTTCAATAGATACCGGATTTTCGCGTCATGGAGGCATTCTAAAAGGGGAAACAAGAGAGAAAATAAATGAAATGGCATTGGGTAAGAATAGGATGTTACAATTACAGAACAAAAATCATGGGTGTTGGTCATTTGTTTGAACCACGAAGCAAACAAACAACACAAAGGCTGAATCAAAGCAAATAGATCCTCATAGTGTATCGCGAAGACATGCTCGCCTATAAGTGGACACTCACCCCAAGAGTTCCCAGGTAAGAGTGAATGGTCCGATTATGTGGATTTGTACGAACACTCTAGCCTTAGACAGAAAACTCAGGGTACAGGCATTCACTCTTCCAGTTTCCACGTGTTCACACTATTTAGGACCCAAAACTTTGACGAGATTTTGAAAACTCAAAGGGGTTCAAAACCTTATAACAGAGGGTTCAAAACCTAGTAATCAATCATCCTAGAACAGATGATTAGTTTTCAAAGCGGTTTTGAAGTTTATGTTCTTGTTGTGGTCGTCACCTAAGGATAGGTGACGGTATTGTTTTATGACTAAACGCAAGTGAACTCGCGTTAGGGTCCTAAGAAGGTTATAGACTAGGTCAAAGTATTACTAATAACCTAATTCCCTATAACCATTGGCTCTGATACCAACTTTTCTGTCACACCCCAACCACGTAGAACATACAAAACGTGGCGGAAATGTCGGGGAGTGTTGTAACAGAATTAATTGTTTCAAATCCATGGCAATTGAAGTTTCGTTTTATTAATCAAACATGAGAGTTTACATTGTTTTAAACAAGAAACAAAGAGTACATAACATAAATTAACTAGTTCTTGTCTCGTTTTAAGTCACTAAGGCACAGGTCCGCCTAAGTATGCCTTAATAAGTCCTATGCATCATCTCCTGAAAACACATGTGAAAATAGGTACGTCAGCATAAAAATGCCTGTGAGATACATAGGTTTTGTGAAAATAGGATTCATGACTTATGTTTGAGAAAATGTTTAGTCATGAACCTTGTAATTTGCTTTGTCTTGTAAATCATTTGAAAAACGATAAGATCAGATGATATGTATAAATAAGATAATAATGTATGGTTAAATGAATAACCATGTAAAATGAGTTTGTATAAGATAAGTTGTTTGTAAAACAATGTATTGTGAAAAGTATGTTATTTGTATAAAATGTTATATGTCCAAATTGAAATGATTCAAATAACGCTACGATATGTAATACCATACAATCACTTATATATAGGAAGTACCAGCGGCGTATCCACCATGCTTGTATCATATTACACACGCCTCGTTACTTAAATCACTTACCCAAACAAACCACCAATGCAAGATGTCTATGTTTAAACCAATTGCCAAATGTATTGAATAATATGTCAAAATGTTTATGTCAAGATGTAAATCATGTAATGTATAACCAATGTCAATAATGTTTATGTGTCAAATGTAAATCATGTAATGTATAACCAATGTCAATAATGTTTATGTGTCAAATGTAAATCATGTAATGTGTATCCAAAATGTAAGCATGTGATGAATAATAAATGTACTAAGTATGCAACAAATGAACATACATAGCATGTGAACTGTACTAAGTATGCAACAATAGACATACATAGCATGTGACGTGAAACAACTGTACTAAGTATGCAACAATAGACATACATAGCACGTGACGTGAAACAACTGTACTAAATATGCACACAATAGACATACATAGCACGTGACGTGAAACAACTGTACTAAATATGCACACAATGGGCATACATAGCATGAAATGTAATGTAAAACAATGTACTATAAGTGTACTATTGAACATAGCATGTATATGATGTGAAAACAGGAAAGCATGAAAGTAACAAGTAGGCACATGTGTTTCACCCCAAAACAGTTTGGAAAACAGTAAAAGAGGGGTCTATGTACACACTTGAGATTGCTTAGTAGTCCTTGAGTAACAACCAAACAATGCTAGAGATCACGGATATCAAACGGCACCTAATATAGGTAACTATGTTAATAAACCGGACCTAGATCGGAGGATTGGATAGAATGAGGGTTTGTAAACCAAACGAGTATAAGAACTCATGTAGTATGGTTCAACAAAGCCTACATACTAAATGAAACCTAACCTAAGTGCTTACGACCCATTACGACCAGTTTAGGTAGCTTATGCTACTTTAACGCGTCGATTGCGTAAAACGCGTTTGGAACGCCTAACTAGTCCTATGACAAGTAAAATATGCCTTAACATATCTAATATTGTTACTAAATCAGTTTAGATACCAAAAGTTATGTTACATATGCTTAAAATGAATTTTGGCGTAAAAAGGGCATTTTGGTAATTTACCTAAGGCATATAAACTACCTATCATACAACTACTTAAACGAAGCGACCATAAGGTATAACCTCGGAAGGTTATTCCCTATATACTATGGTCACCTAATGTATTTGGTCGGATCCTAATGATCGACCAAATGGGTCGGGTTCGAAGGTATAAGCGATTTATTAGATCGCTTACCCTTACGACCCTAGACAACGTGGTAATCAGTAGGCGTAGTCCCAAGGGACTATAACCATCGTGATTACAATCACGTTGCGAAGTTCAAACGAACTTCGCATTGACCATAAACTGGTCAACGCAGAAAGTCAAACAAAGTTTGACTTTCGGACTCGAAAAACAATAAAAGAACGAAGGAATACTTACGAAGGGTCCCCGAATGCTAATCTCGATCCAAGTAACTCAGGTATGAAACAATGGTTTCAACTTAGAGTTTCTCAAATCAAAATTCTTGTGGGTTTTGCAAATAAAGGCATGGGGTATTTATAGGATTTCCCGAACCATTAGGATCGTTTCTTGGAAAACGTGCTTCAATCTTGGCCATACACTTGCACCCATGGTATTGTAATACCATGTGCACATCAAACCAGCCCATAGATTCCCCAAAACCATGTGCAACAAGTGGAACGGACCAAATTAGATGTTTCTGCACATTCTGCTGTCTGGGACTGACGCGGGCCGCGTAAATTTTAAGCTTGGGTTTACGCCCCAGGCCTAAGAACTTTGACAGATTTACATTTTTAGCCCCTGCATGCCCAAAACTTGGTTTTCGATGCATTTTTTACACGTATAAGCCCCGTTAACCCCATTTCAAGGCTCTAAAATGAAGTTAAAGTATTGGCAACTCAAAACATGCTCAAAAATATATCGGATGTCGTTCGTTTGGCCGTACGATCGCGATGTTCGCTTAATTACGACGGAATGCGCATAAGCGCGAAAAACGATCCAAATGATGCGACGAATGGATTTTTCTCAAGCCAAACACTAAAATAAAATATTTTAGTGCTTACATAAATTTTTGGATGTCCGGATGTATTCAGAACGTAAGTTATGCGCGAAAATGCAAACTTATGCACTTTTTGACGCTTTTAGTCCCTGAATGACCAAAAAGTTTATTTAAGCACACCGTACCCCTCAAAGCCTATTTCTAAGCTATGTAAAGGATATTTAGGGTGTGTTTAACTTATGGCCATGTTCTGGAATGTCTGTTACAGTTCAAATTGGCATACTTTCACAGTTTGTCAAATTTAGTCCCTGTAAGTGAATTAACTTGATTTCGGCATACCAAACCATCCAAAACTTATTTCTAAGTTATGTAGAGGTATTTTAAGGCATGTTAAGCCTATGTCACTATTCCGGAGTGTTTGTTGCATTAAACTGGTTATATTTACGCATCAGTGCGTGTATAACCTTCCAGAAAGCGATTTAGAGCTAGAAATCGAACAAGAATTGATATGTGCAAACGATACACATATTTTTACAAATCCCAAGTATGAAATACAATATTTCATTGGTTTGGCATTTGTTTGATGGTTGAAGTGACACAGGTGTCACAATCGTCCTCAATACTGTTTTAATCGATAAAATGTTTCTTAAACTGGGATTCACTCACCAGTATTTCCGACTGACAAATGTTTTTAAAACGCGTTTCAGGTAACCCAATGTGACAGCCAATTAGTAGAAAGCCAACTAGAGAGCACTAAAGGCTTGGGGATAATGTGGCTATAAAAGTTACCTAATAAACGATGTTTTAAATTCAATAAGATAGGGTTTATCCCTATAAATGTATTGTAATAAGAAACTTGGGTTTTACCCATGTGATTATTAATATAAAATATGGTGGTTTTACTCTGATAAACATTTCCTAACTACGGTCCTGATGAAAATTCCGCTGCGAGATTAAATAACCTGATACCACCACAACTGAGATCGCGTCCGCCCGTTCCCGGAAATAAGGGATCGGGGGTTGCGACAGAAGACAATTACAAATTTATCCAAGTACGGTTTACAGATTCTATTCATCATGTAAATGAATGCTGCAGGTGCATTCGTTAATCCGAAGGGCATGACTGTAAACTCGTAATGACCATACCTAGTCCTGAAAGCAATTTTAGGTATGTCTTCTTCTTGTACCTTCAATTGATGATATCCGGAGCGTAAATCTATCTTAGAAAAATATCTAGCTCCTTGAAGTTGATCAAACAGATCATCAATCCTAGGTAATGGGTATCGATTCTTAATTGTAATTTTATTTAATTCCCTATAATCGATACACATTCGCATTGACCCGTCCTTTTTCTTTACAAACAACATTGGTGCTCCCCAAGGGGATGAACTAGGTTGTATAAAACCTTTGCTTAATAATTCATCTAATTGCTTTTTAAGTTCTAACATTTCGGTGGGTGCTAACCGATAAGGTGCCTTGGCTATCGGTGTAGTTCCAGGAATTAGATGAATTCTAAATTCTACTTCCCTGTCGGGTGGTAATCCCGGGAGTTCTTCCGGAAATACATCTGGGTATTCTGAGACTACATGAATCTCCTTAATTTCTTTATCCTTAGTACTAATGATTACAGAAATCATATATACTATTCCTTGCTTTCGTTCATAACTAGCAACTTTCATTACTGAAATGAACTTCATGGGTTTACGTGGCTTATCTCCTATAATCATGATTACTTCTCCGGTGGGTGCACGAATTTCTATGGAATTCTTATCACATAGAATTCGAGCATGATTGGCTACTAACCAATCCATTCCTAACACAACATCGAATTCAGCTAATTTCATAGGTAGTAGGTTTGCAGAAAATTTATGACCTAAAAGTTCTATAATTCCTTTTTGCAAAACCTTATCTATGCTAACAGAATTTCCATCTGCTGTTTCGACTGTTAAAATCTGCCTAAAGTTGGTCAAAGGTAAATTAAGAGCTTGGCAGAATGAAGTATTGATAAAACTTTGGTTTGCACCAGAGTCAAATAATACTTTTGCATATACGTTGTGAACTAAGAACGTACCAGCTATCACATCTGGAATGAGTTATGCTTCTTGAGTGGTCAGCTGGAATGCTCTGACATTCTTTTTAGTAGCTCCATCGGCTGTCTTGGCTTTGTTTTCTACTGGTTTAACCAATTTAGGACATTCTGTTTTGAAATGTCCTGTTTCGCCACAGTTAAAGCAGATTCTTGTTTTCTTTCTACAGTCTTCTTCACGATGTCCTACCATTTTGCAAAAATTGCAGGTTATATTGCATCTTCCATAATGTTTCTTTTTGCAATTCCTACAGAACGGCGAAATTGAGGATTGCCCTGATCCTCTTTTCTTGAAGTTGCTACTATTACCCATACGAACTCCTTGGGTAATTTTCTGAGCCAGTTCCTTTTTCCTATTTTCATCTCTTGTGCGTACCAGCTCGTCAGTTAGGGTGTTAGCTAATTCTACAGCATCATCAATAGTGCGAGGTCTCGCAGCTTTAACAATATTACGAATTTCGCTAATCAATCCCCAAATATAACGAGAAATGAGTACCGGTTCTGGCGAAGCCAGTGTTGGTACCACTCTAGCATATTCAAAGAATGTCGAAGTATATCCTCGACAGTCTACACCCATCATCCGATCGTTCAGGAACTTATTCGCCATTTGTTCCTTTTCATACTCAGGACAGAATTTTCTCTCCATCAAACTTTTAAATTCTTCCCAGTTCATGGCATAAGCCACATTTCTTCCTTTGGCTTGAAGTACCGTGTTCCACCATTCTAGTGCCCCTTCTTTAAACAAATGTGATGTGTACATCACTTTGTCTTCCTCGGCACATTTACTTATTGCAATTACTGCCTCGGTTTCCTCTAACCAATGCAGTGCCGCAGTTTCCCCTTCGTTACCTGCAAACTCAGCTGGTTTACAGGCAAGAAATTCTTTGTAAGTGCAACCAGGTGTTGCAGCTTTCATTTTCTTAGGGAGCGGGGCCTGCCATGGATCGTTATTGTTATTACTATGATTACCGCCTCCATTTACGCTATTACTGAAGCTATCTTCAGAAGTACGTTTGTTAGGAATGATTTGTTGAGGTTCAACTTGATTTCTAGCAGCAGCAAGTATTGCTGGAATAGCATTGGCTATCCGTTGAGTAACAATATTTTCTATATCTTGCTTAGTCATAAATTGCTCTTCCTGGTGATGCTCAGACTGGTTAACCTCGTTAACTGGTTCATTATTAGCGTTTTCCATCTGATAATTAATATATATAATTTATTAGTATAGAATAAATAACAATTATACACAAAAACAATCATCCACATTTCACAACAAATATTTATATCCAAAATTATCGATTTCTCGATTCCCTTTTTATATATATATATATATATATATTATACCTCCTTACACACTGATTATTTTACACAAGTTTTATTATTTATTTTACACGTTTTATTTTGATTATTATAGTATTATACAATCATAACTTCATAACCACATTATCCCTAATCTTTTGGCATTTCAAAAGTGATGTTCCCTCTCATCGTATTTCCAGGAGATTTGTCCTCCTATTTCCCGGATCCTATTCCCAGCATCCATCAGCTCTTCACCAAAATGGCGGAGTTCAGCCATATTCTCATTACTCATCGGTGGATTTGGTATAGGTTTTGGGTCAAACTGAGGGAAAAACGTATAAGGGTTATTAAGTAGGTTTTGAAACTGCCAATCATTAGTCCACCACTCGTCCATTCCTAAAGGTTGAGTATGGATAAAAGGTTCTGGGATGACTGGTTCCAAATTTATTGGAATTTGAGTTTCGGCAGGATAAGGGTAAAGGTTGTTATTAATAGGTCTAACGATATCACAGCTTTCCAATATCTGATCCAACTCTTCTTGTAATGGAAACTCCTCGACTTGCCTCGAACTTCCCCAATTTCCTTTTCTACTTGCCTAGTATTTTCCTCAACCTCGATCCCTTTTCCTTTATCCATGGGATTTTCTATTTTGGGAACTCTCCTAGTTGCTGGGTTCCTCCTGCGTACACGTCTCCAGCCTACAAATCTTCTCCTTTTCTTAGGCTTTGGTTTCTCTATAGGTGGAGCACAAAATTCCATAGGTTGTTTCACATCAGCAAAGTAACCAGTAAAATCTTTGGAAACTTCTATGTTTACAGGGTAGAGGTTGAGATTCTCTAGGGCTCCAGATAACTCATTCATGCTGTTTAGCATATATGCAAAAATACTAAGTTAAAATTTTATAACAAAATTTCATAGATAACCCTCAAGTATTATTGCATACCGTATAACTAATTTAATACAAAGGACAACTGCTAAGTAAAACACACTAGAGTTTATTGTAATTTATTTATTTACTGGTTAAAATTTCTGGCTTGTAGATGATAAGTTTGCTAATACTGGGTCAGAGTATTTTAAAGATTTGCATTTACTGCTACAGTGGCTAGCATATAGAGATCTGCCCATTTTTCATCTAACTTGTCTTCCCATGGTGGGTTACTACCGAATTTCTGAAATTCCTTATTAACTTTCATTTCTTTTGATTGAGATTTCTTTATTTTCACCTGACTTTTCCTAATAATCAAACTTATTTTATTAGGAGAAAGTAGTTCCTCATAATGGGCTTTACGAACAAATATTCCCTCCTCAGTATCTACTGATTATCTTGAGGATTTTGATTGGGATGAACTTCCCTTCTCTTTTTGCGAACTATCTAATTTAAGATAGATATTCGAAAGCTTTTGCTTACCCATACTGTAACTAACAAATAGTCAGTTAATAAAACACAAAAGAATGGTAATCATGAAAATTAAGTATTTCTAAATACTTAATTAGCTTAACTCAGCGGCTCTGATACCACCTTTTTCTGTCACGACCCCAGCCCCGGTTTGACCCGGTTTAGGAGCCGCGGAACAGAAAATCCCGTGGTATTTATTTAATTTGAGTTGACAGCAGAAGATTTTAACATGATATTTTTAAAACTGAAATTTCCTGATTATTTTATTTCATAATTAGGGATAAAACCCTGTAATTTACAATCAGGTGATTTCACTGGGAAATCCCTGTTTTACTAAACATGTTTCTTTATTTATATTGAGCCACTTCTTTAAGCTTGTAGTGCTTCATGGCACTTTTCCGGGATCACAATAGATCACCTGAAACATGTTTGAAAAAGGTTTTGTCAGTGGGAAATACTGGTGAATCATTCATTTTACTAAAACGACACGTTGTGATAATTTACAGTATTAAGAGCGATTACAATGTTTCCATATATCAACCAACTACCCACAGTATTTGTCACTCAACCATCCATTGGTAACCTCATTGTCCAATGGTGTCTGTGACTATGGTCATATCACCCCTTGGCTACCCCGTTGTCCAATGGTGAAGGTTATCAAGTAATGTATACAAAACCCCACATACCGGTTGTAATTTGGTGATTACAAAGACTTAATCCCTGTAATTATAACTTTGAAAATGGAGTATTGTAAAACTTTTGATAAAAAGAGAATGACTCACATTGCAGATTTATATGAGCAGAGCTTAGCCTACTGATTAGCCTTTTCAACCTAAATTTAATAACATGCACACGAACTCGGTTAGTAACTAATACAACATTTATGATAACTCACGAGATTAAACCTTCACAACAAATGACAAAGTGCGATACTTAAACATCCATCGATTTAACGACGAATGACAAAGCATAAACCCTAATGTGGGCAGCACTTAAACATCCATTGGATAGTTTAATCGATCGGACATTGAATCGTAGCAGCGATCGAGTTAATACCCTGTTATCGCGGCAGCACTTCGTGAATTGTGTGTGTTTTAGGACTGTTCCTACAATATCTCAGTGTACGTTTTGAGTTTTAACGTCGAACTAATGCAAAATATCAAGTCCCACACCCCTGTATATATACTTGAAAAACCGCGCCCTCGCGTGGCGCGAGGACCTCTCGCGTGGCGCAAGGGATACCCTACTACCATAGGGTAGCCTCGTGTACAGGTAGCTTAGCTGAGTTGGTCTCGCATGCAAATTCATTATACACGTAAAACTGTATTGATAATACCGACTAGGTTTTACCCCCCCCCCCCCCCTGAGTTTTAGGGGCCCTGATCCTGATTCCGATTGTTCTGAAAATTTTAGGGTTTATGCAGAATCACTTGGGGGTTATTTAGGGGCCCTGATCCTGATTCCGATTGTTCTGAAAATTTTAGGGTTTATGCAGAATCACTTGGGGGTCTCAATTAGGGTTTCCTATTGGGCAAATAATAATAATAAATAGGACTTTTTGATGAGAGTTGTTACAAAAAGTATCATTCCTTTTATAAGATCTACCAATAAAATGGCAAAATCTAAAAAGGACAAGACCTAGCCCATGTGTCATTTTAAGACAGGGCCAAGATGGTAGTTCCTCAATTAGATTCAGATCCTTATTAACATCTCAATTTAGGATTGTTCTGCGTTAAATATTAAAAAGAATCTTAAAGGTAAAACCTAGCCTACGTGTCATTTTAGACATGGCCAAGATGGTAAGACCTATTCAAGAGGTTCAGATCCTTGATTAACACCTAAGAACGTGTTAGCACTCTTGACAAATGTGATTCGAGAAAATCACAACAGTCATTCTTATATTGGATTCTTTCAATCTCCTAATTTGGCCTAATGATCCAGAAATCATGGCTTATATCATCCTATAAGATGATCATATTATAAACATCCGTTAGTGATAAAGTGCCTACGGGCTAAACTTGTTGTCCGATAAGACAACGGCAGTGGTGGTCTTTGACTCCTGTCTAAAGATGTTGGACTACGTCCAAGCATAATAGTCGGTAGGATCCATACGATCTCGACTAATAACATCTGAAAAGATGATCATACCATAAACATCCCTTAGAAGGGAAATGCCTACGGGCTATAATTAACGTCCTCTGAGACTAAAGACAGTCGTAGCCTACAACTCCCTGTCAAGAAAAGGTAATGAACTCTGATTCAAGCCTTAATGCCTCGATTCTATAAAATCTTGGATTATAATTTTGTCCTTGTGACTTGGTTTTTGTGCCATAATTATATTTTAATTAAATTTAGGATGATTATAATGAAAATCCTGAATAAAATAAATATCATTCCTTTTCTGCCAGTATAAATATTAAAAGAAAATCTTAAAAGGTATAACTTAGCTTGAATGTCATTAAAGACCTAGCTATGATGGTGAGACCTGTTTAAAAGAAATTCAGATCCATGTTAACATCTGAAAACATGTTAACACCTCTGACAACAGTGATGCGATGAAATCACACTTGTCATCCTTATATTAGGAATTTTCCAAACCCCTTATTTAGCATAAATGATCAAGAGGAATCATGGCTAATAAACGTCGAACATGATGAACACATCAAAACATCCATTGGGATGAATACCTTTGGGCAAAGATATATGCATGAAAAAGATAGTTTTATTTCATAAACCTCTTGTCAAGGCAATGAATTATGAAATTATCCGATCCAAAGGAATCATTGATTATGTTTTAAAATTTCCCTAGTGACAAGGCCTCTGTGCCATCAAAAAGTCCTTGGGACAAGCCCTTATGCTATATAAAATGTCGGTACGACATTGACAGTCGTGACTTATGTCCCCTGTCTAATAAATATGAAGGATTATATTCCGTTTAAACGCCAAAGACGGTTTATTTAAAAACCTAGGCCACACATAATTAAATAAATTTAATACTATCTATTGGCCTATATGGTTTATTTGCACCATGGCTATTTAATCATCAAATTTGACAATTCGCTATAATTAAACAAATTATTACTACTGGGTTTGTAGCCTTCAAAGCTTCACCATGGCTGACTCCTCTGAAGCTCACAATCATCCAGTTGATCAAAATGATAATGCAAGACTGAACTTAACGGGCACCGAACTACAGGCTATGATAGATACAGCCGTAAACAACGCCGTGGACCGTGTATTAAAGGATCATAAGCGAAAGTGCGATAATACCCCAATTAAGGGTTACAAAAAGGGTAAGATCGGTTCAAGCTATAACCAGTCCAAGCCAAAGGAGGCAAAACCCAAATGTAAAACCTGCAAGAAGAAACACTTCGGAAAATGCTTCTATGAACAGACCGGGGGTGTGGCATTTGTAAAGAAATGGATCACAAGACCCTTGAGTGCAAGGACTTGAAGGATGCCACATGCATGGTTGCGGCGAGAAAGGGCACATAAAGACCCGCTGCCCAAAGAAGGCGACTAAAGGGAAATGCACTTTAGAGTCACAAGCTAGGCCTTGTGGAATTTGTAATAAGAAAGGGCACCAGACTTTGGAGTGCCAAGACATAAAGGACGCAACCTGTTATGGTTGCAATGAAATAGGGCACATCAAGACAAATTGCCCGAATAAAACCAAGAAGCCTGGGGAGGCTAAGAAGACCAAAGCTAGAAGCTCTCAAATGGATGCTCAAGAGGCTATTCAGGATGACAATGTCACAACAGGTACTTCCATTATCAATAACGCTCATGCTAGAGCATTATTTGATTCAGGTTCAGATAAGTCTTTCGTAGATAATAGATTTTGTAAATCATTAAATCTGCCTGTTAAAGCTCTAAGCGTTAAGTATAAAGTAGAATTGGCCGATAATACCTCAAAGACTGCCTCAACAATATTAGATGGATGTTTTATATCCATTAGGAACCATTCTTTTCCGCTGTCCTTGTTTCCGTTAAGATGGAGGGACTCGATATAATAATAGAAATGGGTCGGTCATCCAGTAACCAAGCCCATACTTTATGTGATAAGAAGCAAATAGTTATCAAGACTCCTTATGGTGAGCCTTTGACAATTCAAGGAGACACTGGGTATGGATTGCCTAAGCACTTGTTGAATATGGTAGTTAATACCAAAGATTCGAGTATGGAAAACTCCGAAGAGACAAACAACAGTCGCGATGCTGGAGATGCGACAAATGTTAATGGTGCATCCAATGTAAACCTCAATGTTAATGGAGTTAATCTCCAAAACTGTGATTAACGCAACTATTAGAAAGGCTATGAGAAAAGTCATGAAAAGGTTCAAGAAGCCGGATGTTGCTTACTCTAAAAACTCACTCACTACTCATAAGAAGAGCTTTATTCATACTTCAAATGCGAAGAATAACCAAACAAAATCATATATGGCAAGGAGCCCATTCCTTTTAGGATGTACTTAAAAGTACTTCGTCTCTTGGAAGTCAAGAGACTTTAAAAGTAAGAAGGGCCATCGATTGCAGGAGATTGTTGAATGAAGTAGAAACCATTAGGTGTATCAGCGGTTATGCTGAAAAGGACACGGTGAGGTATACATCTCAGTCATTCGATGGCAATACCCTTAATTAGCGAGGACATTAATGAAGTCCGCAAGAAAGATCCTCTTATACATTATGGGATGGTCCAAGTTTTAAGGACCTTATTAGAAAAACCTATTATCCACTTCGCGAAATGGAAAAAGGTGGAATAAGAATTTTACGACTCTCACCATAAGAGTTCTAGGCCGTCGACAATACAAATTTTAACTCATTGGCTGAGATTGTGCCCTATTCAATTTACCCAAAATCTAAGCTTAATGCAATGATTATTAGTGGTTAGCATCGGCAATAAGAGGGCACATTAAGGTTCCAAAGCCTGCTCATTATAAATCCATTATGGATCTACCTCAGTTACTCACGTTTTATAGATTAAGAAATAACCAGTCAAGGCCGAGATTGCCCAAAATTTGTCAAAGAATTTGCAGCTAAGTTTAAAAGGATTAAGAATGGAGGCGTTTAATCCTCCTGATGAATGATTAGAGGCAATTCACATTAATAATGACACTAGGTAAATCCCTTACTGTGATTTATTTTTGCTAAGAAATATGTTCGGTTCCAGGCGTTGCTAAGTCTCACATAAGACCATAAGTTTAGCAAACTTTTAGAAATTTTCTGTAAGAACCCCAGATATTAAGTGTAAGGTAAAACTTACAGGCAAATCATAAGAACCATTTCTCTCTGTTAGAAACCCTCAGTAGTAGAATTCTAGAAGTATCCTCTCTCTAGAAAAAGTGCGTTAGCATATACAATTGATGTCTCCTTGATCTCAATCGATTACGAATACCAGATGGGATGATAAAAGCGCCATATGAAGATTGGTGTATCTTAATATGTTCCATAGATTGCTTCCATGCCTGATCAGTATGGAGGTTTAATGCATGGGACCACAAAGATGTTCCGATGGTCATATGGTACTAAAGTCAGCTAATGGTATTCAAAGAAGACATCCAGAATGGAATTGTCCAAGTAAATATTCCCGATTAAGGAATTCATGGACTTGTAACATAAATTTGTCACTTATTTGACACAAGCAATGATGGATGAACTGGAGCCTGAGATTTGAAAAAATCTCTGTAACCTCCTTGTATCTTGATTATCTTCTCCTAAGATTACCCTGTTTACCTCCGGGGAGGCAAGTAGAGTTAAGATTTACATCCCATTTAGGGCTGTATTATTATGAAATCTCCAAGACGGCTAGTACCATCATTGAGGAAATCGAAACCCTGATTAAGTAAGTTTTAAAAATAGAAGATTCATATAGCCTAACTCAATATTCTGAGAATTTGGTATAGTTAATTAAGAAAGACGGTTCATTTTGCTTATGCATTGATTACCGCAACCCTAATTAGGCAACAATTAAGAATTGCCATCAGCTGCCCAGGATCGTCGATTTGTTCGACTAGCAGCGAGGATTAGCTATTCCTTAAGATTAGTTTTAAGCAGTGGTTGGAATAACCATCTCACCTTAAAATAAGCTTTTCTATAATGGTTGTTATATAAGTATCAAGGCTGCTCCTTTGGATACCTTGTATAGATGGAATGTTAAACATCTATTAGTAGACGGAAGATTGGTAAGTCCAATTACCATGATCTGAAAGCAAATTTTTGGTGGATAGGCTTGAAGAAGTCTATAGCTGCTTATGTAGCTAAATGTTTGACATGTGCGCAAGTCAAAGCTGAACATCAGAAGCCGTCAGGTTTGCTACAACAACCTGAACTTCCCACGTGGAAGTGGGAAATGGTGACAATGGACTTCATCACCAAGTTGCCAAAGACAAAGAAAGGAAATGATACTATATGGGTGATAGTGGATAGACTGACTAAGTCAGCACATTTCCTACCCATTAAGGAGACCTATAGCTCCGACATGATAGCCCAATTGTACGTAGATAAGATTGTATCTCTGCATGGCGTACCAGTGTCTATTATCTCTGACAGAGATACTAGATACACATCACATTTTTGGAAAAGTTTCCAACAATCTTTGGGCACGCGTTTAAATTTTAGTACGGCTTACAATCCTCAGACAGACGGGCAGAGTGAGCGTACAATCCAAACTTTGGAAGACATGCTTCGTGCATGCGTGATTGACTTAGGTGGTAGTTGGGATAACCACCTGCCATTAATCGAGTTTTCCTATAACAATAGCTATCATACAAGTATTAAGGCTGCGCCTTTCGAAGCCTTGTACGGTAGAAAGTGCAGAACGCCCGTTTGTTGGGCGGAAGTTGGGGATGTCCAACTAACAGGACCTGAAATAGTCCTGGAGACGACAGATTAAATTGTGCAGATACGCGATCGTCTCAAAGCTGCCGGGGATAGGCAGAAAAGCTACGCAGATTTGAGGCGTAAACCTCTGAAATTCGAAGTAGGTGACAAGGTACTACTTAAAGTATCACCTTGGAAAAGGGTAATGCGATTTGGTAAGAAAGGAAAGTTAAGCCCGAGATACATAGGACCATTCGAGATCATCGAATGTGTCGGATCAGTTGCTTATAAGTTAAACTTACCTGAAGAGCTCAGTGGTATTCATAACGTATTCCACATCTGCAATCTGAAGAAATGTCTAGCTGATGACTCACTAGTCATACCACATACAGATGTGCACATTGACGAGAGCTTAAAGTTTGTTGAAAAACCTTTGTCGATTGAGGGTCGACGGGTTAAGAAGCTTCGAAGAAAGCATGTACCGATCGTGAAAATAAAGTGGGATGCCCGTAGAGGTCCCGAGTACACGTGGGAGGTAGAGTCCACAATGAAAGAAAAGTACCCTCATTTGTTTCAGTAAATCTCGAGGTCGAGATTTCTTTTAAGGGGGTGAGGATGTAACACCTCGAAAATTCATGTCCAATAATGTATTGACACGTGTCATAAGCTTTGAACGCGTAAAAGAATACTCTAGATGGACTAAAGTTGACAAACAAGAAAAGTATGTGAATATAAGGGTTCAAAATGCCAATAATGGATAAATATACTTTACAATAACCCTACACGATGTTTATACCCTTAAACGAATGAATCATGGATCATGCGAAGCTAATTGTGAAAGAAAGTGAGAGATTACAAACTACAGGGGTTAAATGTGTCAACATGTTCAAAGTATACCTCTGAGTGACCTTTTAGAAAACCCGAAGCTTTGTAACGATTAATTATGCTCACTAGAATGCATGATAAAAATTTCACCAAGTTTCGTTATGGTATGAGAAAGTTATGGTAAAATTCGTATGCGAGGGGTTAAAAGCGTCAACGTTGAAATTTATGACTTTTCGAGTGATAAATATATAACCAACGACTTAACAAAGTTGGTATAAGTCTTGAAGTCCTTATAAGTCAATTTAGAGGGCTCATAATGCAAGAAATAAAGCCAAAACAACTTTTAGGAGGACCGGGGGCCAAAACTGCAAATAAGTGAAACTTGTTTACCTAAGCCCGAGCCTCACGCGGGACGCGTAAGCCCAGGCAGAGCCTTACGCGGGCCGCCTGGCACGCCCAGATACAGAAAATGCTGACAGGTGTCTGTTCAGCCATCTTAACCGACTTTAATCCTTGTTTTGACATACCATGTGCAACCCCATCTGGTTTTTAGAGTATAGGGACACTTGGGATGCATCAATGATCACTTATAGACTTGCATGGCATGATCTAGTGGGATTAAACCCACTATATAAAGGTCCATGTTTGCAACATTTTTTATTATTCATTCCAACTCCATTTCTGCTGATTTCTGGAGCACAAGAGCCTTGCCTAAGCATCATTAATCGTGCATAGGACCTTGGTAAGCTTCCTTAACCTTCCTTAATCGTGTTTTACTTAGTTTATAGCTTAAAAGTCAAACCGTCGTAATTAAAGTTTAACTTAACGATTAATCACTAATGGTCCAGTGATTAGTCAAATTGAGAGTAGTTATAAGTTGGTAATTATGTGGGCAATAAACCCTTAAAAGGGCACCCTCTGATTCCCGCTCTAACTAGATCATTTGTCGGGTCAAAGTTTATTATAAAAAGTCAACAGAAACTTAATTTTAGAATTAACACCTAATTAGCAATGTAGAAGACGTGTAACCTATTTTATCACTCATATAACTTGGTAATTAGTATAAGAACTGGTCTAAGCTTGTTTGATCCGACAATTTTCTGTTTAGGCTCGGTTCGGAACCGAAAGTCGCAAAACTTTGACTTTTGTTTTGACTTCAGTTCTGACCCGATTTAGATGGGTTTAGAAATGCCTTAGAGCTTCCTTAGGACCAGGTTACATCATGGTATAACCCTCTGTGATTGGCTCGTTGATTGTCCGATTCATTTGCGCGTTTCCGTTAATTGCTTAATGTTGACCATAATGCCCATTTGACCTTAAAACAAGAATTTTGGAAATATGAGAGGACAATAATCTTTGTTACTGATTTATAAACATGTCCCTAAAATTTCACATCAGTTGGAGGTCTAGATTAGGAGTTATGCTCAATAGCGTAATTAGAAAGCTTTTGTTAATTAAACGGCATAATTAGCGTAGAACCTATCTAAACCTAATTTTTGACACAACCTTTTACCCACTGATGTAATATAATATTTTGGGATTTTTGAAGATTTTTAATTAGTTTTAAGCTGATCATAACCTAAGGTTATTGCTTTGATTCGGTAAATACCGATTATACCCTTTTTGCTTATAAAATGAGTTTTACATAACATTTAGGCACCTAACCTTTGGCTACTGATTTTATATGATAAATGAAGTATTTTGAACTTTATAACCTGATCAAAAAACTCAGATTCCCTGTATAACCCAGAAATCGCTTAAAACGGCTTTTTACGCGTACTAAACACATAGTTTGGGTTTAAAACCATTTTGTCATATAAGACTTATCACCAATTGATGTAACCTACTAAATTAAGTTGTTTACTGATTATTTCAGACCCGTATCTCAGAAGTACATTTAATCTCTTTTATAATCTTTTAAATGACCAAAATACCCCTACGGGGCTTAAATTGAGATTAAACTCGTTTTGGGCATAATGGAAGGTATCATACTGATATCACAACATATTTAAGGCATATTAACTTAGGAAACCTGTTCGTGACTCTTTCGGTTACCCGTTATGCGTTATTCGCGTTCGGTTCGGTTTATGTAACTAGTTTGCATAAATTAGCCGAAACGGGTCAAACCTTATCATGTTTATCTCAAAATCCAGAATGTGTTTAGTTTACCCATATTATACAAGCCTTCAAACTTGTCGGGTCGAAATCACATTCTATTCCGGTCTTCGCTTAATCATGCGTTCGAACCGTATCTTCCTTTAAAACTAACCGGTCTAAGTTTAGGCTTAATTAAAGACCCGTTAGGATTCTAATAGGTTATTATAAACCTTCGTTCCAGAATAGGAGACCCGGTAAAAGCTACATGCACTTGCTTGTTGTGATTATTACTTGCAAAGGTAAATACTTTTAACTTATTTTCCCTTATACGGGCTTGGGGTACGGTATCTAAAATACCGCTTGGTCGGGCATTCGACCTTAATCGATTGGTGGTTAAGTATTATCGAGATAACCCGTTTAAAAATATGTTTTGTTTGCTTAAACGCCTTTGGGGGGTTAATGACCATGTCCCGGATATCCTTGGCATCATTTACGAAATGGCTACAACCTAAGCACGGGGTGTAGGCGTACACCTGACGGATGCATATGTAAAAACTGGTATCCCACTTAAAGGATTCAACCTTGTGGGCATTATACATGTGGTGTGTCTTTTAATCTTTAACCCGGCACGAACCGGGCAACTGAACGCATAACAAACATGTTATTCTTTTACAAGTATTATATACAAATAATTATCCCAGGTTATAAACAGTTTTGTGCCACGTGCATTCAAATCAATTTTATTAAACTTTTCAAAATGAGTCAGTTAATTGTATTTACCAGTGTAAACTGACGTATTTTCCAAAAAGGCTAAGTGCGGGTACTAAACGTAATAGGCTGGCTACTCTAGGCATCAATAATCAAGTCTCGCAAGCTCTAGATGTTAAAGTCTGTTGAACAGTGTTATCCTTCCATTTTAGATCCGACTGTGGATCCATCTTACATTCCGCTGTAATATTTGATATTACTTTATATCAGATTGTAATATATTTATCTTTGCTTCCGCTGTGCATTTAAATAGTGTGTTGTTTGACTATGATGATATCAAATACGTCACGATACTCCCCACCGGGCCCACCGGTAATACGTGGAAATATCGGGGTGTGACAAGTTGCCCCTTCGTTGCCTGCAAATTCAGCCGGTTTACAGGCAAGAAACTCCTTGTAGGTGCAACCAGGTGTTGCAGCTTTCATTTTCTTAAGGAGTGGGGCTTGCATCCCATTGTTGTTGTTATTAGTATGGTCGCCGCCTCCGTTTACACTATTACTGAAATTGTCTTCATGAGTACGTTTACTTAGGAATAATTTGTTGAGGTTTAACTGGATTTCGGGCAGCAGCAAGGATTGCTGGAATAGCATTGGCTATTCCCTGAGCGACGATATTCTCGATATCTTGCCTATTCAGAAATTGATCTTCATGGTTTTGTTCAGATTGATTAACTTCGTTAACGGGTTCATTATCAGCGTGTTCCATCTGGTAATTAATATATATAAGTGATTAGCAGAAAATAAATTATAACCAAACATAACAAAACAATCGCACATAATCACACCAACATGTATAGCCAAAATTGTCGATTTCTCGACTTCCATTTTTATATATTATATTATGCGTCCGTACACACCGTTATCTTACAAAAGTTTTATTTTTAGGTTATTTTACAGATTTATATTTTTATTACTATTATTATTACACAATCACAACTTCCCAACACACTATCCCTCGTTAGCTGGCACCTCAGAAGTGACGTTCCCTCTCGTCGTACTTCCAGGATATCTTTTTTCCTATATCCCTAATTCGGTTCCCTGCATCAATCAGCTCTTCGCCATACTGGCGGAGTTCAGCCAAGTTCTCGGAGCTCATAGGTGGGTGTAGTGGAGGCTCTAGGTCAAATTGAGGGAAAAAGGTGTTAGGGTTATTCAGGAGGTTTTGAAACTGCCAGTCGTTGGTCCACCATTCTTCCAGTTCTGCTGGTAGAGGTTGGGAGTGGATAAGGGGATCTGGGATGGCTGGTTCCAAATTCACTGGAAGTTGGGTTTCGGCAGGATAGGTGAAGAGGTTTTCATTGGCTGGCCTAAGGATATCATAACTTGCCAGTATACTGTCCAACTCCTCCTGTAGTGGTAATTCCTCGGCTTGCCTAGAACTTTCCCCAATCTCTATTCCTTTTCCTTTATCCATTGGGTCCCCCATTTTAGCAACTTTCCTAGTTGCGGGTTTCCTCCTGCGCACACGCCTCCAGCATACAAATCTTCTTCTTTTCTTTGGCTTGGGTTTCTCCGGAGGCTGGGCTTGAAATTCCAGAGGTTCCTCAACGTCGGCACAATAACCGGTAAAGTCTTTGGAAACTTCCACATTAACAGAATAGAGATTGAGGTTCTAAAGAGCTTTAGACAACTCATTCATGCTGTTTAGCAGATATGAAGAAACACACAAAATTCTAGGTTAAAATTTTTGTAAATTGAACTTTCACATAATCACAGAAAGGCGATCAGAAAAATTATTGATTTAAAATAAAATATTGCGAATTTTATATATATATCTATTATAAATTACAACTGAAATTTTAAAATATACTAGGGATTGTACATTCACAATTTATTTTAGTCTATCTTTTCTTACTAAGTTGTTTATTTAATGGGCAAAGTTTCTGGCTTATGGATAATATGGGTGCTAGTACTGGGTCAGGGTGTTTGGCAGTTTAACTTAATTAAAAGTTAACATTTGCTGCTGTAGTGGCTAACATATAGAGATTTGCCCATTGTTCATCTAATTCATTTTCCCCTGGTGGATTATTGCCTATTTCCTGAGTTTCCTTATTACTCATCACTCCTTTTGGTTGTGACTTCTTCATTTTCTCTTGACTTTTTCTAATAATCCAACTTCTTTTATTAGTGGTAGGTGGTTTCTCAAACTGTGCCTTACGAACAAATATCCCTTCCTCGGTATCTGCTGAGTATTTTGAGGATGATGTTCCCTTATCTTTTGGTGAACTATCTAATTGACGATAGATGTCCGAAATTCTTTGCTTACCCATACTGTAAACAAATAGTCAAATAACACAAAAACACATAATCACAGGATGACAATCAGAAAAATTAAGTATTTCTAAATACTTAATTGGCTTAAATCAGTGGCTCTGATACCACATTTTTCTGTCACGGTCCCCCGTCCCGGTTTTATCCGATCCAGGAGCCACGGGACAGAAACCCGTGGTATTTATTAATTGAGTTGACAGCTGAAGATTTTAGCAGGATCTTTTAAAACTTAAAATGCGCGATTATTTCATTTCATAATTCGGGATTAATCCCGTAATTTACAATAGAGGAATTTCACAAGGAAATTCCCTGATTTACAAAACATGTTTATTTGTTTAACTGAGCCACTACTTCAAGCTTTGTTAGTGCTCCGTAGCACTTTTCCTTGGTTCACAGTAGTCACCTGAAACATGTTTTAAAAATATTTTGTCAGCGGGGAAATACTGGTGAATCGTTCATTTTTGCACAAAATGACACATAGTTATAAATTACAGCATAAGAGCGATTACAATGGCTTTTATCTTATTTTTTTATTTGGCGCCGTGTCACCTCCTGGTGACGATGGTCATACCACTATTGGGTCATTTCACCCAAGTAGTGATGATTATCACTGTTAGGATTTATTAGCCTAACCGTGAGAAATTAGTAATGTGCACAATACCCCACTAGCCAGTGATTAAGATAACCATGACTTAATCCCTGTAATTATAACCTTTGAAAATAACTTGGAGTATTGTAAAACATTATTGATAAAAAGAGAATGACTCACGTTGCAGATTTAAACGGGCAGAGTTTAGCCTACTGATTAGCCTTGTAACCTAATTTAAATAACAATGCATACGAACTAGGTCAGTAACTAATACAGCATTTACGATAACTCACGAGACTAAAACCCTCACAACGAATGACAAAGTGCAATACTTAAACATCCATCGAATTCACGACGAATGACAAAGTATAGCCCTAATTTGGGCAGCACTTAAACATCCATTGGATAGTTTCAATCGATCGGACATTGAATCGTAGCAGCGATCGAGTTAATACCCTGTATCGTAGCAGCGCCTCACTACCTTAATTTTCGAATTTGAGCAGTGTATCTTCGTTTTTGAGAATTGTTTTCGACACCAGTGAACTACTCCTGATCAAACCTATTTATAGCTGAAAAATGGGGTTTACGCGTCCCGCGTAAGCCCCCTCTTGATCTTACGCGGCCCGCGAGGGCATCCTAATCGTAGACTAGGGCTAGCGTGTCACACCTAGGTCTGCCACGTGTGCGAAACGTGGCCTGTTGGCAGATCCGGATATTCAATGAGTTGTCGCGGCCCGCGTAGACATAAGCTTACTCTTACGCGGCCCGCGTGAAGACCAAAAATCTGTTTTTCTTGGTTTTTCATGCACAGTAGAGTTTCAGGGGTCCGGGTTTTCATTTACGGGTCATTTTGGGACATTTTTTAAGGTCCTTACATCCTCCCCCATTTTAGTGTAATCATAGATTAACTAACTTGTTCACAGCAACCAAACAAACTAATGCATAAATGAAATGTCGTGACGATTGAATTTCATATTAGTATATTACACATTCCAAATATTCGAATTTAAGGGTGTCACTAAGGATTGAACCCTTAATATCCATAATGAATACATGAAGATAATATACACATTAGTTTACATACATAGATCTAACTTGACACTATCTTTTACTAGCCTATGTCCCTATCCTTCATAAGCATATCAAAGCCAAGTCCAAGCTTCTTGAAGCAGCTAAACTTCATGCTCATATAGGTTGCTCTTTTACTCTTGCACCTGCAAATGCAATTTTTCAGAAGAGCTATTAAGAAGATATACCTCAACGTTCCTTAACTTGCAGATCTAAACACATACATTTGGGACAATTTAATGTTGTGTTCCAAACTCTAGATGTTAAGCTTTTCACATTGAATTATGCACCTAACGTCATATTAGGTGGGAATTGGGTATCTTAACATGAGAGTTTTCAGATGGACTTTAACCCTGATCCCACAGCTGATACTTTCACGAGATCTCTAGTTAACCCTTTGGTTAAATGATCAGCTAAGTTCTGTTGAGTTCTCAAATACTCAACCGAAATCACACCAGCCAGGGGCTCTGCCCCTTGGACCCCGCCAGGGGCTGCCGCTCCTTGGACCCCGCTTCTCTCGGGGGCGCTGCGCCCGAACCCCCGCCAAGGAGCGCTGCCCCTTTGGATCCCCTGTTAGTCCCGATGACATTCAAATAAGCGTGCACTCTTATTTGTATGTCACGCAATCTCAAATTATACTAAAATATCCAATAGAGAATAGTTAATAATATAAAATAAAGTTAAACCTATGGTTGTGTTAACTTTGACTCTGTTGGCCAACACGGATTTGAAGTCAGTAAAACGGAAAAAGTATCGAGGACCACCCCAGCTATCCGCCTTCTAAACAGAGGTGTAGACATACAAAGAAAGTTTCTAACTATTTATTGTAACATTGAACTTTTCAGTATTCTTCGCAAGAGATGGTTTGTGGAACAATAAGCACTCATCAACAATAAGCACTACATTCAATAAAGGTGCCCAGAAACATAGAAAGATACATTAAAAGTAACATTCATCAAATATATTATAGTATGTAATATAATAGTTAAAATGTAAGTAATATTTAAAAGTTCAGAAGATCAACCTCTTCATCCATTAACATTTAACATGTCTATCCGAAAGATATGTTTCTGATCACCGTTCATCTTTTTATGCCAAAGACTAATTATCTTGACCTTAATAGTGTTGTTCGTGGAATGTGCATTGAGAGAATTCAACATAGTTTTATGATTGTTCTACATTTTACCGCCTTGTAGGAAAAATGGTAAAAACACAAAATGAATTAGTGGTATCCTAAAAATAACAAAAAAAAAAAAAAAAAACATATAAAGGAAATGTATTATATCTGCAAACGTCAATGAGAATGATGGATAGAAATGTAAAAACAATCTATGTGGGTAAACATGAGAAGCACTATAATAGCAACCAATTCATATATATCTATTAATCCATAACATGTATGAAGAATAGTGTTTCTTTTGTCTTTTATGGATTTGTTATTTATTTTTTATTTTTTTGTGAATTTTAATGTTTTTCATTATAAAACTTTAGATTTTTATAACTTTTCCACAAAAGTTAAAATGAGTTAAGTTTTTTTTATTAGTTTTTCTTTAGGCTTTTTCTCGGATATGATCGTCATCCAATGGCTACTTAGTACGGTGTTTAGTGGTCACATTTGATTCATCAGGTTTTTTTACCCCCTTGATTTTCTAATATGTGTCGTATAAATTCTACTTCGTCTATGTGTCACACTACGTGAGGCACTTAGTGTTAGAATTCTTATTTTTATATTATGTTGATCGTCGTTCGATTGCTACTTATCGTTATTTTACGCCGCCTCTCTGCAATGATTTTACACCACATCCCGCAACGCGGGGGACTAGTTAGTTATAAAAAACTAAAATAAAACATGAAACAAAATGTTATCGTATTCTTAAATATATAGACGGAGATAGAGTCTCTAATGTGAATGCATTTTTAGTTGTATTTAAAATAGGGTAGAGGATCATGTACATTAATCCAGAAGTGTGATAAGTGTATTATAACACTATATATAACACTATGTAACACCATATAAACACCGTATAACAATATGTAACACCATATAACACTAGATAACAAATATAACACTATAGTTTGTCTGATAGCATGTCTATGATAGATGTATAGTGTTATATATTGTTATATAGTGTCATATAGTGTTACATAGTATTATATGGTGTTATATGGTGTTACATAGTGTCATACGGTGTTTATATGGTGTTATATAGTGTTATAATACACTTCTCACACTTCTAAATTAATGTACACTATCCATACCCTTTAAAATAGGCCTAGAAAGTTAAGATTCCTAAATAAAGTTAGCACGTGATTAAGAAGAGAGAGAGAGTGTGTGTGTGTGTTTGAGAGAGAGATCTCAAAGGCTAATGAATGCATTTTTTAAACTTAAGACTATTATAAAAGTACATTAACATAGCTCTTTAAAATGCATATTAGATAAATGATGTAGTAAGTATTAATTTAATCTTTATATGATCTTGCACAACTTATTTCTTCAATATGAAAACTATGGCATATTTTACAACATGTCCGACAACTTCGGAATATTAGGACTTGAAATCCAGTTAACCACTAGCAAAACCTCAATTTCCACCACCATTGGTGTTGGCTGGTTCCGCCACTAATTTGACAAAATCAAACGAAGATGGCGCTTTTAAGTTGTTTTATTAGGTATTGATTTGGGACGAGATCTAGGATTGTTTTGGGGAAATAGCAACCACACAGAGTGGCGATGAGCAGGGGCGGATCTTAGTGGAGCAGTGGCAGGCCACGGCCCTGGCAAGTTTTTCGGCCGTAGTGCTAATTTTCCGCATTTCGATCGAAATTTTGTATATATACTATGTTCGGCCCTGGCAAGTTTTTCGGCCGTAGTGCTAATTTTAATGCCCGTGTCTTTCGGCCCTGGCAGGTTCAACGGGCAAGATCCGCCACTGACGATGAGAATGTTATCCCCACCATCTATGACATTTCCAGCCACCACATCAACCCATCTTCATCTTCGCAAAACCCTGTTTTTTATAATTTCAGCTCCATATTGTACATTGTGCATTATTGCTTTGCACCACTCGAATAAGGACACATGGCATGCATACATGGACTAATGGCATCTAAGACCATACGTAGTGGGCAATTTTGTGGGCGTTTTTGCCCTCTTCCACGCCCCAAAACGCCGGCAAGGCCGCCCCCATGGGCGTGGTTTGTGGTTTTTGGTTCCCAAGCGTTTTTAAAAACACGCCCAAGCCCCATTTGATGTGCCAATCACATCTAACCCTTTTCTTGTTTAGCCAATCATTTTTTGCATGGTTTTTTTTTATTATTATTTTTTTTTAATTCTTTACACCCCTTTTAACATAATGCCCATATCCCCACTACACCTATTTTAGAAAAACGCCTCATACTCCCATTGCTTACTGGGCTGCCACATGGCGCAAAACGCTCAAGGGTAGGGCATTATTCACCCCAACGACTACGCATGGTCTAAGTAGTGTACATTCTTCTTATGTTTAAATATAATATAATATAATATAAATAGTTTAAATAAAGAATATTTTTGTTTTTTTTGCTTTACAAAAAGAAGCTACTTTTAATATATCAGACTAGTTTCCGAATTTTTAGGTCTGAAAGAACATGAAGTGGCGAAGAGTAAGTGTCCGGATCAATTATTCAATTATATGGATAAGGGAGATATTAAAAACGATTATAATATCTTATATATTGCATTTTTTTTTGAACGGCCAACAAAAAACTTTATTCATTAGCAAGTGGCTACACCAATTGTACATCATACACCAATTATACTACACCAGAGCAAAGATCAAACAAAACCTACCAGCTTAGTTTCTTACTGTTACATCAACCAAAAACATCAAATTTCTTCCATTTTTCCATAGTTATAGCAGCTTCCTTAGATCGATTTCTAACCCATAAATAGCTCATATTTTTTATTTCCTCCAATATACTCGTAATTGACGGACATATGCCATTAAAAATCAAATTATTTCGTGCCGACCATAAGCTCCACACCGTAACGAGAACGATAGCATTTAACGCCTTCTTCTTTTTTCTGGATCCTGAACCATTCAAGTGCAACTCCAAAATGTCTTTAAAACTGAATGCATAAATCTGTGGAATCTTGCACCACTGAGAAACAAGAGACCAAATTGATTGAGCAAAAAAGCAAGACACAAACAAGTGATCACTTGTCTCGGTGTAATCTCCACAGAGAGCACACATAGCCGAGTTTACTTGTATGTTTCTAGCCTGTAAAGCTGCCCTTCTCCGCTCGCCACGAGACAAAACCCACTTTTTTTGGGACCCAACTATTCCAAGTAAACCTGAAACTTGGCTCAGACCTGTTATACTCGCTGAGCACTTCTTTAATGCTCCTAACCGTGAAAACAGTCGATTGGTTTAACCCCCATGTTACATTATCAAAATTAGATGAAATCGAAACGGATGATAGGAAGTCCAACAAACTCGAAAGTTCCCCTGCTTCTTGTCCTTGCTGAATCGGCCTGGCCCAATCCCAACTAAGCTGTCGAGATCCTCCATCCCACAATAGCCGCTCCGAAACTTTACAAACTTTATTCCTTTCAATACCAAATAAACCTGGAAACCTCTCATACAATGGTTTATTTCCAAGCCATAAGTCAAGCCAGAAAAATGTATTGTCACCGTTTCCCACCGAGACCCGAATCGCCTTATGAAGCTCAATACCTTTATGACTTAGATGTTGCTGGATGTTAATAATATGTTTCCACTGTCCCGGAATAGACATCTTTGCTGGAATCGCCGACCAAGACCTTGAATTGTGGTGTATGGCCCAAATGACTCTCCTCCAAAGGCCTTTATCCTGTACTTTAAACCGCCACCACCATTTTGCCAACATGGCTAAATTGGCGTCCATTAAAGATCCAAACCCAAGCCCACCGTATTTAACTGGAGCAATAACTTTATCCCATGCGAACCAATTCATTTTTGCCTTTTCCTCAGATCCTCCCCAGAAAAAAACTCTTCTCAATCTATCCAGACTTTCAATGACTTGGACCGGAGCTTTATATAAGGAGAAAAAATAAGTTGGAAGAGCATTAAGTACTGCTTTCAGCAATGTGACTCTCCCACCATAAGAAAGTTGCTTTGCCTTCCATATCGCCAACCGATTCCTGAAAAGCTCGATAACAGGTTTCCAATTCTTTGCAAGGTTCATATTTGCTCCTACAACCAATCCCAAATGCTTAAAAGGGAGATTCCCACTTTTGCACCCAAGAGAATATGCCATATTATCGACCTCTTGCTGATTTATCCCCACACCATATACACTACACTTTGCAAGGTTAACTTTCAACCCTGACGCCAAATAAAAACACCGAAGAATACGTCTTAGGTTACTCGTATTTTCTTTCGACCATTCACCAAGAAAAATAACATCATCGGCATATAAAATGTGAGAAAGCATCGGACCATTTGAAGTACAATTGAGGCCTTTATATAAACCGACCGAGGTTGCCTTTTTCATAATCCCCGAAAGAGCCTCCATAGCTAGGAATAGAAACGGAGACAAAGGGTCCCCTTGTCTAAGACCTCTAGAGCACCCGAACTCCAGAGTTGGCGACCCATTAACTAGAACAGAAACCCGAGCCGTAGAGACGGATGTCATAACCCATGTACGCCATTTTGGTGGGAAATTCATTTGTTCCATCATGGAATCGAGAAATCTCCAATTTATTGAATCATAGGCTTTGTTAATATCAACTTTGAATAACATACCCTTTTTCTTTGAAGACTTCATCCAAGCTATAAGTTCGTTAAGGATTAGCGGCCCATCCATAATATTTCTTCCTGCCAAAAATGCCGTTTGTTCCTCCGATATAATTTTCCCCATCACCTTCTTGATACGGTTAACAAGAACCTTTGAGATTACCTTATTAATCACTCCAATTAAGCTTATAGGTCTAAACTCCGAGGGGGAACCGGGGTCTTTAACCTTAGGTATTAAAGCTATGAATGAAGAAGTGCAGCAACTACTAAGAGATCCATCAGAATGGAACTTGGTAAATAGCCTCACGAAATCATCCTGGAATCCATCCCAATAACGTTTAATGAAGCTAAAATTAAAACCATCCGGACCCGGTGCTCTCTCGCCATCACAATCCCATACCGCCTCTTTAATTTCAAACAAAGTAAATGGAGCGATTAAAGTTTCAGCCTCACTATCCGAAATTGGAACCAAATTTGGGCACTCCAACTGAGGTCTGACCCCCAACGGCTCCGAAAACTGATTAGAGAAAAATTCGAAAATTTTTTCCTTAATCTCAACCGGATTTGAACTCCAAACTCCATTATCATATATACCATTAATCCTATTGTTAGACAAATTAGAATTAACGACACTATGAAAGAAAGAGGAGTTTTCATCACCTTCAAAAGCCCACCTGGATCTGGATTTCTGCCGGGCATCCATTTGCTTAAGACGGTCCGCCTCCATAATAAATTGCATACAACAAGATCTGGATGAAAGTTCTTCTGGCTGAAGAGGTCTGGAATCGGCAATATGTTCCAACTGAGCCACTAATTTTTTTTTTCTCCGAATAATCCCCATCTAGACACTTCCTATACCATGCCACCCAATCCTTAATTTTGTTTTTTAACCACTTCAATTTAACTGCTAGAGCCAGATCCGCAGGTCCAGAAAACGTGAATGTCACACATAATTGTTTAACGTACTCATTAAATCCACCGAACTCAAACCAGGAATTGTAAAATCTGAAGGGAATATGGCCGAAATCCGATGGCGTAGTATTCAAAAGGATAGGACGATGGTCAGATGTAGCTCTATTTAGTGCCAACACAGAAGCATTCGGCCAATTTTCCATAAAGCCAATACAAACTAGGAAGCGATCAAGTTTGCTAAGCTTGGTACCGTTATCCGAGATATAAGTGAATTTTCCACCTCCCATCTGATATTCCTGCAGAGCCGCTGACATAATGAACTGATTAAAACATTCCGCCTGTGACTCCATAAATTCAGAATTTTGTCTCTCACTCGGATCTCGCACCTCGTTGAAATCGCCCATAAAGACCCACAATCCTTGTACTGAATTTCTGACCTGTAACAGGTTTACCCATAATTGTCTTCTAAGCACAACATCATTTGGAGCGTAGACATTCACCAAGTTGATCCTGCAATTCTGGTGAATAAGCACGCCCGACACAACCAAAAAATACCTTGATTTAATGACATTTTGACAGTCGAACATTACTGGATCCCATAAACAAGCCAATCCCCCTGATCTACCTACCGCATCCACTGTTGCCAAATTGAATGCAGATCTTCCCCAATAATTTTTAAAGAGAAATTTAGAAGAATCCCCCAGTTTTGTTTCTTGAATCGCAAGATAATTTATTCCATACCCGGTTTTAATTCCACGGATCCAGTCCATCTTACTGGAATCTTTCACCCCCCTTAAATTTATACTCAAAAAATTCATGGCAAACGTTCAAAACCCCCGTCACCAGCAATAATTGATCTAGTGTCTGCTTCAAATCCATCCAAATTAATTCCTATTTTAACACCAACCTCTTTGGTAACACCGATTTCCTTAGCAATAGGGCTCAGTATATTCTGACCTGGTTCCGGATTCGGCTGAGATGACCATCGACTTTCAACTGGTTCTCCAAACTCTCCCTGATTCTCGATGGAACCCCCAGATGCATAACCATCTGTCCAGCTAACGTCTTCAGTAAAACCATCAGCAACTTTGTTAAGGTTGATAGAGATGTTCGAATCTTCTGGACGCTGGGATGGAATCCTAATAGGAGGGCCTTGAGTTGAACCCACTGAAGGAGGAGATCTAGTGTCTCTGGGCCGCTTACCCAAGGTAGTTAATGGGGTTGGCCCACCAATGCCAGATACCCCCTCCTTATTAAAATTATTACCTTGGCCCATTTCACTAACCGGCCCATGCGTGTTATTTTCATGCTGAAAAATTGGAGTGGGATCCACTGCCACGTCTGCCATGGGGAACTCAAAAGACTGTTCCTGGGCCGTAATAGGAATTTTCGTCGATTGGGTTAAACGGGCGGCTGCCCTATTTTTTTTTTTTTAGTTTTAATTTAATTAATATCTATACTATATAATAAAAAAAAACCAATGAATCACACATGTCATTCATTGGAGCCATCTATATTTAGTTATCTTTTTAAAAAAAATCTATTTTTTAGTTTTCTCATCTCTATCTCCTACTTAATTATAATTAATATTAATTAAAAGATAACTATAAATGTTTTGGTTGCTATTACATTAATATATTAATTTTTATATACTTTTCGCTAGATATAAAATTTAATCTTATAATCTTTTTGCTTTTCATTTAATTTTTCCCTTTTATAATATTTAGGCCACCCGGGCTCGTCCGTTATTCTATCACGGAAGAGAAGTTCAACGCGTGGAACTTTCATCTCCCCCACCCCGTGGACTTGCTATAACGCGTTATTGTATAACGCAATTCCATTTTCGTGATATTTTTAACGCGTTATTGTTTTTGTTTTGTGAGTGTAATTGTTGGTTGGGGGGAAATTGTTGGGTGTGGTGGTGAGTGATGACCACCCCAACTAAAAAAGGTTGTGAGTGATGGAAAAATGGTCGATGACATGGCGGAACTTGATTGGTGCTTGTGAGTGATAGAATTCTATCACTAGTGAACCACCCCCCTCCCCTTATAACATCTCTTTACATTATAACTTTATTAATATAGTACAGGGGTAAGATCAAATAAAAAGTTTATTTTGCCTAAGTAGGATGAGAAGGAATCTTAACCATTCATTTTTTTAAATCAATGGTTAAGATGAAAGTGTAGGAGAAAGGAGGAGTGCAAGGGTATCTTGGGAAAATCCTATTTATGGACTTTCTCTCTCCACATGCAAGGCACATGCATATTTCACCCCCGTTTTTTAAACGTTCATAATTTTTTTATTCGACATTATTTTTTCATAAAAATTTCACCGTAAAATCGAGCGTCTTTTTATCTTTAATTTGAGTACCATATTGTTATAAAAAATATGAAAACTAAAAAAACCACTAAAATGTGTTGTATTTCTATGTTGTATAACATTTTTTTGTGCTGGATTTTTGTACTATATTTTTGTGCTAAATTTTTTGTGCTGAATTTTTTTGTCTTAAATTTTTTTTCTCAATTTTTTGTGCTGAATTTTTTTGTACTACATTTTTTGCTGAATTTTTTTGTGCTATATTTTGTTGTACTAGATTTTTTTGAGCTATATTTTTTTGTACTAGATTTTTTTGTGCTATATTTTTTTTGTACTACATTTTTTGTGCTATATTTTTTTATACTAGATTTTTTGTGCTAAATTTTTTTGTACTATATTTTTTTGTTGTATTTTTAAAAAACAAAAGGGGTGCCACATGTCATTTTTACTCCTATTTATAAGGACCAAAATGCCCTTCATTCCTACTTATTAGGAGTGTCACATGTCATCATCACAATCCTTTTTAGGCTACTTAGGCAAAATCCACTTTTTAGTGGATCCTTCCCCATATAGTACACTTATCATATTAATATACAAATTAGGGGTGAGAGTTGGCTACAAAGTCTATTTTTTCTACAAAGTGTAAAAAGTCATAAAACACCATAATGTCAACCATAAAACACACTCAAAACCCACAAATAATTTAGTGAAGATTACTAAGACACCATATTTGTGAGGTTTGATTTGTGTTTTGAATGATAAAACTTGATTTTCGAATGACTAGCATTAGTGTTGATTATCATGTTGTGTTTTATAGTCATAGTTTTACGATGGTGTGTTTGAAGTTTTTAAGGACTGTTAGGGTTTGGATATTATGTTTAGTGATCTTCACTATGTTATTTGTCGGTTTTTTAGTGTGTTTTATGGCTGAAATTGTAGTGTTTTATGACTTTGTACACTTTGTAGGAAAAATGGACTTTGTAGCCGAACCCCACCCTACAAATTAGATTAGTGATATACGATATATATGTTAACTTTTAATATAATTTTGTAAACTATTTAATAAATATAATTTAATTTTATAATATAAATAATCTAGAGTTAATTACATAGTTAGTCCATGTGGTTTGCACAAAATAACATACTTAGGTACTAATAGTTAAAATCACCTTATAGGTATAGACTTTTCATTTTGTAACGTTTGGAGGTATTAACTTTTAGGGTATTAACATAATTAGTCCCTGTGGTTTGTACAAAATAACATACTAAGGTACTAATAGAATGTGATTTTAAAACTACAAATAATGTTAATACCTCCAAACGTTACAAAATGAAAAGTTAATACCCTAGAATGTGATTTTAAACTATTAGTATCTAAGTATGTTACTTTGTGCAAACCACAGGGACTAACTATGTAACTAACTCAATAATCTATATCTATACTATATAATAATAAAAAAAAACTAATGGGTGTACACTAAATATAAATTAATATAATGTAAAGAGTTAAATGTTATTTTAGTCCCTATGGTTAGGGCCATTTTGTCAGTTTAGTCCAAAGGCTTTATAATACACAGGGTTTTTAAAGATATAACAAGATATAACTTTTTATTGATTGGTATATAAAATTATATGTGCTCAACCCATATAATACACGAGGTTCTTAAAAATGTAACTTTTTTCATTATTTAATATATAAAATTAAATTTACTCAACCCATACAATACACAATACACGGGGTTTTTAAAGATATATTTTTTTTTATTATTTAACGTATAAAATTACATTTATTCAACCCATGTAATAAACGAGATTTTTAAAGATATATAGTTTTATTATTTTGTATATAAAATTACATTTATTCAACCAGTGTAATAAACAAGGTTTTTAAAGATATATTTTTTATTATTTGGCATATAAAATTACATTTATTCAACCCGTGTATTACACGGGGTTCTAACCTAGTTAATATAATATAATATAATTATAATCACCTCTTTCAAAAATTACGATTTCACTTTCAGTTCAAAATTACGTTTTTGCCCTTAGTTTAAAATAAATTTATGCTTTTGTCCCCAGCTAAAAATTACGATTTCGCCCTTTGTTCAAAACTATGATTTTTCCCCGTTCAAAACAAAATTTTGGTTTTGCCCCCCAGCTAAAAATTACGAATATGCCCTCAGTTTAAAATTATGAGTTTGTCCTCTTTTAAAAACTTATGATTTTGCCCTCAGTTAAAATCTGGAGTCTTGCCATCGTTCTAACTTTTTTTTCAAAACTATAGTAGTTTTTATTTTACTTTGTTTACTCAATTTAACTTTTTTGTCAAGCAGGTGTCTGACACTCACTCATTGTTTATGACAATTTACTATTTTGCCCCCAGCTCAGGCTTGCCATCTTTTTTTAGCAAAACTATGTCAATGTTTTGGTTTAATTGGTTGAGTCGATATCATTTTTTTGAGATCGTGTTATGAGGACTTTCCTTCGATTGGGTTAAACGGGCGGCTGCCCTATTTTTTTTTTTTCATTTTTAGTTTTAATTTAATTAATATTAGTATAATATAATATAATTATAATTACCCCTTTCAAAAATTACGATTTCACCTTCAGTTCAAAATTACGTATTTGCCCTTAGTTTAAAATAAATTTATGCTTTTGTCCCTGGCTAAAAATTACGATTTCGCCCTTAGTTCAAAACTATGATTTTTCCCCGTTCAAAACAAAATTGCCCCCCGCTAAAAATTATGAATATGCCCTCAGTTTAAAATTATGAGTTTGTCCTCTTTTAAAAACTTATGATTTTGCCCTCAGTTAAAATCTGGAGTCTTGCCATCGTTTTAATTTTTTTTTTCAAAACTATAGTAGTTTTTATTTTACTTTGTTTACTCAATCTAACTTTTTTGTCAAGTAGGTGTCTAACACTCGCTCATTGTTTATGACAATTTACTATTTTGCCCCCAGCTCAGGCTTGCCATCTTTTTTTTAGCAAAACTATGGCAGTGTTTTGGTTTAATTGGTTGAGTCGATATCATTTTTTTGAGATCGTGTTATGAGTAGTATGCACAAGTAACAAAAATACATGCGTACATGTTATTAAACTAAGAAATATTCGGCTTAACGCCCCGCAACGCGGGCGGGGCATCCAACTAGTTTGATACATAAATCGCCTCCTGGTTTAACAAACAAAAAAAAACACCTCCCAATGGATAAACCTAGCAAGTGTCTTCACGTGAACCCACGTGCTTACGCACGCAGCCAAATTTCATATAAAAATAAATAAATAAATAAATAAATTTCATATAAAAATAAATAAATTTGTTGCACCATTTTGCCACTCATATTCTTTGGTGCACGACGTAAATTATCTGATGCAAATTTAGGTGTCAAAACTTTAGGTTGTGTGCCGAGTATGTTCGGTTTGGTTAGAACTAAAAAGTGAAAGTATAACTAATGTTTGGGGTTTTTAGACTTTTTGTAATCGATTGGTGTAATTAGTTTTGGTTAATTTGGTTATATGCGGGTGGATTTAAGCTAATATAATTATTAAGTGTTGTATCAAGAGACATGGAAAATATTATCAATCATTTTAATTTATAAAACTACACAACTTTTTTTTGACAAGAAACATATTCCTATACATACATTTATCAAATGGGGAATAGTGCCAGGCAATTTATCAAATGGGGGAATAGTGCCAGGCAGCTATACATACATTTATCAAATGGGGGAATAGTGCCAGGCAATTTATCAAATGGGGGAATAGTGTCAGGCAGCTGCCTGGCACTCCCCCATTGGACCAACCAGTTTATTCTATTATATCCATTTTAAAATACGTTTTTGCACCTGTTTAAAATTTTCGTTTTGCCCCCAGGTCAAAATAAAATTACGCTTTCGTCCCCATCTCAAAATTACGACTTTGCCCTTAATTAAAAATTACGATTTTGCCTGGCACTCCCCTATTGAACCAACCAGTTTATTATTTTATATCCGTTTTAAAATTACGTTTTTGCCCCTCTTTAAAATTACGGTTATGCCCTCAGCTTAAAATAAAATTACGCTTTTGTCTCCAGCTTAAAATTACGATTTTCCCCTCGATTCAAAATAAAATTTTGGTTTTGCACTCAGCTCAGAATTACCTTTTCGCCCCCAGTTCAAAATAAAATTTTGTTTTTGCCCCCAGCTAAAAATTACGATTTTGCCCTCTGTTCAAAAATGTGCTTTTTCCCCGTTTAAAAAATTATAATTTCGCCCTCAGTTTAAAATTACGTTTTTTCCCCAGTTCAAAATAAAATTATGCTATCGCCCCCAACTCAAAATTACAATTCTGTCCTCAGTTCAAAATAAAATTGTGGTTTTGCCTCCAGCTTAAAATTACGATTGTGCCCTTAGTTCAAATTTATATTACGCAGTTACCCCAAGTTCAAAATTATGAAATTGCCCCTGTGAAAATTTACAATTTTGCCCTTGGTTCAAATTTACAGTACTACCATCACTTTAGCTTTTGGAAAATTACGATTTTACTCAATAAAAAAAATACAACTTTCCTTTAGTTAAAAGTTACAATATTACCATTGTTTTAGTTTTTTTTTATCAAAACTATAAAAGTGTTTTGTTTTAATTGGTTGACTCGATTTAATTGTTTTTCGTGTCAATGAGCTGTCTAACACTCGCTCATTATTCGGTCATCGCCCCGCAACGCGGACAGGGTATTAACTAGTTTATTTATAAAAAGTAAATAGTGGTTTAAGTGTATTTTTTTACCGAACCAAACATGTGTACTCGTACTCTACTACCGTAATTAGTACAGTGTTTGGTTTGTATTTTTACTCGTTTTCGATTTCGGGATTTTTGGTAACAGTAGACACTACCATATTTTTGTGATTAACATTTTGGTATAAATTTCTATTAATAACGGAGTTATAAAGTATTATTGTGTATCGTAAACTATACCAAACACTAGTACTGTAACGCCCCAAAAACGATAACACAATAAAATAAGTGAGGTTAACTATTAAACTTAACATAATTAAGGGTTTATGACAAGATGATAGTTAAATGTGGTTTAAAGATTAGAGTTGTATTTAGCAACTAAGTGAAGGGGGTAAAGTGCAAAGGTGATTAAACTTAATCTATTAAAAATAAAATAAAACCCCAAACACAGTGAGTGTGTCTGGGGAACGATCGAACAAGAACAGGGCAAAAAGGGAGAAACCCTAATCTCTAGAAATCAAGCAATTGAAGCCTAATTCACAAGATAATCCAGTGCATGAGCCCTCGTTTCGAAAATCTAACCCTAGTTAGTGAAGTGGTAAGTTTAATTTTCTGAAATTATGATTTGTAGAAAGAGGGGTTCAACCCAATCTCGAGTTCTTGTATCAAATATGGGAAATCTGAGTTAGAATTGCTTTCTAGAACTAGAAACATGTTTGATTTTAGGATGCATGAAAGCTTGTAGTGAAAACCCACTTGGTGAAATTGTGTTATGATTAGGAAGATCATAATAATTATGATTTCATGTTATCTTGATATATGATCTTGTTTGAAATACTTGAATGTTAGATAAATTGATGTAGAATAAAGAATTGCAAGAACTAGGTTGATTAGTAATGACATACAAGATGAATTGGTAAAGTATGCTTTGAATATTTGTACATTATGCTTTATTAATGTAACGCACACTAAGTGTTTGATGAAATGCTTGAAAGAACAATTATGTGTAATTTGGAAAATAATGGAATGAAATTTGGGGTATTAAATGTAGGTAAATCCTCAAATTAGGCGACTCGGCGAATTGGAGCGAGCACGTGTTCTTCATATGTGATGCCAAGCGCTTCCGCTAGTTGATACTAATGTTTTGGGTCAAAATATCTTTTTGTACAATTTGTTGGTAGACACACTTTTTAGCATTCGATGTTTTGGTTTTAGTAGTATCTTGTAGAATGGTATTTGTCTTGATTATGGTTCAAACAGGGGTATACTCGTTTTACGGACGGGTCATGCCCAAATTTTGTAAAATTGTGTATTAATGATATTAGTACGTTTAAAGGTTTATGCTTCTAGTAAAAAAAAATAAACTATTGGTCATTATTCCATCAACGAAAATTGGGGTTCTAACAAGTTGGTATCAGAGCCTAGGTTTGAGGGATTCGAGCAAGAGTAATAGTGCTTGAACTCAAACCGACGGCTCGTGCAAAAGTGTGCTCGCTCCGAGATCGCCAATGAGGTAAAACTTTAAGTTTTTGTTTAATACAAGTATTTATAGTGTGTTTATGATAAATATTTAAGTTAAGTATGTGAAATAGTAATAATGGGAGTTAAACATTGGGTTATATCAGATCTGGCGTCGCACACAGTTGTGTCGTTAAGTGACACAGCTGTGTGGACCATTGATGCTTGTTGCTGAGATCAGGGTGTGTAGCAAGGCTGACACAGCTGTGTGACATTGTACTCAGATAATCAACACAGCTGTGTCTGGGCAAAAATTTTCAGCAATTCAGCAAAGGAAGGGCCGTCGCCGACGGGCTATGATGCCGTCGCCGAGGCCCTCATGTTTGCCGACGGCTTAGCTAGCTGTCTACGGACGTTTACGGGCGACGCACGTTTACAAAGCCCGTCGCCGACGGGGTGTGAAGCCGTCGCCGACGGCAAGCGGAATTCAAATCCGCTGAAAAGTTTTTGTTTCGTCTTGTTTTCGTTTTATGAGTTTCTAAGTCGTTCAAAAGCCTAATGAATGCTCGTGTAGGGTCTATATAAGGCCTAGTAAGATATATGCAACCACGATTAGTGGTTACGTTAGAAAGAAATTTATAAAACTCGAAGGTAATGTGTCGAATGACACGAAAGAATGATGAAAGCTGAAAAAGCGAGTACAGTTTAAAATATAAGAATGCGAACGAAGTAATTATGGACTAATGAACTATGATGTATTGAAGCTTGTGAATTATGATTTAAGTTCCCATACTTCTCAGAAATGCCCGTTTTATGTTCCTGTTAAGTTATAAGAAGATATAATAAGTTATGTAGATCGTCGACGATAAAGTAAAATTTATAAAAGTCGAATGTAACGTATGGAATGGCATGAAATGAATGACGAATGTATAAAGTGGAGTTGGAATTTCGTATGAAAATTCGGATGAATGTATGCTTTGATAGAATTATGCATTAGAGGCTTGTACCTTGTACATGAATGGTGTGATGCTTATGTGCATTTAATGATTTGCTTTAGTATGATTAAGAGGCGAATATGTGCTAAATGTGAATCATACGAGCTAATTAGTAAAGGATATGTTGAAATTATGTTATATAGTTGTTTCGAATGAAATTTGCTAATTGTAGAATCATGGAGCATTAGCATGTGAAAATACGTGTATGTGAATGTATATGTGTATTGTTTAGAGGATCACGTAAATTGTACATGTCGTACAATACGAGTATGAGATACGCATGATATTATTATTATGACCTACCATATTTAGATGAATACATGTTCGAAGGTTTGAAGTGTGTAAACGAGACAGTTGACTTTCTAAAGGTCAACAGTACAGGGATATCATGAGATGGCCATTAAACACAATTGTTTAAGTAAAGAGTTAATGTGTTACGTACTAGATGAATTATGTGTTATGATGGATGATAGTTTAGTTGTATGGATTTGAAATGAGATAACTATTAATGAACGTCTCACTTATATGAAATTCTACTAACGAAAGTCGATTAACGTATGAATAGAAAGAAAGTGAACAGTCGTATATATGCTCACATAAACTAATGATATTACGAAAGTACTGATATGTAAGGATGGGAATCCTATCAATCTACTTGAGCAGGGATGGCAAAAAGGGTTAAGAGGAAGTAATAAAGTAAGCATGAACATGGACGCTAAAGGAAGGTGAATTTGCAATCACTTCGAATGTATTTACATAAAGATGTATGCGTGTTAGAATAGTTGAAATTAAGTGGAACGTATAATTAAATGAGAACTTGGTAATGTTAATGAAAGGTATGGAAAGGATAATAGTTCAGATGTTAGCTAAAGGCGTTTTGTAAGTGTGTTTGAATTGAAAGTAAGAACAACCCGTACTACAATACTTATATACAAAAGTACTGGGTGGTGGAAGTATTACGTAAGAAGTCAGTGAATAATAATTACTTACAAATGCTGGAAGTATTACGTAAGAAATACAATGTGTAAAGTAGAATACTCATTAGTAAAAGACATGTTAGAGAACGTAGGTGAATTAACACCTAATACGGTGAACAAACAAATGGAAATGGTATATTAAGGGATGGTCATGTATTGACCGAAGCTCGAGAAAAACATGAGAATCACCTCACTTATGTCCGGTCAAGCTAGCAAAAAGGGGTCTAACGATTCTTAAAGGAATGGATCAATATAAGAAAGAAAGAAGGATAAGAATGAAAAGTATAAGCCTACGATTGAATGTAAGACAAACTTAAGAAAGAAGGGTGGGAACACCACTAGAAATAGGATGTAAAGTGTCGCGTCGAGACGCGCTACATGAAATAGGACATGGAATTAAGTGTTAGGACCCAACACTCGAAGTTGAAAGTAGAAGATTAATATGAAAACGTTTCGTAAGAAATGACATGGTAAATGATACGGCAGAAGAAAGGAAGGTACGGAGGAAAATGTTTGAATCTGAGAAATGGATTCGACCATGTAAGGAATGAAAGGTTGAATCCGTAAGCAAGCACGGGTCAAACCAGTAAGAATGAAAGGTAATGAATTAAAAGTTCGAATCCGTAAATGAAGACGGATTAAACGAATAAGAATAGAAACTAAAAACGAGACTCAAATGAGTCATACGGGTCAAATGGCGATCGCCATTTGAACCCGGTATTTAATGATTCGATTTGTCATGTTTATTACTTATAGGTGAGCATAATGTATGGGCATGCATTGTCACAGTTTGAAAAGTATTAACCATCGCAAAGTATGAATGACAAGTCAAGGGTTCTGACCCGCACCAGGTAGGTATAAAAAGATTATATTTTTAATAGGAGCATAGGGCTCGACTAGAGAATGGTGTGTCAGAATAGAATAACTGATACCCATATGTGAGAATGTATTTACAATTAGACTTCCGAAAGGTCAAACAAAATAAATGAAGTCCTTGCAATTATGCAAGTATAAGGTACGAACGTGTACCTCGATGCGACCACAATAGGTAGGGGGTGTTAATCTGACACTGAAAGGTCAAACTGCGAAAGTTGGCGAGATAACCAATAAAAAGAAATGGAATGTATGATATGTTTAGCATGTACGTAAGAAAATTTTGAAAGAGACAATAGGCGAACAAACACCCTGTAGGACACAATTATGAAAGGTTATGTGCTAACTATTTATTTATAGATAAATATGATGGAATTCTTAGTGAAATGATAGTATTGAAGCTAGTGGAAGGATGCCCACGAGAGGGAGCATATTTCATGAATGAATGAGACCAATTCTGGTACGGAAGGTACATATAAAGAAGCGGATCGATCCGGCACACGGATAACCGACTTATACATTGAAAGCGAGGTTAGTAAAATGTTTAATTCTTAGTTAATGATTAAGAATCCGTAGATTTATTTGTAAGTGTGAACAAAATGAATGGTAGAATAATTATGGTATGCTATACAGTGATCGACCTGTAATGGTCAGTGTGAGAAGGTATGAATGTCATTAAGAGGGAGAATTAAAGGCCTTAAATGAAAGTTTGAGCTGAAATGGTTAAACGCTAGTATGGTGCTCGTACACAACATACCTAGTTGTTATCATAAGTAGTTCATGCAAGGAGCTAATAATAAAGTGTGCGAAGGATTAAATTCAAGGCTAAACTCAAACTTGTAATTAGTTCAAGTGACGGTGGTAACCGTAGAATGATGCCTTATACTCGTATTAAGTATGAAAAAGTAATTAGGAGGTGGGAAGCTTTGTATTAGTACCACTAAGTCATTAAATGTCTATAGTATACGTATAATGTTATGCTAAGCCCTCATATGAGCAAGAAAGTAATTGGAAGAACGTTAGTAATGGGATGATGGGGTTGCTTATAATTACAATAATGAATTATGTCGTGCATGATTCGTGTGCGGAATAAAATAAATCGATTTATTTATATTAGTAAATGTATGAATATGTTACGCTTATTTAGAAAGATAGAAACAAGCCGTAAGCATAAGCTTGTACGACCAATAGTATACATTGGAATAAATTCCAATGAACAAATCGCTAGTGATGATGTATGCTATGAACTAGCATTATAAAGTGAAAACGACACTAATAAGAGCCCTGGATCAGATTCTGACTTATAGGCGATTATGAAAGTAATTTACTTGATTTAAGAACGGAGGGACAATGCGTACAAAGACGTTTATGCATGAATGAAACTCTTGCCAAGATCTCGAATGCATCTATGTCGTAGTAAGCATCGTGAATGAAAAGACGAAAAAGTAGGAGTAGAATTGGTCTAGTTGGAATGAGAAAGGTTTCGGGGACGAAACCTCTTTTAAGGGGGGTAGACTTGTAACGCCCCAAAAACGATAACACAATAAAATAAGTGAGGTTAACTAATAAACTTAACATAATTAAGGGTTTATGACAAGATGATAGTTAAATGTGGTTTAAAGATTAGAGTTGTATTTAGAAACTAAGTGAAGGGGGTAAAGTGCAAAGGTGATTAAACTTAATCTATTAAAAATAAAATAAAACCCTAAACACAGTGCGTGTGTCTGGGGGAACGATCGAACAAGAACAGGGCAAAAAGGGAGAAACCCTAATATCTAGAAATCAAGCAATTGAAGCCTAATTCACAAGATAATCCAGTGCATGAGCCCTCTTTTCGAAAATCTAACCCTAGTTAGTGAAGTGGTAAGTTTAATTTTCTGAAATTATGATTTGTAGAAAGAGGGGTTCAACCCAATCTCAAGTTCTTGTATCAAATATGGGAAATCTGAGTTAGAATTGCTTTCTAGAACTAGAAACATGTTTGATTTTAGGATGCATGAAAGGTTGTAGTGAAAACCCACTTGGTGAAATTGTGTTATGATTAGGAAGATTATAATGATTATGATTTCATGTTATCTTGATATATGATCTTGTTTGAAATACTTGAATGTTAGATAAATTGATGTAGAATAAAGAATTGCAAGAACTAGGTTGATTAGTAATGACATACAAGATGAATTGGTAAAGTATGCTTTGAATATTTGTACATTATGCTTTATTAATGTAACGCACACTAAGTGTTTGATGAAATGCTTGAAAGAACAATTATGTGTAATTTGGAAAATAATGGAATGAAATTTGGGGTACTAAATGAATGAATGGATGTATTGATATAGGCGTGAAGAAAGAAGGTTCAAGTACTAAGAAACCGGAAGGCTCACAAGATCGAGGTATGTTCCGTTGCATACAAAACCTTATTTACATTTCATTTATGTTATGAAAAACAACCCTTGTTACAATGATTATGGTGGTTAGAAAGTAGTAGATAGCAAATCCCTTGCGGATTTAGTTATGCTAACGAAGGTTACATTATGCTATGCAAGTCGACTGGTTCGAGTCGAACCACGTCGAGTAAGAATATGGTACCAACCGTTTAGTACGGGTGGTCATGAATGCAATAACGAAAGTATAAAGTTCAATCCGTTATACGGATAGAACGAAAGATTTATGTTGAAAGCATTTAACCCGATGTTACCGGGTCGTAAGTGGTATGCTTGAATCTCATTATGAGAGTATATGCCTTAACCCATTCAAATGGGTAATCGAATGCTTAAGAGTAATGAAAGTATATAAATGAATGCAACTATAAAGTGGTATCGTAAGCAAAATAAGTATTATGACTAACTTTCTAAAGCTTGTTGTTAAATGTAGGTAAATTCTCAAATTAGGCGACTCGGCGAATTGGAGCGAGCACGTGTTCTTCATATGTGATGCCAAGCGCTTCCGCTAGTTGATACTAATGTTTTGGGTCAAAATATCTTTTTTGTACAATTTGTTGGTAGACACACTTTTTAGCATTCGATGTTTTGGTTTTAGTAGTATCTTGTAGAATGGTATTTGTCTTGATTATGGTTCAAACAGGGGTATATTCGTTTTACGGACGGGTCATGCCCAAATTTTGTAAAATTGTGTATTAATGATATTAGTACGTTTAAAGGTTTATGCTTCTAGTAAAAAAAATAAACTATTGGTCATTATTCCATCAACGAAAAGTGGGGTTCTAACAAGTACCGTATGAACTGAGCCAAACATGATATACAGAGGCTAAAAATTCGAATTTGAATTCCAACGGTAATCAGCGATCGAAATCAGATACAGACAATTCACCACTCGCTCTCACGTCGGGCCCTTCTAAACAGGATGTAGGATACAAATTACACCACCTACAACCTATTCGGACTCCAAAGAACACCTCCCTGTTAGCCAAATAGGAATAGCAATGGGAATTTTAGAGTTTTCTCAAAGAAAAACTTGATAATTGATAACTGAATGACAAACTTTCACCCGTCTTGCAATACAAAAGGAAATCAAATAACTGACTAGCCACTGCCTCTGAGAGTAAGGAACATTACTAAATAAAATAAAATAAATCCGAAATCCGAAAATAAAATGTGCAATAATAGGAAACATGGTAATGACTGAAATTGTTGTATGGTAGTTAGGTGTTGACTTGGACCAATGTAAGGAGGTGTCTGTTTTTTTCTTCAAACATCTTAAAGGGAACTGATGTCTGTAGGCACGCAGATGTTACCCTTGAAAACTGTTTGTTTTTTTTAACAGATTTGAACTCGGCTTTTTTCATCTTAAAAAATAAGCTATGAACCCCCTTCTTAAAACATCTTCACAAAAACCCTAATATACTCCTCCCTCATATACGTTAACGTCAGCCCCTCCTAGACGCCGCCGCTCCTCCTCCAACCAGTTTTCTGGTGACCTCCCTCTTCTCCTCGCCGTCCGACGACCTCCCTCTTCTCCTCCGACCAGGTACTTCTTTTTTGCTTCTTGATTTAGCTTCTTAGACCTAATTTTTGCTCCTTGATTTAGCATCTTTTTTGCTTGAATGTTAAAATGACTTCTATCTAGTGAGATAAGTTTGACAGTTACGTATTTTCAGTTTATGCGGACAGTATCAACTTATAAAAACAAGCAGTCTTATATTTTCAGCTTGCAGAGCTTTAGATCACATCTTCAGTTGCAGACATGAAAGCAGATGAAATCAGCTTGCAGACAGTTTATATCTGCAAAAACAAAAAACACCTAGCTCACGAAGCTTGGATCGAATCGGATACTTGCAATTGGGTTTTCACATTAACGGCTACTTTATTTAACTTTGGGGACATGGGTCTATCAAAACTAATACTTAGCTTAATGATTGGACCGAACGTAATAAACTGAACCAAAATAATGCCGAGCGAGGTACATCTTAAAATACGTGATATTATTTTGGGCATATCACGACTTTATTTATAATTTTTTTATTGTTAGATGAGACAATTTTATGTAATTATAACATTGTAAATAACCTTTTTAATAAGAGTTAATTACATAGTTAGTCCCTGTGGTTTGTACAAAGTAACATACTTAGGTACTAATAGTTTAAAATCACATTCTAGGGTATTAACTTTTCATTTTGTAACGTTTGGAGGCATTAACGTTATTTGTAGGTTTAAAATCACATTCTGTTAGTACCTAAGTATGTTATTTTGTGCAAACCACATGGACTAACTATGTTAATACCCTAGAAGTTAATACCTCCAAACGTTACAAAATGAAAAGTTAATACCCTAAAAGGTGATTTTAAACTATTAGTACCTAAGTATGTTATTTTGCGCAAACCACAGGGACTAACTATGTAATTAACTCTTTTTAATAATAATACATATATGATTCCTATGATTTCTGTTGTATTGCACAAAGGAATTTCCACTTGTTTCACTTATAAATCTTAACATAAATAATTTATTATTAATAGAATATTTAGAAAAATTAGTAAGAAAACTCAATAAATAATAAATTCCGTCGACGTCACATATAACTAACACCCAATAATGAGCATGGAAATAATTGAAAAAAAAAATCCTAATAGGCTAATAGTCACGATTCAAAACTAGTTTTAAAACATCTTTTATACTTCTTTAAAACGTAAAGGTTCCAACGTCAAATCATTGCTTACGCATGGCTTAGAGATTAATTATTTAAACACTCAAAGTTATATATCACAATTATCATATATCACTTTTAACTTCTATCTTTTTTTTCCTGTTTAATTTCGCATCGAAAGATTCTGTGTATCACCTTTTCATGTTGATTACGTTTTGCTGATGTACAATACATATAAGCAGATATTCATGTAGTGTCATGATACGTGTGTAAGGGTGGTCACTGGTCACCTCTTAGTGAGAGGTTAGATCAAGTGGTGGGAAGCTTACATTTCTCTTGGGAGATGCAAGTTCAATTCCCACTTGATGCAGAGTAAGGCACTGGTAGGCAATGATAGGAGACACAAGAAAATCTGAGTTCAATCCTTGAGCCAAACGAGGTTTACCGGTAATTTCATTGTCGTGCCTACAGGTGGGTTACTAAGTTTTCCTTGGAATTGTTGGTGGACTCGGGTTACTCTCGAAGTACTCTGTTTGGTTTAGTGGATGCCCCGAGAGTGCTCGAGATTGATTCTATTAGCCGTTAAAAAAATATCAAACACATCAAGAAACTATTTCATCTAAATCACAGACAACATAAATTCGTTGTATTTTATCAATGATGATTCAAGCATAAAATGTTCTTTAAAATCAAAAGATTAATAAATGTTTTTAGTTGATTCGTATGGTCAAGCATGTGAGTGATGTTAAGCTAACACTATTAACTTACTAAAATGTACGAGTGATGCCACTTCATAGTCATAAGTTTTCATGACGTGACATGAAAGATGGTGAAAATATTGATCCTTTTTGCTTTTTTAACGAATTTAAAGTTGCATCTCTAAAGTTTACATTCTCTTAATGCCTATACAACACCGTTAAAAATATATAAGGGAACAATTACAAAATATTGCCTTGAATTGTCTGATGACTTATTCCAATCAAGTGATCAACAATAACAATATAATATAATGCAACATTGATAATCTATCGTACTCTTTTACAATATGTGCTTTTCCGATTACAACCTTAACTTGATAAAAAGAATATGCCATGTAACTTCAACTCTAATGGCATCAAACAAAAAAAACAATTCATATTACTATTTTATTATCAAATTTTCTGATACAGACTAGGTGAAATTTTCTTCATTTTTTACCATACAAAATTTATATTTATACTACACGAATATAAAAAGATACTTAAGCATGGAAGTTTTTCAATTTACAGTACACATTACCAGACATAGATGTGCAAAATTTTATCAACACCAGTTAACAATTTCAAGTCCACACAAATGGAAACCGTCGCAAATTTTTCAAATAATCACTTCAACTTTTCCAACCATAAGAAAACATGGACAAGTTTTGTTATAACCTTACCAAAAACGGCCGGTCAAGTGCTGCTGCTACCCCTTCTTTGAACCGGTTTATAAAGAACAACGTTCACGTATTTGGCCCGAAACCGATGGGAGAACCCAAGTGCCACTACTGACCGTGGAGCCTCACGGTTTTCGATGTAGAGATGGTTCAGGACAACGTGTTGAGGGTCGGGTAGAGGAGCAGAAGGGCCCCTGTTGGTGGGGTAGCTCAATACAGTGTGTTGCAAGTGTTGAGGTACTACTGGTGGGTCCCGCCCGTCATCTTCACTTGCGGTGTAGACATTGTTGTAACTTGCGTCGGGTGATCTCGGGACTTCAAAACCAGCTACAACAGGTGTTTCCTACAACAGGGTTATGTAACAGGTCAACAATTGTCATTTTTTATTAAAAACATAAACAATGGCATTACAATGATTTGACCCACATCCACTTTGACCTGTTTTGGATCATGGAAAAAGACAACCAGTGCATTGGTAGATGGGGTGAACCTACCACATTTGTTAATCATACAATAGCAAAGATGTTTTGGTTGAGGCTTACTTGATCTTGACCACGAGAATTGTTCATATTGAAGAAGAAAGGCAGATTAACTTATAGTTCCAAATCATTAAATGGGGTCCACTGAATCGCTTAACCTGAAAGATAATAGATAACTCAATCTTGCAGTAATATGTTATTAAGCCAAAAAACAAGATTAGAACTTAACATGATACACTTTGTTAGATCGTTTGCCATTATGTAATGAAAGATGGTGGGAAACTTGCAATGAGTTAAAAAGCTTCAGCTGTTAATTTTGTTTAAAAACTGATACTAAGATGTTTGTGAAATGCATTTCAGTAGTTTTTACTTTCAAAGTTTTATGCAACGCGAAAGGGTAAACACATATGATGGCTTTGGAAACAAATATATTAGGAGGTAACGAAGCGTATACATTAGGAATATTGCAGTCATGATCCACCCAAGCATCATAATTATTGTGTGATAACGTTACTCGCAGAGATATGAAGTATTTATTCTTTTAGTAGGATGTGCACTTGACGATTGAGTAGTTGACATACAGGTCGTGCACCACCCTTTGGTACACATCTGCCCTTTCCCAACTTAAAGATATGCTACACTATTACTTCACAACATATGTTAACAAACAACAAACAGCATGGCAACGTGACGTCTGAACTAGAGTTATGTTTTGGTGAACTTACAACTACATCTTCCATCGAAATCAACAACCTTTTATAGCAGTTTATGGTCTGACATTTAGTATTTGGCTTAGGGCTCAAAAGCTTGCTTAAAAGTGAGCGTATAAATAAGACAATAACCATGACTATCAATCTCATACACCTAAAAGTTTCCACTAAGTATTTATCCACCTTAAATCCCCTAGTGGCCTTCAGATCATATATCTAACCTTTCCAACGGTAAATCACTAAATCATTAACTTGTATTCATGTCACAATCAAAGACTCACCACCCTCACTATCCACATCAAAATTTCCAGTCAAGTACACATCCAACAAAAGCACAAATTAGGTCAAGCACTCAAGCCTCCACCACACCAACACACTTACCTACAACCACTTTATTACACCAAAGTTTTTTATTGACTTGTGAGTTTCACAATTCACACAATCACGTATCCACACATTGCAGGCATATATTCATACTTCACTATCCATCATAGTGTCATTATATACAACTCAACTTTATAAAATTACAGTATTATTCACACCAGCCAAAACATTATATTTGCAATCATACTTCATATCTTACAATATGTATAAAACTGACCTACAAAAACTGAACCAAACATCACAAATCCTCGTCCTAAAAATTCGTCTAAATTTCATAACAGAAACAAAACTCCAAATTTTGACCTAAAAAGTCTAATCGATTCAATTATAAGCCGATCAGTCACTCGTAAATGTCAAAATTTTCATATCGTACATAAGATCTAACGAATACGTATCGTTATTAACAATTCTGAATGCAAATGATTGAAAAATCGATTAAATTAACGATAAAACGGAAGAAAAACGAATACGGAAACAATTGAACGAGATGAAGAGGATCAAACCTGTTGCAGCAATAGACGTTCGATCAGGATTCGAGTAATAATTGAATTTAGAGGAATTTAAGTTACGTAATTGAGAAATTTGTTGGAACCCTAAAAATCGGTGAGAAGAAGAAAGGGGCAAAAAGCAGAGAGCGAATACAGAGGAAAAGAATGAGGCTAGGCCTTTAATGGACCCAGGGTTAATATGGGCCCCGTTAGGCCCACATCTCATGGCCCGTTTTATTTGGAGGATAACAGCCTTTGATGTAAAATGTCACGTTTTTCTTTTCTTATGTATTATTTTTGTTATATATATATATATATATATATATTTTTTTTTTTTTGCATGTTGCCGACTTTGGAGTGGCCAATTGCAAGTCGACAGATTATTTTTTTCATGACAGTTTATACCTTTTGAGTAGAACTAGAAAAATCCGCCACACGTTGCGTGGGCTTTCGGCTAGTATCATTTCGTTTCGATTGAGTTCGATACAGTACTTTAATGGTGCTCGGTATAGAAACCGTAAGAGACATGCCTAAACAGATATTAACGTACATGTTTTTATATCGATCGAGAAACACTAAAATGAATTTACATCAATTGGTATCGTATGGTGCATTAGTTGTGTAAAAAATAAAAAATAATATAAAAAAGGTCACTTTTTTTTGTGTATAGAGCAATGTGCTTTATACTAAGGCTAAAGGGTATGAGGGCTGGCTTAGGCCCGGCGCCGGTCCCCCACACCACCCCTCTCAGGCTCGGCTAGTCCCAACCGTCTCCCACTCGATGTTCACGACGGGCCTCTCTCCTCACACGCACACAGCTATACATATACATATATATATATATATATATATAGAGAGAGAGAGAGAGAGGAGAAAGTATAATGTACAAAAGGGCTTAACGTACGTTAACGTATGCGACAGAAAAACAACTTGCGTGATTACATTTCCATGCGTTATTATGCTCCCATGCGTGATTGCGACAGAAAAACAACTTGCGTGATTACATTTCCATGCGTTAATAATGCTCCCATGCGTGATTATCACCAAATAACTGATCCCATGCGTGATTAACTGATCCATGCGTGATTATGGCCCTGATCTGATGGTTACGCTTGTTGCGTACGTGAAGTACGATAAGGCTTTTTGTATGTTAACCTTTCTCTCTCTATATATATGTGTGTATATATATATATATATATATATATATAAAGGGGTTCATCCCCCACCCACCTAGGTCCATCCCCTTCAAACCTCTCCTACGTAGCGACCCATCCCCTTGGTAATGAGACTCTCCATACCCTCCAGTCTAAGAAAAGATACCAAGTTTTGTATGCTTGTATCTTTTGCCTCTGACCATCTCGTGAACCCTCTTACACATTCACATTACCACACCCAAACCTCTAGTTTTTTGCTATTTCCAATTCCATATGCATCTCTTACTTGTACCGTACAAACTATAATATTATCACAATGAGATGCTTCTAGTCCAGATCTACTCCCTTTCATCTTTATAACATGCAATCTCTCTTTACGAAAATACCGCTCTACACTATAGCAAATATGTGTTATCAATTGATATATATAATAATAAAATATTATGAATTTATTCTATGCTTGTTCAACACGGTGGATACAATTTTTTTGTGTGTGTTAATATTTAATGTAAGATGTGTAAATAGTACATCTATACTATATAATAAAACAAACCATTTTGGGGAAACTTTTCATCATATTAGGCAATCTTTTTATAGATAATTATTATTTTAGTTTAATTCTCTTCTAATTAATTATAGATAACCCTCCTACTAAATATTATTAGTCTAATATTTTATGGATAATTATTATTTAGTTTAATCTCCTTCTCATTTATAATATTATTTATTTGAATTAATTATATTTGAACGGAGTAAATTGTCATTTTAGTCCCTGAAGTTTGGTCCAAATTGTCATTTTAGTCCCTGTGGTGGGTGGGGGTAGATGGTGATGGTGGTTGAAGGTGGAGATGGTGGTGGTGGTGGTGGTGGTGGTGTGGAGTTGGAAAGATGAAGTGGGTAGTGATAAAGTGGGTAATGGGTCCCATATAAATTGTAAAATATTAATTATATTTCTTTTAATTTTTTACCTATTAATTTGACAGTAAGGGTATTTTTGTCATTTCACACGCACCTAACACCAAAAACTAACCTCCATCCACGTCAGGGACTATCCGAGAACGAAATTCAAAAACTTGGGGACTATAAGTGTAATTTTAGAAAGTTGAGTACTAAAGGTGAAAAATAGGCAAACCACAGGGATTATCCGAGCATTTTTCTCATTATTTAAATAGAATCTATATATATATATAAATGAGATGGATTTTGGCTAGGTGGCATTTGATTTTGGCCATTTTTGCTGATGTGACAAGTTATTGTGAAGGTGTTTTGTGAGTTTAGGAGGGAATCCATTCTAAACAGCCTAACACAAAGTTGGACGCGGGATCCGTATTTCTTAGATTCGGACTTTGGGTTTTTATTGCACCGACGCACATTAATTCGGATACTATATATTGTTTTTAACAAACCCTAATGCTTCATAGCCACAGATTTTGCTCATCGCTCTGTCCTTCTCCCACCGATTCAAACCCTAATTCCGATTTAAGATCAGGTTAGCAATCGTATCTATTTATGGATTTTGGTGTTTGATTAACTTTCTCTCCTTTTTTCCCTGTAAACCATAACTGAAAACTTCATCGCCGTTTTTTTCGGGTCATACAATCATAAATTTATGGATTTTGGTGTTTGATTTCTACAGGTTTTGTTGTGAGTATCCTGATTTTTGAGTTTAGGGTTTTTTAGTTTCGAAATTGATTGATGCTCAATAATTATGTGATTAAGAGATCTGGTCACAGGGGGTTCGGCTTTGTGACCTTTGTTGAGGACGGTGTTGCAGATCGTGTTTCAAGAAGGTCACACGAGATTTGTGGACAACAGGTACTTAAAACCCTAACCTTCAATTTTGGTTAACTTCAGCAATATTTTGATGGTTAAAACCCTAACCTTCAGTTTTGATGGTTAAAACCCTAACCTTCAGTTTTGATGGTTAAAACCCTAACCTTCAATTTTGGTCTCATTCATTTTATTTTGTTTTTAGTTCTTTACATATTTTATTTGTATTGATATATGCATCGTGTTTGTCTTCTTTCATACGTTCTCACACTCTTCATTACATACAAATAATCTTTGGTTGATTCTTTACTAAATATTCAATCGTGTTGTTTAATCACAGTTAGTCGCCGGTAGTGCTACTTCTTGATTTTTGTCTTAACTTACAGTTAGTCGCCGGTAGTGCTACTTCTTGATTTTTGTCTTAACTTAAATTCTCGTAAACTACCCATTGCAGCTCATCACTGATACTTTATAAGGTATAACTAATAACTAATGTTGTTTTAAACTCATATCTTAGTACCGATGCATATCTTACAAAACCACACAAATCTTGAGTAATTATTTTGTGAAATCATGTCAGGTGGGTGGGTGATCAAGAATGGGAAACGTGCGCACATGAAAATAGTGTTGGGTGGATGGAGATGGCTGAGCCGGTTATGAATCTTTGTACAAAAACTATTGATGGTTCTTATATTGAAAAGAAAGAAACTATAATGGTTTGGTACTATGAAGATGTTGACAAAGATTTTGGGTCGGAACAGGCTAAGTAACTGTTGGACCATCTTGAAAACGTACTGGCTAACGAGCCTGTTGTGGTGAAAACACGTCAATACATTGTAGATGTTAAACCACAGGTATCCCTTTAATACATTGTTTTCCATGTTTTTGTTGAATATCTTTCATTGTCTTTGTCCCTACCCATATATTTGGGCTTTTTTGATTTCATAAAGCCAACCAGGTTCTTATTAGCTTTGTTGATGGTTCGAATAAGATCTGTGTAATCATTTGGTTAAATTTAAGGTGAATTTTTTCCATTTTGCTTTTAAACTCTTTATCACCTTTTATTGAAATTATGCATATAAAAGGCATAAAAGACATATAGGTATAGCGTTATTGATAACTAAAACTTCAACTGCACTCTATGGTTTTAGTTTTAACTGGTTACATATTATAAGTTTTCATTTTGTTCATAATGTTCAACTGTTTATTGAAAGTATATTGTAAAAGGACAAGTTGAATGACTAAATGGGTCGTGTTCGGGGGATTAATCTAACATGAAACCCGACCCGTTAGTCCGACTTTCTTTTATTTATTACTATTCTAAGATTGTAAATTAACAAAAAGAAAATATACAAATGGGTTTAGAACAATTCAGTTTAAACAATAAATATTGATGTTGATTTCTCTTTATTTATTCAAATCTATTAAAAATAACTCTATAGTGATTGAAAGGGGAAAATCCATATTTTAGCGATCTTATGTTAATAAAAGACAAATTAAATGACTAAAATGGGATAAAAGTGAAAGTTGGTATTTTATATTTTTTTATATAAATAGTTATTTTTATTGTATATGTACTTTGATACATTTTCTATGCATTTTATTTGTTTATTTTATAGGATCTACCAATTATAACGGAAGATATGCACGAATAAAGGCTCCGTGCAGTTGAAGTCTTGGACTTTGAATTTTGTCGTATTGAAGCCTTTATTTTATTTTATAAGGTGTTGGTGATGGGGATTCTAAGCGACAAGGATTTCATGCTTTTAAATAGTTTGTTACTGCAATGCAGGTGGTTAATTATAAGGTTAAAGATGATGAATTGGATGTGAATGCTCTTACATCCAGTATGATTGTGTGTGGGGACCTTCAAAGACCTACAAACGTCCCCAAATTTATGTCCACGCTTTCAAGGTAGTACAGATTCGTTATTTCTTACTGATTTGTGGTTACAACTATTTTTGTTGTTCTTTCTTTGTTGTTTTGGTATTTTCATGAAGTCACAGTCCAATATTATTTTTCTTGACAGGTAAAATTCTGAGATTCTAAAAGCTGATGTTACATTGGGTGTCCTCATAATTTTCCACCTAAACCTTGCTGAGGGTGAAGGAGATTACAAGACAAACTAGGAATCACCATCCTCGGTATGAACTACTTCTGATGATGTTTATTTTATCTACAGAATGGGTTGGGTCGAGCTTCTTTGGTATAGGGTCAAACTATGCATTTTTAATAATGATAAGTGGGCTATTATTTTATTTAATAATAGGTTAGAATGATTTAAGAGATTATAAGCATTTGATTAGATTTTAGGCAACTTTTTGCTTGACAGATCATATATTTTCAAGAATACTCAGTAGAGATCTGTGAGTGGTCTGGGTAAAGTTGGGACTTGGAAACCATCTTTTGCAGCTAGGTTCTGCTTTTCAGAATGACCAGATGATGCTTTATTAGTCAAGCAAATTTAATGTTTCTTTTTATTGTTTAGTAATCGACATCCATTCATGTTCTGCTGAAATACTGAAGGATCACTTGAAGATAAGGCTGGATACTTTTATTCCAATGGAAGCAATGGTATACCTTTTTTTCCTTATGATATGTGTATTTTTTGGTTTATTTTAGATCGGTTGGAACTTTCTGGTGCAGAGAATGTGGAGGTCGAATTTGGAGTTTTGCTTAACGAGCATGGATCTATTGAAATAGGTTATGCAAGAGTAAGTATCACATATCAGGTGGCTTCTGATTATGCATTGCGTATCTCAAAGGGCTATGCAGAAGCTGAGAAAGTTGTTGCTTCTATGTTGGCGTCTTTAACAACATTAAAATCAGTTGGCATGTTTTAGCAGGTATTTATTAGTAATTTTGAGTACAAATATGTCCAATGACTAATTCGTAAGTTGATAATTTCAGTGTCCTCTCCTTAACATAATTTATTGTCCTCTATCAGAAGCTGTTCTCGGTGATGGAAAGAGTTTGATAAGCATAATCTTCCTCTGTTTTATTTAATACTTTATATTTGTTTGATGCGTATATAACTGTCATATTAATCTTTCTTATCTTTAAAGGTGGTGGTTGTCTACAACCCTATAGGATGGAAGAGAGACGAAGTTGTCCAATTTCCAATGCGTGCTGATCTATGCTTTGACTTTTTATTTTGACTTTTAATGTCTTGGCTGTTTGATATAATGCGAAGTTGCTGCAGGTTATTTCGCGTGAAATAATGGTCCGGGATTCAGACGGAAAAGAAATTAAATCACAGCTTACTCCCATACACAACACCCCATTGGACAATAGGTATTACCATGTTCAAGCATATACCGGTAAAACTCCAAGTACTACACCGCATTATTGGCTTGCGTTTACGGCATATGTACCACCTCTCGGTTTCAGCACCTACATTGTCTCAACTGCCAAAGACATAGCTCATTGAATCTGTTGTTACAATTTGTAATTTAAGTTGTCCAGAAGTTGAGATAATATGAATATATGATACCTGTGATAATGATTAGCAGATATAAGTGCAATAATGGCAACAGTGTGGAATTTTACTCCAGATACTGGTGATAGAATTGCAGTTATTGGTAGTGGGAATTTAAAGCTGCATTTTGATACAGAGGAGGAAAAGCTTACACATTATATCAATAACAGAAGCATGGTATTTATAATTTACTAAATCAAATTATATTTATTAAAAGTCATATTAACATCTTTTTTTGGCACATGATTCAAAGTTGAAGAACCCTATGAATACTCATACAGCTACTATGCCGGGCACAATAGCACAAATCAGGTAGATTGAAATTTGTCTATAAATAAAGTTTGTTCATCTTCTGAAGTCGTTCTTGTATTTTGAAGGCCTCTGGAGCGTACATCTTCCGTCCTAATGGCAAGTTTCCAATAAAACCTGCAGGACAGGTAAGCATTCTCCTTTTGTTGTCCTATTTTGGGTGATTAACATAACAACTCCTTACATGTTGGTGACTTTTGTTCAAGTTTTGTTACAGAAAGCTTTTAGAGTTATAGAGTTATAAATCCAAATGATCGGTCCAATGACTTACTTTTATTCTTTCAAAAGAATTTCTTGGTTTGCTTCCCATTTATCCAAACGTTTGTTAGTTTTTTCCACTTGATTTTATAAAAATTGTATTTGGTTTATAAAAATTATAAAACCAAAAAGGGCCATATCTTAGTTTATAATAATTTTTTGTGCTATTTGAATGTTACACCAGTTCTTTTAAATTTCTTCAAAACTTCAAAGGTAAGCATTTAGATTTATGGTAAAACCCTATCTTTTAGGAGGTTTCAAATAGACACTGAATCTTTTCCCTATTCATTACGCTTCAATTCTTAAATGACTTTCAAAAAGAAGATTCAAGCCAATTAACCTTCGATTATGGTTTAAAATTGATTTGATATTTGAAATTCAAATCCACTTTATTTGTTTCTAACAAGAAGATTCAGCCCGGTTAACCAGATTGTCTATTTGTTCAATTTTAGTAATGGTTTTTCGAATATTCTTAAACGATTGTTGGACGTTGTGTTGGTAAATCAGTTTACAGAGTTTGTGTTTTTATTTTTAAAATTTGATGAAGGATTAGCTTTTTTTTATTGTTTTAAAATTTGATGAAGGATTAGCTTTTCTAACAGAGACGTTGAGCACAAAGGTTGCACTCCTTGGTGGATCCCGTTTGTCTTCTACACGTGGATTCTTTTGAGTCTGACCCGATTTAATTCGATAATCTTCGTTGTAAGTTATGCTTTGGATTCCGTATTTATTTTATTTTTGGTCTATTGCCCTCTGAGTAGAAAGAGTTTGCTTTTAAAGTGATCGAGCAGGATAGGTATAATCTAATATCATATATATTTTGTTATAAAAAGTGGCAGTGGGCTGTTAAGATGAATCTGCGGCGGTCGCCAAAACGTGACACCCGACGATTGAAATACGGAGCAACGTTTTGGGTGGTTTCTGGACCCTATCGATCGTTATCAAAAGCTTTGGTGTGATTTGGTGATGAGAGGCCATCACTCGTGTTCAATTTATAGGTATTTAGGGGTTGTGTGGATGGTAAAAAAGTCCCGAAAGGACAGCGGTAATGGGCTCTCAAAACTAGACAACAAAGTCACACTTTCGGGCGTGATTTCGAGACAACATTGTGTGGTACAATGAAGCAGTGAGTTGGGATGTTTTGCAGCTGTTCGAGAGGTGCTTCACAATCCGAAACTCTCTACAAACAACCACGGTATGTGTCGGTAAAGGCTGCCAAAACAGATCGAGAACGTGAAGAAAACCATGATTGCCATTTTCATTTTTTCCAATTCATGTGTTGAATGAAAAAGTGGTTTTCTAAAATATAAGTTCTTCGGTATGATTTAGGTTTTGGTAAAGGTAAACAATATATATATTTACATATAATAAATGACAAGGTTTCCAAGAACATAATCCGCTAAAAGTAAGATTTCCTGTGCAAGTTTTATGATCCTTAGCTAACTTTGGTTAACTATACCAGTCTTATATTTTTTTTTTATAAATTGCTTAGGGGCGAATATGTTTCTGATCTTGAAGAGATGAATAATGAGGTGACTCAGTTACGAGTAAAGGTTGAAAGCTTTACTATGCAAGAGAATACATTGGGTGAAAGAATGAGGTTAAGTGATTAATTCTTACATTTTCCTTCTACAGAGTCCATACTACAGATCACCTCACCTGAAGTTGTTCTTGGATATCTGTATCCTTGAAATTGAAATTTGTTGTTGTATTATTATTATCATGAGTTTTTGTGTTTTGCTAACCAGATCCCTGCCCTAAAACGGCCAAGGTTAACACCAACTTTATAAAATATTTTTTTTTAAAATAATATATTTTTTATTAATTATTAACCACCCAACCATATTCTAAGGTTGCTCTTTTTGTTATCCCAACTCTTTTTGAAGTCAAGGCAGAAAAGGTCTGTTTATTGGCGTCATGGTTTAGAAATGGGTTGGATGAAATTACGTGGGGTATGGTGCTTGAAAAGACAGGTATTAACTCACGTTGAAGCTGCTGAAGTGCAGCAAATGATGGCTTTTCTGCTGAATGTATGCATGTCTTCGACCAAGGATCGTTGTTAATGGGGTCTTCACTCATCAACCGATTGAATATAATAAAAATTAAGTAGAGGCGATGAATCAATTCATCGAGTGACTTCACTTTGTTTTGTCTTTGAGTTTTGCTTGATCTATATTGTCTCATGTTTACATTTGTTGTTGTAGTTTGAGTGAGAATGTTGTGTGTAGAGATTCTAAGTGATATTACAGAATTAAACTCTCTTACTTTCTATAGAATGATGTCAATATAGCCAATATATTTGTGAATATTGTAGGATAGTCACAGTGGGAACTTAAGAGGCTTTGATGGACTAAAACTTATCCAAAAATTCAAAGGTTTACAAAGTTTGACTTTTTTCAGGTCAAAATAGATACGTTTCAAAATCAAATTGACATGATATTTCCTTATAAACTATAAGAAAAATTGGATCCGCTACCGCCCACATGTAACAAAAAAATCTAATGGATTAATAGCTTTATAAACTATTTTTTAGGTAAAGAAACAACTAAAATGGCATATGGGGCTTCCGGTGAAGTAACCACATGGCTACACATGTAACCGTGAAAATATGGTGGTTAGTTTTTGTTGTAAAAAGTATTCTTCAAATGCCAATAACTATAAATCGGGTACCATTAATTACATTCCCAGCTAGCGTAATGCACGGGTCATATACTATTATTATGTTTTAGTGTTTAGTTTTTGGATATCTATGATATTTTGAAATCGGCACATCACCTATCCAGTTATTGATTCGGTATTCTTCTTCATTGAGCCCTTTCTTGGATTTTATAGGTATATTTTATATGTTATGGTTCATCAAGAATTCACTTAATTGTCCTTGGATTTTATAGGTATATTTTATATGCTATGGTTCATGAAGAATTCGCTTAATTGTCCATAACAATAACAATAACAATAAAAATGTAATATTAAACTTTCAATAATTAATATTTTTTAATCAATTAATATACTTATTTTGCCATGTATTGTGTATTTTAAATAAAAGTTTACATTTGTTTGTTTACAAAATTCATTTTGTTTTATTTGTTCTTATATCTTTCTTACTATAAAATGGGTTATTATGCAGTTGTTGCCATCTTCATATGTGAATCATTATTTTTCTAACAATCTTCCAAATCAGCCAATGACCGTTTGATTTGTGCAAGTGAGGTTCATCAGTGGAGTGTCAGAATGAAGAAAAAAAGGGAGTTTTTACTACTTCAGTGAAGGAGTGAAGGATGGACATATGTTTCACAAGATATGTTTTTGATCAGTGGAGTGTCAGAATGAAGAAAAAAAGTGAGTTTTTTACTAACTATAAACAAATTCACAGACTCCGGTTGTTCCGTTATGCGCCTTTATAGTTTTGAGAGATCTGATGGAACTGTGCAGTTATTCTTTTAGATCTTTTTTATTTTTTAGATTTTTTTTTATTTTTAGAATTCTTTTAGATTTTTTAGATCTTTATGTTGTAAAACTAGCCTAATAGCAAACAATAAGAGAAAGAGATGTAGGGAGAAAGAATCACATATTTCATTGATAGGTGTGTCTAATACAAGAGATACAATGTAGTATATATAGAAGAAGAAAACTTGGAGAAGAAGCCAGTCTATTTTAAGAGTTGATAACCATAATATTATAATATATTTATAACACTCCCCATTGGTTATCAACTTAATACGCTTTGAAATGTTGCCTCGTTAAAAACCTTGCTAGGAAAACCCAGTGGGACAAAACCTCAGCTAAGGGAAAAAGAGTGCAGCGCGTATTTTCTTCTCATGATACTTCTGGATCATGTATGTTGCCTCATTAAAAACCTTACTATGAAAACCCAAATGGGACAAAACTTAGTGAGGGAAAAAGAGTGCAACTTGAATAAGTCTCTCCCTCATTTTAACATGTATCTTTTAAGTGACCTGTGTTCATCCTCCTTGAAAGTTGATGAAAGCTTTTGTAGCAGATTATTTGTCGCTCCATCCTTTAATGTGCAATCATTTATGTTGAGCAATGTTGTACAATCTTCTAACCGAGATTTTAGGTGTCTCCAAAAATATCATATGTCCATGACTGTGTTTTGTTACATTCCTGCATCTATATGACTAACCAAGCTTGTTTTGATGAGTTAGTAAAACATAATCAAATATCGTTTATACCTGAAATATTTCTTTGAACTCGTTTCAATATCTCTTCGTATGACAAAGGCTATATCATGACAATTAGGTTAAGTGAAAGATGTTATAACCATACATAGCTAGCAAAACATATTAATGCACATATGCATTTCACGATGGTACTTCTAGAATGAGAATCTCTACTTTGGTAGGAGATGATAATAAGCATTTCTTATAATAAGTGACTTAAGAACCTTTAACATCCTTTAAGGTTCAACTATGCCCATATTAAAATATCCCAACATCATCTTCTAGATGTACTTGAGAGATTGATAAAATATAATTACATATATACTCGAACTGGAGTTCGAGTAATAATTAGATTGTGCCAAGGTCATTCAAAAATTCTCCATCTAAAAGCTCGACAGTTTCTCTCGATGATGCCTACACATCATCACTGTAAACTGCGATTATAGTGAGCTTTTAAAAGCAGAATATTGATAAAACATGGCTAATTTAATCAAACTTATATCTCTCTTTATGCGAATATCTCGAGTTGTACAAAACTCGACCCGACTATTTTAGTCCATACATATTTTGTCAACTTCATATAGTATGTGCATGAGGGAATTCTTCCCATCTTATCTAAATATGCATGTGCATTCACTCTTCATGAGTTGTGTTACATAAACTTACCCATATAACACATATAGATCTGTATCATATGCACAAATGTCATAAACACTTGCTTTTATCTCTAAAATCCATATTGTACCATGCGTGTACACTATTTATTGAGATATCACTATCATCGGGTACATGTTTTCAATGTATGTTTCTTGGTGCACAAGTATTACATCGTTAAGATGTTTCAATTAACTTTTTAAGACACTCAATAGCTTTAGAAATTCATCAGGAGTTCTAATTATATCCAACATGTAAAAGTCATAACTATTCAAATCCGAATATGTATACAATGATCACATTGTTCCCGAAAACTTACTTTACATGACTTATATAATTTAATCCTTCAGGACTTTCATGTAAACTTTCAGTATCAAGTGATACATAACATTCATAAGACGCATATCAATTCTCTTTTTATCTTACCAGACTAATAAGATACTGGAAAGTCATTGTATCCACCACTAGAGAATGAGTCTCCTCATTAATCAATTATTTGCAAAAATCTCGTGGCACCATTTTTTTCTTAAAATAACTTCATGTTATTTTCAATTCATAACTTGCATAAAAGACCCATTTGTATCCAACACATCTTACAACTTCAGTTGCATGGACTAGTGATCCAAAAACTTTCCATTTCAACAGAGAATTCAACTCTGCCTTATTTGCATCTTTTCATTTTGTCCAATCATTTCTATGTTTATGTTCATAGGCAGATCTCAATCTTGATCCTCATCGTTTAATCATTTTAAGCGCTACATTATATACAAAAGTATAACGACGTCCATTTTTATTTCGATTCCGTACATATCTTAGACATGATACAACTTATCGAGATCTCTTTATTTTCAGGTACCTGAGGTTCTTCTTGAACCATCACGTCTACTGTCTCTTCAGGAGACCTTTTTAATATCACCTCGACTTGACCATCTTAATTAGTTGCTCCAACTTTCGAGGAATTGTATTACTGGAATCGACTAGTCTACCACGCTTCAGGCGTGCAATAGACTCATTAGAAAATATGTGGTTGTCCTTCTGGGACACAAATATAAATGGAGCATAAGCAGTTGATTATGTGACTTACTTAGTTACTCTATTTAGGTCAGTGAACTCGTCTGGTTAATTTATTCTTTAATATTGGTAAATGAATTATACTTTAAACTTCTAGTTCATAGTTTATAGTCTGAGGATCAAGATAACATGATAATTCATTTCACTTTTCACTTTCCAACTGCTTGTTATCTCCCCCTAATGTTGGGAACATTCATTCACTAAAGTGAAAAACCAATGAGCCATAAACAAATTTCTCACTAATGGCTTTAAGTATTCAATCATAGACGATTATTTATACCCAACATATTCTCAAACTTTTTAGAAGTCCCATCTTTGTGCGGTGTGGTGGATGGGTTTCAATATATGTCGCACAACCAAAATCTTTGATGAGACATATTTGGTTAATGACCAAAAACCAAATATATAGGGAGAACTATAACTTATTGGCTTGATGTGAATTAGTGGTACTATATGTAAAATTACATGTACCTAAATGAGCTTTTGCTCCTCTCATGATCATTGGCTTTGTAATAAATAGTAGACGTTTAGTGATCATCTCAACAATAACACTTATTCCAATTATCATTAAAAACTTGGGAATCAAATTCATTATTACCAAATAAATATACCAATCTGGAATGATATGTGTGCTATCTCATTATCCAAGTCACACTTACACAAACATCAAGTTGTGGATTTGATAACCATTTAGACGATGCATCGATTTAAAACATTAAATGGTATTGTGTTGGGATATTCATATCCTCTAACCATTTCCAGAATATTTAGGGAAACACACCCTACTTTATTTGGAAAATATATAACTTCCTTTGAGAGCAAACATCAAATGTATAATTATCAAGAAGAATCTTCTAGTTCTTTACTAATTTCACATTATCATCGACTCGGTGTGGTCTAACCGGTCATGCCAATTAACTAAATAATCATGATCCATAAACTTCTGATTTATGATCATATATGTATTATTTGCTCGCATGTAATACAAAACGTAAGATACAAGAGAATGTATGAACTTCCTTTGAGTTCAAACCATCATGTTAATTATTATTATAGCTCATTATTAACTCCATAGTATCACTTTTGGTGGTCCATCTCATTATAAACGTGACCATCATTACAATTCTAAATGGTCGATCTCATCATTACAACTTTCTCAATTATATCCATGATCACTACCTTTACAATGCTCAATATATAATCACATTCACTTCAGGAAATGTGATAGAATCTGAAAACGTTAGATTTTCATTCTTTGCTCAATCACACGAGTATAAAATCACTTCAAACCTTTCATACTCTTTTTATGATATTGCTACTTTATGAGCATATCTCACGTGTGACAAGTAAAAAGAATTTATCAAGTTTTCCTCATAAAACAACCTCTTCTTTACATGATATCAATTGAGAGAAATGCGTATCTGATTCATACAATGTTTATCGGTCTAAAATCTTATGACCTTATGTGAATAGATAATGAGATTTATGGAGTATGACACTTGGTGAATCAAATCTGATAATAAAACAACCAAATTCAGTCTTTTATTTGCTTTATCCATCCATATAAATATTTATAAAAACATATCAAAAACAATATAAATCATAAACATAAGTTACAAATAAAAGACATTGTGGTATATAAATGAATTAAAGCATCTCAAAAAACAAATGCTATCACAACTTAAGTCACTTAAAGCAAAAGATTTATTCAAATATAGTGTTGTCAAACTTGTGATATCAAACGTCCATGATCTAAAACTTCTTGCACATAGATATAAAGTTTGTCCAAATTACTGGAGAATATAACATACTCACATAACTATTTGATATTAGGATAATAAACTTTCATCATTCGCAACACCCTTTTTTTATTTTTATTTTTGGCATAAACAACAATCTTTATAAAACAATGAAACTAAATAATTTGTTGTAAAATCTAGGATTTAACGAAAATCAAATTAAAAGATAACGTCAAAGTTGTAAAGCAAGAATGAGAAAGCCTTGTAAAAAAAACTTTAAAATCATATATATTCTATCAACTAATGCCAACCAAAAACAAATTATTTAGTATTGTTAAGATAAACCCACTAACAAGACCTTGTGAATTAAATCAAAGTTAATTTCTTTTAGAAATAAGTTACGTTAGTGTTTCTCCCCAGATTAGATTACAAAATACTAACTGAAATGAATTACATGAAATTAACTCATGTATAATAACACGGTGACAAATATTTTAGGCCACAATCGGTTTAGCTAAACATTCTTGGAAGCAACAAAGTGGTATGACCCAACGAAGTTTAAATAGCAGTTTAAAACAGGAGTTAATCGAGTAATTTTTAAAGTTGATTTACAATAATAAAAGCATTGCAAATAAGTGACATCTTATACTTTTTTATTTATAATTATATGATTAGTAGATAGAATAAAGGGAACTAAGTAAATAGAGAAATACTTGCCATATTATATGACAACGAAATAAAAACTATATATGCTAATTGATTTATTTTTTACAAAACTAAATTTGAATTTTAAAAGAAGATAAGTCAATCAATACACAAAATAAAACATAAGCAATTAATTGGGGACTTAATCTCTCCACCCCATTAATCATATACTCCTAATTAAACCGTATTATAGATATGGTTGTGTAATGTTTAAAAAATCTACCAAAATCCATCCCCAAGTTAAAGGTTGATCCAGAATTTATATATGATAAAATTTAAACTGAATGAACAGTAGTTTATAGTTTATTATTAAATTAAAATTAGAATTATTTATATATGATAAAATTTAAACTGAATGAACAGTAGTTTACAGTTTATTATTAAATTAAAATTATTAGAATTAGAATTATTTAAAATTAGATTGGAATGAATAGTAACATAATTAAGAGATGAGCAAATGGTATCAGGTATAGGTACTGGTCTCAAATTTACCAAACCGGTGTATTTTCGGTACCGGTTCTGCAGAGGTATTCATTCACCGGTTTTTACCCTCAAATACCGGTGCCGTACCAGTACCGACCGGTACCGAACCGTACCATGCTAGGTATATTCGGTGTCGGTACCCACTTTTGGGGATTTCGGTAACGGTATTTTCGGTACCGGTTGGTACTGAGCTCATCAAATCCTGTAGCAACGCATCAATGCAAGTAATTGCACCGTTTAGATTACTTTTCATACACACAGTAAGTAAACTGTATTTCGTTTGAATGAGGTTTTATATACACAACAACTTATTTTGCTTTCTTTTTTGTCTTTTTCTGTAATGAATGAATTGTAACATGTAAAATTAACTTGGATATTTAGAATATTGATGAGCAAATCGTATCAAATCCTGTAAACGAACTGGTATCGTATTGGTACCAAATTTACTATACCAAATCATTTTCGGTACCAATTTGGTACCCACCTTTTGGCGTTTTCAGAATCGTTACTTTCGGTTCGACACCGGTCTAGCACCATACCTGTATTTATTGATTTTTACCTTCAAATACCGTACCGTATTGTACCGAGCATTTTCAGTGCCGGTACCTAATTTCGATGATTTTCCGAATCGGTATTTTCGCTGCCGTTACCGGTACCGAGCTCATCCATATTTTAACGTGTTAGCACCGTAATAACTGAACTGAAAACAACCGAATTTCCAACGTGTAGGACGTGTGGGTCCTATTATTATATATTAGGTTATTTAAAATCGTTTTTTATGACGAAGCGACTATCCTTACCACATCATTTTATTTATGTTTTAATATTTGGTATCTGTTTGCCGTTGCTGACACACCTTTTGTAGTCATTGGCTCCCGCCGCAACGCGCGGGCGGAAAATAACTAGTTTTAGAAAAAAAAAAAAAAATTCTGCCATGGAGGTTTTAGTTTGGATTATCTCACAAAATGGTTTCATAATACTTTTACTTTCTGTATTTACAAACTGAAACGATTTTTCTGAGGTTCTTCGTCGGAATTCTTTTTAGAACCAGGAAGGGGGCATGTAAGTGTAAGTTGAATATAACCATAAAATAGTTTGTAAATATTACCTGGTATATGAATAGAGGTCGATTAAGTTGTTATGGTTTCCTCCTTTCTGATTCGATCGTGGTCACAACAATCCACTCCGATTCCGATTTCAGTGGCTTCAACATTAGTGCACTTGCATTGGTTATCTTGTTCCATTACTCAATGGTATGTAGGAACCAGGTTGACGTTCGCAGGTGGATTCAAAGTGAAACGGAAAAAAAATAGCAACAAGCGAACTCGTGCTGATAACGTGTTGTAAAACTAGCCTAATAGCAAACAATAAGAGAAAGAGATGTAGGGAGAAAGAATCACATATTTCATTGATATGTGTGTCTAATACAAGAGATACAATGTAGTATATATAGAAGAAGAAAACTTGGAGAAGAAGCCAGTCTATTTTAAGAGTTGATAACCATAATATTATAATATATTTATAACACTTTAGAATTTTTTTTATGTTTTTAGATTTTTTGAATTTTTTTGATTGTACATTTGATCAAAATATATTTATTCCTTATTAGATTAGTTAGTAATTATTTGATGGACGTAATTATCCTTATTATCTAATCAAGGGTTTCCATTTGGATGTATATAAGGAGATATAACTAGAGAGATAAAGATCACACAATTACAATAACATCAAGAACTCACGAATTCATTCATACTCTCTCTCTCTCTATCTCTCTCAAATGGTTCATCAAAAATCTTTGAAAGCATGTGTTTTTATTTTGTTTAATGACAATTCGATTAATGCAAATTAACCTAGTAACTTCTATATCTCTTCACATAATAAATAAATATTTCTACAATTAAAATTGTGATCAATATAACTTAAAGGTATTTATTTGTTTATACATAACATATATGTAGATACTGTTGCAAGTTTTGGTCCCAATTGGTAAAACACTTTGTCCCACATTGGTGTGGGAACAAAAGGAAGGGTTCTTTATAAAGTAAAACTTTGACCAAATCTTTGAAGCCTTAGGACAATTGAGTTTCGAAACCGGAATTTAGTTGAACTCATGCGTGCCCACACGTCTTGCGGACACGAATGCAGCTCTGAAAACCCGAGCCCGCGTGAGGCAGTTTTTGCACTTGAGACTAATATATGTGCATAACCAGATATTTAATAAAAAATAAACGAGTTAAGTTCGAGTCAAACACAAACACTCTTAATATAAACGTGCATTAACTCATTTTCACACATAATTGCATGTGTAAAAATCGATATGAAGATTAACGCTCAAATCTATGATATGAATATAATAGAAAAGTGAATTGAAACGTATACAGGTTTTATGTTCATGTTTGTTTACTTTTACAAGTTAAAAGACTTGATCACTAGAATCTACATTAACAAACCGTAAGTTTAGCCACTAGAGTGAAAGTTCATTTGTTTTTAGTGATAAGTCATCCCATGTGATAGACATTTTAGTGAAATGAGGATTAGATCCTTAGGCTACACCCATTGATAACTTTTAAGATGGGTTGGTTGCCAAAAAGTGGAAAAAAAAAATAAATAAAAAAAGCATATTCAGCCACGACCAAGTTGAGCCAACAACCTTGGTTGTTGATTTTTTTATTATTTTAACAATGCCACTGTTGGCTTATCATTGGTTCTTTTATAATTATGTTTTTCATTTTACTTTTATAACAATTAATTCTAGCTAAAACATGATTTTCTTTAATAACTTTTTAGTATTTAATTATTAAAAAAATCTGAAAACACAGTGTTTTTTAACTTTTTTTTTTGTGTACATATCGATATAAATTTTATCAAAAATCGAGTTCATTCAAAAAAATATATATTTTTAATTAATTTTTTTTATAAAAAACACAGTGTCATTTTTATTAACATTAAAAAAATCTGAAAATACAGTGTTGTTTAACTTTTTTTTTGTGTACATATGGATATAAATTTTATCAAAAATCGAGTTCATTCAAAAAGATATATATTTTTAATTAATTTTTTTTTTTATAAAAAACACAGTGTCATTTTTATTAACTGTGTTTGATGAATGTATGTGTTTTTTTATAAAAAAATTTCTTATATTGTTGTTATTTATTTTGCTTTTAAATCAAATCGGTTTCAAATGAAAATATTAATTGTAATTATTTTTAACACATTTATGGATAAATAATAAGCATAAAAATATATATTTAATAAAAAATATTTTAAAGGTTGGGTTGTGAATGTGAGTAAAAGGTTGAGGTAGGTTGGGTTGGGTTGTGTAGGTGAAAGAGAGATAAATTAGTTTTTTTATTAAAATGTTGGGTTGGAGAAGGTTGTGGATGGAGATAGCCTTAGGTGCTACTTGCTAGTCGCGTATGGTGACTTAACAAACCGATATACGTTCTAAAGACCAAATACGTTATGGTTTTTTAAGCTATAAAGAATTAACAATTTAAAATTGAAAAAAAATAATATAGGATTTAAATAACTCTAACTGTCACTAATGGTCGATATCACTCACTAACTTTCAACTTTTTTTCTTCTGCCACTCAGAAACTAGCTCAACCCCAACCGGTTAGTTTTTTTGCTGATGTGGCACTCTATTTGATGACGTGACATTTTTGCTAATATGACATCTAACATGGCAGATGTCATGGCGATTTTGATGATGTAGTGGCTGATGTGGCATTTTTTATAACGTGACAGCTGACATGACATTTTTGATGACATGACATCTGACATCAGCTACTAGGTTAGAATTCAGTTCGTCTGGGAGTGCCAAAGGAAAATTAGTTGAAAGTTGAGAATGGTGTAGTACAAATTGAAAGTTGAAAGTGATATCAGCTAATTGATGAAACTTCAGGTTATTTAAATCCAATATCCCTTAAAAAGTATATATATTAAAATTGTGCATACAGATATCCCTTTTGTGTGTGTATATATATATATATATAGAGAGAGAGAGAGAGAGAGAGTTAAGTTCTCGTACAAAGTGCCTTATCGTACAAAACATACGAAAGACATGAAAAAACCAAAAAAACACGGTGGTATTTTCGTAATTATTTACTCGTAGAGTAATTATCAAAATTACTATACAAATGATCTTATATAGTAATTTTGTAAAATCTTCTTGTAGGGTAATTTTGATGTTGTAGAGTATCATAATTACTCTACAAATGATTTTGTATGGTAATTTTGATCTTGTAAGGTAATTTTGTAGAGTATCATAATTACTCTACAAATGATTTTGTAGATTAATTTTGAATTGTAGGTTGTTTGATAAACTTGTAGAGTAATTTTGATGCAGAGTAATTTTGATACACTTTTAGAGTAATTTTAATAATTACCATACAAGATCAAAATTACTCTACAAGATACACTTGTAGTACAAATGATTTTGTAGGGTAATTTTGAATTATATGTTGTTTGATAAACTTGCAGAGAATTTTGATACACTTGTAGAGTAATTTTGATAATTACCCTACAAGATCAAAATTAACTTACAAGAACATTCTACAAAATTACTATACAAGATCAAAATTACCCTACAAGATCATTTGTAAAGTGATTTTGATAATTACTCTACAAGTAAATAATTACGAAAATACCACCGCGTTTTTTTTACATTTTCACCCTATTCGTACGTTTTGTTTGATAAGGGTATTTGTATTTTATCTTTTGTCTCTCTCTAAAACTGCATAATGTGCATACAACAATGTTCCTGTAATCAATTCTAGTGTTATTTCATTTATCGGATTAAAAAAATTAAAACTGTATAATGTGCATACATCAAAGTTCCTGTAATCAATTCTATTTATCGGATTAAAACATAAATTTCAAATGTAACCATTTTCGATAAAAAAATTTTGTTATTTGATTACATCAGAAAAAAATTTAAATTTAGTTACATTACAGATAAGCTTTATTCCTGTTCATATCAACATATTTCATATTTTCTTAAATTTTCTAAAATCAAATTAGTCTTACCATGTTATAACAATCGATTTTCCTTAAAAAAACCATAGAGCTCAATTATAATATCGAAAGTAAAAAACTGACATGTTTGACTTTAAAAGTCAAATCAAAATAGAAGCAATAACAATGTAACCATTTACTACACCTGCACCGCCTTAGCCATGCCAAAAGCGGCTGCAGACGCTATGGCTCCAATCAGGGCTGTTTGTAGGGCACTCCAAACTGGTCTGTCCCCAGTGAAGTAACCTTTGGCAAACCCAAAGATCAGCAGGGCTAATATGGTCACCATGACAGATGCAACCAAAGCTTTTTGGGCCACTGGGATGAGCATGTAAGGTAGAAGCGGGACCAATCCACCCAATACATAAGCGATCGCGATTGTTAGTGCGCTTTGAAGTGCTCTTTTTGGATCGGGCTTTTCAAGTCCAAGTTCAAATCTGGATAATAAAAATATGAGAAATTGTTATACATTCATAATGACCAAAGATCACATACACCATATCCATTAACATTTTCTACAAGCTGTTGACGTTTTGTATTAGAGGTAGCAAATGAGCAGATTAGGTTGCGGATTCAAGTCAAAATACGTGATAATTATGTGGGTCGGGTCTAATGGAGGCTTCAGTTGGTCCAAAAGATAAAGTATGGTGTTAGCGTACAAATGGCATTCCTTCAAGCTAAGCAGTTAATGCGGTAAAAAATAAGATATTGGTCAAGGACCGATATTTGAGATATTGGTTATCGCGGTGGGATATTGGTAATTTTTAATATCATGCAAAATTTATATATATAGCAATTTAACACTAACAATTCAGTATATTCTCCCACCATTAACAAATTAACCTTTTGCAACTTGCAAAACACTAACACTTGTAGCAAGTAGGAACTGACTAAGACTTAAAACACTAACATTTAACACAAACAATTAATAACTTAGACTTACAACACTCATGGTAGCAATAAGAAGAAAGACGAATGGTAGAACTAAGAAGAAAGGTACTGATATCGGGATAATCGGTGATATATCGGTCAATATCGCCCACAATATCGGTACCATATTCTGACCAATATTTTACATGGGGACCGATAACCGATATATCGGTGATATATCACCGATTTAACTGCATAGCCTTCAAGTAATAAGACAACATGCATGGAGGCCTCAGATCTGCTTTTGTAATATTCCTTATAACTTTTCTTTGGCTAAAAGTATATCATGGTGACTGATTTTTTGTCTCCAATAAACTTATTTTATTTTGACCTTCATAAAGTGTGGCCAACGTGCTAAAACAGCCAAAATGTTACACATAAAAGAGAACTTATGATCAATTTTATATATACCTAAAACACTAAACAACAAAATTAATTCAGTATTGTTTATAATTGTTCTAATTGAATGGCAGATTGCTTCTGGTTTGCCAAACACCACATGCTGACATGCATAAACTCTCCTTAATAGTAAAACTGTAAAAGACAAAATATTCTTAAGAAAGACGTATGAAAAGACGATGTTTCGCTTATCGATGGCTAGCTTACATATAATACTCCAAGAAGCGATTAAAAGTTTCCTAACCATGTCCTACTAAGATTCCAATTGTCTAAAATCAAGAAATAAGAAGCAAATTTACTAATCTAGCCCTCAAGCTTCCATTACTTTGTTCTAAACAGTTAATTTGATGACATGTAATAACACTTACTTCATCATGAAATCAAGCCACGCTTGCGGGTTCTTCCTCAAAGCATTCACCACAGGCCCGTACTCATGTGGCTCCACCCCATACTCTGCCAGTATCTCCGCCACTTCAGCCGCCTCTATAGTTTGTATGCATAATCAGATCACCAATTATCAATTCCGTACTATCAAGTATGCATCTAATTTTTGAATGAAATTATGAAATAACCTGAATCAGGTATCGTGTCAATTTCTTCTTGTTCTCTACGTAGCTCTCTATCGTAATGATCAGCTTCACTTTTTGCAGCCAAATACCTACCCATTCAAATTATTGATCAGAGTATGACATCGGCATTAAGTCATGATACAAAACGAAAAAGTAACGAGTTATTGGAGCTAAAATCATCATAAATCTATATCAATTTTTGAAAATCAATAACGCTAGGTTGTACCTCAAAACCTGAATTCTATAACCTAACAACATTCGCATGCAATTCACAATAGAGTATCGCAAATTCGTAATGATTAGAATTAAGTCGTAACGATAAGAATTATTATGATTCTATCACAAATTCGGGTCATTCAAATTATTGATCACTGATCAGCATTTGATATGGCATCAAATCATAACACAAAAACAAAAAGTAACAAGTTATTGGAGCTAAATTCATCATAAATCCAAATCAAATACTGAATATCAATAACACTAGGTTTGACCTCAAAAGCAATTCGAAACGGAGTATCGTAAATTCACAATGTGATTAGTATTATAATTCTATCACAAAATCGAATCATTCGAGTTATTAACAAAAACGAAAAGTAACAAGTTATTAGAGCTAAATTCATCACAAATCCATATCAAATAGTGAAAATCAATAACACTAGGTATAACCTCAAAACCTAAATCCTACAACCTAACAATATTCACATGCAATTCTCAACGAAGCATCGTAAACTCGTAACAATTAGTTTTACAATCCTATTGCAAATTCAAAACCAGAAGATAACTACAAAATCAACAAAATAAACCTAAAAAAGCTAGCGAACTAACAAAAATCGGTTAAATTACCCTCCGAGTCCCATAGAAATAGCACCGGCAGCAACCTCCGCTATACCGGCGGTGAGGATGATGGAAGACGAAACGTTAGCACCGGAAAGACCAGCGGCAAGCGCGAACGGGACGGTGAGGCCGTCAGAGACACCGATGATGACGTCACGGACGATTTCACCGGCGGTGAAGTGGTGCTCCTTGTGCCGGTTGAGTAGATACTTTTCCGATTCGTTGATGCCGCCCATTGTTTGTTGAGTTTGAACGTGAATTTTACTCTGTTTGTGTGTGTGTGTGTGTGGAGGATTTCGAAAAGTTTTCTGTAAACGGTCCATATATATGATGAAGTTCGCATGGGAAATGTAAGTTTCATTAGTGGCCCTTTTAGTTTAGTTAGTGGCGTTTGTTAGATTACACTAGGGGTGTAAAGAAACCCAAAAGCTCGAGATACTCGGGATTTGCTGTTAGATATTTTAGTGTAATCGGGGGATTGACTTGGTGATCAAAGCGAATAATAATACACATCAAGCAAGTTAGGAGGTGCGGGAGTGCACGCTTGTTTGAGTTATTATTATTCGGAGTGTACGGGCGGAGCCCGTACCCTACGGGGGTTCCAAGGGGGCAGCGGGGGTCCGGGGGCAGCGCCCCTGGGAGCAGGGTCCAAGGGGCGGCAGCCCCTGGCGGGGTCCAAGGGGCAGAGCGGTTATCTGCAAACACCCCCAAAAATCGTCCTAATTTTTTAGACAAAAATTAAGGCATGTTTTAATGCAATTTTAATTAAAATTAGAAGATAACTGCCAGAGGCAGTTATCTGCATACACCCCCAAACTCGTAAACACAGTTTTTGATCACAATTCTCTTGTTCAATCAATTCACGCAAAACACATACTCAGGTTCAATTTCTCGAAATCAGAGTTGTATCCGTTTGAATTATTCGGGTGAACCACCGAAATAATTTGATCTGAGAGTGATTACACGCCTCTCTGATCATCCGTTTTCTAAAAATTCCCCAACATTTGCTTGATTAAAAGCTCGAATGAGGCGAGTCTTAAGGAGCAGGAGCCTGAAATACAGCTTGTTTAGTTATCGAGTCTGAGCTCAACCCTGAAATACAAAGTTTGTTTAGTTTTTTTATATGCACCCTGAGGATATGGGAGTGGATCCCTGTCAAAACTACCAAATGTGGAGTTTGGAAAAAAAATATATGATCAAGGTGGGTTTGGAATTGGGGGCAAGTCACATCGACACACGAAACAGATTAGTGGTTAAACCGGGGCGTGAGGATAAGACACTTTTCTAACTCGACAAATGGATTGGGACCAAACGCACACCTTTTCTTGGCTGAGTGTAACAGATTTTGCACAACTGAGCAGAAATATAACGGTTTGAGTAATTATTAAATTTTACAGCCTGTGAAGTTCACGGGTTATAAGTTATAACCTATAACCTAGTTTTTGGTATATACTAAAATAGTAAACTATCATTTTTAATATATTCTATTAAGTATGTTTGATAAAAGTATATTAAACTGAATTTAAGATGTAGCATGTATGTAGAGGTGGCCGCAAACCTGATAGAGTGAGACACTGGGAAAGACCATAAAACTAGAACCGAGGACCAGACCAAATTGTGCATTCGGATTTAAGTTGTTTTATGTTATTTTTAGGTTTTAGGGTGTAGGGGGTGGGCGCCTTCGAGGACCCCTTTTGAGACTTTGGGTAAATCGGAACACTATAGGTATGCGGCAATTAACTCGGGTAGTGTATTCGGGTATCAAAATTTGGTTCTTGAACCCGAGAGAGAAACCGATACAACTGTTGGTTTCATGGCATAGTTTGGGTAAAAATAAGGTGTTTTGTATACTTCTAGGAACCACAAACCAATAGACTTATAGTTCAATTCGGGTAAAAACAAGGTGTTTTGTATGCTTCTAGGAACCACAAACCAAGACAAAATAGTTTTTTTTCTAACACAAGTCTAAAATTAGAAAACTTATTTAAAAAACTACTCGCCCAAACCTAACGGTAGCTCATAAATGTTGTTGCGAAAACCCCTTGCTCACGACAATAGAAGGATAATAGGTCGGGACTCCATGAGTCCGTAATAATCTGTTGGGCTGAGTCAAATGAACAACCATCTTTTTATGAACAATTTTTGTATTTTAATAACTATGCTAAGACTAATCAGTTATTGCAGTTGAGTAACACTATATCCATTTGAATAACACCTATTGTTCATGTCTATGTCATTAGAGGAGGTACGTGTGTTGGATCAGTTCTGTTTAATAATAATGGAAAACATGAAAACATACCTGTCACCGCAGACAGTGCAGTGGAGAATCCAGTGAGAGAAGACGACATGGAGTTCGACATCTTTGTCAAGGTGATCTGGTTCCTCCTTAGGGTACTGACTGATGATGGTGACTGATTAAACCGAAACGGGTATCGGCTATGGAGATGAAGGTCGAATGTGATGTTATGCTTATGGGGTATGTCTAATGGTGTAACTGTCTAACCCCTTAACCTTCACATGAGTCTCCTTATATAAGCACCCAGGAGGAAACCTAATTAGTTAATAAGGGTAATATGGTCCATCAACAATTACCAACTAATTATTTAATAGGTTATTATATATTTTGATCTATATTATGTAAATGATTATAATGGCTATAGATTAAATATTAATACATAATATATTTAATCTTACATTCTCCCACTTAGCCGAGTAATCATTTACTATGAGTATTAGATAAGCCTGATAAGGAGTTAACACTCATTTTAGCCTTAAACAAGTACTATAGCAGAGAAATACAGCCGTTGAATCATTATGCGACTCAGGACCCCCATTAATCATACTATAGCCTTAATTTAACACCTAATCGTTATGATCAAAATACGCATAAGCCCTTTGTTTGATTTGTAACTTTATTTGTCTATATGCCATTATACCGGTTGAACATATTCTAAGAGACATACAAAATCAAACTGAGGAAATTTCATTAATCATAAAACATAAGCTAGTACAATATGCTTAAATAAGGTCTTTACTAAATCCCATATTCCGAACATGTTCTTCGTAAACCTTAGGAGGGAGACCTTTAGTCATCAGATCCGCAAGCATATCTTTAGTACTAATATACTCGATACAAAGATTATTTTCCTCAACTCGTTCACGTACGAACAGATATTTTGTATCGAGATATAAACCAGCTCCAGTCGAACTGTTACTGTTCGAGAAACTAACGGCAGCTGAATTATCACAGTAAAGCTTCAATGGTCTAGAAATGGAATTAACGATTTTGAGTCCAGTGATCAGATTTCTAAGCAACATTCCATGACAGGTTGCGTTATAAACAACAATGTACTCTGCCATCATTGTGGAAGTTGTAGTCAACTGTTGTTTATGACTCTTCCATGAGATAGGGCCGCCTGCTAACATAAAGATATAGCCCGAAGTGGATTTCTTGTCATCTTTGCATTTGGCAAAGTCATAATCAGAATAGCCCACCACTTCTAAATGATCACTTCTTCTATAAGTCAGTTTATAGTCTTTCGTCCCTTGCAGATATCGAAGTACCTTCTTAGCTGCTTTCCAGTGATCTAGGCCAGGATTAGTCTGATAACGGCCTAGCATTCCAGCAATATAAGCGATATCTGGGCGAGTACAGACTTGAGCATACATTAGGCTCCCGACTACTGACGCGTAAGGTATCTGGCTCATTTGCTCCTTCTCAACCTTTGTTGTTGGACACTGGAATGAACCGAAAACATATCATTTAACTACTGGAGTGACGGAGGGTTTGCACTGTTGCATGTTGTAACGTGTAAGGACACGATCTATGTAAGTCTTTTGAGACAATCCTAAGATCCCTTTGTGTCTATCTCGGTGAATTTCGATGCCAATGACGTAAGAAGCATCTCCGAGATCCTTCATGTCGAAGTTATGCGAGAGTAACCGTTTCGAATCATGCAACATGTCTAAACTATTACTTGCCAATAGAATATCATCTACGTAAAGGATAAGTATAGTAAAGTTGCTCCCACTCATCTTGAGGTAGGTGCATTGATCCACTTGATTCTTCATAAAACCTTGTTTCTTCATGACTTCATCAAACTTGAGGTACCGCTGACGTGATGCTTGTTTTAACCCGTAAATGGATTTCTTCAGCTTACAGACTAGATGCTCCTGACCTTCAGGTTTAAAGCCTTCAGGTTGTTTCATGTAAACATCTTCGTCCAAATCTTCGTTAAGGAAAGCGGTTTTAACGTCCATCTGATGTAACTCCAAATCAAAATGAGCTACTAGGGCCATGACGATCCTTAATGAATCTTTACGAGAGACAGGTGAAAACGTCTCTTGATAATCAATTCCCTCTTTCTGAGTGTAGCCCTTTGCAACCAATCTCGCTTTGTAGCGTTCAACGTTCCCATTCGGATCCAGTTTTGTTTTGAACACCCATTTACATCCTACGGGTTTGACTCCGTTGGGTAATTCTACCAAATCCCAAACGTCATTTTTCTTCATGGATTCAAGCTCATCAATCATCACTTTATTCCATTCAGAATACTGATCACTGCTAACGGCTTCATTGTAAGAGATAGGATCATTGAGCTTTCCGGGATCCATTTCAGTCAGGTAGGTAACATAATCATCCCAATTAGTAGGCCTTCTTTTCCTAGATGACCTCCTGAGTGGATTATCGGGTTCAGTGTTGTCTTGGTGTTGAGCGTTTGATGTGCCATCGTTATGAGGTATAATGGGTTCTAATTGTAGAGGTGAATTTGGAGTTGGTGCAGGAGCTTCAGGTGCAGTAGTTGCATTGGGTACAAGAGGAGTAATCGGAGTAATGGTAAGTGACGAGTCTCTCCCCCCGCGTCTTGTACTTCTTGCAATTCTTCGTAAGGGTTGGTACTGCTCCCACTGACCTTGAAATCCTCCAGGAATGCAGCACGCTTGGTTTCAACAATACGGGTAACATGAGAAGGACAATAGAAACGATAACCCTTTGAATTATCAGGATACCCAATAAAGAAACAGGTAACTGTTTTAGGGTCAAGTTTCCTTAGGAAAGGATTGTAAAGTTTTGCTTCAGCAATGCAGCCCCATACTTTCATATATTTAAGACTCGGTTTCCTTCCTGTCCAAAGTTCATAAGGAGTTTTAGGGACAGACTTAGAAGGAACTCTATTGAGTATATGAACAGATGCTTTTAACGCTTCAGTCCAGAGGAATAATGGTAAATTAGTGTTGGCTAACATACTGCGCACCATGTTCATAAGGGTACGATTTCTTCTTTCAGCGACACCGTTCTGCTGAGGTGTACCAGGCATGGTGTATTGGTTCACAATCCCCTGGCCCTTACAAAACTCATAAAATGGACCAGGAGCTTGACCCACATCAGTATGTCTTCTATAATATTCATCGCCTTTATCTGATCTCACAACTTTAATCTGACGATCTAATTGCTTTTCAAATTCAGCCTTATAATCTTTAAAAGTTGTTAGAGATTCATATTTTTCCTTAATTAGATACAAGTACATATAACGAGAATAATCATCAATGAAAGTGATAAATGAAGTATGTCCTGTTATGCCAGCGATTTGGTAGGGACCACTAATGTTAGTGTGAATGAGTTCTAATAAATTAGAACTCCTAGTGGCACCTTTCTTATTCGCTAATGTCATTTTACCTTTAAGACATTTGACACATGTTCCAAAATCAGAGAAATCGAGAGGAGGTAGGACTTCATCCTTTACAAGACGATTTAATCGTTCTTTTGAAATGTGGCCTAAACGCTGATGCCACAACATGGATGAAGTCTCTAAGTCTCGTTTCTTTTCCATCTTTGTGAGTGATTCATTAATGTTATATGACAACAAAGATTTGGAAAAGCCATCATCTAGTTCTAATCTATAGAGACCACCATCCAGAACACCAGTACCATAAAGAACAGATTCATGGAGGATAGAGAGTTTGCGATGACCATGGGAAACAATAAAACCGTCCATGTCTAACTTTGGTCCTGATACAAGGTTCCGAGTTACCTCAGGAACATATAAGGTATCATAAAGTTTAATACATAAACCAGTTTTCATAACTAATTGTAATGTTCCAATGGCCTTCACTTCTAATTCTCGATCATCCCTAACCTTAAGCGTTCTTTGGTTTTTTTCCAGCTTCCAGATTGAAAGGAATCCCTGAGTTGAATTGGTAACATGAACCATAGAACCAGAATCAAACCACCAAGAATTAGTAGGAACACTTAAATTATAGGACTCAAGTATCATAAAATAATCGTTACCTTTCTTTGCCAGCCACTCCTTAAAGTCAGGGCATTCCTTCTGCATGTGTCTTGTCTTTTTACAGAATTTGCAGCGGATACTGCCTAAGGAGTTCTTAGAGCTGGAAGGTGCACTTGTATTAGGATTAGGCCTTTGGACTTTTGAAGCATCCTTCCTCTGATGATTGTTCTTCCTTTTCTTAGAGTTGGAGGTGGTGAAGTTAGCAACATCGGTAGTGCGATCCATCCTCATACGCTCTTCCTCTTGTACGCACATAGCGACCAGTTCACTCATTATCCATTTGTCCTTCTGAGTGTTGTAATTGATCTTGAATGCTTCAAAGGACGAAGGAAGCGAAGTAATGATGAAATGAACAAGGAAACCATCACTGATTTCCATTTCCAGCCCCTTCAGCTTATTGGCCATGTCATTCATCATCATAATGTGCTCGCGAATGCCACTCCTCCCATCATACTTAGTTGTCACCAGCTTGAGAATAAGAGTACTAACGTGTGCTTTAGACGTCCCCTTGAACTGCGCCTCCACATAAGCCAAGTAGGTTTTAGCATCTTCAGAATCAGGAATATCTCCCCTGATTGCATTGCTTATGGACTGCTTCATGAACATGAGAGACATGCGGTTACACCTAGTCCACTTTTCATGAGTTAACTGCTGAGCAGCAGTACTTTGTGGAGTAAGGTCCGCTGGCTTATCCTCTCTTAGAGCATAGTCAAAGTCCAGCAATCCAAGTGTAAGCATGAGAGCATCCTTCCATGCAGCAAAGTTATCACCAGTCAAAGGTGGAATCCCGCAATTGGGCGCTGATAGTGGAAATAAGATGAGCAAGTTATGATACTAAGGAAGAAATCCTAATGTGATCTAAGGGCACATTAAACTAAGGCATGCATAAATAATGACCATTTTACATTATGAAGCTGTGATATTGTCTATTACTAACATCAAAATAATAGACTTAGTTAAAATTCTACTTAAACGAAGACAAATCAGCTTTGGCCAGAAGTGTAATCATTTAAGCATGTGTGCAAAATGATTGTAACAAATCAGCTTTGGCTAGAAATTGAGACAATCACTTTAGTTATGCACTTGTTAAGTATGCCATCTATGAAGGAATTAAATCATCTTTGGCCAAATATTAAGACATTCATGTTTATGATGCACACTTAACATAGCTTTCGTAATACTTGAACGATAAGTAGATGTATCAAGTCAGCTTTTGGCCAGAAATGATACATCAAAAGCTCATTCAAGTTAAGCTATTTTGGTTTTGTAAAACATTATCTGATTCTGATTAATTAACTGAATAATTACAAAACTAATTATTTAATAGCAAACCACCCGAGCTAAATCTTAGTTCACATTAAACAGCCTAAAATAATGAGGTTTCTAGTCAGGTCTCGACTGAGTTATGAGATCTCGAGTCAGTTATGAGGTCTCGAGTCGCAACCTTATTGTCTCGAGTCGGAACCATGGTCTCGACTACTATATCTTATGAGATCTCGACTCATGATGAGGTCTCGAGTCGCAACCACAGTCTCGAATCGCAACCTTATGGTCTCGAGTTATGACCTTATGGTCTCGAGTCGAGACCTTTGTCTCGAGTTGTAAACTTTTGAGCCCTTATGATTTCGAGTCGAGACCTTATGGTCTCGAGTCGAGATCTGTTGGTCTCGAGTTGTGAAGGTTTAAGGACCTGATGATTTCGAGTCGCAATCTGATGGTCTCGAGCCCACTATTGATAGCTGTTTATTGTGATAATAACTGAAAACTCGAATTCTAAGGGATTATGAGATATGATTTCCTGTTTTAAGATGATCTAATTTTATCAAAATATTTCGAAAAATTATAACTGTATATCTTTTAACAGTTTTCGAATAAACTTAAAAGATAAAATTGGATCAAACATGGAAAAACACTCATCAATCCTAAATACATTCCAAAACATAACAGAATTTTCGAATTTTCCTAAGAACATGATGAACCCTAAAAAAATAAAACATAAATTCTGGAACCCGAAACCTGAATTTTTTTAAGGTTTTTAAAACAGATTTCGGTCATAAACATAATCCAGTTGATTTCGAATGAACATGTGATTAACCTTTTCCGAAAACAGTGATCTCGAGTGGACATATTCGACTCAAAACCGGCTGTTAGTTTATTAAGTTAAAAATTTCTGTTTTCATGATTTCAATCCCAGAATTATGGATACGAAAACAGAACTAACTAATCAACATATGCTCTGATACCACTTGTTGGATCAGTTCTGTTTAATCATAATGGAAAACATGAAAACATACATGTCACCGCAGACAGTGCAGTGGAGAATCCAGTGATAGAAGACGACATGGAGTTCGACATCTTTGTCAAGGTGATCTGGTTCCTCCTTAGGGTGCTGACTGATGATGGTGACTGATTAAACCGAAAAGGGTATCGGCTATGGAGATGAAGGTCGAATGTGATGTTATGCTTATGGGGTATGTCTAATGGTGTAACTGTCTAACCCCTTAACCTTCACATGAGTCTCCTTATATAAGCACCCAGGAGGAAACCTAATTAGTTAATAAGGGTAATATGGTCCATCAACAATTACCAACTAATTATTTAATAGGTTATTGTTAGGGGAGGATTTCTTAATGACCTGTGATCCTCAATTATTATCATGCTTGGTGATCCTTACTTCTGTGTCAGTTAGTGATCCTCAGAAGTGCTTCAGGATCAGGATCATGGATCATCCTAAGGATCCTTATACTAATGATTGTCTACTTTGAATTCGATATTGTTTTGCAGGAATACCGGTTTGGACTTAGTCTTGGTAACGTTCCTGGAGAATATTCCACGCTTATTCTGCACGTGCTTGACCATGGTGAACGTTATGGAGATCGTGGGGAGAAGGCATGAATTGCGGATAATTAGTTATTTAGATTTTTTACTAAATTTAAAAGGGGTAGCGAGCTAATTAGACAACACTTGGCTATTTTTTGGCTACACACACTCGTACAACTGCACTCACCAGCTCTCGGCAAAACACTTAGCATTTTTCATACATTTCTACACGATACACTATAGTGATCCTTGTACTTAGCTCGCTATCATCCGAAGTTGTAAAAGGATTATTGTTTAATTTGAGTTGGTGATCGGTAGTTTCCATCACCCGAGGTTTTTTATGCCGGAGATCATACATTGATCAAGGGCTTTTTCCTCGTATAAATCTTTGTGTCCCCTGTGCAATTCATTTCATAGTGATCCTCATTGTTGTTTACCAATTCAAGCATCATACCCCGTAACAGAGAGTTTGGTTGCAACATCCTCGTCTGATTTTTGACCAAAACAGTTTGGCGCCCACCGTGGGGCAATTGGTGCTTCGTTCCTAAGAAATTCTCATTTTTGTGATCATTTCGATTCGCTACATCCAAGCAGATGGCTTCATCATCAAAGAACACCTCCAGTGCGATGTCTGCAGTCAATTCGTCCCAGGGCATTCCACCTTTGCCTCCACCACCTTCTGGACCTCAGAAAAATGCCGAGAAGAAATCAACGCCCATCTGTTTTTCAATCCCTGTTATTCGAAGCCGCCGGTCGGACAGTGAATCCAGTGACCGGAGCCGTCGGACTTCTCTGGACGGGGAACTGGCACGTGTGTCAAGCAGCTGTAGACACAGTTCTTCGCGGCGAAACATTACGGCCGATCGGCGAACTTATCGACGGATTTCCGATGACATCAAAACTCGATGAAGGAGCATATACAGCAGCAGGACAAGACCAATGAAAGGATTCTTAGAGAAATTGGAGACATCAAGAAACAGAAGAGATCGGCAGAGGATCATTCCCCACTGATGCCCAGATCTTTGAATTTCGATACTCCGGTTATAACTTCTCAGCCTTCAGTGGTTCCAGACGTTCAATATGTGGGAGGACCAAAAGGAGTGCATTACAGATCATCAGCAATGACTCAGGCTTCAGGGTTACACTTCCAACCAGCAGGATCCCATCCTCAGCATATAGGATCCTTCGCAAGCTCAGGAGGATACTCGGGAGCGCAGCAGATTCAAGGGTTCTGGCCGTTTCAAGGATCCTCCCAGGTTCAAGGATCCTCTCAGTTTCAAGGATCCTCCCAGGTTCAAGGATCCTCTTATGTTCCAGGATCCTCCAAGGTTCAAGGATCCTCTCAGGTTCAAGGATCCTCCCAGGTTCAAGGATCTTCCTACGTCCCAGGATCCTCCCAGGTCCAAGGATCCTCTCAGTTTCAGGGATCCTTCCAGATTCCGGGATCCTTAAGGAGTTTGCAATCAGGGAGTTCTGATATCCATCAGGGAGATTTTATTCCAATGCAGACCATTGCTTCTACTGGTCCATCGGTCATTCCAGAGCCCCAACAATATAGATTCACATCCGCTCTTCCTAATTTGAATCCAATGGGAGGTAACACTTTCAATAATTCTTATACCACTAACCATGGCCTTATGCAGGATATAGGTATCAATCATGCCATGGCCAGAGAATTGCAAAAGTTAAAGGATATGATATCAAGTGTCCCAGGAGTGGTCAAGCCTATCCCGGAGATTGCAGATGGGAGACACAAGATATCTCGTTTTGCACCACCAATCTGTGATGCTGAGATACCCAAGAGGTTCCATGTGCCTACCATGAAGTTGTATGATGGTTCAACAGATCCTGAAGAACACATAGCACAGTACAGGGAAAGGATGGAGATTAATCCCATCCCAGAAAGGTTAAAGGAAGCATGTCTGTGCAAGGGATTTGGATCCACTCTTACTGGATCGGCTCTTAAATGGCTGCTAAGTCTTCCCCCTTACTCTATTACCTCGTTTGCTAATCTAGTTAACCTATTTAATAACCAGTTTTCTTGTAGTAGAAAATTTGAGCGTTTAACTAGTGATCTGTATAGGATAACCCAAGGTCATAATGAATCATTAAGGGATTATATCACTAAATTTAGTAAAGAATCCTTAGATATCCCTAACCTGGATATAGCTACGGCTGTTGAAGCCTTTAAAATGGGATTGCTTAGGGATTCATTATTCTATGATGATCTTGTTATGACACCATGCAGGAATCTAGATGAGGTAAGAACCCGGGCCCTTAGGTTCATCCGGCTAGAGGATGACAAAAGGATCCAGGAGAGGTTAGCAGGATCCTCAAAGCAAGAGAAGCAAGGATCCTCATTCAAGAACAAATTTAGGTGATAAAGCTAGATGGCCCAGGAAAAATGACAGACCAGCTGCAACTAAAGATAAGTCAAAGTGGTGCGCATATCATGAAGATTTTGGGCATCTCACAAAAGAATGCATCGCACTGAGAAAAGAAATTGGATACTTGTTGAGCAAGGGGCACTTGAAAGAATTATTGGGGAGAAAGAAGTCAAGGACTCAGGATCCTGAAAGGATCCCAGAGAAAGCTCCAGCCCCTCCAGCAGATGCACAAGTTATAAACTTTATTTCTGGAGGATCAGACATTTGTGGGACATCCTTCTCTGCAGCTAAAAGACATGCAAAGGAAACCTAGATGGATAATGGAGATAGACACATTCGAACATCCAGTGTCTCCGAAGGAAAAGTTATAACTTTTGATGAGGATGATCGTGTTGACATTCAGGATCCTCATCATGATGGTTTGGTTATCACTCTTTTTATTTCTAACCATTTTGTTCGCAGGATCCTTATAGACGGAGGAAGCTCTGTGAACATTATCCAGCTTGATGTCCTCAAGAAGATGAATATTCCTGAATCCGATATCATACCAATCTATATCGAAGGCCTACATTCTTACCAAAAGTTTTGTGTTATTGACTGTTTATCTTGTTGTAATGTTATCCTTGGTAGGCCTTGGATACATGACATGAAGGCAGTCCCATCCACTTATCATCAATGTGTGAAGCTTCCTAGTCCTTGGGGAATAGTGAAGATTGATAGTGATCAGCAAGAGGCTAAGAACTGCTACACCTCATCAATGAAACCAGCATCAAAGTCAAGGGAGCAATAACAATTAAAGCGTCCTCCAAGGGATGTCTTGGAGGCAAGAGAACAGGATGTAGTAGAAATCCTTATGGATCCTGATGATCCTGAATCTAAAGTTTATATAGGATCAGGGATCCTTGGCGAAATAAAGGAAGACCTCATATCCTTCCTCAAAAGGAGAAAGACTACCTTTGCATGGAAACACGAAGACATGACAGGTATATCTAAAGATATAATCACTCACAAGCTTGGCATTGATAGGTCCTTCAAACCAATCCATCAAAAGAGGAGGAAATTTGCACCAGAAAGAAATGCCATTATCCAGGAAGAGGTAGAGAAATTACTCCGAGCAGGTATGATTAGAGAGGTCAAGTATCCAAGATGGTTGGCCAATGTGGTTGTTGTTCAAAAGAAAAACGGAAAGTGGAGGGTATGTGTCGATTTCACCGATTTAAATAAGGCATGTCCCAAGGATCCTTTCCCATTACCCCACATTGACTCCATGGTGGATGCAACTGCGGGTCATGAACTGTTAACTTTTATGGATGCTTCATCTGGATTTCAACAAATTCAAATGGAACCATCCGATCAAGAGGATACAGCCTTTATGACTCTAACTGGTATATACTGTTATATTGCTATGCCATTTGGACTAAGAAATGCAGGTGCAACTTATCAAAGGCTAGTGAATATGATGTTCAAGGATCAGATTGGACAGACTATGGAGGGTTACATAGACGATATGGTGGTAAAATCAAAAAAGGCTGAGGATCACCTAAGAGACTTGGAGGAAGCATTCAATATCCTTGACAAATATAACATGAAACTTAATCCTTCAAAATGTCACTTTGGTGTTAAAGCAGGTAAATTCTTAGGATATACGGTGACAAAGAGAGGCATCGAAGCCAGTCCAAAACAAATCAAAGCCATAGTAAACGTTAGGGGAGGATTTTCTAACAATTAGTGATCCTTATTCGTTATCCTAATTAGTGATCCTTACTTCTGTGACAGGTGGTGATCCTCAGAAGGGCTTTAGGATCAGGATCATGGATCACTTTAAGGATCCTCGTACTGACGATTGTTTACTTATGTTTTGTAGCATCTCGCAGGTATAACAAGCTTGACCAAGTCTTGGCGACATTCCTGGAGAATATTCCCAAACTATTCTGCACGTGCTTGACCAAAAATAGACGTTGTGGGGAACGTGGAGGCATGGCACGAAAGTCGGATAGTTAGTTTGGTAGTTAGATTTCTATTTTAAAAGGGGTAACGAGCTAGTAGAAAACACTTAGCCATTTTTTGCAGCTACACACACTCGTATACTCGCACACTTGAAGCTCTCGACGAACACACATTCATTCTTACTCACTTGTACACATTTCACGATAGTGATCCTTGTACCTAGCTCGTTACTATCCGAAGTTGTAAACATTTAATCATTTATTTGAGCTTGGTGATCGGTAGTTTCCATCACCCGGGGTTTTTTGTGCCGGAGATCAACTCTTGATCAAGGGCTTTTTCCCCGTATAAATCCTTGTGTTGTTTGTGCAAATCTACATTGAAGTGATCCTCATCGCTATTACATAATCAGCATCATACCCCCATAACATAGAGTTTGGTTGCAATATCCTCAACAGATTTTTTGACCAAAACAGTTTGGCGCCCACCGTGGGGCAATTGGTGCTTCATCCTTAGAAAAATTCGCATTTCTGTGCTCATTTCGGTTCACTACAACCAAGCAAATGGCTTCCTCAGCGAAGAATACTTCAAACTTGATGCCTTCATTCACTTCTTCACAAGGCGTCCCTACTTTGCCTCCACCACCTTCTGGATCCCAGAAGAATACTGAGAATGCCGCGAAGAAACCAACTCCCATTTTCTCAAAACCACCTACTTCTTCTGTTTCAACTAATCCTACTACTAATGATCTCTATGCCTTGATTTTGCAGATGAGGAATCATGCACAAGAGCAGGATAAGACCAACGAAAGGATCCTTCGGGAGATTGACGAAATCAAGAAACAGAAGAAAACGGCAGAGGATCGTTCCCCCCTGATGCCCAGATCTTTGAATTTTGATACTCCGGTGATTACTTCTCAGCCATCAGTGGTTCCAGACATTCAATATGTGGGTGGACCGAAAGGAGTGCACTATGGAACAACAACAATGACCCAGGCATCAGGTTCATATTTCCAGCCAGCGGGATCCTATCCTAAGCATATGGGATCCCTCACGAGTTCAGGAGGATATTCAGGAATGCAGCAGTTTCATGGATCCTCCTTCGTTCCAGGATCATCCCAGGTTCAAGGATCCTCCTTCGTTCCAGGATCATCCCAGGTTCAAGGATCCTCCTTCGTTCCAGGATCATCCCAGGATCAAGGATCCTCCTTCGTTCCAGGATCATCCCAGGTTCAAGGATCCTCCTTCGTTCCAGGATCATCCCAGGTTCAAGGATCCTCCTTCGTTCCAGGATCATCCCAGGTTCAAGGATCCTCCTTTGTTCCAGGATCGTCCCAGTTTCAGGGATCCTTCCAGATGCCAGGATCCTTGAGGAATTTGCAAACAGGAAGTTCAGATGTCCATCAGGGAGATTTTATTCCGATGCAGACCAATGCCTCTACTGGTCCCTCGATCATTCCAGAGCCTCAACAATATGGATTAACATCCATTCTTCCTAATTTGAATCCAATGGGAGGTAACACTTTTAATAATTCTCATACTACTAACCATGGTCTTATGCAGGATCCAGGTATCAATCATGCCATGGCTAGAGAATTGCAAAAGCTAAAGGATATGATATCAAGTGTTCCGGGAGTAGTTAAACCTATCCCAGAGATTGCAGATGGGAGCCACAAGATATCTCGTTTTGCACCACCAATCTGTGATGCTGAGATACCCAAGAGATTCCATGTGCCAACAATGAAGTTGTATGATGGTTCAACGGATCCTGAAGAACACATAGCACAATACAGGGAGAGGATGGAAATCAATCCAATTCCAGAAAGATTAAAAGAAGCATGCCTGTGCAAGGGATTCGGATCCACTCTTACTGGATCAGCTCTCAAATGGCTGCTAAGTCTTCCTCCCTATTCTATTACCTCATTTGCTAACCTAGTTAACTTGTTTAATAATCAATTTTCTTGTAGTAGAAAATTTGAACGATTAACTAGTGATTTATATAGGATAACCCAGGGTCATAATGAATCATTAAGGGATTACATTACCAAATTCAGTAAAGAATCCTTTGACATTCCCAACTTAGATATAGCTACGGCTGTTGAGGCCTTCAAAATGGGATTGCTTAGGGATTCGTCTTTCTATGATGATCTTGTTATGACACCATGCAGGAACTTAGATGAGGTAAGAACCCGAGCACTTAGGTTCATTCGACTAGAGGATGACAAGAGGATCCAGGAGAGGTTAGCAGGATCCTCAAAGCAGGATAAGCAAGGATCCTCATTCAGGAACAACAAATTCAGATCCTACAACAGATCTGATAATCAGAACGTGCATTCTGTTGATCAAGAAGAGGATGATGAGGATTATCCTCCAATTTCTGAATATTGCTTTAATGTTGATAACAATGAACTAATCCTTGCTATGCAGAACCTAGGTGATAAAGCTAGATGGCCGAGAAAGAATGATAGGCCGGCTGCAACTAAGGATAAATCAAAGTGGTGTGCATATCATGAAGATTTTGGACACCTCACAGAAGAATGCATTGCATTAAGAAAGGAAATTGGATACTTATTGAGCAAAGGGCATCTAAAAGAGTTGCTGGGAAGAAAAAAGTCAAGGACTCAGGATCCTGAAAGGATCCCTGAGAAGGCTCCAGCTCCTCCAGCAGATGCACAAGTGATAAACTTTATTTCTGGAGGATCCGACATTTGTGGCACATCCTTCTCAGCAGCTAAAAGGCATGCAAAGGAAACTAAAATGGATAATGGAGAAAGACCAGTTCGAACATCAAGTGTCTCCGAAGGAAAAGTCATAACCTTTGATGAAGAGGATCGTGTTGATATCCAGGATCCTCATCACGATGGTTTAGTTATTACTCTTTTCATATCTAACCATTTTGTCCGCAGGATCCTTATAGACGGAGGAAGTTCAGTGAACATTATCCAGCTTGATGTTCTAAAGAAGATGGGTATCCCTGAATCAGAGATCATACCAAGATCCTCCGTGCTCGTGGGATTTAGTGGCAAAACTAAGAACACCCTGGGGGACATTAAACTCCCAATATATATTGAAGGCTTACACTCTTATCAAAAATTTTGTGTTATTGACTGTTTATCTTGTTGTAATGTTATCCTTGGCAGGCCCTGGATACACGATATGAAAGCAGTCCCATCTACTTACCATCAATGTGTGAAGCTCCCTAGTCCTTGGGGAATAGTAAAGATTGATAGTGATCAGCAAGAGGCTAAGAATTGCTACACTTCATCGATGAAACCAGCCTCGAAGTCAAGGGAGCAATAGCAATCAAGGTATCCTCCAAGGAATGTCTTGGAGGCCAGAGAGCAGGATGTGGTAGAAATCCTCATGGATCCCGATGATCCTGAATCCAAAATCTATATCGGATCAGGGATCCTTGGCGAAATGAAAGAAGACCTCGTATCCTTCCTCAAAAGGAGAAAGACTACCTTTGCATGGAAACACGAAGACATGACTGGTATATCCAAAGATGTTATCACCCATAAACTCAGCATTGACAGATCCTTCAAACCAATCCATCAAAGGAGAAGAAAGTTTGCACCGGAAAGGAATGCCATTATCCAAGAAGAGGTAGAGAAATTGCTCCGGGCAGGTATGATTAGAGAGGTCAAGTATCTAAGATGGTTGGCCAATGTGGTTGTTGTTCAAAAGAAAAACGGAAAGTGGAGGGTATGTGTCGACTTTACCGATTTAAATAAGGCATGTCCCAAGGATCCTTTCCCTTTACCCCACATTGACTCCATGGTGGATGCAACTGCGGGTCATGAACTGTTAACTTTTATGGATGCTTCATCTGGATTCCAACAAATCCAAATGGAACCATCCGACCAAGAGGATACAGCCTTCATGACTCCAACTGGTATATACTGCTATATTGCTATGCCGTTCGGATTAAGAAATGCAGGTGCAACATATCAAAGGCTGGTGAATATGATGTTCAAGGATCAGATTGGACAAACTATGGAGGTTTACATAGATGATATGGTGGTAAAATCCTTAAAAGCTGAGGATCACCTAAGAGACTTGGAGGAAGCATTCGATATCCTTGACAAATATAACATGAAACTTAATCCTTCAAAATGTCACTTTGGTGTTAAAGCAGGTAAATTCTTAGGATATATGGTGACAAAGAGAGGCATTGAAGCTAGCCCGGAACAAATCAAAGCAATAGTGAACATCAAATCTCCGGCCAATGCTAAGGATGTTCAAAGGCTAACAGGAAGGATAGCAGCCTTGAACAGATTTATATCCAAGTCCTCCGAGAAGTGTAAAGAATTCTATGATATCCTAAGGAAGAACAAGAAATTTGAGTGGACGGAGAAGCATGAAAATGCTTTAAAAGCCCTCAAAGATTACCTATCCTCGGCCCCGGCTTTGATGAAACCAGAAAAAGGTGATGTGTTATCCTTGTATCTTGCAGTATCCTCAAAAGCAGTAAGTGCGGTCCTTGTTAAGGATCATCAAGGTACACAACATCCTGTCTATTATGTAAGTAAAAGTTTACTTGATGCCGAATCCAGGTACTCACACCTTGAAAAGCTTATTCTTGCATTAATTATGGCATCTACCAAGTTAAGACATTATTTTGAAACTCATGTTATCATTGTTAAAACTAATTTTCCAATTAAGAATGTCCTCAGAAAACCAGAGATGTCAGGAAGGATGGCTAAGTGGGCAGTGAAATTGAGTGCATATGATATAAGATATGAGCCTAGGACAGCCATCAAATCCCAAGCATTAGCTGACTTTGTGGCTGATTTCAGTAGTGATTTACAAAAAGAAGCTGAGCTAGAAGTCCAGCAGCTAGAAGAGACCAAGGATCCTTGGATACTTTATACTGATGGATCCTCAAATGTCAAAGGCACAGGGCCTGGAATACTACTAAAATCGCCACAGGGGGACATAATACCCTATTCTATAGCTTGTGAATTCCAAACCACTAACAATGAGGCTGAATATGAAGCCCTAATTGCTGGTTTACAAATTGCAAAGCATATGAGGATCAGGTATCTTGAGGTACACGTAGATTCTTTGTTGATTACAAACCACTTTAATGGATCATATTCTGTTAAAGGTGAAAAGCTAACCAAGTATTTGGAGATAGTCAAAAGTTTGGCACTCTCTTTTGTTTCCTTTAGTTTGTCACAGGTACCAAGGGAAGAAAATACAGAAGCTAATGCATTGGCTAACTTAGGATCATCCTTGAAGATCCCGGAGGATATCAAGATTCCTATTATCCATATCCTGACCCCGGCTATCGAGGATCACGAGGCTATGGAGATAGGAAATGATTCTGCAATTATCCCTTGTGAGGGTACCCAATCCCATTCAGGATCAGGATCATGGATCTCACCAATTATGAGATACTTACAACATGGAGAGATTCCTACAGGAGAAAACCCTAGGGCTTTCAAATCTAAGGTATCTCAATTCACAATTATGAATAATATGTTTTATAAACGATCTCTTGCAGGACCATACTTGAGATGCATTGAGGATCCTGAAGTTCAAGAAGTTTTAAAAGACTTCCATGAAGGAGATTGTGGAAACCACACTGGGGGCAGGGCATTATTCTCAAGGATCCTGAGGACAGGATACTATTGGCCAACCATGAAGAAAGATGCTGTGGAGTATGCCAGAAGATGTGATCCTTGCCAGAGACACAGCAATATCCTTCATCAACCAGCTGAATTATTGCATCCTATATCCTCCTCTTGGCCATTTATGAGATGGGGTATGGATATAGTTGGCAAGCTCCCTAAGGCACCTGGTGGAAAAGTATTCATGCTAGCTATGACTGATTACTTCTCCAAGTGGATAGAGGCTGAAGCTTTTGCCCAAGTTAGAGAAAAGGAAGTTATATCCTTCATTAAAAGAAATATTATAACTAGATTTGGAATTCCTTCTGAGATTATATGTGATAATGGTTCCCAATTTATTGGGGGCAGAACCACTAACTTTTGTGACAGCTGGGGGATTAAGATGATAACATCAACACCAGTCCACCCACAAGCTAATGGCCAAGCAGAGTCATCTAACAAGATCATCATCAACAATTTGAAGAAGAAGCTTGGATCCAAGAAAGAGAAATGGGCAGAAGAACTAATTTATGTGCTTTGGGCTGACAGGACAACCCCTAAGAATGCTACTGGTCAAACACCATTCTCTTTGGTGTTTGGGGCAGAATCGGTGATCCCAACAGAAATGGTGGTTCCAACTGCTAGAACAAGTACTCGTGATCCTGAGGAAAATAATGAAAACTTGGCTCAAGACCTGGATACTATTGAAGAAATCAGGGATATGGCTAGGATAAGGATGGTCAGTTATCAGCAAAGAATGGCTGGTGCTTACAACAAAAGTGTCAGGATCAGGAGGTTTCAAGTTGGAGACATGGTATTAAGGAAGGCATTTCAGAATACCACCAATCCTGCTGATGGAAAGTTAGCTCCAAAATGGGAAGGCCCTTATTTGATTGAAGCTGAAGCAGGAAAGGGGGCATATAAATTGCTAACCATGGAAGGTGATCTGCTACCAAGAGCTTGGAATGCTGTCCACTTGAAGAAATATTTCATGTGACCAGGATCCTCATGGCAGAGGTGATCCTAGCGAAAGGGATATCCTTAAAGGATCCTCAAAGTATTGGTGATCCTTACTTAGGTAATACCCTAAACTTAAACTATTTCATTTCTTTATTTCCTCATATAAGGATAAGGATCATGTATCCTTTATCCGTCTCTCACGTGAGTTTAAGTTTTGAAAGTTCAGGTATCCTTAGCATAACATTGGTTATCCACTGAAGCAATCCGTTCTTTGGGTCTAACCTCAGTTATTTGGGCTTGACCCCAGTCCCGCCTGTAGCGCACGATGATCCTGGTGTAGTTCAAGGCTTTGGGACCAGTACTCATTTTAGGGGCTGATAATTCCATTGTTCTGGCTATGCTTAGGATCCTACGTATAATGGTAGACGTACCATACATCCGTTCCTAAGGTTTCTAACGTTTTCACGTTAGCTAAGGTTTCTAACGTTTTCACGTTAGCTAAGGTTTTGGCATTTTCATGCCACTAAGTTTGGATAGTCGCCAGTTAGGGCCATACTCCAGTTTACATACGATCCTTGGGTTTGTCCCCAGTTATCCTTGGGCTTGTCCCCAGTTATCCTTGGGCTTGTCCCCAGTTATCCTTGGGCTTGTCCCCAGTTACTAACTCTTATCTTATATTGGCTTAGTCCCAAGTTATGCTCTATTTCAGGTTCTTGAAGATAGGCAACTAGGGATCCTCGACCCTTACTTTATTCTAAGGTTTATCTTGTAGTTATCCTTATAATGGTTAGGATCCTAACTTGGATCCTCAGGTATGATCCTTAACTATATTTAATTCTATTCATTATTTATTCGAATAACCCTTAAAGTTTGACAACTAGACTTGTGATCCTTGAAACATATTGCTTTCTGAGATTCTTTAACTAAAGGATATTTGATCATGGATCATATCCTAAGTATTTTCAATTTGACTTATTCAAAATTATTTGTCTAATAAATATGCATCGAAATAAAGGAAAATCAAAGAAATACAAGGATAACAACACGAGATAAGCGACAAAAGGTTAAGTTTTTATTTATAAACAAAAGACTAACCCTTTAAAGGTTGTCAAAATTACCTACCCGAGCTTCTACCAGCAAAACGTGGCCCGTCCGCTGGGGTAGGTAAAGGGTGTCCATGATAACAAGTTCGAAAGCAGTGCAGGAATATAAAGGCGGCAGGATCACAATGGCTTCATCCCCCAAACAGAGGATCCCTCCACCATATGCAATCCTGCCTATTGTCCGAAGGATCATACATGATCCTTAGTCCTAAGACCTATTGTTCAAGTACAACCCATCATTGTTTAGCAAAAAACACCACAACCAAAACAAACTATCAAACTTAAAAAATGGGCTCCGGCTACGTCTAGAAATGTCCTTCATCGCCCATTCATGCAACCTATGCCTTTGCTGCTTCCTCTTCCCCTCCAGCTGCAGTATCCTTCATCAGATCCTTTCCACTGCCACTTGCCTCAATTGCCAAGACCTCAGTTGCCTCCTCCTCATCATCCTCAAGATCAGCCAGCCTTGCCTTCCAGCCCTCAACATCCCAGCTGCTTTTGTCAAAACTAGGATCTTGAGCTTCCTGGGCCATCTTCAATTTTGTCTGATACATCGTGATGGCGGCAGAAACCTTAGAATTTTCTATGAGATCATGCTTCTCGTAGTCAAGGTCAATCAGAAGTTTGGCCGTCTTGGTCTTCTCATCTTGGAGTTCCTTCCGAAGATCAGCAAGTGCAAGGTCTTTGAGCACGGCAACCTGTTGGAGATCAGCAATTTTCTTGTCCTGCTCCTCAACATTCCCCACGTAATCCTCGATCTCGGCAAATTTCTGCAAAGAAGAGGATAAAGCAGTTCAAGATCAAGTGATCCTCATACGAGTAGGATACCTAGGCAGAATTAAGGATCCTTACCTCATTGAAGTATTCAAGGAACTGGTGGCGGATCAGTGGTAGGCCTTGAAGATCCTCAGCATCAGAAGTTTTCCTCTTCTTGACACCCTTTCCTTTAGTGGGTGCCTTTGGAATGGAGATGCTAGGACTGGTAGTGGGCCTCTTCTTCCTGGATCGTACGACATCAAGGTCAGCCGTGTTGAATTGGGATACAGGCTTGGCAGATTTTCCAGCGCCTACACATTTAAAGCAAGATGAGTATCCTTATCCTATTTCAATTTATTTATTTATTTTAATATTTAAACTATGTAAAAGGCAGGATACTTACTTGACATGGTAATGGAACCTGAGGATACTTCTTGTGAGTCTTGGGTGTCTATCTTGAATGTCCTTGTTTCAGGATCAAGCTTCCAAAAAGCAGCGAGTCTATCCTTGGTTTCAGGTGATGTGATGATGTGTGAGACAGAAATAGCTGCATAACACAAGACAAAAAAGGGGTTAGTGATCCTATTGTGAAAACAAGACTACCTGCTGATCCTTCTCAGGATCCTCCGGCCTACCATGGGTGGACCATGTTCTTGGTAAATGCTCTCCATCTGAAATGGTATCCCTTCTTACAAAGAAGAAGCGACGTTTCCAATCTTTGTCGTTTTTGGTGACTTTAAGAAGGGGGTGTTCTGCACTGGGTTTTCGTTTGAACAAATAACGGTGGGATCCAAAGGTGGTAACATCATACAATTGTGTCAGTTCTGACATGCCCAAATCAATGCCCTCCTGCTCGATGATCCTCTCCAGGGTATACAAGACCCTCCAAATCATCGGCATGGCTTGGATGTAAGAGATGCCGGTAAGGGAAAAGAAGGATTGTGTAAATTCTGGGAAAGGATAGGTGTATCCTATGGCAAATGGAGTAACTGGAAAGGCAACCCATGTTTCTGAAACATAGTCGCTCAGGGCAGTTGGATCGAAAGGTCTGAAAAAGGCATTCGCCGGAAAACGATGACGGATGTTATCTACTTGTGCATCGTTAAAGCAACACCTCTCGTTCACTGAGTCTTTGATGATCTTTTGACTCTTCAAAGGGCTATCCTTTTTGTGATCCTTGGCCGGAGAACTTCGGAGCAACATTTTCGAAGTGATGGAGATAAAAGAAAGAAAAACAGAGTAAGAGAGGAAGAAAGAGGAGAAAGAAATACCTGATTGATCGTCGACTGAGAATTTAAAGGGAGTTTCTTTCGAATTTGAATGCATAATGATCCTATCTATATCTCTATTTATAATTATGATTCTGCAGGATTGTCACTTCCGTGACATCATCATCGCAACGGCTAGTTCTATTTTAACGGCTATATATCCGTTAGTTAGTTGCGGATAAGATCAAGAAAATATAACTCGCTAATTTTACAAATTACTCCTTATATTTTGGGGGCAATTGTTAGGGGAGGATTTTCTAACAATTAGTGATCCTTATTCGTTATCCTAATTAGTGATCCTTACTTCTGTGACAGGTGGTGATCCTCAGAAGGGCTTTAGGATCAGGATCATGGATCACTTTAAGGATCCTCGTACTGACGATTGTTTACTTATGTTTTGTAGCATCTCGCAGGTATAACAAGCTTGACCAAGTCTTGGCGACATTCCTGGAGAATATTCCCAAACTATTCTGCACGTGCTTGACCAAAAATAGACGTTGTGGGGAACGTGGAGGCATGGCACGAAAGTCGGATAGTTAGTTTGGTAGTTAGATTTCTATTTTAAAAGGGGTAACGAGCTAGTAGAAAACACTTAGCCATTTTTTGCAGCTACACACACTCGTATACTCGCACACTTGAAGCTCTCGACGAACACACATTCATTCTTACTCACTTGTACACATTTCACGATAGTGATCCTTGTACCTAGCTCGTTACTATCCGAAGTTGTAAACATTTAATCATTTATTTGAGCTTGGTGATCGGTAGTTTCCATCACCCGGGGTTTTTTGTGCCGGAGATCAACTCTTGATCAAGGGCTTTTTCCCCGTATAAATCCTTGTGTTGTTTGTGCAAATCTACATTGAAGTGATCCTCATCGCTATTACATAATCAGCATCATACCCCCATAACATAGAGTTTGGTTGCAATATCCTCAACAGATTTTTTGACCAAAACAGTAAACATCAAGTCCCCTGCCAATGCTAAGGATGTTCAGAGGTTAACAGGCAGGATTGCAGCTTTAAACAGATTCATATCCAAATCCTCAGAAAAGTGCAAGGAATTCTATGATATCCTAAGGAAGAACAAGAAATTCGAGTGGACTGAGAAGCATGAAAGTGCCTTAAGAGCTCTTAAGGATTACCTATCCTCGGCCCCGGCCTTGATGAAACCAGAAAAAGGAGATGTGTTATCCTTATATCTCGCGGTATCCTCAAAAGCAGTAAGTGCCGTCCTTGTTAAGGATCATGAAGGTACACAACATCCTGTCTATTATGTAAGTAAGAGTTTACTTGATGCTGAATCCAGGTATTCACACTTAGAAAAACTTATCCTTGCATTAATTATGGCATCTACTAAATTGAGACATTATTTTGAAACTCATGCCATTATCATCAAAACTAATTTTCCAATTAAGAATGTCCTCAGGAAACCTGAAATGTCAGGAAGGATGGCTAAGTGGGCAGTGAAGCTTAGTGCATATGATATAAGATATGAGCCCAGGACAGCCATTAAATCCCAAGCATTAGCCGACTTTGTGGCAGATTTCAGTAGTGATTTGCAAAAGGAAGCTGAGTTAGAAGTTCAGCAGCTAGAGGAGACCAAGGATCCTTGGATACTCTATACTGATGGATCCTCAAATGTCAAAGGAACAGGGCTTGGAATACTACTAAAATCACTACAGGGGGACATAATACCCCACTCTATAGCTTGTGAGTTCCAAACCACTAACAATGAGGTTGAATATGAAGCCTTGATAGCTGGCTTGCAAATTGCTAAGCATATGAGGATCAGGTATCTTGAGGTACATGTAGATTCTTTGTTAATCACTAATCACTTTAACGGATCCTATGCTGTTAAAGGTGAAAAGCTAATCAAATATTTGGAGATAGTCAAAGAATTGGCACTCTCTTTTGTATCCTTTAGTTTGACACAGGTACCAAGGGAAGAGAATGCAGAGGCAGATGCATTAGCCAATTTAGGATCATCCTTGAAGATCCCGGAGGATATCAAGATCCCTATTATCCATATCCTGACCCCGGCTATCGAGGATCATGTGGCTATGGAGATAAGAGAGGATTCTGCAATCATCCCTAGTGATGATAATCAATCTCATTTAGGATCATGGGTCCTTCCAATCATGAGATACATACAACACGGAGAGATTCCTACAGGAGAAAACCCTAGGGCTTTCAAAATTAAGGTATCTCAATTCACAATTTTAAATAATATGTTGTATAAACGATCTCTTGCAGGACCATATTTAAGATGCATTGAGGATCCTGAAATGCAAGAAGTTTTAAAATACTTCCATGAAGGAGATTGTGGAAACCACACTGGGGGCAGGGCATTATTCTCAAGGATCCTGAGGACAGGATACTATTGGCCAACTATGAAGAGAGATGCTGTGGAGTATGCTAAGAAGTGTGATCCTTGTCAGAGACACAGCAATTTCCTTCATCAACCAGCTGAATTATTGCATCCTATATCCTCCACTTGGCCATTCATGAGATGGGGCATGGATATAGTTGGTAAGCTCCCTAAGGCACCTGGTGGAAAAGTGTTCATGCTTGCTATGACTGATTACTTCTCCAAGTGGATAGAGGCTGAAGCTTTTGCCCAAGTCAGAGAAAAGGAAGTTATATCCTTCATTAAAAGAAATATTATAACTAGATTTGGTATTCCTTCTGAAATTATATGTGATAATGGTTCCCAATTCATTGGGGGCAGAACTACTAACTTTTGTGACAGCTGGGGGATTAAGATGATAACATCAACACCAGTCCACCCACAAGCTAATGGTCAGGCAGAATCTTCCAATAAGATCATCATCAACAATTTGAAGAAGAAGCTTGGATCCAAGAAAGGGAAATGGGCAGAAGAACTACCTTATGTGCTTTGGGCTGATAGGACAACTCCTAAGAATGCTACAGGCCAAACTCCATTCTCTTTGGTATTTGGGGCAGAATCAGTGATCCCTACAGAAATGATGGTTCCAACTGCTAGAACAAGTATTCGTGATCCTGAGGAAAATGATGAGAACTTGGTTCAAGACCTGGATACTATAGAAGAAATCAGAGATTTGGCAAGGATAAGGATGGCCAGTTATCAGCAAAGAATGGCTGGAGCCTACAACAAAAATGTCAGGATCAGGAAATTCCAAGTTGGTGATATGGTACTAAGGAAAGCATTTCAGAATACCACCAATCCTGCTGATGGAAAGTTGGCACCAAAATGGGAAGGACCTTACTTGATTGAAGCTGAGGCAGGAAAGGGGGCATATCGATTGCTAACAATGGAAGGTGATTTGCTACCTAGAGCCTGGAATGCTGTCCATTTGAAGAAATACTTCATGTGATAAGGATCCATGATCCTCACATGATAAATATCCTTAAAGGATCCTTAAAGCACAGATGATCCTCATTTTGGTAACATTCTAATCTTAAACTATTTCATTCCCTTACTTTCTCACATAAGGATAAGGATCCTGCATCCTTTATCCCCCTTTCACATGATTTTGAGTTTTGAAGGTTCAGGTACTCTTAGCAAAAGGATGATTATCCACAAAAGCAACCAGTTATTTGGGCTTGACCCCAGTTCCGCTAGTAGCGCACGATGATCCTGGTATAGTTCATGGCAGTGGGACCAGTACTCGTTTTAGGGGATGATAATTCCATTGTACTGGCTATACCTAGGATCCTACGTATAATGGTAGACGTACCATACATCCGTTCTTAAGGTTTCTAACGTTTTCACGTTAGCTAAGGTTTTGGCATTTTCATGCCACTAAGTTTGGATAGTCGCCAGCTAGGGCCATACTCCAGTTCACACACGATCCTTGGGCTTGTCCCCATTTATCCTTGGGCTTGTCCCCAGTTATCCTTGGGCTTGTCCCCAGTTATCCTTCGGGCTTGTCTCCAGTTGCTAACTTTTATCTTATAATGGCTTAGTCCCAAGTTATGTTCTATTTCAGGTCTTCAAAGTTAAACAATCAAGGATCCTTGATCCTTACCTCTTACTAAGGTTTGTCCTATGGTTATTCTGGTTATAGTATTAAGGGTTAGGATCCTAACTTGGATCCTCAGGTATGATCCTTAACTGTTTTGATTTTATTCATTGATTATTTGAATAACCCTAATACTTTGACAACCGAAGTCATGATCCTTAAAATATACTACTTTTTGGAATTTTTCAACTATAGGATATTTGATCCTGGATCATATCCTAAACTTTTTATCTAATTTGTTCAACTTTTCTTATTCAGACAAGTGTACATCAAAACAATTGAAAATTAAAAGGACAAACAAGGATAATAACACAAGATAAGCCAAAAAAGATTAAAGTTATTTTATTAACAAAGGTTTAACCGTCGACGGTTGTCAAAATTGCCAACCCACGTTTCTACCAGCAAAACATTGCCCGTCCACATGGGTTGGCAACGGGTGTCCATTGTTAATGCGGTTATAGCAAGTGCAGGAAATCAAAAGGCGTCAGGATCACAATGGCTTCATCCCCCAAACAGAGGATCCCTCCACCATTTGTAATCCTACCTATTATCCAAAGGATCCTAGATCCTTAATCCTAAAACTATTGTTCAAATACAAACCATCATTGTTTTAAAACAGCACAACCACAAAATAAACTACTACCGAATTTAAAAAATTGGGCTCCGGCTACGTCTAGAAATGTCCATCATTGCCCAATCGTGCAGCCTACACCTTCGCTGCATCTTCATCCCCTCCAGCTTCGGTATCCTTCACCTGATCCTTCCCACTACCTCCAGCCTCGATCGCCAAAACCTCCTCAGCCTCCTCATCATCTTCCAGATCAGCTAACCTCGCTTTCCAGCCCTCAACATCCCAGCTGCTTCTGTCGAAGTCAGGATCTTGAGCCTCCTGGGCCATCTTCAGTTTTGTCTTGTACATTGTGATGGCAGCGGAGACCTTTGCACCTTCTATGAGATCATGCTTCTCGTAGTCGATGTCGATCAAGATTTTAGCTGTCTTAGTCTTGGCGTCTTGAAGGGCTTTTTCGAGATCAACAATCTTAAGATCTTTGAGCACTGCAACTTGTTGGAGGTCAGCAATCTTCTTATCCAGCTCCTCAATGCTCCCCACGTAGTCTTCAATCTCAGCAAATTTCTGCAAAAAAGACAAAGCAGTTCAAGATCAGATGGTCCTCAAATAAGTAGGATACCTAGGCAGAATTGGTGATCCTCACGTCATTAAAGTATTCAAGGAATTGGTGGCGGATCAGTGGCAGGCCTTGTAGGTCCTCTATCTCAGAGTTTTTCCTCTTCTTGCCACCCCTTCCTTTAATGGGTGCCTTGGGGATGGAGACACTAGGGCTGGCAATGGCCTTCTTCTTTCTGGATCGAACAGTGTCAAGGTCGGCCATGTTGAACTGGGAGGCAGGCTTGGAAGCTTTTCCGGCACCTACACATTCAAAGCAAGATAAGTATCCTTATCCTATTTCTATTTAACTATTTATTTAAATCTTTAACTATATAAAAAGCAGGATACTTACTTGACATGGTGACTGAGCCTGAGGATACCTCTTGAGAATCCTGGGTGATTATCTTGAATGATCTTGTTTCAGGACCGAGTCTTCTAAAAACAGCAAGCCTTTCCTTAGTATAAGGAGACGGTATGAGGTGTGAAACAGTGACAGCTGCATAACATAAAACAAAAGGGGGTTAGTGATCCTATCACAAGAGCAAGATTACCTGGTGATCCTTCTCAAGATCCTCTGTCCTACCATGGGTGGACCACTTCCTTGGTAGATCCTTTCCGTTTGGAATGGTATCCCTTCTGACAAAGAAAAAGAGTCGTTTCCAGTTTGTATCGTTCTTGGTGGCTTTAAAAATGGGATGTTCTTCGCCGGGTTTTCGCTTAAACAGATATCGGTGGGATCCAAACGTCGTGAGATCATACATCTCTGCCAGTTCCGACATTCCTAAATCAATCCCTTCCTGCTCTATGATCCTTTCAAGGGTATATAAGACCCTCCAGATCATCGGCATAGCTTGGATGTAGGAGATGCCGGTAAGGGAGAAAAAGGATTGGGTAAAAGCTGGAAAAGGATAGGTGTATCCTATGGTGAATGGGGTAACAGGAAAGGCAACCCATGTCTCAGAAATTGTTTTGGTCAAAAATCAAGCAATGACAATGTAACCAAACTTTCTGTTGTGAGGTATGATGCTTGAATTGATGAACAATAATAAGGATCACTATGAAGTGTAATGAACAAATAACACGAAGATTTATACGGGGAAAAAGCCCTTGATCAAGAGTTGATCTCCGGCACAAAAAACCCCGGGTGATGGAAACTACCAATCACCAACTCAAATTAAACAAACAATCTGTTACAACTTCGGATGATAGCGAGCTAAGTACAAGGATCACTATAGTGTATCGTGTAGAAATGTATGAAAAATGCTAAGTGTTTTGTCGAGAGCTGGTGAGAGCGGTTGTATGAGTGTGTGTGTAGCCAAAAATAGCCAAGTGTCTCTAAATTAGCTCGCTACCCCTTTAAAAATAGAAAATATCAAGCCTAACTAACATTCCGCAATTCATGCAAGTCTTCCACGACTCCACAACGTCCATTTCTGACCAAGCACGTGCGAAATAGACTGAGAATATTCTCCAGGAATGTCGCCAAGACTAAGTCCAAGTTGATATTCCTGTAAAACATTTACGAATTCATAGTAGACAATCGTTAGTACAGGTATCCTTATAGTGATCCATGATCCTGATCCTGCAACACTTCTGAGGATCACTACTTCAGACAGAATTGAGGATCACTAAATCCAACAGTAAATAAGGATCACTGGTCATTTAGAAATCCACCCCTAACAGAAATGTAGTCGCTCAGAACAGTCGGATCAAAGGGTTTGAAAAAGGTGTTCGCCGGAAAGCAGTGCCGGATCTTATCTATTTGCGGATCAGAAAAGCAACACCTCTCATTCGCTGAGTCTTTGATGATCCCTTGACTCTTCAAGGGGCTATCCTTCTGGTGATCCTTGGCGGGGGAGGACCGGAGCATCATTCTTAACGTGATGTTGGTAAAGAAAGAAAAACAGAGTAAGAGAAGGAGAAATAGGAAAAGAGATACCTGATTGATCTTCGGCTGAGAATTTAAAGGGAGTTTCTCTTGAATTTAAATGCAAATTGATCCTATCTCTAACTCCTATTTATAATGATGATTTGCAGGATTGTCACTTCGGTGACGTCAGGTTTGCAACGGCTAGTCCGTCTTCAACGGCTAGTTATCCGTTAGTTTGTTGCGGATAAGATCAACAAAATACAACTCGTTTATTTACAATATTACTCCTTATATTTTGGGGGCAATTGTTAGGGGAGGATTTCTTAATGACCTGTGATCCTCAATTATTATCCTGCTTGGTGATCCTTACTTCTGTGTCAGTTAGTGATCCTCAGAAGTGCTTCAGGATCAGGATCATGGATCATCCTAAGGATCCTTATACTAATGATTGTCTACTTTGAATTCGATATTGTTTTGCAGGAATACCGGTTTGGACTTAGTCTTGGTAACGTTCCTGGAGAAAATGCTAAGTGTTTTGTCGAGAGCTGGTGAGAGCGGTTGTATGAGTGTGTGTGTAGCCAAAAATAGCCAAGTGTCTCTAAATTAGCTCGCTACCCCTTTAAAAAATAGAAAATATCAAGCCTAACTAACATTCCGCAATTCATGCAAGTCTTCCACGACTCCACAACGTCCATTTCTGACCAAGCACGTGCGGAATAGACTGAGAATATTCTCCAGGAATGTCGCCAAGACTAAGTCCAAGTTGATATTCCTGCAAAACATTTACGAATTCATAGTAGACAATCGTTAGTACAGGTATCCTTATAGTGATCCATGATCCTGATCCTGCAACACTTCTGAGGATCACTACTTCAGACAGAATTGAGTATCACTAAATCCAACAGTAAATAAGGATCACTGGTCATTTAGAAATCCACCCCTAACAATTGCCCCCAAAATATAAGGAGTAAATATGTAAATAAATGAGTTATATTTTGTCGATCTTATCCGCATTTAACCAACGGATAACTAGCCGTTATAAGCGGACTAGCCGTTACGATCATGACGTCAGTGAAGTGATTATCCTGCAGAATCATCATTATAAATAGGAGTTAGAGATAGGGATCGATTAGCATTCAAATTCAAGAGAACTCCCTTTAAATTCTCATCTGACGATCAAGCAGGTAACTCTTTTCCTCTTATTCCTTTACGTTTTCTTCATCCGTTCCTCTTTCTGTACCTTCTTCAAATCAAGATGATGCTGAAATTCTCACCAGCCAAGGATCATAAGAAGGAAAGTCCTCTCAAGAGCCAGGGGATCCTCGAAGATTCGGTGAAAGAAATATGTTGTTTCTCTGATCCGCAAATAGACAGAATCCGCCACTGTTTTCCGGCAAATACTGTTTTCAAACCATTTGTTCCCACCGGTTTAAGCGATTATGTCTCTGAAACTTGGGTAGCTTTCCCAGTCACACCTTTCACAATAGGATATTCGTATCCCTTCCCTGAATTTACTCAATCCTTTTTCTCCCTCACCGGCATCTCCTATATTCAAGCCATGCCAATGATCTGGAGGGTCTTGTATACCCTTGAAAGGATCCTTGAGCAAGAAGGAATTGTCTTGGGAATGTCAGAATTAGCCGAGATGTATGACCTTACCACATTTGGATTCCACCGATATCTATTCAAGCGTAAACCCGGAAAAGAACATCCCATCTTTAGAGCTACTAAAAATGATATCAACTGGAAACGGCGGTTCTTCTTCGTCAGAAGGGATTCTATCCCAGATGGCCAGGATTTTCCGAAGGAATGGAGCACTCATGATAGGATAGGAGGATCCTTAGAAGGATCACTAAGTAAGCTCATTCTGAAATGATTACTAATATGCTTTTGTTCCTTTTTTGTACAGCTATCACATTCTCGCATATCATTCCTTCAGCTGCCACCAAGGGGAGACTTGCTGCCTTTAGAAAGCTTGATCCTGAAACAAGATCATTCAAGACAATCACCCAAGATTCACAAGAGGTATCCTCAGGCTCTGTCACCATGTCAAGTAAGTATCCTGTTCTTTTTAAATTCAAATGTTTAAATAAGTAGTCATATATGAATAGAATAAGGACACTTATCTGTTTTGGGTGTGTAGGCACTGGAAAATCATCAAGATCCGCTTCCAAATTTAGTGTCACTGAGCTTGACACCGTCCGATCCTCCAAGAAGAAACTTCCTGCCAGCCCAACTGCTTCGATCCCCAAGGCACCCACTAAAGGAAGGGGTGCAAGAAAAGAAAAGCCTCCGAAGCTGAGGATCTGCAAGGTCTGCCCCTGATCCGTCATCAGTTCCTTGAGTACTTCAACGAGGTAAGGATCCTTGTCCCTGCTTTAGGTATCCAGCTTATTTGAGGATCACCTGTTCTTGAACTGTTCTCTATCTTCTTTGCAGAAATTTGCTGAGATTGAAGACTACGTTGGGCATGTCGAAGAGCAGGACAAGAAGATTTCCGACCTCCAACAAGTCGCATTGCTTAAGGATCTCAAGATTGCTGACCTCCAAAAAGACCTCCAAAATGCCAAAACTGAAACGGCCAAGATTCTGATCAACTTTGATTATGAAAAGCAGGAGATCACAGATGACGCCAAAGTCTCTGCTGCCATTGCCATGTACAAGACTAAACTCCAGATGGCCTTGGAAGCTCAGGATCCTGACTTCGACAGGAGCAACTGGGATGTGGAAGGCTGGAAGGCAAGGCTGGCTGAACTGGATGATGAAGATGAGGCTGAGGAGATCCTGACGATTGAGGCTGGAGGCAGTGGCAAGGATCATGGTGGTGAAACTAGTGGAGCTGGAGGTGGTGATGCAGCGAAGGTGTAGGCTGCAACAATGGGCAATGATGGACATTTCTAGACGTAGCCGGAGCCCATTTTTTAGTCTGGTTATGGCTTTTTTGTTTTGGTGATGTTTTGATAAACAATGGTTGGTCTGTACTTAAACAATAGTAATTAGGGTTGAGGATCATGGATGATCCTTTGAACAATAGGTAGGATTACAAATGGTGGAGGGATCCTCTGTTTGGGGGATGAAGCCATTGTGATCCTGCCGTCTTTAATTTCCTGCATTTGTTAGACCTATGAACAATGGACACCCTTTGCCAACCCATGTGGACGGGCCACGTTTTGCTGGTAGAAACGTGGGTTGGCAATTTTGACAACCTTAAAAGGGTTTAAGCTTTTGTGAATAAAATGACTTTAACTTTTTGGCTATATCCTGTGTTGATATCCTTATTGTTATTTTATTTTTCAATCTATTGTGATGTTTATGTCGTTTAAACTCATTAAGTAAGGAAAAATTTTAAAAATATCCCTTGAGAGTTAAGGATATGATCAAGGATCACATAAAAAATAATTTAAGGATCATAATTTCAGTTGTCAAAGGATAAGTGTCACTTAAATACATAATGAATAACATCAAAACAGTTTAGGATCATACCTGAGAACCCAAGTTAGGATCCTATCCTTCAACACTTAAAATTAGGATAACCCAAGATACAAACCTTAGTTGAATGTAAGGGTCAAGAATCCTTGGTCATTTATCTTCACAAACCTGAAATAAGATATTACTTGGGACTAAGCCAATAAAAGATGAATGTTAGTAACTGGGGACAAGCCCAACAATTCTGGGGACAAGCCCAATATACTGGGGACAAGCCCAAAAGATAACTGGGGACAAGCCCAAAGGATAACTGGGGACAAGCCCAAAGGATCGTATGTAAACTGGAGTATGGCCCTTACTGGCGACTATCCAAACTTAGTGACATGAAAATGCCAAAACCTTAGCTAACGTGAAAACGTTAGAAACCTTAGGAACGGATGTATGGTACGTCTACCATTATACGTAGGATCCTAAGTATAGCCAGTACAATGAAATTGTCAGCCCCTAAAGCGGGTACTGGTCCCATTGCCATGAACTATACCAGGATCATCGTGCGCTACTGGCGAAACTGGGGACAAGCCCAAACTGGGGACTAGCCCAAAGAACTGGATACTTCTGTGGATATTCATCGCTTAGTTAAGGATAGCTGAACCTTCAAAACTCGGAATCAAGTAAAAGGGAGGATAAAGGACGCATGATCCTTATCCTTGTAAGAATAAAAAGAATGAAATAGTTTAAGATTGGAATGTTACCAGAAAGAGGATCATCTGTCAGCGGGGATCCTTCAAGGATACTTGTGATAAGGATCATAGATCATGATCACATGAAATATTTCTTCAAATGGACAGCATTCCAAGCTCTAGGTAGCAAATCACCCTCCATTGTTAGCAATCGATATGCCCCCTTTCCTGCTTCAGCTTCAATCAAATAGGGTCCTTCCCACTTTGGTGCTAGCTTTCCATCAGCAGGATTGGTGGTGTTTTGAAATGCTTTCCTTAATACCATATCCCCAACGTGGAATTTTCTGAGCCTGACATTTTTGTTGTAAGCTCCAGCCATCCTTTGTTGATAACTGGCCATCCTTATCCTTGCTAAATCCATGATTTCTTCTATAATATCCAAGTCTTGAATCAAGTTTTCAGCATTTTCTTCAGGATCACGAACGCTTGTTCTTGCAGTTGGAACCACCATCTCTGTAGGGATCACTGACTCTGCCCCAAATACCAAAGAAAATGGAGTTTGGCCTGTAGCATTCTTGGGAGTTGTTCTATCAGCCCACAGCACATAAGGTAGTTCTTCTGCTCATTTTCCTTTCTTGGATCCAAGCTTCTTCTTCAAATTGTTGATGATGATCTTGTTGGATGACTCTGCCTGACCATTAGCTTGTGGATGGACTGGTGTTGATGTTATCATCTTAATTCCCCAACTGTCACAAAAGTTAGTGGTTCTACTCCCAATAAATTGGGATCCATTATCACAAATAATTTCAGAAGGGATGCCAAATCTAGTAATAATATTTCTTTTAATAAAGGATATAACTTCCTTTTCTCTGACTTGAGCAAAGGCTTCAGCCTCTATCCACTTAGAGAAGTAATCAGTCATAGCAAGCATGAATACTTTTCCACCAGGTGCCTTAGGAAGCTTTCCAACTATATCCATTCCCCATCTCATGAATGGCCAAGAAGAGGATATAGGATGCAAGAGCTCTGCTGGTTGGTGAAGGATATTACTATGCCTCTGACAAGGATCATACTTCTTGGCATACTCCACAGCATCCTTCTTCATAGTGGGCCAATAGTATCATGTCCTCAGGATCCTTGAGAATAATGCCCTGCCCCCAGTGTGGTTTCCACAATCTCCTTTATGGAAATCCTTTAGGACTTCTTGAATTTCAGGATCCTCAATGCATCTTAAATATGGTCCTGCAAGAGATCGTTTATACAATATATTATTTAATATTATAAATTGAGATACCTTAATTTTGAAAGCCCTTGGGTTTTCTCCTGTAGGAATTTCTCCATATTGTATGTATTTCATGATTGGGAGTATCCATGATCTTGAATGAGGTTGGGTATCATCACTAGGGATGATTGCAGAATCCTCTCCTGTCTCCATAGCTACATGATCCTTGATAACAGGGGTCAGGATATGGATAATAGGGATCTCAATATCCTCAGGAATCTTCAAAGATGATCCTAGATTGGCTAATGCATCAGCTTCTGCATTCTCTTCCCTTGGTACCTGTGTCAAACTAAAGGATACTAAAGAGAGTGCCAATTCTTTGACTATCTCCAAATATTTGATTAGCTTTTCACCTTTAACAGCATAGGATCCATTAAAGTGATTAGTGATCAATAAAGAATCTACATGTACCTCAAGATACCTGATGCTCATATGTTTTGCAATTTGCAAACCAGCTATCAAGGCTTCATATTCAGCCTCATTGTTGGTAGTTTGAAATTCACAAGCTATGGAGTGGGGTATTATGTCCCCCTGTGGCGATTTTAGTAGTATTCCAAGCCCTGTTCCATTCACATTGGAGGATCCATCAGTAAACAGTATCTAAGGATCCTTGGTTTCTTCAAGCTGTTGGACTTCTAGTTCAGCTTCATTTTGCAAATCACTACTGAAATCTGCCACAAAGTCAGCTAATGCTTGGGATTTAATGGCTGTCCTAGGCTCATATATTATATCATATGCACTCAACTTCACTGCCCACTTAGCCATCCTTCCTGACATTTCAGGTTTCCTGAGAACATTCTTAATTGGGAAATTAGTTTTAACAATAATGGCATGAGTCTCAAAATAATGTCTTAATTTAGTAGATGCCATAATTAATGCAAGGATAAGTTTTTCCAAATGTGAATACCTGGATTCAGCATCAAGTAAGCTCTTACTTACATAATAAACAGGATGTTATGTACCTTGGTGATCCTTAACAAGGACCGCACTTACTGCTTTTGAGGATACCGCCAAATATAAGGATAACACATCTCCCTTTTCTGGTTTCATTAAGGCTGGAGCTGAGGATAGGTAATCTTTAAGAGCTTTAAGGGCACTTTCATGCTTCTCAGTCCATTCAAATTTCTTGTTCTTCCTCAGGATGTCATAGAACTCCTTGCACTTTTATGAGGATTTGGATATGAATCTGTTCAAGGCTGCGATCCTGCCAGTCAACCTTTGCACATCCTTAGCATTGGCAGGAGATTTGATATTCACAATAGCCTTAATTTGTTCTGGACTTGCTTCAATGCCCCTCTTTGTTACCATATATCCTAAGAATTTACCTGCCTTTACACCAAAATGACACTTAGAAGGATTTAGTTTCATATTAAATTTATCAAGGATATTGAATGCTTCCTCCAAGTCTTTAAGGTGATCCTCAGCTCTTTTGGACTTAACCACCATGTCATCAATATAGACTTCCATAGTGTGTCCAATTTGGTCCTTGAACATCATATTGACTAGCCTTTGATAAGTAGCACCTGCATTCCTTAATCCAAATGGCATAGCAATATAACAGTATATACCAGTTGGGGTCATGAAGGCTGTATCCTCTTGATCGGATGGTTTCATCTGAATTTGTTGAAATTCAGATGAAGCATCCATAAAAGTTAACAACTCATGACCCGCGGTAGCATCCACCATGGAGTCAATGTGGGGTAATGGGAAAGGATCCTTGGGACATGCCTTGTTTAAATCTGTAAAATCGACACATACCCTCCACTTTCCATTTTTCTTTTGAACAACAACCACATTGGCTAACCATCTTGGATACTTAACCTCTCTAATCATACCTGCTCGAAGTAGCTTATCTACTTCTTCCTGGATAATAACATTTCTTTCAGGTGCAAACTTCCTCCTCTTTTGGTGAATTGGCTTGAATGACCTGTCAATGCCAAGTTTGTGAGTAATTATATCCTTAGATATACCTGTCATGTCTTCATGTTTCCAGGCAAAGGTGGTCTTCCTTCTTTTGAGGAAGGATACTAGCTCTTGTTCAATATCGCTAAGGATCCCTGACCCTATGAAGATCCTGGATTCAGGATCATCAGGATCCATGAGGATTTCTTTCAAATCCTGTTCTTTTGCCTCTAAGACATCTCTTGAAGGATACTTTAATTGCTATTGCTCCCTCGGTCTTGAGGCTGGTTTCATTGATGAGGTATAGCAATTCTTAGCCTCCTGTTGATCACTCTCAATTTTCACCACTCCCCATGGACTTGGAAGCTTTACACACTGATGATAGGTGGATGGGACTGCCTTCATATCATGTATCCATGGCCTGCCAAGGATAACGTTACAACACAATAAGCAATCAATAACACAAAACTTTTGATAAGAATGCAATCCTTCAATATAGATTGGGAGTTTGATGTCCCCCAATGTATTCTTTGTTTCCCCACTGAATCCCACAAGTACTGAGGATCTTGGGATAATATCGGACTCTGGGATATTCATTTTCTTGAGAACATCCAGCTGAATGATGTTCACAGAGCTTCCTCCATCTATAAGGATCCTGCGAACAAAGTGGTTAGAAATAAACAATGTAATTACGAGACCGTCATGGTGAGGATCCTGGATGTCAACACGATCATCCTCATCAAAAGTAATGACTTTATCCTGGGTGACAACGGAGGTCCTGACGGGTCTGTCTCCATTATCCATCTTGGTTTCCTTAGTGTGTCTTTTTGCTGCTGAGAAGGATGTACCACAGATGTCTGATCCACCGGATATGAAATTTATGACTTGTGCATCTGCTGGAGGAGCAGGAGCCCTTTCCGGGATCCTTTCAGGATCCTGGGTTCTTGACTTCTTTCGTCCCAAGAGTTCCTTTAAATGCCCCTTGCTCAAAAAATAACCAATTTCCTTTCTAAGTGCAATACATTCTTCAGTGAGATGCCCAAAATCCTCATGATATGCACACCACTTGGATTTATCCTTTGTAGCAGTCGGTTTATCACTTTTCCTTGGCCACCTAGCTTTCTCACCTAGATTCTGCATTGCAAGGATTAGTTCATTGTTATCAACAGAGAAACAATATTCAGAAATAGGAGGATAATTCTCATCATCCTCTTCTTGTTCCACTGCGTGCACATTCTGGTTATCAGATCTGTTATAGGACTTGGATTTGTTGTTCCTGAAATAGGATCCTTGCTTATCCTGTTTTGAGGATCCTATCAATCTGTCCTGGATCCTTTTGTCATCCTCTAGGCGGATGAACCTAAGGGCCCTAGTCCTTACCTCATCAAGATTCCTGCAAGGTGTCATAACAAGATCATCATAGAATAATGAATCCCTAAGCAATCCCATTTTAAAGGCTTCAACAGCCGTAGCTATATCCAAATTGGGAATATCTAAGGATTCTTTACTGAACTTAGTGATATAATCTCTAAGTGATTCATTTTGACCTTGTGTTACCCTATATAGATCACTAGTTAATCGTTCAAACTTTCTACTACAAGAGAATTGACTATTGAACAAGTTAACTAAATTAGCAAATGAAGTAATAGAGTAAGGGGGAAGACTTAGCAGCCATTTAAGAGCAGATCCTGTAAGTGTGGATCCAAATCCCTTGCATAGACATGCTTCTTTCAACCTTTCAGGAATTGGATTGATCTCCATCCTCTCCCTGTACTGAGCTACATGCTCTTCTGGATCCGTTGAACCATCATACAACTTCATTGATGGTATTTGGAATCTTTTAGGTATCTCAACATCACACAAAGGTGGTGCAAAATGAGATATCCTATGGCTACCATCCGCAATCTCAGGAATGGGTTTAACCACTCCTGGTACACTGGATATCATATCCTTAAGCTTCTGCAGCTCCCTAGCCATGGCCTGATTGATACCTGTATCCTGCATAAAGCCATGGTTAGTGTTATATAAACTATTAGAAGTGTTACCTCCCACAGGATTCGAGTTTGGAATTGCGGATGCGAATCCATCTTGTCGATACTCTGGCATGATTGAAGGACCAGAGGAGGCAATGGTCTGCATTGGTATGAAGTCTCCTTGATGGACGTCTGAATTCTGAGGTTGCATATTTCTCGAGGATCCTTGAACCTGAAAGGATCCTGGGACCAGGGAGGATCCTTGAACAAGGGAGAATCCTGGGACCAGAGAGGATCCTAGGACCTGGGAGGATCCTTGGACCTGGGAGGATCCTTGGACCTGGGAGGATCCTTGGACCTGGGAGGATCCTTGTACTGCATGCATTCCCACATATCCTCCTGACGTGAAGTATCCCTGATGCTGAGAAGAGGATCCTAATGGTTGAGAAGAGGATCCCTGAGGCTGGAAGCAAGAGCCAAATGCCTGACTCATTGTTGTTGTCCCATAACGCCTTCCTGATAGTTCACCCGAGTATTGCACGTCCGGAACTGCTGAGTATTGTGAAGTTATGACCGGAGTGTCGAAGTTCAACGATCTTGGCATCAGAGGGGAGTGATCCTCCACTGATTTCTTCTGTTTCTTGATTTCATCGATCTCCCGGAGGATCCTTTCATTGGTCTTATCCTGCTCTTGTGCATGATTCCTCATCTGCAAAATCAAGGCATAGAGATCATTAGTAGTAGGATTAGTTGAAACAGAAGAAGTAGGTGGTTTTTGGAAAATAGGAGTTGGTTTCTTCGCAGCATTCTCAGCATTCTTCTGGGATCCAGAAGGTGGTGGAGGCAAAGGAGGAACGCCTTGTGAGGAACTGAATGAGGGCATCAAACTCGAAGTATTCTTCACTGAGGAAGCCATCTGTTTGGTTGTAGCGAACCGAAATAACCACGAAAATACGAATCTTTCTAAGAATGAAGCACCAATTGCCCCACGGTGGGCGCCAAACTGTTTTGGTCAAAAATCAAGCAATGACAATGTAACCAAACTTTCTGTTGTGAGGTATGATGCTTGAATTGATGAACAATAATAAGGATCACTATGAAGTGTAATGAACAAATAACACGAAGATTTATACGGGGAAAAAGCCCTTGATCAAGAGTTGATCTCCGGCACAAAAAACCCCGGGTGATGGAAACTACCGATCACCAACTCAAATTAAACAAACAATCTGTTACAACTTCGGATGATAGCGAGCTAAGTACAAGGATCACTATAGTGTATCGTGTAGAAATGTATGAAAAATGCTAAGTGTTTTGTCGAGAGCTGGTGAGAGCGGTTGTATGAGTGTGTGTGTAGCCAAAAATAGCCAAGTGTCTCTAAATTAGCTCGCTACCCCTTTAAAAATAGAAAATATCAAGCCTAACTAACATTCCGCAATTCATGCAAGTCTTCCACGACTCCACAACGTCCATTTCTGACCAAGCACGTGCGAAATAGACTGAGAATATTCTCCAGGAATGTCGCCAAGACTAAGTCCAAGTTGATATTCCTGCAAAACATTTACGAATTCATAGTAGACAATCGTTAGTACAGGTATCCTTATAGTGATCCATGATCCTGATCCTGCAACACTTCTGAGGATCACTACTTCAGACAGAATTGAGGATCACTAAATCCAACAGTAAATAAGGATCACTGGTCATTTAGAAATCCACCCCTAACAGAAATGTAGTCGCTCAGAACAGTCGGATCAAAGGGTTTGAAAAAGGTGTTCGCCGGAAAGCAGTGCCGGATCTTATCTATTTGCGGATCAGAAAAGCAACACCTCTCATTCGCTGAGTCTTTGATGGTCCCTTGACTCTTCAAGGGGCTATCCTTCTGGTGATCCTTGGCGGGGGAGGACCGGAGCATCATTCTTAACGTGATGTTGGTAAAGAAAGAAAAACAGAGTAAGAGAAGGAGAAATAGGAAAAGAGATACCTGATTGATCTTCGGCTGAGAATTTAAAGGGAGTTTCTCTTGAATTTAAATGCAAATTGATCCTATCTCTAACTCCTATTTATAATGATGATTTGCAGGATTGTCACTTCGGTGACGTCAGGTTTGCAACGGCTAGTCCGTCTTCAACGGCTAGTTATCCGTTAGTTTGTTGCGGATAAGATCAACAAAATACAACTCGTTTATTTACAATATTACTCCTTATATTTTGGGGGCAATTGTTAGGGGAGGATTTCTTAATGACCTGTGATCCTCAATTATTATCCTGCTTGGTGATCCTTACTTCTGTGTCAGTTAGTGATCCTCAGAAGTGCTTCAGGATCAGGATCATGGATCATCCTAAGGATCCTTATACTAATGATTGTCTACTTTGAATTCGATATTGTTTTGCAGGAATACCGGTTTGGACTTAGTCTTGGTAACGTTCGTGGAGAATATTCCATGCTTATTCCGCACGTGCTTGACCATGGTGAACGTTATGGAGATCGTGGGGAGAAGGCATGAATTGCGGATAGTTAGTTATTTAGATTTTTTACTAAATTTAAAAGGGGTAGCGAGCTAATTAGACAACACTTGGTTATTTTTTGGCTACACACACTCGTACAACTGCACTCACCAGCTCTCGGCAAAACACTTAGCATTTTTCATACATTTCTACACGATACACTATAGTGATCCTTGTACTTAGCTCGCTATCATCCGAAGTTGTAAAAGGATTATTGTTTAATTTGAGTTGGTGATCGGTAGTTTCCATCACCCGAGGTTTTTTATACCGGAGATCATACATTGATCAAGGGCTTTTTCCTCGTATAAATCTTTGTGTCCCCTGTGCAATTCATTTCATAGTGATCCTCATTGTTGTTTACCAATTCAAGCATCATACCCCGTAACAGAGAGTTTGGTTGCAACATCCTCGTATGATTTTTTACCAAAACAGTTATTATATATTTTGATCTATATTATGTAAATGATTATAATGGCTATAGATTAAATATTAATACATAATATATTTAATCTTACAGCGTGTAGAACGTTCAGAGTGATCAAGAATGGGTAGATACTTCAATATTACATTGTGAAAGGTCTGATTAAAACAAATAACTTTATAAGATAGAGTCAAAATTTGTGAGGTTGAGTTGATGTATCAATGCTTGATTTTTCAAGTTCATAACTATGTGTCGAAGATGACAAAAGTGAAAGAATATTAATAAAACAATGATAAAAAAGATAAAAGCTTTTAACATGCTTCACCATTTTTTTTGTCCAGAAGTTTAAATGACTAATTTTCGCGAAAGTGAGATTTGCGTATGACATTTTAGATTTGTTTATAGAGCAAATCATTAAGGATCAACAAATCAACCAAGTCAACCGGTTTAGGGATTCAACCGCTGGCTTGAAACTTAAAAGTTAAAACAACAATATAAATCGAATAGCGCGTTAAATCTTTATTAGTATTTTTTTAAAGAATAGTCAGTCATCCAAATACATTATATTAACATATCATCCTTTTATCAATATATAAAAAATACAAAAGAATCATTAAAAAAGACGGTTCAAACAGTCAAAACTGAGCCATTTTTATTAGAAATCGGTCCAGCTGACCCAAAGAACCTGACCGATATGGTTTGTTGTTTTCCAAACGTGATTAATGATACCATGGATAACCCTAACAAGCGTTAATATACTTTTCCAAGACACCAAATGATTTACAACAAAAATAGTTTCCTCATCAAAGAAAGTAAACCATATTGCAATCCATCAAGTAACGTTACACGTAGGGGCGGACCTAGGTTATAGGCTAGGTGGGCGGATGGACCCCTTGAAAAAAATAGTGTATTTTATAGGCACAAATCCCGACTGCACCACTTGAAATGTTGGTTAAGACCCACGTTCGCACCCCCAGTAAGTAATTTCTGGGTCCGCCACTGGTTACACGTTCACAAAAGAAAAGAAAAAACAAGATATACAAATAGATGACCTTTAACCATATAGAACATGTTCCATTGCAGTACAGCTCAACATCATATAAAATTTTAAGGATTTTTGTTACTTCAACTTTGTAGAAACATAACTAAATAACAAAAAGTAGTTGTTGAAGTTTGAATTGATATTGAAGTTGTAATATTAGTTTCAAAACAAGTATCGAGCAAAATTAATAAATACACTCATAGTAATAAGAAATTGTAGTGAATATGTTGTGTTTTACCTCAAACTTGACATTTGAAAGATTTAGCTGAAATAGGATTATAGGAATGGGTCGAACAAGTAGAAAGTCTGCTAAAGGCTGCTTTTAAAGTTTATCACCTTGGACATCAAAATGGGGTCAAACATTTGTAAAGTATTGTCATTTAATCATAATTAATGGGAAATTCATCATTGTAATCTTATTATATTATACATTATACATAATATTAAAATTTACTTTTGGTTGTGAGGAGGATGTACTATAGCTAAAAGTACATATTCTCAAAGCCTAGATACAAGTATGTAAAGCTTCTATCTAACGAATACGAGAGACAAGTGAGAGAGGGAGGCAGAGCTTAGTGAGGGAGCCGGCCAAGGCCAGCAACCCTACTCCGGTGAATGCAACCCATCTACTCTAGTTCTGCGTTAATAAGTAAAGTTCACTTGGGTGGGGGGGTTGGGTCCAATTGGCAAACCATTAAAGCTAAGGTGTTAATGTGGCGTTGCTCCTTTTGAGGTCAAGGGTTCGAGCCCTGTCGAATACGGATTTAGTGTAAAAAAAAAAAGTAAAGTTCATTTTTTTAATGACAAAGCATTAGTTAAATTAAAAAAAAGACACGTCATCACTTAATAACATGATAAAATATTGTTTATTACATAAGAGCATACGTAGTGGGCGGTATGCCCGGCGCCATGACCGGAAAACGCCCCGGAACACCAAAACGCCGGGCGCCATGTTTCAGAAAATTGGGGGCAGCGCTATAATTATCGCGGGGGAGTGGGGGCGGTATGGAGATGCTTTTCAAAATTGGACCAATCAGAAACAAGCAAACTTTTTTATAAATAATTAATAAAACTGAAAATTATTAAATAGGTAATGATGGGTAGGGGCTTTATGACTACGGGCTTAAATGCATAAGGCCCCATAACGCCCACACGCTGACGTGGCGCGCCACGTGTCGCATAACGCCCACAAAGGGGCGTTATGACTACGGATGGCCTAATGTATGTGCGATGAGCCAATGATTATAACTTTTTTCACTTAGGGAGGGCATTTAGTGGATACATAGGTTGTATTCGGTTTTGTTTATATTAATTTAGGGAAACAAACAAACTAAATAATGAAAATGTTCTTAGTTTTTTTAAGAGACAAATATATCCTTCGTTGATCTCTCCTTTTAAGCAAGCTTATGAGTGTGTCAAAATTTTTAGTGGCGACATGTAACCCCATCTTGTTGCACTTTAAGAAGAGCAATGTGAACCAATATTTTTTTAACAAGAAATTTGAATCACTGAAGTATCATCGTGACACCAAATTAAATTCAAAATTAACCTTGCAAATTAACATTTCCAATCCAAAATTAACCTTGTAAATTACTCATTATTTGAGCTCGAGTTTGACTAAGTTAAACTCTGAAGTAGAATTTAACATAAATCATATACTTCTGTTATATACTTCTATTTATTATATACTTCAGTTATTGATCATATTAAATCGTTCATAATTCTATAAAACTTTTATATAAAAATTGGTGAACAAAAACCGTTATCACCAAAAGTTGTTTTACATGACAACAGTAATGCTAAGTGGGGCCAGTGAAAACAACCCATTCTTCCCCACAAAATCTCCATAGCTAACTGTTTCTCATATCACACACGTACTCCATCACCAGACCTTCAAAACACTTCAACATAACCGTTTTCATCAAATTCTAGATCTGGAACTTCAATTCAATCGTTCACCATACATACTCAACACTGTTCACTATGAAGAAGCTCAGATCAAACATACCTCGCCGGAAACGCTCGAATTTTTCTCCGATTTTCATACCTTCTGTTGCACGAAAACTCGATTCAACTTCGTTCGCTGCTTCTTCTTCGAATTTGACGCGAGATGTTGCGTTCTCGTGCGATGATTCTTCCAGTATATCCACAAACAACAAATCGCTGAAGAAGAGAAGCTTTTCCGACAGAAACGACGCCGGATTCGGTGAGTTTCGGAGGATTACTAGGTCGTATAGCCAGAAATTTAAAGTTGAGTTATCGGAAGCGTCATCGTGTGTTGAATTGTGTGATTCGAGCTCGAAGAAGTTAATTCGTAAAGAAGATGCAGCGTTGAGATATTCAGATGATGATGATGAAGCTTCAGTTTCAGTTGCTGTTAGTGCAATCGAGAAGTCAGAAGTAACAACGAGATCCGAGTGTTCAGTTTTCCAGAAAGAGGTTACAAATGGAAGAGATAGCCATAATAATGAAGAAAACGACGTCGTTTCAGTTTCCTCTGGACGAGATTCTCCTGAAGCAAAATTCGGAACGACGAGTTTCAATTTATCAAACACAACGATTAACGAAGGTGAATCAGCGTTAAAATCAACGAATATAACAGTCAACGATGATGAAACGGAGAATTGTGGAGAGTCAAAGCTGATTTCAGCTGAGATTGATTTGACATGTTCAGAACAGTTGTATTGTGGAGATGAAGTGAGCGGTTACTCATCGGCCGGATGTACGGATGGTAATATAGAGAGTTCTGAGTTTGAAATTTCATCCGGCTTTTTTACACCATCGTGGTTCGATTCTGGCAGTCAATTTTCTGAACGATCGATTGGTGATCCAACTCCGTCACCGACGTTTCAGCTGTTCCTCGTCTACCGTCAAAAGTTCTGCAAATCTGAGTTTGATACAAAAATCTCTTCAGAACACTGTTACAACGAAAACGAACCTTCTAATGGAATTATTGTAAGTGATGAACTGATGATGCCTATATCTACAGTGTTAGTTATTTCATTAGTTTGGAAATAGTAGTTTGACGTTGTACTTTTTTTGATAACATTAGTTTTATATATAGTATTAGTAGCTGCTTTTAATGGAATATAAGTATAGTATAGTACAGCATTGAGATTTTTGATGTGCTTAATTCGCCAGTTGTTTACTGGATTACTTACTGTTGTTATATGGTAGATATAATGTGGTTTATGTTACTATGTTTAGAAATTGTTAAGACCTGAAGATGAAGAACATGAAGAAAGCTACCAGATGATGAAGGTTAGAGAGAGGAGGCAAGTGTATTTGCATGATTATGCTGAGGAATACTGTGGGATGACGGAATATGGGGATTTGGTTGTCCAGCAAAGGTTGCAGATGGTGCATTGGATAATGGAGGTTTGTTAGAACTGTCTTTTTATGTAAATTGTTTTGTTAGAAACATGTTCTTTATTTATGCAGTACAAGTTAAATAAACATTTTACTTACACAACATTCACTAGAACAATTGCACTACTAACTGGAGATTTCTTGTAAGTTATAAACAAACATTTAACTCTTACTTCATAATTTCTAAAGCAGCAATCAGCTAGCAAGGACCTCCGGAAGGAAACTATGTTCTTAGGTGTCAGCCTTTTGGACCGGTTTTTGAGCAAAGGGTATTTCAGAAGCAAAAAGGAGCTTGAAATTGCTGGCATTGCGTGTCTCACACTTGCAACAAGGATTGAGAAAACCAGCCCTACAACAGGTCTGATGTTTGCCCAATCAATTTCCTGATCCATAATGAGTTGATGGCTGCCAAATTCCACGTTATTGGGTTGAATGCATATACCATACAGTCCATACTAATATTTTTATCGTTTACTTTTTACCTGATTGGGATTTTATTGTATTTTAATCACTACAGCATTCAGCAAAACCTATTCAATGTAGGAAGCAATGAATACAGCAGATCTGAAGTTGTCGCCATGGAATGGCTGGTCCAGGATGTCCTAAACTTCCAGTGCTATTTACCAACCATCTACAATTTCTTATGGTAAATAAAAAGTGTTTCCACATGATCAGAAGTCTTCATTTCTATTGAAAATTTTTGAATCAAGTATATATATCGGAAATTTACTAATTTTTCTTGTTCATTGTCGTGTTATGAAAAATGAAAAAGGTTTTATCTCAAAGCTGCAAGATCGGATGAAGAAGTAGATAAAACAGCCAAATATCTTGCAGTGCTTGCACTATTGGGCCATGAACAGTTGTGCTATTGGCCATCAACCGTTGCAGCCAGTTTAGTCAGCTTAGCATGTCTAGCAGGAGATGAACAGTCTTCTCTCCAACAAATCGCATGGGTATAAAACTTAATTTCTTTATCTACAGCCAAAAAGTGTAGTTATGAAACAACTGAAATCTAGCCATCTATTTACTATTCCAACTTTCTGGATTTTGCATTTTCAGATTCACAACGGGTTGAATGATAAGGATCTACCTGAATGCATAAAGGTAATAAATTACAAACCATACTGTTTACATGTAAAAACAGCCTCCATCCAAACCAAAGATTTGCATTTTGGCTAAGGGTGGCAATTTCTGACACGACACGAAAATAATATGGTCCATAGTTGTCAATAGCGGTCGCTATGGTCGCTATAGCGAATAGTGTAGCGTAGAGGTCGAAGGTCACTACAAGGCGTGTAGCGATCAATAGCGGGTTTTCAGTGTTTTTTAAGTATAAATAGCCATTAAATATAGCTATAAAATAGCTGGATTTTAGGTTTTTATTAAATATACATGTAAAATAGCGTATATACTAGGGTATTTTGATATAATATACATATTAAAAAATTTAATTTTTTTGTAGTGTATCGCTATTTATAAAATAGCTCCCGCTATTTATCATTGTTCGCTATGTAGTACATAGGTACCTTATCGCTATTTGTCGCAATTCACCATTAACAACTATGATATGGTCTTTGGTTGCCATATCTAACCCATTTAGTAAGTTGCTTGTGTTCAGGTTTACTTTTTCAACACGTCTAATTAGACATGTCGACTCGCCAACTCATTCATTACAACCCATCAACGTGTTTGTCTTATTTAGATAGTGGGTTCAACGGTTTGTGTTATAGTTACATGATTTTAAGTGTGTTACGGGTTGATGTCTTTGACAAGAATAAATACATGGGTCGTGTTCGGTTTTAATAATTCAACCCGCAACCCCACAAGATTAAGACCTATGGTTTTGGCTAAAAAATTGATATCAAAATTCATAAATACGAACACACATAAATTTAAAATATGTGAAATAGTTCTGTTAATCATAAAGCTAATATTGTTCTTGTATGTTGACAGTCTCTGGAATGGTTGGTTCAGTACATATGATAATACATAACATAACTGGAAGATTGGTACCCATAAAAGTTATCCCACTTTTGAAACAAGCAAAAAGAAGACATTGGTTATGAATAAGTGGAACAAGGTTCCAAAAGGTATATTTTGTTAACATAGTTACAGAAACTATCCATTTTTTCACACTAAAAGTAGATATTACCATTTTTATATCCTCTGTTGTAAACTTTCTATATAGTATTAGTAAAGAAGATATCAATTTCTAGATTTGCAGACAATATGATTTCATGTTCTCATTTCGCATGTTCAGTGATTTGGAAGTTTGTTGTTTTCATTGGATTGTTTGACAGGTGACATAGAAGAGTCTTTATTTGAACCCTCAGCTTTCTGAACCGAGTCTTTAGTCTTTGAACCCTCCTTTTCCTCTTCGGCTTCATGAACCTTTTTCTTAGTCTTGGACCCAACACCTTCAGCTGCCTTTGCAACCGCAGCAAAAGCACCCGCAATCCACACAGCTCCATTGGATACATATTTGTTGCTCATGAGAGCGGAACCAGCATCATTCGCCTTCTGCTCGGCTTTAGTAACGGCGGATTTTGTTGCTTCGGATACTTGGTAACGTTCGTCCACTTCTTTCATCTTTTCATTCACGACAGCTGTCCCCGTACTTAACTTCTGAGTCAAACCCATCTTTTGGTCAATGGAAACAGCGGCCGCAGACGCGTTCGATGTCAACTTGTGCTTCTCGTCAAATGACTTCGCCTTTTGTAGCGCGTCTTTTCCCAGAACGAAACCCTTTGCAAGCATCGTGCTTACCACTTCTTCTGCCTGTTGTGCAACTTCAGATTTCCCATCTGTATCTGTCTGCTTCAGAGTCAAATCCATTAATGAAATTATTATACATCCAACAGTAACAATATAGAAGGACATTCAATACAAAACCAATTTTTAACGGTGATACATAAGGCTGTTGTGTAGCCGAACAATTGGTTTTGTAATGAATGTGCCCCAATGATATATCAGTGAAAATATAGCAACGACCGGTGTTAGAGGAGGAGCCCCTGCAGGCAACTGGTAATTCTCAACCGGGCTTAGTGAAACTAATAAATCACCAATCGTGGCTCCCTGTAAAGTTTGTTCAAAAACATTAAAATGACCATAATAAAGCTAGTTAAATCATAGTCACATGGATCGCGGTACGTTCCGGCAAGCGGAACGAAAACTGGTACGCCGTTAGTGCATTTCTAACATTCGGTACGAGGGGGTAGGTTCATTCGAAACACCAATTCGGTACGTGGTACGGTGTACCATATAGTCTGGTACATCGAATCAGCGACCCACAACTAACCGGTACGTGTTTTATTATAACCCCAATCAGCGAATCGATCTATCGGGTATGCAAATTACATTAACAAAACACGATAATCTAGAAATTCGAAAACTATCAATTAGAGCGATCCTGATCGCGTACCTTGAGCGATCGGTACGATTTTGTACCCGTCTCCGGTACGAACGATCTGGCACGTAGATCACGGGTAGGCTAGCGTTTCCTGTGACTATGAGTTAAAACTTAAAATTTAACTTACTGTCAAAAGAAGTGCTGTATGTGCTCCCTTTGATTCCTTGAAGGTGACAAACGCGCGTTGGGTGGTTTCACTTTCACTGCAGAGTTAACCATCTAAAATCAGAAGGCTTCTTAAATCTCAAGTACTTAGATAATTGCATATTGAATAATGAAAAGAGACTATTACTGTCACTTAAACCTTTTCATTTCAACATAATGGATATTTCCCGAAAATGAGAAGAATTCCCGGATATCCTTCTCAGTGACCGTCATTGAGACATTACTCACTTCCACGGTTTTCGTCTGTTGATTTGAGATCATGATATCATTATAATGTACCTTTAAATCTTTAATCTTTATAAAAGGAATAAAGGAAGTTTGTTCTCACTTCTGAAGCATTCCCGGTTGTTGGAGGAACTTCTGTTTCAGTTTTCGATTCAGTTGCAGCCATGGAAACCTACAATGAAATCCCAAATGTTCAACCATATATTCTGAAAGCATTTCCACATTCAAAAATGACATGTTTCATTTCTTTTATATGTCTTAGCTAGCATGGTCATAACCAACACAAAATTCAAAATAATAATTATTTATTTAAGTTTGTTCAACCACCAAAATTAATCCACAACCCCTAACCATTATTCTTCTTTACAAATTTTACATAATCACAATTCACAACCACAACAACAACAACAACAAAAAACAAGAAATTGAACAAACACAAAAATATTTCAAATTTAATATAACAAACTTGCATGAATTTTGGCAGAATATAATGCAAAGATGTATCCGAATAAAATCAAGGAATCGATATTATGAAATAAAAAAAGGGATCGCCGGTTGATGTGATACGTACCGATATATGAGGATTTATATAAGTTCAAAACCGGGATTAGGAGAATTTGATAGGCGCCGGTGACCGGTGGGGGATGATAAAGATAAACCATAAAAAATGGTTCCCGCGAAAACATCGGCTGCCCCCATCAATATCATCCTCTCCTAATTCTGTGATGAAAAATTGAAGTAAATACGTTGATTTAGGGATTATTTTAAAATATTTTTTATATATTTTGTTAAAGTGGGTAGTTTATGACACCACAAGGGAGTCCCAAGCTTAGATTTTCAGCTCGGTTTCAAATCCGAGTCAAGCCGAGCCAGCTCGGTTTATAATTGAACCGACCCCGAGATTACCCTGGTTCGGCTCATGAACAGCTCTACAAGGGACACAAAGTTGAATGGTTTAGTGTTTGGGATAAATGGGTTCGGCCGTTCGGGTCACAAGTGTGTCGACACATTAATGACACGATTAAAAAGTCGTCTAAAGGTTAATAGGTCGACATAACATGTTTATAACCAATTTATCAAAACACGATAGTTTTTACCAGGTTAATGGTGTTCTGTAATTTTTTAACGATGTTCAGTGAATCGTGTCAATAATTATGTTAAATGTGTCATGGAAATAATTGTGTTAAAAGTGTCATGACATTTGTGTTATCATTTATCAAACTATATTGTGTCGTGTCAATAACCAGATACATTTAATTGTGTTATATGTGTCGAGTTGTGTAACATGTCAGTGTTCGTGTTTAATAATATATGTTTACTTAAACATGTTTTGTTCATGTTCAATAGTCATGTTAAACATGTCGCGTCAATAATCGGTTACCTTTATTTGGGTAACTTAGTAGTAGCTAGAGGTGTGTTTAAGTTCCCTGTTCGAACAAAAAAATAATTGTGCAAAATGCGTCATGCCGTATAACTTCTTTATAACAAGTCAACACATTTAGTTTTTTTTTTAACAACAAACTACACTACTGCTAAAATGTATACCACTTGTCTCTAATGAGACTATAACCATCATCACTTTAAGGGAATGACATCAATGCAAACATCTTGATACCATTGGACTACAAGTCCGTTGGTTAACTTTGTCGTTAAGACAATCCATTTAACAAAACAACGATTTCACAGTTGTCTTTTTATGTAGTAAAACACTTCTCTTTACATATAAACGATAATTATTATTCTTTACATATAAACCATTAGGCCTTCTTTAAGGTAAAAACAAGTGGTTGGTCAACTAAAGCAAGCCATCTTTTCCCATTTTCCTCCAACACCCCAACATCCCCACACACAATTTTACAACTACTGCATACACTAGGACAAAACACAATTTTGTACCCAATGTCTCCAGCCTTCTCAATCTTAAACCAATTGCTCATGGTGCCCACCCCTGGCCGCCCTATGACGCCGCCACTCCTCACATAATACTTTCGTCCTGCCACCATGTCGTCACTACCATCACCACCTCCAAAACCGTTACTAAGCTTCCATACAGTGGATTGGACACATATTGTTGCGGCATTGAACATAATATTGAGATCGCTAGATAGATATATGGTGTTTTGTTTGTTGTCGAGTGGTAAGAACCGAAGAGTGAGGCCTTTAGAGAGTTGGGTGTTTTCTTGAACGACAAAAGGTGGGCAAATACCACCTCGTATCGCTAAAGAAAGGCCACCACCACTGTCGTTGGATTGGGCTGGAGTTATGTAGTACTTTAGACCCGGTTGAACTTCATGACCGTCAGAGTCAAAAGGCGTTGTGGCGGTCGTGGTGGCAACAATGGTCGTTTGTAGGGATTGGGTGGATGTTATATAACAAGAGGATAGAAGTGTGGATAAGAGATATGGGATTAAAAGCTTCAATTTCATATTGTGTTGTAGTGAATGAAGAATACAAGAGTTGTGACCATATATATAGGAATATGCATATGCATACATAACTAAATAAGCATGGTTTTTATAATCAAATCAATTCGACTAGTAGGACCAGGAATCAAGGATCAAACAATACATTTAGATAAGACTATATATAGTGATGCAAACGAACCGAACAAACACGAACTAGACCTTGTTTGTGTTCGTTTGTTAAGAAATATATGTGTTCACGAACTGTTCATGAACAATTATAGAACGAGATTTTATGTTCGTGTTCGTTTATTAAAGAAATGAACTTGTTCGTGTTCGTTTGTGTTTGTTTGTTAATTTTAGGCAACGAACGAAAACAAAAGTTGATGAACACAAATGAGCACAAACTAATGTTCATGAACACAGACAAGCGTTCATGAACATAAGATATAACACACTGACACTTATTAAATATTTTGTTTGTCGGAATTTGAAGTACTTAAATAATATATATAAACAAAAAACACTAATGAATTATCGAACACAAACGGACACATTACCGAACGTTCACGCATGCGGACTTTGTTGATGTTCGTTCATTTAACCAAATAAACGAAATTTCTTGTTCGTGTTCGTTTGTTTAATAAATGAAAGAACACAAACGAACTTTCCGCCAAACGGTTCACAAACTGTTTGTCGAACGTTTGGTTCGTTTGCAACTCTAATGATATAGCAAGACTTGGTCGTATTATCGTAAATTTTTTATTTGCATATTTTGACAAAAAAATTAATCAGGAGTGTTGTAATTAAAAGTTTAATATCATTGTAAATCTCTTTGATTGTGAAAGTCGTGATGTGGCGTAGAGTGATTAGCAGGAAGTTCACGAGGGCATAAAGCGGTTAAAAGTCCGTGTATGTTTCTTGTAATTACATTCTTGTAATTTTCCCGGTAAAATATAAGTATTTGACACATTTCTAAGTTTTGATTGTATAAAAACTAGTAGATGCCCCGCTCGCGTTGCGGGGCGATGATCGAATAATTTTTAACCAATTAAAAAAAGACTACTATAATTTTGCTAGAAAAAAAAAACAAAAACGATGATAAGACCTTAATTTTGGGCTCAGGGCAAAACTGTAATTTCTCAGGACTAATGAGCTAGTGTTAGGCAACTCCTTGACACAAAAAAAAATTAAATCGAGTAAACCAATTAAAACAAAAAACCTTTATAGTTTTGGTAAAAAAAACTAAAACGATGGGAAAAACGTAATTTTTAACTGAGGGCCAAATCATAACTTTAATTCGAGGATAAACTGTAAACTAAATGGACCAACGGGGGAGTGCCAGGAAGTTGCCGGCACGACTGTAATTTTACACTGGGGGCAAACTTGTAATATCAGCAGGAAAACAAAGAAAAACGATGGGGAAAATGTAAATTTAAGTTGAAGGTAAAACCGTAACTTGGCTGTGAGGAAAAAAACTAATGGCAAAACTATAAATTTATACAGGACAAAATCGTAATTTTGAACCGAGAGCAAAATTGGAATTTTTAGCTGGGAGCGAAAGCGTAAATTTATTTTTAAGTGGGGGTAAAAACATAGCTTTGAACTGATGGGAAAATCGTATTTTTAAGGGAAAAAATCTAATGGCAAAACTGTAAATTGAAACGGGGCAAAATCGTAATTTTTAACCGGGGGCAAAATTGAAATATTTAGCTGGGAGCATAAGCGTAAATTTATTTTTAAGCGGGGGGAAAACATAATTTTTAACTGATGGCAAAATCGTAATTTTAAAGGGGGATAAAATCGTAAATTTGTTGGGCCAATAGGGGAGTGCCCATTTAGCCCAATGATAGCCCACAACTATTACCGTGTCGGCAGCCGACAGTTGAGTTTGTAGTAGTTGAGAATGAGAGGTGATTAATACTGACCCCAACCTCGGTTGAGGGGTCATGGCAATGATGGATAAGAGCCTTGAGTGCGTAATAGCCCGGGTTCGAGTCTTGAGCCGCACACGAGTTTTCTATTACAGTGCGGTTACTCCGGCTCTTGAGTGCGGAGGCTGCAACGGCAGTCAAGTGGCTGTCGGCTGGAAATTTTCTCGTGGAGCGCCTATGGTCAACCTCGGATGCCTCGCCCGAGGGGGACTAGGGACCCATGCAATGTGGGTGTGATCCTCTCGACTGTTGGAGTCAATCGCCGTTCAAAAAAAAAAATAATAATAATATTAAGGTCACGTCAAAAGGATATTTTGCCTCAACATTCTTCATGCAATCTTATTTTGAAGCACAAACGGTGGAGAATCTTGATTCGAATAACGGGGGTCGAAAACGTATATGGCTAACAATCGGACCGGAGTTCTATCATTTCAAGCCCCATGGAAGTCAAATATTTCATCTCAATTTTAGTCATGTTAATAAAACCTTTGATTTGAGTAATTTACACGTTTATTTAGGAAGTCATTTTTGTGATTAATATGTCTTTATGTTTTCAATTTTGGGTGAGTCTTGTCGTAATCAGTCGTCCTAAAAATGAGCCTAATGCAATGATTTCATTATACAATAACACTGATTGTTCTATCAAAAAATATATTTTCTCTGTCAAACTTTCTCTTTACGCCCCTAATAGAGGATATAAACAAACTAAGCACCAAATGAGAGCAAATTTCTATTAATTTATATCGGTGATGAGATAAGTACATTATATGTTTTAGAGTATATCAATATCGAATGAAAAGTGATATTATAAGTTATAACAATTGCCAAGTGGATTAGATTTTATTCACTCATCAATTACACAATGTGTAGTGTGGTTTGAAACTAATGTCTTTCCCTTGGGCATAAAGTAACATGTGACACTCCAGTCAACATTAGGGCGTTATGGGGCATTAGTTTAAAATGGGTGTACTGGTATAGTGTCTAATAATGCCCATCCAATGATTACCTATTTCTATTTTCTAATTTCCTATTGGTCATTCAATTAACTTTTTGATCAACGAGCGTTTTAAATGAAATGCCCAAGTCACATTTTGAAAGAAAACGCCTAGGGGGCGGTGTGGTGGGCGTGGTTAGACATTATTGGGCAAAAAAACACCCAATTCCTTTGCAACTACCAAGCCTGGCCTATAGGGTGTGCAGGGTGTGCCATCGAACAGGGTCCAACGTTTTTGGAGCCCAAAACTACTTTCGTTTTATATATATATAATTTATATTTAAATATAGGTAAAGAAGCAATCTTATTGTAGCACAAATGGTTAAGCGCCCTCTCCTTCCACCTAAGGGTGGAATGAGTGCTTGTTAAGTGGGGAGTGGTAAACTTTTATCTTAACCAATAATATCATGTTATGTTAACTTCCTCTTTCACTCCCCATTTTGCGTTAACTTCCCCCTTCACTCCCCATTTTGCATTCAAACACTAGAGGTACTCAAACACATGGAAGTGGTAAACAATTTCTTAAAAAAATAGATAAATTTGTGATTGGTTAAAAAGGGGTGGGGCCCACCATTAACCTCCTCTCTCTCCCACCTCTCTCCGCTTCCTCACTTGGTGAATACTCACCGTTTTTGTCCCTCACTGTTCACCGAAGATGGGGTTGCGGCCCCTTGCCGCTCGGTAAAGATTGGTCACCGAAGGGGTCACCGAAGGTGCCGCTTCCACCCTAAGATGTGCGTTCGAAACTCAGCATTAACAAATTTTTTTTAATCCCGTTGGTTTCTTTGGGCCCTTATGTTGACTGTTGTTTTGGTTGGCTATAGGCCAATTTGACTCACCAGTCCTTTGGTTGTGTTAATACCATATGTTTCCAGCAAATTGCCACCTAAAATTTAGTTAAAACTAACCTAATCCTAGCAATTTGATTGATTATTCTCTAAGCATCTCTTTTTAGTGTTTATATAAGCATATGCATTTGTAAGTTAAATGTAAAATTTCTAACTTATCATTGACAACAAAACTTGAATCAGTTTGTTGCCAATCATGTTCATCTATTTATATATTTCATCTAATTATTGTCTATCACTATACCCAAAGTTAACACTATAGCTGGTTGAGGATTGAAATCAATTTATTTTTTTTATTTTTTTTTATTGCGAAAACGATGTTATATTTATCATGCGTTTTGCTTTAGGCCTCTAAAAAGTTTGAATCAGTCATACACGCTTGACACACCCAATTTTGCTTGCACCCAAAACAACACCTCGGGGGCCCATTTTTCCCACTCGCACAGGGCCTTGAGGGACTTCGTATTTTTTGGGGACCGCCCTGGCCACTACACATGGTCTTATAATCATGAGTGGATAGAAGGGTTCATAATGAATGCTAAACCATATGTATTGTTAATAAGTCTATTATGTTTTGGTAGTGCTAATGTGGAGCTAGCCCACTTGATAGAGGCCTATGTCTTTTAAAGGTGGGGTATCGTGTATTTCGGAAACCGCCCTCTTGATTTATACGTCCTTTTAACTAATATTTTTTTCTCAAATTTTATGAATCATCGTTAAAGTTCCAACCATTTAAACGTGTTTAGTTACATGTTTCCACTTTTTGTAAAAAGTATACGGGGCAAGTGGAATGTTTTTAGGAAAATTAACCTACCCTTTTTGTCTTATTAACATTTAATAATATTGGAATTACTTGGCCATTAACTATAAACTTAAAGTTATTCCTCTCAAAAGGCAATGTTCAAAGTATCTTGCCATGATGGAGTTATTAAAGTACATCGGCATGATGGAGTTATTAATTTTAACCGTACTATCCGATTTTGTGATCTTTTAAATTATTATATCACATTAAAAAATAGAAAATTACAAAAATAACTATTGATCGAAACTATTTTCAAATTTAGCAACCTTACGCGTTCTTGGAGGGCGCATCAAGCATTTGATGTGTCTATATGCATACCTTTCAAACACCCAATAAAAAAGGGTCCTAATAAATTCACATGGTATCATCTTATTCTAACATGGTTGATACGGGCCGTATAAGGTTATACGGCCCGTATAGAATAAAGTGAACCGTATCAACCATGTTAGAATAAGATGATACTGTGGTCGTATATATATTATACGACGATTTTATACGGCTCGTATATATCTATGCGGCCCGTATACAGTGATTTTCGTTTATTTTATTGTTTTATTACTATTTGACGCGACGTATTATTACTCGATTCACGTGTGATTAGACGTAAGATTCTCCGATTCGATGTTATATTCCCCGAATCTCGTGCGAGTCATGTGATTAGACGTTAGATTCCTCGATATTCGTGCGTGTTATTTGATTCGACGTTAGATTCTTCGATTCGTGTGTTAATCATTTGAAACGATGTAATATTCCGTAAAATTCTCTATATAAACGACACTAATTTCATTCATTTTCATTCAACTTCTATTCGTTTCTTCTATTTTTCTCTGTATTCAAATTATTTACGCTACAATGTCGGGTTGGGTGAGTTTTTTAATGTGTTTGATAACGAGGCGAATCAGGGGAGTTATGACAACAATGAATATAACAAAGCGGGCATGTTTGATCCGAATGCTCCGTTCGATCCCATTCTTGCGTCTGATGCAGGTCAGGATAATTGGGGTTTGGATGCATTTCAGCCTAATTATGCTGGTTATTATCCATCGCAACACCCGGTTAATTTTGAATCCCCTCCTGTTAGTGTTGGACCGCCGACTGATAGTTCTCATTCTCTTCCCATAAGTTGTGGACTGCCCGAGGGTCCAAATGCTTAACAGGAACTAGTGAGTTTCAAAACAAGGAGGTATAACATTTAATTATACGTTTATTTGTTGTACGTTAACTATTTTAGTGTTTTTACGTTTGATGTTGTTTTTATTAAAATCTTTTAGATTAGGGTTCCTCAACGGGTCGTGTTCCCGGGTTGGTGGGTTCAACCCGACCTGAACCTGAAAATTTTACACAAACCCGAACCCGAACCCGAAAATCGTATCATACATAAGAACCCGAACACGACCCGAAGTTTCATGGGTTGACCCGAACACGACCCATTAAACCCGAATTTTTTTTATTTTTTTTTCTGAAATTAATATATTAAAGTTAAAATTTACTTAAAAAACACAAATATATATATAATAATATCATATTTAAGTTATAAAATCTATGTTAATTTCTCTTTTTAACTTATAATCATGGCATAAAAATACGCACCCCATTTAATTTATGACGTAAAATATATTGTAAAAAAATATAATATAGTATAAATGTGTAACGGGTCAACCCGCCATCCCGACCATGTTGACCCGAACCCGACCCGTTAACCCAAACGGGTTCACAGGTTCAACCTGAAACTGACCCGAACCCATTTATAATAAAACTAAACCGATGGGTTAATCATTTGAGTTAATCGTTAATTGACACATATAAGTGTTTTCGTTAGAAATTCGCTAGCATGGATGAATTGGTAGAGTGGTGTAGAGACGTCGGACGCGTAAATGGCTACGCCCTCATCACCAAACGCACTATCTACGATAAACCCTCTAGCGGTCAGCCGGTAAAAATTTGGCTTACGTGCGATTGTGCCGGCAAGTACAAATCAACAGCCACGGTCAGACGCAGCGGGACTAGGAAAACCGGTTGCAAGTTCCAACTGATCGGGACATACAGAAAGAGGTTAGGTTATTGGGATCTAAGAGTTGAGGAAGCTAAACATAACCACGAACCATTTCTGTATCCAGAGGGTCATCCGTCCCTAATGAGGCTGACTCCATCGGAAGAGAGGACGGTGGAACAAATGACGCATCAGAACATAAAACCACGAGACATTCTTGGTGCCATTAAAGAACAGAACCCCCATAATGTCTCAACAAGAAACACCATATACAACGCTCGGGCCAAATTGGGTCGAATGGAACAAGTCGGCGAGACTCCAATGCAGATACTTTTCGACCGGTTGGAGAAGGTTGGGTTTGTTTTTTACCATAGAACATCTCAAACGGCGAACGGGTCGACGATGTTTTCTTCATCCACCTGGAGTCGAACATGTTGTGGCGCGCCTTCCCGCATGTGTTGCTTATAGACTCCACCTACAAGACGAATCGGTACAAAATGCCGCTAGTCCAGATTATCGGTGTTACATACACGTTGATGTCGTTTTGCATTGCTCATGCGTTCGTAAGCAACGAGAAACAGGAAAACTTCACATGGGTTCTACAGAGGTTGAAACACTCATTAGACAGTGTTATGGAACCCCGTGTAATAGTAACGAATAGAGATCGCTCCCTAATGAACACATGTGCAACCGTGTTTCCCAGGGCTAGACATTCATTGTGTAGGTGGCACATACAGCAAAACATCTTCAAACATTGCAGGCAAAGCTTTAAAACAGAGGATAAATGGGACAGGTTTCTTTACAAGTGGGGCGAGCTAATTAACTCAACGACCGATTTTGACTACAACTACTGGTACGAGCGAATACGATCAAAGTTGCCACGCAAAAAAACCGACGGTAAGTTTTATATTATTTTTGTTTAATAATCGTATTTATTTGACTTGTCTTAACTGCATTTGACTTTGATTACAGAGATTATGGACTATTTGGATTCAATCTGGTTACAACCATATAGATACCGGTTTGTTTCGTTCTGGAGCGACCAACATCTGAACTTCGGTCAACGTACAAGGAACAGGGCAGAGGGTCAACATGCCCTTTTGAAGCAGTACCTAGGCGACTCTAATTACACCCTGGAGAAAGTGGTACCACTTATCGATAAGCTCATTAGAAACCAGGTGACAGAAATCAAAGGCAGCATTGAAACAAGCAGGAGCCGAACATTGGGTCATCATAACAAACCAATATTTAATCTCCTACTAAAGAAGGTTTCACATGCCTGCCTAGAGTTGATATCAGACGAAGTAAATGAAATAGAAAAATTAAAGTTAACTAACGGTACATGCGCGTGTCATTTGTATACAAGCTGTGGGTTGCCTTGCGCGTGTCGGTTGGAACCGTATACAACAAATTGTAATACATTATTCGACCGACCACATTTTATAATCATAGCATTTCATCACGCAAAATCTTATTGACGTTTTATGTTGTTTGTTGATATGTTTCTTAGGTCAAATGATCCCGTTGGAGTTGATAGACCCTTTTTGGAGAAAGTTAAATTTGGACTCCATACTGAAACCGAGCGAGGTGGACTCTTTCGACTTAGACGGCGAACTTTCGCTTCTCAAACAACATTTAAGTGCCCAGCCAAGAGAACTCAAGAAAAACCTGATTCAAAAGATGAAGGAGTTGGTACAACTCAATAAGACGAAGCTCAAACAACCAGTTGTGCAAAAAAACACACGGGGTCGTCCAACTTTAAAAGCTCAGCAACAAAGGAAGGATGATTCGTTTACGGAGCCTTCAAGACACAACTTTTTTACAACGCAGGACCAGTATAGTGATTCACCCGTTGGGTTTGGCACACAAGAGTCAAAGAACAAACCTACCAGGCACAACTCGTTTATCGAGTCACAAAGTTATTGTGCTGAAACACCTATGTTCTTCGGCGAGATTGCGAAAGGCGCTAAGAATTCGAAAACGAAAAAGAAGGTCGCAAAATCAAAGGAAGAGCAACCAGACTTACCTTTGCTGCCTGTCGGACAAGTTAATATGTTCATGCACTTCAAAAAGTTCATTCCACCTTGCTTCTATCCACACCTCAGTCACATACAAAATGTGCAGGGTGATGGTAATTGTGGGTTTCGATCTATAGCGGTCGGCTTATCGCTTAAAGAGTGGCAGTGGCCGTTCATACGGGAGCAGCTTCATGATGAGTGCAACCGGTTCCAAGAAATTATGGAAAAGGATAAATGAACCTCAGTATCAACAAGTTCTGGACTCATTAGTTTGGTCCAACCGTATAGACGGAGCACCTGAACAAAAGTGGCTACAAATGCTATTCACGGGGCTTCTGATAGCAAACCGGTGGAATGTCATTTGTCTCTTATTAAGTGGCCTTGGTTGTGCTTCATTTTTTCCCATTTTCAGAACAGCCGAAGAAAGTATTCCGCATTGTCGCAACCCCCGATCCCTAATTCCCAGGAACGGGCGGACGCGATCTCAGAGTTTCGGTGGTATCAGGTTATTAAATCTCGCAGCGGAATTTACATCAGGACCGTAGTTAGGAAATGTTTATCAGAGTAAAACCACCTCGTTTACTATTAATTATCACATGGGTAAAACCCAAGTTTCTTATTACAATACATTTATAGGGACAAACCCTATTTTATTAAATTTAAAACATCGTTTATTAGGTAACTTTTATAGCCACATTTTTCCCAAGCCTTCAGTGCTCTCCAGCAGGCTTTCATTAATTGGCTGTTCACATTGTGTTACCTGTAACGCGTTTTAAAAACATTTGTCAGTCGGAAATACTGGTGAGTGAATCCCAGTTTAATCAAGAAACATTTTATCAATTAAAACAGTATTGAGAGCGATCACATTGTTTATTTCTACACAATTACTCATTCAGTATTTGCCACTCGACCGGATCTATGGCTATGGTCAAATTACCCATTGGCTAACTCGTCGTCCAATGGTAATGCACTGTCATTCAGACTTACTACTACTCGTAGTAAATTTTGTATACAAAACCCCATAATACCGGCAGTAATTGAAGAACTACAAAGACTCAATCACCGCTTAATCACATTGTAAAACAATTAAGGTTTTGTAAAACATTCCCAAAAAGGTTAACAAAAAGAGGATAAACTCACATTGTTGTCTTAGGCTTTTCGTAAGGGTTTCCTGGATATAATCTATAATTTATACAAATGTACATTGGTTAGTACCATAACCCTTTGAAAATATTAATGATACCCTCCCCGAGACGGCATTCCAACAACTACGTCGGGCAGAACCACGACAGTTGTTACGGAACCCTAAATCAATCGGGCAGCGTAACTATTATGAAACTGGGGTTATAATACTTACAACTGAGCAGAACCTCTCTAATTAGGGGGTATTATACTTGAAAATTATGCCAAATATCAGAGAATTCGAGATTGAGATTTAAGAATGAGCGACGGAAATTGAAACCCGATGCCATCTATTTATAGTTCTGATATACGACTCCCACGCGGCCCGCGTAAAACACAGGCCAAGGTTACGCGGCCCGCGTCAACCTTGGTCAACACTATAGCTTAGTCCAGTCACTAAGTAGACCCGACACGATATCGACACGTGTCAGCACCGGATGTCTTCGCGTGTATAGGTCTATCGCGGCCCGTGTTAGTTTAAGCTGAGGCTTACGCGGCCCGCTTGAACTAATGGAATCAACGAAATCAGGTTCTAGCCCTTATACCGCCCGCGTAAATGGTTAAGGTGGGTCTACGCGGCCCGCCTTAACTTACTGTTTCTTGTTTTTAATTTATTCGAAATACTATAACGTATTTCGGGCTCGGTTTTCACATACGGGGTGTAATTAAAGACATATAAGGGTATTTTAAAATATACTAGAGTGTCGGAAATATTATGAGGGTGTTGGTTTTACCGAGGGTTGTTACATTCTCCCCACCTTGTTTTAGAGCTCGTCCTCGAGATCTACTGGAATAAATATGGATATTTCCTTTGCATTTCTAACTCGAGTTCCCATGTATACTCAGGTTCTCTTTTGGAGTCCCACTTTACTTTGACTAGAACTAGTCTCTTATGCTTCAGATTCTTGACTTTCCTGTCTTCAATTTGTAGAGGTCTTTCTACAAACTTGAGTTGTTCATTCACCTCTATATCCTTAAGAGGTACTATTAATGATTCATCAGCTAAACACTTTTTAAGATTAGATACATGAAACACATCATGTATTCCTGCCATTTCCTCTGGCAGTTGTAGCTGATAGGCTACTGGTCCTATTCTTCTAATAATCTTAAAAGGTCCAATATACCTGGGACTTAGCTTTCCCCGTTTGATGAATCTTACCACTCCTTTCCAAGGAGAGACTTTCGATAATACTTTATCTCCTACTTGAAATTCCAATGGTTTTCGCCTGTTATTAGCATAACTTTTCTGTCTATCACGTGCTGCTTTCAGTCGTTCCTTGACTTGAAAAATTTTGTCGGTTGTTTCTTGCACTATCTCAGGTCCAGATAGTTGCTTTTCCCCAATTTCTGCCCAACAGACTGGGGTTCGACACTTTCGTCCATAAAGTGCTTCAAATGGTGCAGCATTGATACTTGTGTGATGACTATTATTATAAGAAAATTCTATTAAAGGTAAGTGATCGTCCCAATTACCTCCAAAATCAATTACACAAGCTCTAAGCATGTCTTCCATTGTCTGAATTGTCCTTTCACGTTGTCCATCCGTTTGTGGATGATAAGATGTGCTTAGTTTTAACTTGGTTCCCATTGCTTTTTGGAAACTTAACAAAAAATGAGATGTAAATCTACTATCTCTATCAGAAACAATTGATAAAGGAATTCCATATAAAGAAACAATTTCATTTACATACAACTTAGATAATTGTTCCATACTAATTGTTTCCTTCATTGGTAGAAAATGAGCTGACTTAGTTAGCCTATCTACAATCACCCAGATTGTATCATTACCTTTCCTTGTTTTAGGTAATTTAGTAACAAAATCCATTGTTATAAATTCCCATTTCCAAACTGGCATTTCTAATTGCTGTAACAAACCTGAGGGTTTCTGGTGTTCAGCTTTGACTTGTAAACATGTTAAACATTTAGAAACATAGGTTGTTATATCCTTTTTCATTCCTATCCACCAGAAATTTTTCCTTAAATCCTGGTACATTTTATCACTTCCTGGATGCATTGTATACTTAGACTTATGGGCTTCTTCGAATATACAATGTCGTAGATTTCCTAATTTAGGTATCCATATTCTCTTTTTATGGAATCTCCAAATTCCATCTGTCCCTTGTTCCAATTCTTTTAGCATACCTTTTAATTTTTCAGAATCATCCTTGATTACTGATTCTTGTGCTTCTCTTATCTGATCATTTAAATCTACTTGCAGATTTAATTTAAGAGAACGTACCCTTTTTGGCTTTTCATGATACTTTCGGCTTAAAGCATCTGCCACTATATTTGTTTTTCCTTCATGATACTGGATATCACAATCATAATCACTAAGAAATTCCATCCAGCGTCTTTGTCTCATATTTAACACTTTCTGCCCAAAAACATACCTTAAACTTTTGTGATCAGTAAATATGGTAAACTTACTACCATAAAGGTAATGTCTCCAAATCTTAAGAGCAAAAATTATAGCTCCTAATTCTAAATCATGGGTTGAATAATTCTCTTCATGATTCTTAAGTTGTCTAGATGCGTAAGCTATAACCTTTTGTCATTGCATCAACACACATCCATAACCTAATTTAGAAGCATCACAATAGACTACGAAGTCTTCAGTTCCTTCTGGTAATGCTAGTATAGGTGTATGGGTTAATCTTTGCTTAAGGATTCTAAATGCTTCTTCTTGTTTAAATCCCCATTCAAACTTAACAGATTTACAAGTTAACTTAGTTAAGGGAATGGCTATTCTAGAGAATTTTTTAATAAATCTTCTATAATAACCGGCCAATCCTAAGAAACTTCTAACTTCAGTTGGTGACTCAGGGGTTTTCCATTTAGTAATTGCCTCAATCTTGGTTGGATCCACATGAATTCCTTCATGATTGACTAAATGTCCAAGGAATTGTACCTGTTCTAACCAAAATTCACACTTTGAAAATTTAGCATAAAGCTTTTCCTTTCTTAATAAACTTAAAAGTGCGTGCAAATGCTTTGCATGATCTTCTTTATTCTTAGAATAAATTAGAATATCATCTATGAAAACAATTATGAATTTATCCAAATATGGCTTACATATTCGGTTCATCATGTCCATAAATGCAGCTGGGGCATTGGTTAAACCAAATGGCATGACAGTAAATTCATAATGGCCATACCTTGTTCTAAATGCGGTCTTAGTAATATCCTCTTCCTGTACCTTTAATTGATGATATCCTGACCTTAAATCGATTTTAGAGAAAAATCGAGCTCCTTGCAGTTGATCAAACAGATCATCGATTCTCGGTAATGGGTACCGATTCTTAATTGTGACCTTGTTTAATTCACGGTAGTCAATGCACATACGCATTGATCCGTCCTTCTTTTTAACGAAGAGTATCGGCGCTCCCCACGGCGACGAACTTGGTTGTATGAATCTTTTCTCTAACAATTCGTCTAATTGTTTCTTCAACTCCTGCATTTCAGCAGGTGCCAACCGATAAGGTGCTTTGGCAATCGGTGTTGTTCCTGGTATTAAATGGATTCTGAATTCAACTTCTCTGTCCGGAGGTTGCCCTGGCAATTCTTCTGGAAATACATCTGAAAACTGAGATACTACTGGAATATCTTTTAAATCCTTTCCTTTAGTGTTAGTGATTATAGAAATCAAATACACTATAGAACCTTTTCCCATACAACTTGCAGTTTTCATCACAGAAATGAATTTAGTAGATCTAGAAGATTTATCTCCTTTAATTGTGATCATTTTACCTTTTGGTGAATTTACTTGAATTAACTTTTGATCACATAAAATACTGGCTTTATTGGCTATTAACCAATCCATTCCTAAAACAACATCAAATCCTACCAGATTCATAGGATAAAGATTTGCAATAAATTTCTGATTTAAAATTTCTATGCTTGCTCCCTGCAAGATTTCAGAAATTCTGACAATTTCCCCATTAGCTGTCTCTACTAAGCATTCTTGTGGTAGTTTAGTTAATGATTGATTTAGAAATTTGCAAAACAATGTATTAATAAAACTTTGGTTTGCACTAGAGTCAAATAATACTTTAGCAAAAACATCATTAACTAAAAACGTACCAGTTATGACATCTGGAATCATCTTGGCTTCTTCTGCAGTCAGAACAAATGCTCTAGCATTTTTAGTATTCTTGTTATCTGGAGCTGGAGCTAATTTTGGACAATTTAGCTTGATATGACCTTGTTCTCCGCAATTGTAACATACCCTGTTGTTAGCTTTCTTCCTGCAGTTTTCTTCTTTGTGTCCCGATAGTTTGCAAAAGTTACAATATATGGAGCATTTTCCGGAATGCTTTCTTTTGCAATACCTACAGTAGGGTGCAGAGGTAGAACCTATATTTTTCCCACGGTTAGAATTTCCAGAACGAAATTCTTGGGTCAACTTTTGGGTTAGGTTCCTCCTTTGATCCTCTTCTCGGGTACGAACTAACTCATCAGTCAAGGTATTGGCTAGTTCTACAGCTTCTTCTATGGTTTGAGGTCTAGCTGTCTTGACTACGTGTCTTATCTCCCCAATTAATCCCCAAATATAACGAGAGATTAATACTGGTTCTGGTGAAGCAAGAGTTGGCACTATCCTAGCATATTCGAAGAATAACTTTGTGTACCCTTTGCTATCCACACCAGTCATCCTAAGGTTTAGGAATTTGTTTGCGATCTCTTCTTTTTCATTTGGAGGGCAGAATTTCCTTTCTACCTTGTCCTTAAACTCTTCCCATTCCATATTATAAGTTCTATCACTTCCTTTTGTTTGGAGGATAGTGTTCCACCATTCTAGTGCTGTATTCTTAAACAGATTAGAAGCAAACAGTATCTTATCTTCTTCAGCACACTTGCTTATCCTTAAGACTGCCTCAGTCTTTTCTATCCAGCGTAAGGTTGCAATGGCCCCTTCATTGCCCGAGAATTCCATTGGTTTACAAGACCAGAATTCTTTATAAGAACAACCGTAAGGCACAGTTCTTCTTCTTTTGGGAATAGGCATTTGAAGTACAGGTCCATTGTTCACTCTGTTTTCTGGTTCACTTGGTCGCTTACTGCTATTCTTACTTTTATTATCAGCATCCTTAACAGTTTGAAGAATAAATGGCATTGCATCTATAATTCCCTGTGCTACTATATGTTGGATAGCACTATTGTCCACTTGATTATTATTGTTATTGATGCTTGGATTCTCATTAACCACGTTAATGTTACTCTGGTTATCGTTATTCATATTTCCTTGATTTCCTTCGTCGGCCATCTGAATTTTAAACATTTACCCCATATTAATATCACAAATAATAGGTAATATAGTTAATTACATGACACGCAATTTAACCAAAATCGTCGATCATTGTGACTTGTACTCTATTTTCATATACTATGCGTCTATTACACACTAGTATAGAAATAAAGATTACAATACCAACAGAAAGAAAATTACACTAATAGTAATATGCATCCGTACACACATATTTTATTTTATTATATTTTATTATTATTACTACTACCATTTCCTCCATTCACATTCACGGATATGGATTTATCCAAAAATCCATATTGCGCTCATCGTATTTCCATACGAGACGCTCTCCCACCTGACGCATTCTCTCACTGTTCTCTAAAATTTCCTCCCCGAAAGTCCTAAGTTCTTGGACGTTTTCTGCACTCATTGGGGGTGCAGGTTCTCGGACTAGGTTTGGAATCTGGGGTGCGGGTCCCTGATATGGGGGTGACAGTTCCTGAAATCGGTAAGGATCCTCTAAAATTTCCCTAATATATTCATCTTGGTAATAGGGATCTAAAGGGTCCATACCTGGGTAGGCTTCTATGTTCTGTATGGGTGGGTATTCCTGGATAGGGTAACGTTGCACAAAATCCCTATTATCGTCCCACCAAGGGTCGTAATTTGGATCTAGAGGGTTTGGCGCAGGTACCCTAGGGATTTCTTCTGGGTTAAAGTCATGCATCTCCACCTGATTTTCCTGGTTTTCTATTTCCATGGGTTGATCTGGGTTTTGTGGTTGTGGGGCTACTAGTTGTTCCAGACTCGGGTCAGCAGCAGTTGTAGCTAAGATATGGAAATTAGTTAGGCTTCTATTAAGCATATCCTGTGTATGGGCATCAGTTCTACGCTTAGTAGCTGCTAGAACTCTTTGCTGTTGCAACTTTCGCATTCTCTTCCTACGAGCAAAAGCTTCCTTACTGAACCATCCTCGTTTCTTATTAGGGAATGGCTCTTCTGACTGAGCTCTAAAAGCAAACACTCCTTCTTCCTGATCAGTAGAATACCCAGAAAGGGCAGGCTATGACGAAGTACCTTCACTCTTAGGTGATTCAGACAACAGACGATTCATGTCTGATGGTCCTTGATCACTCATACTGTAAACTAACAGATAGTCAAATAACACATAACAAATAAATACAGTTATGCATATACTTTCATAATTTATTTCCTAACAAAATTTAAGTGTCAGCAGAACATTTCTTTGGCTCAGACCAGTGGCTAGGCTCTGATACCACCTTCTGTCGCAACCCCCGATCCCTAATTCCTGGTAACGGGCGGACGCGATCTCAGAGTTTCGGTGGTATCAGGTTATTAAATCTCGCAGCGGAATTTACATCAGGACCGTAGTTAGGAAATGTTTATCAGAGTAAAACCACCTCGTTTACTATTAATTATCACATGGGTAATGTAACAACTCTCATCAAAAGTCATATTTATTAAGTTAATTTGTCTAAAAGGAAACTCTAATTGAAACACCCAAGTGATTCTGCACAAACCCTAAAATTTTCAGAACAATCGGAATCAGGATCAGGGTCCCTAAAACTCAGGGGGGGTAAACCCTAGTCGGTAATATCTAAACAGTTTTACGTGTACGTTGAATTTTAACGCGAAACCAACTCAGCTGAGCTACCTGGACACGAGGCTACCCTATGGTAGACCTGTGTCTCTCGCGCCACGCGAAGGCCCTTTGCGCCACGCGAGGGAGCCGTTTTTCATGTATAAATAGTAGCGTCTGTTTCATGCAATTGTGCGGTCGTTCGACAATCAAATTCAAATTATACTCCGAGTTATAATAGAAACAGTCCCAAAACACACACAATTCACGAAGTGCTGCCGCAAAACAGGGTAATAACTCGATCGCTGCTACGATTCAATGTCCGATCGATTAAACTATCCAATGGATGTTTAAGTGCTGCCCACATTAGGGTTATGCTTTGTCATTCGTCGTTAATTCGATGGATGTTTAAGTATCGCACTTTGTCATTCGTTGTGAGGGTTGATCTCGTGAGTTATCGTAAATGCTGTATTGATTACTAACCCAGTTTTGTGTGCATTGTTATTTAAATTAGGTTAACAAGGCTAATCAGTAGACTAGACTCTGTCCGTGTTAAATCTGCAATGTGAGTCATTCTCTTTTATTCAAAGTGTTTTATAAATTCTTAAATATTTTCAGAGTTATAATTACAGTGATTAAGTATATGTAGTCACCAAATTACAGCCGGTATGTGGGGTTTTGTATACATTACTTTATAATCGTCACCATTGGGGCAGCCAATGGGGGATATGACCACAGTCACAGAAACGAGTCGAGTGACAAATACTGTGGGTAGTTGGTTGATATCTAAAACATTGTAATCTCTCTTAATACTGTAAATTATAACAAATATGTCGTTTTAATAAATAGAATGATTCACCAGTATTTCCTGCTGACAAAACCTTTTTCAAACATGTTTCAGGTAATCTGTTGTGATTCAGGACAAGTGCAGTGACGCACTTCAAACTTAAGAAAGTGGCTCATTAGAAAATAAAGAAACCATGTTTTGTAACCTAAAGATTTCTCCGTGAAATCTTATGATTGTAAATTAACGGGGTTTTATCCCGAGTTGTGAAATAAAATAATCGGGAAAATTTTAGCTTTAAAAAGATCCTGATGATAAACTTCCGCTGTTAAACTCAATTAAATAAAATACCACGGGATTTTCTGTCCCGCGGCTCCTGAAACGGGTGAAACCGGGTCGGGGGCCGTGACAGAAAGAGGTGGTATCAGAGCCACTGAGTTAAGCTAATTAAGTATTTAGAAATACTTAATTTTTTTCCTGATTACTATTATGTGATTATGTGTTTTATTAACTAAATATTTGTTAGTTACAGTATGGGTAAGCAAAAGCTTTCAAACATCTATCTTAAATTAGATAGGTCATCAAATGAGAAGGGAAGTTCATCCCAAACTCCTGAAGAAGGAATATTTGTTCGAAAAGCCCAATACAAGGAACCACTTTCTCCTGATAAAAGAAGTTTGATTATTAGGAAAAGTCAGGAGAAATTAAAGAAATCCCGAGAAAAGAAAGTTAAAAAGGAAACCCAGGAATTAATCAGTAAATCACTATGGGAAGACAAGTTAGACGAAAAATGGGCGGATCTTTATATGCTAGCCACTGTAGCAGTAAATGCTAATCTTTAGAATACCATGACTCCGTAATAGCAACCTTATCACTTACAAGTCAGAACTATTATCCAGTGAATAAATAAAATTACAATAAAATTTAGTATGTTTAAATTGTCAATTTTCCTTTGTATTAAATTAGTCACAGAATATGCAATAATATTTGAGGTTATCTGTAAAATTTGTTATGAAATTTTAATTTATTATTTTTACAGCATGAATGAGTTATCTGGAGCCCTAGAAAATCTCAACCTTTACCCTGTAAACATAGAAGTTTCTAAAGAGTTTACTAGGTACTTTCCTGATGTGGAACAACCTATAGAATTCAACGCTCCACCTCTGGAAAAGCCAAAACCTAAGAAAAGAAAAAGATTTGTATGGGGGAGACGTGTACATAAGAGAAAGCCAGCTAAGAGACTTCCTAAAATAAACAATCCTTTAGAAAAAGGAAAAAGAATTGAAACCGGGGAAAGTTCTAGACAGCAGGAATTGGAGACTGAAGTTGGGGAAGATTCTAGGCAAATGGGAATACAGTTTGATGAATATTCTAAGCAAATAGAAATGGAGGTTGTAAAAGGTTCTAGACAAACCCAGATGGAAATTGGAGAAAGCTCTAAACAAAACCAGGAAATGACATTTCAGGAGGAAATAGATTTTATATTGACAAGCTGTGATACTGTTAAGCCTGTCAATGAAAATGTTTTTACTAATCCTATTGAAACCCACATTCCAATAAATCTGGAACCAGCAATTCCAGAACCAATAATCCACTCCCAACCTTTAGGTATGGACGAATGGTGGACTAATGATTGGCAATTCCAAAACCTTATCAACAGTCCCTATACGTTTTTCCCTCAGTTCGATCCAGAACCTCTACCAAATCCACCGATGAGTAACGAGAATATGGCAAAACTTCGCCATTTTGGCGAAGAGCTGATGGATGTTGGGATAGGATTCGAGAGATAGGAGGACAAATCTCATGGAAATATGATGAGAGGGAACATCGTTATTAAAGATGCAAGTTGACAAGGGAAAAGTGGGTAGTGAATCTGTGTTTGTATAATAACAGTAATATTAATAAAAAAAATCAATATGTGTAAATAAACAATAAAACGGTTGTATATAGAAGCATAATATAATCTATAAAATAAATGAAATTTTAGAAAATTTACAATTTTGTTTGTATATTTGTTTACATGATTATGTGCAATTAAATTGTGATATTGGATAATTTCTTATTTTATACTAATAATTTATCTATAAATTAATTATCAGATGACAAACATTGGTAATGAACCAGTAAATGAAGTAAATCAATCTGAGCAAAATCAGGAAGAGCAATTGTTAAATAGGCAAGATATTGAGGATATCGTTGCACAAGGAATAGCCAATGCTATTCCAGCAATTGTGGCTGCTGTTCAGAAACCTGTTAAACCTCAATCAATCATTCCTAGTAAACGTACACAAGGCGACAACTTTAGTAATAGTATAAACGGAAGTGGTAATCATATTAATAACAATAATGATCTGCAAGCCCCAATTTTCAAGAAAATGAAAGCTGCAACGCCTAGTTGCACTTACAAAGAATTCCTTGCCTGTAAACCAGTTGAGTTTGCAGGTAACGAAGGGGCTATTGCAGCACTGCGTTGGTTAGAAAAAACTGAGGCAGTGATCACCATAAGTAAATGTGCTGAGGAAGATCAAGTTATGTATGCGTCACATCTTTTTAAAGAAGGGGCGCTAGAATGGTGGAACACAGTGTTACAAGCTAAAAGAAGGATCGAGGCATATGCCATGAAATGGGAAGAATTTAAGAATCTTGTAGAAAGAAAATTTTGTCCCGAGTATGAAAAAGATCAAATGGCAAATAAGTTCCTAAACCACCGGATGGTGAATGTGCACTGTCGAGGATATACTTCGACATTCTTCGAATATGCTAGAATGGTACCAACGCTGGCTTCGCCAGAGCCGGTACTCATTTCTCGCTATATTTGGGGATTAATTAGCGAAATCCGCAATATCGTTAAAGCTGTGAGACCTCGCACTATTGACAATGCGATAGAACTAGCTAATACCCTAACTGACGAGTTGGTACGCACAAGGGATGAAAACAAAAAGAAGGAACTAGCTCAGAAAATTACCCAAGGATTTCGTATGGGTAATAGTAGTAACTTCAAGAAAAGAGGAACAGGGCAATCCTCAACTCCTCAGTTCTGCAGGAATTGCAAAAAGAAACATTATGGAAGATGTAATGTAACCTGCAACTTTTGCAAAACTGTAGGACATCATGAAGAAAACTACAGAAGGAAAACCATAACCTGCTTCAACTGTGGAGAAAAATGGCATTTTAAAACAGAATGTCCTAAATTGGTCAAACCAACAGACAACAAAACCAAGGCGACCGACGGAGCTACTAAGAAAAATGTCAGAGCATTCCAGCTGACCACCCAAGAAGCAGAACTCATTCCAGATGTGATAGCTGGTACGTTCCTTGTTCACAACGTATACGCAAAAGTATTATTTGACTCTGGTGCAAACCAAAGTTTTATAAATACTTTATTCTGTCAAGCTCTTAAGTTACCTTTAACCAACATTAGGCAGATTTTTACAGTCGAAACCGCAGATGGGAATTCAGTTAAAATAGATCAGGTTTTGCAAAAAGTAGAAATAGAACTTTCAGGTCATAAATTTTCTGCAAATCTGTTACCGATGAAATTAGCTGAATTCGATGTTGTGTTAGGAATGGATTGGTTAATAGCCAACCATGCTCAAATCATTTGTGATAAAAATTCTATAGAAATTCAGGCACCTACTGGAGAAGTAATCATGATTACAGGAGATAAACCGCGTAAAACCATGAAGTTCATATCAGTAATGAAAGTTGCTAGCTATGAACGAAAGCAAGGAATAGTATATATGATTTCAGTAATCATTAATACTAAGAATAAAGAACTAAAGGAAATTCCTGTAGTCTCAAAATACTCAGATATATTCCCAGAAGAGTTACCAGGATTACCACCAGATAGGGAAGTAGAATTTAGGATTCATTTAATTCCAGGAACTATACCGATAGCTAAGGCACCTTATCGGTTAGCTCCTACCGAAATGTTAGAACTGAAAAAGCAATTAGATGAATTACTAAGTAAAGGATTCATACAACCTAGCTCATCCCCTTGGGGAGCTCCAGTGTTGTTTGTAAAGAAGAAGGATGGTTCGATGAGAATGTGTATTGATTATAGAGAATTGAATAAGGTTACAATTAAGAATCGAAACCCATTACCTAGGATTGATGATCTGTTTGATCAACTCCAGGGAGCTAGATATTTCTCTAAGATTGACTTACGCTCCGGATATCATCAATTGAAAGTACAAGAGGAAGACATACCTAAAACTGCTTTCAGGACTAGGTATGGTCATTACGAGTTTACAGTCATGCCCTTTGGGTTAACAAATGCTCCTGCCGCATTCATGGACATGATGAATAGAATCTGTAAACCGTATTTGGATAAATTTGTAATTGTCTTCATAGACGATATACTTATTTATTCCAAAAGTCAGGATGAACACTGTCAACATCTGCATGCACTCTTAACTTTATTAAGAAAAGAAAAGCTTTATGCCAAATTCTCGAAGTGTGAATTTTGGCTAAAGGAAGTGCAATTTTTTGGACACATGGTGAATCACGAAGGTATTCATGTAGATCCTACTAAGATAGAGGCAATTACCAATTGGAAGGTTTCGCAAACCGCAATGGAAATTAGAAGTTTTATAGGTTTAGCTGGGTATTATAGACGGTTTATTAAGGATTTTTCCAAGATAGCTGTACCATTAACTAAGCTAACCTGTAAAGCCGTTAAGTTTGAATGGGGACCTAAACAAGAAGAAGCCTTTAGAATATTAAAACAGAAATTAACAAATGCTCCAATACTAGCTTTACCAGAAGGGACTGAAGATTTTGAAGTATATTGTGATGCTTCAAAACTAGGATTAGGATGTGTGCTAATGCAACGCAAGAAGGTAATTGCGTATGCTTCAAGGCAATTGAAAAAGCACGAAGAAAATTATACAACTCATGATTTAGAATTAGGAGCCGTAATCTTTGCCCTTAAGATTTGGAGGCATTATCTGTATGGAAGTAAATTTACTGTCTATACAGATCATAAAAGTTTAAGATATATATTTGGGCAAAAAGAGTTAAACATGAGGCAAAGAAGATGGATGGAAATCATAAGTGACTACGACTATGATATTCAGTATCACGAAGGAAAGGCAAATGTAGTTGCAGATGCCTTAAGTCGTAAATACCATGAGAAACAACGAAGGGTTTGTGCTCTTAGATTAAATCTACAGTTAGATTTAATGGAACAACTGAAGCATTTTCAAGAAAGAGCAATCAAGGATGATGCTGAAGGAATGAAAGGAAGAATAAAAGAATTAGAACAAGGATCTGATGGAATTTGGAGATTCCACCAAAGACGAATTTGGGTACCAAAGCAGGGAGAATTAAGAAATAAGATTTTAGAGGAAGCTCATAAATCTAGGTATACCATACACCCTGGAAATAATAAGATGTACCAAGATTTAAGAAATAATTTCTGGTGGATAGGCATGAAGAAAGATATAGCTAGATATGTTTCTAAGTGTCTTACTTGTTCACAAGTTAAGGCAGAACATCAGAAACCTTCAGGTCTACTACAACAATTAGAAATGCCAGTATGGAAATGGGAACTCATAACAATGGATTTTGTTACTAAGTTGCCCAAAACCAGAAAAGGTAATGATGCGATTTGGGTAATTGTAGATCGATTAACCAAATCAGCTCATTTTCTACCCATGAAGGAAACCTTTAGTATGGAAAGGTTAGCTAAATTATATGTAGACGAAGTGGTATCCTTACATGGAGTTCCACTCTCCATTGTATCAGATAGGGATAGTCGGTTCACTTCTCATTTATTGACAAGTTTCCAGAAAGCAATGGGAACTCGACTAAACTTAAGCACTGCATATCATCCCCAAACAGACGGGCAAAGTGAAAGGACAATCCAAACTCTAGAAGACATGCTCCGAGCATGTGTAATAGATTTTGGTGGAAACTGGGATGATCACTTACCATTAATTGAATTCTCCTATAACAATAGTTATCATGCAAGCATTGAAACTGCCCCATTTGAGGCATTGTATGGAAGGAAGTGTAGAACTCCAGTTTGTTGGGCAGAAATAGGAGAAAGTCAATTATCAGGTCCGGAAATTGTGCAAGAGACGACTGATAAGATCACACAAATCAAGGAAAGACTGAAGACGGCTCGAGATCGTCAAAAGAGTTATGCCGATAATCGATGCAAGCCACTGGAATTTCAAGTCGGAGATAAAGTACTTTTGAAAGTTTCTCTTTGGAAAGGAGTAGTCCGATTCGGTAAGAAAGGAAAGCTAAGTCCAAGATACGTAGGACCATTTTCGGTGATCCAACGTATAGGACCAGTTGCTTATCGTGTACAACTACCAGAAGAACTAGCTGGAGTACATGATGTATTTCATGTATCCAATCTCAAGAAATGTCTATCTGACGAATCTTTGGTAGTACCTCTTCAAGATATAGAGGTAAATGAAAAGTTAAAATTTGTTGAGAAACCTCTTCAGATAGAAGATAGAAAGGTGAAGTTTCTCAAACACAAACGACTAGTTCTAGTTAAAGTTAAGTGGGATTCAAAGAGATGATCTGAATACACTTGGGAGCTGGAAGCAGAAATGAAGCGAAAGTATCCTCACTTATTTCAGTAAATCTCGAGGACGAGATTTTATTAAGGTGGGGAGAATGTAACAACTCTCATCAAAAGTCATATTTATTAAGTTAATTTGTCTAAAAGGAAACCCTAATTGAAACACCCAAGTGATTCTGCACAAACCCTAAAATTTTCAGAACAATCGGAATCAGGATCAGGCCCCTAAAACTCAGGGGGGGGGGGGTAAACCCTAGACGGTAATATCTAAACAGTTTTACGTGTACGTTGAATTTTAACGCGAAACCAACTCAGCTGAGCTACCTGGACACGAGGCTACCCTATGGTAGACCTGTGTCTCTTGCGCCACGCGAAGGCCCCTCGCGCCACCCGAGGGAGCCGTTTTTCATGTATAAATAGTAGCGTCTGTTTCATGCAATTGTGCGGTCGTTCGACAATCAAATTCAAATTATACTCCGAGTTATAATAGAAACAGTCCCAAAACACTCACAATTCACGAAGTGCTGCCGCAAAACAGGGTAATAACTCGATCGCTGCTACGATTCAATGTCCGATCGATTAAACTATCCAATGGATGTTTAAGTGCTGCCCACATTAGGGTTATGCTTTGTCATTCGTCGTTAATTCGATGGATGTTTAAGTATCGCACTTTGTCATTCGTTGCGAGGGTTGATCTCGTGAGTTATCGTAAATGCTGTATTGATTACTAACCCAGTTTTGTGTGCATTGTTATTTAAATTAGGTTAACAAAGCTAATCAGTAGACTAGACTCTGTCCGTGTTAAATCTGCAATGTGAGTCATTCTCTTTTATTCAAAGTGTTTTATAAATTCTTAAAAATTTTCAGAGTTATAATTACAGTGATTAAGTATATGTAGTCACCAAATTACAGCCGGTATGTGGGGTTTTGTATACATTACTTTATAATCGTCACCATTGGGGCAGCCAATGGGGGATATGACCACAGTCACAAAAATGAGTCGAGTGACAAATACTGTGGGTAGTTGGTTGATATCTGAAACATTGTAATCTCTCTTAATACTGTAAATTATAACAAATGTGTCGTTTTAATAAATAGAATGATTCACCAGTATTTCCTGCTGACAAAACCTTTTTCAAACATGTTTCAGGTAATCTGTTGTGATTCAGGACAAGTGCAGTGACGCACTTCAAACTTAAGAAAGTGGCTCATTATAAAATAAAGAAACCATGTTTTGTAACCTAAAGATTTCTCCGTGAAATCTTATGATTGTAAATTAACGGGGTTTTATCCCGAGTTGTGAAATAAAATAATCGGGAAAATTTTAGCTTTAAAAAGATCCTGATGATAAACTTCCGCTGTTAAACTCAATTAAATAAAATACCACGGGATTTTCTGTCCCGCGGCTCCTGAAACGGGTGAAACCGGGTCGGGGGCCGTGACAGGTAAACCCCAAGTTTCTTGTTACAATACATTTATAGGGACAAACCCTATTTTATTAAATTTTAAACATCGTTTATTAGGTAACTTTTATAGCCACATTTTTCCCAAGCCTTCAGTGCTCTCCAACTGGCTTTCATTAATTGGCTGTTCACATTGTGTTACCTGTAACGCGTTTTAAAAACATTTGTCAGTCGAAAATACTGGTGAGTGAATCCTAGATTAATCAAGAAACATTTTATCAATTAAAACACTATTGAGAGCGATCACATTGTTTATTTCTACACAATTACTCATTCAGTATTTGCCACTCGACCGGATCTATGGCTATGGTCAAATTACCCATTGGCTAACTAGTCGTCCAATGGTAATGCACTGTCATTCAGACTTACTACTACTCGAAGTAAATTTTGTATACAAAACCCCATAATACCGGCAGTAATTGAAGAACTACAAAGACTCAATCACCGCTTAATCACATTGTAAAACAATTAAGGTTTTGTAAAACATTCCCAAAAAGGTTAACAAAAAGAGGATAAACTCACATTGTTGTCTTAGGCTTTTCGTAATGGTTTCCTGGATATAATCTATAATTTATACAAATGTACATTGGTTAGTACCATAACCCTTTGAAAATATTAATGATACCCTCCCCGAGAGGGCATTCCAACAACTACGTCGGGCAGAACCACGACAGTTGTTACGGAACCCTAAATCAATCGGGCAGCGTAACTATTATGAAACTGGGGTTATAATACTTACAACTGAGCAGAACCTCTCTAATTAGGGGGTATTATACTTGAAAATTATGCCAAATATCAGAGAATTCGAGATTGAGATTTAAGAATGAGCGACGGAAATTGAAACCCGATGCCATCTATTTATAGTTCTGATATACGACTCCCACGCGGCCCGTGTAAAACACAGGCCAAGGTTACGCGGCCCGCGTCAACCTTGGTCAACACTATAGCTTAGTCCAGTCACTAAGTAGACCCGACACGGTATCGACACGTGTCAGCACCGGATGTCTTCGCGTGTATAGGTCTATCGCGGCCCGCGTTAGTTTAAGCTGAGGCTTACGTGGCCCGCTTGAACTAATGGAATCAACGAAATCAGGTTCTAGCCCTTATACCGCCCGCGTAAATGGTTAAGGTGGGTCTACGCGGCCCGCCTTAACTTACTGTTTCTTGTTTTTAATTTATTCGAAATACTATAACGTATTTCGGGCTCGGTTTTCACATACGGGGTGTAATTAAAGACATATAAGGGTATTTTAAAATATACTAGAGTGTCGGAAATATTATGAGGGTGTTGGTTTTACCGAGGGTTGTTACACTCATCGAACAGTCGCGCTTGTACATGTACACAGGAACCATTTTATTCACGTCAGATTAGAAGGGGAATATCCAATGCCAACCCCATCAGGATACTGGCGACAACCGACACGGAATACGCCAGCAGAAAGTTGGTATCACTATTACAAGGAACGTATTGACCAATATAATACGATCGTTGATGAATACATGACCATGGATTACGTGGATTTAGGTGCCCTATGAATATAAAATGTTATTTGCATGCTTTGACAATTTGTAATGATCAACATACACGTTATATAAATGTTTTGGCAACTTGTTGAAATTGAACTTGAAAAAACGTTTAAACGAATCAATTTGCATGTTTTGACAATTTGTAATGATGAACATACACGTTATATAAATGTTTTGGCAACTTGTTGAAATTGGACTTGAAAAAACGTTTAAACGAATCAACGTTAAGACATACCGACTGTATCTTCGTCAGTTCCGCATATAGTAATTGAATAAAAATGAAAAATACTCAATTGTATACGGGCCGTATAAATGTATACGCCTCATATATAGTGATCGTATATTAAGTATACAACCGAATTAAAAAATACTAAATTATTGTATACATTTATACGGCCCGTATACTAAGGAAAAAAGATCGTATAAGCTTTATACGACCTCATTTCCACCATACGGCCTCAACATTCCACCCAAAATTCTCTCGGTTTTCTCTCGGATCGTTCTTGGATAGCGTTCTTCGGCGTTTTTGTCGTTTTCTTCTCGTTCTTCCTATACTGTACGTTTTCGTATAGTAAACTTTCAAATTCCGTAACATGTTAGATTATGGTCTTGTATAGTAAAGGATCGAATAGCGTAAATAGGCGTAACGATTACGATTGTATAATTGAATTTGAAAAAAAAATGAAACAGAAAATTGTAACTGATTATTCAAGTGTATACGGTCGTATATAATTTATACGATCGTATACACTTGAATATTCAAATGTTACACGATCGTATACACTATATACGCTCGTATAATGTTTAAATATTCAAACTGTATACGATCGTATATTATATATACGGTCGTATACTTGTTGAATATTCAAGCTGTATACGTTCGTATACAAGAACAGTAGTCGTATAATACGTTAACGCTAATCGTATAGTGATTGCTAAGTTGTAATTGTTATTTTTACAGACGATATGGCTGAGTCATCAGCAGCTGGTGCGGCCCGTAGAGGTCGAGGTCAGGGTCGGGGCCGTGGTCGTGGACACGGACGGGGACGTGGACGTGGACAGGAGGAGGAGATTGTGTCTGATTTTACTGAGACGGGGCAGTTTATTAGAGATATCCCCCGAGGTACGGTTTCCTATAGGGTTTTGGGCAGATTACGGGAGGTGGTGCTGGATGCGCCTCGGACCATTGATATTCAGTTTTTGACCGATATTGGAGCGATCGGTCGGGTCCGGGAGCTCATGCCAGCTAACTCCCCGTGGGACCGCTTATTTGATGCCGCCGCAGAGCGGGCCCACAGGGAGATTACTTTAGAGTTTTTATCTACTTTTACATTTACGGACACCCGGGGTGGGGGTTTTCGGCATTTTTTGACGACAGACGCCGTTACTTTTACTATTTGCGGCAAGCCTCAGAGGATGACACTTCCTCAGTTCGCCGTTGCCTTGGGTCTGTACTCACAGGAGTACTCAAGGTCCCACACATTTTTTGATGCGCCAGTCAGCACGTCCAGTGACGTGTTGTGGCCTTGGTGGCGCACTGTTGGGTTCGGGGAGTTCACGAAACCGAATCAGCGATCCTCGAAGGCACGGGGGACTGATCTTTACGACCCGTTACACCGATACCTACATCGGTGTATCGCCGTGACGATCGCTGGTCGTCATGATAGCAGGGAATGGGTCACCCAAAGTGACCTATTCTTCTTGCACGACTTACTTACCGGCGGGAGGGCCAACTTGGCGTACAAGTTGGCCGCATATCTCGCCGAGTACGCTTTTAAGCGTACCTCTACCCACATCAGCTGTGGGGCCTTCGTCACCCATCTGGCGAAGCTTTTCTTTCGCCTCTTGTCCCCGTAGGTGGCAAGTGATATGACCTTGACACTACAGCTTGACAGGGTTGGGAGGGACACAGCCCAATCGATGGGTTTGGCTTGCGAGGTCGAGGGAGGGCAGCTGGTTTGGGCGTATGGTGTGGGTGAGGGACCCCGTGGAGAGGGAGGTGATGGGGAGGGAGGCGAGGGAGAGGGAGAGGGAGGCGACGGAGAGGGAAGCGGGGTACGTGAGGGGGTCGATCATACTGTCGATCGATCACAGGTAGCTGCGAAGGATTTACCGGGTGATCGCCCGTACGTTCGACGGAGCGTGAGGCAGCGTGTGATGCCTCAACCGGGGGTGGAGGAGAGACTCGTTCAGGTCGAGTCGGATGTAGCTGCAGTCAGAGGGGATTTAGCTGCAGTGAGAGAGGATGTACAATGGATGGTCGAGGCGATTGTGGTTATGCATTCTGGCGCGCCCCTACCTCCACGAGCTGGCGCTGCACCACCACCACCACCACCGCCGTAGCTGCTTATTGTATTTTTTTTTTTTTTTTTTTTGTTATTTTACGTTTGAAACTTTGTAAAAGTTTATCTTTTTTTTTTTAGTTGTAAAACATTCTACATATTAATCTTGTGTTTAGATGTTAAGTTGTTTGTTTAATAATTGTTGTCGTAGTTTATCATAATCATATCACATATTTATCGTTTTACAAAGTGGAAACTTACTAAACATTATAAATACGTTTAACTACAAACTCGTAACATAATCCGATATCTACAATACTATTTTAAAATTTACAAAACTTATTAAACGGTTTCCCGATTGCAACAAAAAATTAACTTTTCTATACATACATATTTATCGTTTTATAAAGTGGAAACTTATTAAAAATAATAAATACGTTTAACTACAAACTCGTAACATAATCCGATATATACAACACTATTTTAAAATTTACAAAACTTATTAAACGGTTTCTCGGTTGCAACAAAAACTTAACTTTTCTACACATATTTATCGTTTTACAAAGAGGAAACTTATTAAACATAATAAATACGTTTAACTACAAACTCGTAACATAATCCGATATATACAACACTATTTTAAATTACAAAATTTATTAAACGGTTTTCCGATTGCAACAAAAAAGTTAACTTTTATATACGGGCTATACGGGCCGTATAACATTATACGACCCGTATACAGTTTTCAAAACTAAAAACCCTTGGCAAACCTTCCAAACAAAATTATGCAAATATGTATACGGCCAGTACATAACTATACGTCCCGTATACATATAAAACAAAAAAAAAACATTCCACCGCATTAAATTCTGCGCATAAATATTCTATATGGCCCATATCAGTTTATACGGCCCGTATAGATATAGGGATGTGAAAATAAGATTATAGGGGTGTGGAAATAAAACAACCCTAAAAAAAGGACACGTGTCTTTTCAAATGTTGTAGGTGGGTCCTGACGCATCCCATGCCCTCGCGGACGCATCTCATGCCCCTTCAGACGCATCATATGCCCTCACAGACGCATCTCATGCCCCTTTTGAAAATCACGTAGGCCACGTGTCCACTTTTTATTGGGTTTCACTCCAAAGACGCATCCCGTGCTTGAAAGACGCAAGACGCACCGCTCAAAGGATGCGAGAGGTTGCCAAATTTAAAAATAGTTTTGATCAATGGTTATTTTTGTAATTTTCCCTAATTAAATTTGAATCTAATTACTCCAACTATGGTAAAATATAAATAATATAGAAAATACTTGGATGATAAATTATAGAAAACGTGTAAACATTGAGAGTTTTTGCAAATTCATCATAAAATCAGGGCCGGCCCGAAGGGTGTGCGGGATGGGTGACAGCTCAGGGCCTAAACCCATCGGGGGTATAACAACCCTCCAAAATAATTTTCGACACCCCTAATATAATTAAAATATCCCAATATGTCCTACAATACACCCCATATACAAAAACGGGCCCCAAATACCTTTATTTTTATTAAATTTAATTAAAAAAACAGATTTTTATATCTGCCGCAGGCCGCGTAGCCCTTGGCTACCTTCTACGCGGGGCGCGATAGCCCGGCTACGAGGCGACACCCGGAAGCTGCCACGTGTCGACACGTGGCAAGGCTAGACCGGTGACAAATCAAGGCTAGGGCCTACTTTACCTATGTCGCGGGCTGCGTAAGACCCCCTCTAAGTCTACGTGGGGCGCGAGGGACTCGAATTCAGCTCCTATAAATTGGGAGCTCAGGCCTTCAGTCCCAACTCGCTCACACTTCTTTTCTCTCTCGAAAATTTACATAGTATAAGCTATTCTCGGGTATAATACCCCCCTAAATAACGAAGTTCTGCCCCGTTGTAAGTATCATAACTCCGTCCCCGGTTACGTATTAGATACGCTGTCCGATTGATCCAGGGTTCCGTAACGGCTGTCGTGGTTCTGCCCGACGTAGTCGTTGGAATGCCGTCTCGAGGAGGGTATTACTAATGTAAATATTGGGTTATTATGCTAACGCGTGTGCATTTGTGTAAATTATAGATAATTGTCACACCCCAAATTTCCACGTGTCACCGGTGGGCCCGGTGGGGAGTATCGTGACGTGGTTGGCAACATCATAGTCAAACAACACAATATTTAATATGCACAGCGGAAGCAATTTAAAAGATATAATTCAACCGAATATAATATTGTAATATCATATATCACAACTGTCGATTGTTTATCCACAGACGGATCGAAAATAAAATGGAAACAATAGTTCAACAGACTTTAGGCATCTAAGCTTGCGAGACTCTTTAATGATGCTAGGAGTAGCCAGCCAATTCCGATTAGTACCTGCACTTAGCCTTTTTGGAAAATACGTCAGTTTACACTGGTAAATACAATCAACTGACTCATTTTGAAAATGATTTAAAATTTGTTTGGATGCACATGGCATAAATGTTTTATAATTTGATTAAAATACACAGAGGCAAAATTAACCTTTTATAACTTGGGATAATTATTTAAATATATAAACTTGTATGGATTTACATGTTCCTTATGCGTTCAGTAGCCCGGATCGAGCCGGGTTAAAGATCAATAGACACACCACACGTATAATGCCCACAAGGTTGATTCCTTAAGGTGGGATACCAGTTTTTACATAGGCAGCTGTCAGGTGTACGCCTACACCCCGTGCTTAGGTCGTGGCCATTTCATGAATGATGCCAAGGATATCCGGGACATGGTCATTAACCCCCCAAAGGCTTTAAGCAAACAAAACAATATTAAACGAGGCATCTCAATACTTTCATTATCATACATTCAATCAAAGATTCAACGCCCCGACCAAGCGGTATTTTATATACCGTACCCCAAGCCCGTATAGGGAAAATAAGTTAAAAGTATTTACCTGAGCTAAATATAAATTCAATCCCAGCCGTATCAAATCAGCAAGTACAGATAGCTTTTACTGGGCTCCTAAATCTGGAACGAAGGTTTATAATAACCTATTAGAATCCTAACGGGTCTTTAGTTAAGCTTAAGCTTAGACCGGCTAGTTTCAAAGATACGGTTCGTACGCACGATTAAGCGATGACCGGATAGAATGTGATTTAGACCCTACAAGTTCAGAGACTTGTTTAATATGGGTATTTCATGCACACTCTGGATTTTGAGATAAAACCGATAAGGTTTGACCCGTTTAGGTTAGTTTTTGTAAACTAGTTACATAAACCGAACCGAACGCGTAATAAGCGTAACGGGTAGTAATGAGAGTCATTTACAGGTTTCCTAAGTTAATATGCTTCATATATGTTGTGACATCAGTAAGATGTCTTTTATTATGCCCGAAATGAATTTAATCGCAAATTGTGCCCCGTAGGGGTAGTTTGGTAATTTCACATAAGCCGAAAAGCTCAAAACTGAAGTCTGAGTTTATCAACCTTTGCTTACTGTTAAAATATTATAATTTGCCTCAAATATCAGTAGGTATCACCCTTGGTATGTTTAAAATACTCTTAGTACATACTATGCGTTAGAAACGCTTATTTAGGCGATTAAAAGCCGTTTACGGGTTCGATACATAAAGCTGATATTTTTACCATTCCAGAAGGCTTAAAATAAATTATTTATCATTTAAGATCAGTAGCAAAAGGTTTGGAGTCGTTTAGATATGTAAAACCCATTTTATGGCCCGTAAGGGCAAAACCGACAAGTACCGGGTTAAGCCTACGACTATGAGTTATGCTCAGCATAAAATTAATTAAAATTTTTTTAAAAATCTCAAAATAATATATTACATCAGTGGGTAAAAGATTTGATATCAAAAAGTATGTTTAAGTAGGCTATATGCTAAATACGCCATTTAATTAACATAAAGCTTCTAAATTACGCTAATGAGCATAACTCTCAATCTACAACTCAAACTGATGTCAAACTTTGTATACAAGTTTATATATCAGTAATTAAGGTTTCTACTCTTTTATATTTTCAAAAACATGTTTTAAGGTGAAAAGGGCATAATGGTCAACATATGAGCAATTAACGGAATCATGCGCAGAAATTGGTTAACTAATGAACCATGGTGTATAATCACAGAGGATTATACTAGCATGTAACCTGGTCCAAATAGAGCTCCAAGGTATTTCTAAATCATACCAAAACGGGTCAGAACTGAAGTCAAAGCTTTGCGACTTTCGGTTCCGAACCGGGTCTAAACAGGAAATTGTCGGGTTGAACATGTTTAGACATGTTCTTACACTAATTACCAAGTTATATTAATGATCAAACAGGTTGTATGTGTTCTACATTGCTAATTATGCATAAATTAGAAATTAATTATCCTGTTGACTTTTTAATAACAAGTTTAACCCGACATTTGACCTAGTTAGAGTGGGAATCAGAGGGTGCCCTTTTAAGGGTTTAATGCCCACATAATATAACAAAATTTGCATCGATAAAATTTTACCGAGCCTCGTGTTGACTGCGTTGACCAGCAGTTGACCACGTTTGACCGATGTTGACCAGGTTTGACCGATGTTGACCAGGTTTGACCGAACCCAAAACTGAAACGAGGCACTAACATGACTCAAAACTTCCCCTTGACCAGTTTTGACCACGTTTGACCTATGTTGACCAGGTTGAACCGAGCCCGAGAGCGTCCCGAACTTAAATTTTTCACCCGAGTCGAAAGTGGTTCGATGGACTCTACAGGTCACCAGGAGTCCAAAATATATTTTTCATTGAAAACTTATGGCTGGAAATCGCCAGAACCATGTCAGAAGTCGAGCCCGAGAGCGTCCCGAACTTAAATTTTTCACCCGAGTCGAAAGTGGTTCGATGGACTCTACAGGTCACTAGGAGTCCAAAAATATATTTTTCATCGAAAACTTATGGCTGGAAATCGCCAGAATCATGTCAGGAGTCGGAACTTAAATTTTTCACCCGAGTCGAAAGTGGTTCGATGGACTCTACAGGTCACTAGGAGTCCAAAAATATATTTTTCGTCGAAAACTGATGGCTGGAACTCGCCAGAATCATGTCAGAAGTCGAGATTTCGCCGGAGAATGAAATTTCTTGAAACTGTGCAGGAATGCTCCTAAAGTCCCGATCGAAGCATCTGCAAAGTCAAAAGTTCAAAACGGACTCGCCGGAATTTGACCGGAATGTCGCCGGAGTTGCCATAGAGCTCAAACCGCTAAGAATTAGCTAAAACTAACCACACCACGCGATCCGGAACGTCGGATATAGTCGAAAAAGTGTACTCTTGGCCGGAAAACGGCCGCCGGAAAAGTCGCCGGAAAGTTTCTAGAGAGAGAGAGAGAGTTTTAGAGAGAGAAAGAGATGTGAAATAATGATTTTTATTTATTTATTTATTTTTTTAAATCATTTATATAGTGGAGGTTTCGTGGGCTTGGGCCCAAGGCCCACAAGCCCGTCTTCGCACCCGAACATCATGGAAGCATCGTAGAGCATAATATTAATACTAAAATACGCAAATTAGGATCGGTAGTCGATGTTTGCGTGTTCGTTCGTCGGTTGCGTAAAAATCGCGAGAAATTAAATCGTTGACGTTTTTTAACCCCTCGTATACGAATATTGCCATAACTTTCTCATACCTTAACGAAACCTTGTGAAATTTTTATCACACATTCTTGTGAGTATAATTAAGCATTACAAAGCTTCGGGTTTACTAAAAGGTCACTCAGAGGTATACCTTTAAACATGTTGACACATTTAACCCCTGTAGTTTGTAATTCCTCACTTTCTTTCACAATTGGCTTTGTATGATCCATGATTTATTCGGTTAAGGTTATGAACATCATGTAGGGTTACTGTAAAGTATATTTATCCCTTGTTGACATTTTGAACCCTTATATTCACATACTTTCTATGTTTGTCAACTTTAGTCCCTGTAAATATAATTTCATACGTTCAAGCTTATGACACGTGTCAATACATTATAGGACGTGAATTTTCGAGGTGTTACAATAATCACCAGGAAACCCTTAAAGGAAACCTAAGACAACAAAGTGAGTAATCTCCTTTTTGTAAACTGTTTTTACAAAACTTCACCTAAATTAAATTATATTAAACAGTGATTGAGTATTTGTATTCTACAATTATCGTCAGTATGTTGGGGGTTTTGTATACAAAATTTGTTACTGCCTTGCGAGGAGTAACATGACCACAAGTCGGGTTGACAGTACCGTGGGTGGTAATTAAGTAGATGGAAACAAATGTAATTGCGCGGCCGCCCTCAATACTGTACAATGGTTTTTACTAAACTTGATTAAACTGGGATTCACTCACCAGTATTTCCCACTGACAAAATGTTTTTAAACGCGTTTCAGGTAACAAAATGTGAAAGCCAAATAGAAGCCAGCTGGACAGCACTGAAGGCTTGGAAAAGTGGCTATAAAGTTACCTAAAATAAAGAGATGTTTTATTTAAATAAAATAGGGTTTATCCCTAAGAAAATGTGTGTACTTAAAACTTGGGATTATTCCCACGTGTTTAATATTATGAAAGTGTGGTATTTTACTCTGATAAAATATTTCCTAACTACGGTCCTGATGAAAATTCCGCTGCCAAAAGGATAAAACACAGATACCACCAAAACTGGTCGCGGCCGCCCGTTCCCAGGTTTGTAAAGGGGCGGGGGTTGCGACAGAAGGTGGTATCAGAGCTAAGCCACTAATTCAGCCACAGAAGTGTTCTGCTGACACCAAGATATTATTCAAAGTGTTAGGAAATAAATTACGGAAATACGTGTATATCTGCATTTTATTGTTGTGTATTATTTGACTATTTGTTAGTTTACAGTATGAGCGACCAAGGACCTTCCGACGCCTACCGTCAGTTGTCCAGCTCACCTAGAAGTGAAGGCACCTCTTCACAGCCTGCCCTCTCAGGGTATTCAACTGACAATGAAGATGGGATATTCGTGTTTAAGGCTCAGTCTGAAGAGCCATTCCCACCTAAAAAGAGAGGATGATTCAGTAGGGGAGTACATGAACGTAGGAAGAGGATGAAAAGATTGCAAAACCAGCGAGCCTTAGCAGCCGCTAAAAGAGAAACAGATGCCCACGCACAGGATATGCTCAATAGGAGTTTAGCAAATTTTCATATCCTAGCAACCACAGCTGCCGACCCTAACCTGGAGCAACTCGTAGCACCCCAACCATTACCACTATTCCCCACACAGCCAATGGAAATCGAAAACAACCCAGAAAATCAAATCCAAATGCATGATTTTAACCCAGAAGAGATACCTAGGGTACCAACACCCAAACCCTTAGACCCAGACTACGACCCGTGGTTAGACGACCATAGGGATTATGTGCAACGCTACCCAATACCAGAAGACACACCTATGCCGAACCTAGCAGCCTACCTATCCCTACTATGATAGCGATCAGTACATCAGGGAAATTTTAGAGAATCCATACCCGTACCAGGAACCCATGCCCCAGTTTCCAAACCCAGTCCCAGCACCTGCACCCCCAATGAGTGCAGAAAATGTGCAAGAGCTCCGAACATTCGGAGAAGATATTTTAGAAAGTAGTGAGAGGATGAGGCAGGTCGGAGAGCGACTCGTCTGGAAGTATGACGAGCGCAATATGGAGTTATGGATGAACCCATATCAGTAATGGTAGTGGTAGTAATAATAATAATAATAATATAATAATATATAATATGTGTGTATGTTTGAAAAAAAAAATCTAGACAATAGCTATAGATGCCTACTAGTATTGTAATTTTATATTCCAGTTCTAGTTTGTATTAGATGCATAATATAAGAAAGAGTAAGTCGCAATGTTCGACGCTTGTGATCAATATGCGTGTCATGTGATTGATTGTATTAAGACCTTATCCTGTGATATTAATATATGGTAAATGTTTAAAATTCAGATGGCCGATCAAGTGAATCAAAGAGAACCCGGCTAATAACCCGGAAAACCAGAATAACGATAACCCGAACAATGATAATAATGGAAACCAAGTGGATAACAGTGCTATTCAACACATAGTGGCACAATGAATAATAGATGCGATGCCATATATTATTCAAATAGTTAAGGAAGCAGATAATAAAAGTAATCATAGCAGTAAACGACCCACTGAACCTAAACACAGCGTAAACAATGGACCCTTACTTCAAGTGTCCATTCCCAAAAGAAGAAGAACCATATCTTATGGTTGTTCTTATAAAGAATTTTGGTCTTGTAAACCAATGGAATTCTCGGGCAATGAAGGGGTCGTTGCAGCTCTACACTGGATAGAAAAGACTGAGGCTGTCTTAAAAATAAGCAAGTGCGCGGAAGAGGATAAGATAGTGTTTGCTTCCAATCTGTTTAAGAACTCAGCCTTAGAATGGTGGAACACTATCCTCCAGTCTAGGGGAAGTGACAGGGTTTACAATATGGAATGGGAGGAATTTAAAAACATGGTGGAAATAAAATTCTGCCCTCCCAATGAAAAATAATAGATAGCAAATAAGTTCCTAAACCTTAGAATGACTGGAGTGGATAGTAAGGGATACACTACGTTATTCTTTGAATATGCTAGAATTGTGCCAACCCTTGCATCACCAGAACCTGTATTAATCTCCCGTTATATCTGGGGATTAATCAGCGAGATTAGGCATGTAGTCAAGGCAACTAGACCTCAAACTATAGAAGAAGCTGTAGAACTAGCAAATACCTTGAAAGATGAGTTAGTACGTACACGAGAAGAAGATCAGAGGAAAAACCTAGCTCAAAGGCTTACCCAAGAGTTTCGCTACGGTAATTCCAACCGTGGGAGAAATGTAGGTTCTACCTCTGCACCCTACTGCAAAGCCTGCAAGAAAAAGCATTCGGGAAAATGCTCCACCTACTGCAATTTATGTAAGATACCAGGACACAAGGAGGAAGATTGTAGGAGGAAACCTAACAATGGAATGTGCTTCAACTGTGGAGAAAAAGTTCACATCAAGCCGAATTATCTGAAACTAGTTCCAGCCATGGGCAACAAGAACACTAAAAATGCTAGAGCATTTGTTCTGATTGCTGATGAAGCCAAGATGATTCTGGACGTGATTGCCGGTACGTTTTTAGTTAATGATGTTTTTGCTAAAGTATTATTTGACCCTGGTGCGAACCAAAGTTTTATTAATACTTCATTTTGCAAAATTCTCAATCAACCATTAACCAAACTCCTACAAGAATGTCTAGTGGAGACAACAAATGGGGAAACCGTTAGGATTTCTGAAATCTTGCAGGGAGCAAGAATAAAATTTTTAAATCAAAAGTTTATTGCAAACCTTTACCCAATGAATCTGGCAGGATTTGATGTTGTATTAGGAATTGATTGATTAATAGCCAATAAAGCCAGTATTTTATGTGATCAAAAGTCAATTCAAGTAAATTCACCAAAGGGTGAAAAGATCACAATGAAAGGAGATAAGCCCTCTAGATCCACGAAATTCATCTCTGTGATGAAAACAACAAGTTATATAAGAAAATGATCATTAGTGTATTTGATTTCCATAATCACTAACGCTAAAGGAAAAGAACTGAAAGATATTCCAGTAGTATCTCAGTTTTCAGATGTATTTCCAGAAGAATTACCAGGACTACCGCCTGACAGGGAAGTTGAATTCAGGATTCATCTACTACCAGAGACAGCACAAATTGCCAAAGTACCCTACCGCTTGGCACCATCAGAAATGCAAGAATTGAAGAAACAATTAGACGAATTGTTGGAAAAAGAATTCATACAGCCGAGTTCATCACCATGGGGAGCACCGATCTTATTCGTTAAGAGGAAAGACGGATCAATGAGTATGTGCATTGACTACCGTGAATTGAACAAGGTCACGATCAAGAATCGGTATCCATTACCAAGAATCGATGATCTGTTTGATCAATTGCAAGGAGCTTGACTTTTCTCGAAAATTGATTTACGGTCAGGATATCATCAATTAAAGGTACAGGAAGAGGACATTCCTAAAACCGCATTTAGAACGAGGTATGGTCATTATGAATTTACCGTCATGCCGTTTGGTTTAACCAATGCCCCAGACACATTTATGGACATGATAAACCGAATATGTAAGCCATATTTGGATAAATTCATAATTGTCTTTATAGATGATATTCTCATTTACTCTAAGAGTAAAGAGGAACATGCAAAGCATTTGCACGCACTTTTGAGTTTATTAAGGAAAGAAAAGTTTTATGCTAAATTTTTTAAGTGCGAGTTTTGGTTAGAACAAGTACAATTTCTTGGACATTTAGTCAATCATGAAGGAATTCATGTGGATCCCACCAAGATCGAGGCAATTACCAAATGGAAAACCCCTGAGTCACCAACCGAAGTTAGAAGTTTCTTAGGATTAGTCGGTTATTATAGAAGATTTATTCGAGATTTTTCTAGAATAGCCATTCCCTTAACTAAGCTAACCTGTAAATCTGTTAAGTTTGAATGGGGACCAAAACAGGAAGAAGCCTTTAGAGTCCTTAAGCAAAGATTAACCAACACACACATACTATCATTACCAGAAGGAACTGAAGACTTTGTAGTCTATTGTGACGCTTCTAAGTTAGGTTATGGTTGTGTGTTAATGCAACGTCAAAAGGTTATAGCCTACGCGTCTAGACAACTTAAGAATCATGAAGAGAATTATTCAACCCATGATCTAGAATTAGGAGCCATAATTTTTGCTCTGAAAATTTGGAGACATTACCTTTACGGTAGTAAGTTTACCATTTCTACAGATCATAAGAGTTTAAGGTACGTTTTCGGGCAAAAGGAGTTGAATATGAGACAAAGACGCTGGATGAAAATTCTTAGTGATTATGATTGTAATATCCAGTATCATGCAGGAAAAGTAAATGTAGTTGCTGATGCTTTAAGTCGAAAATATCACGAAAAGCCAAAAAGAGTACGTTCTCTTAAATTAAATCTACAAGTAGATTTGAATGAACAAATTAGGAAAGCACAAGAATCAGTAATCAAGGACGATACTGAGAAATTAAAAGGAATGATTAAGGAACTAGAACAAGGAACGGATGGAATTTGGAAATTCCATAAGAAAAGAATGTGGATACCTAAATTAGGAAACCTACGCCACCGTATATTAGAGGAAGCCCATAAGTCTAAGTATACGATGCATCCTGGAAGTGATAAAATGTATCAAGATTTAAGAAAGAATTTTTGGTGGATAGGAATGAAAAAGGATATAGCAGCTTATGTTGCCAAGTGTCTAACCTGTTCACAGGTTAAAGCTGAACATCAGAAACCCTCAGGTTTATTGCAGCAGTTAGAAATGCCGGTGTGGAAGTGGGAATTGATAACAATGGATTTTGTTACCAAACTACCCAAAACAAGGAAAGGTAATGATACAATCTGGGTGATTGTAGACAGACTAACTAAGTCAGCTCATTTCCTACCAATGAAGGAAACTTTCAATATGGAACAATTAGCTAAGCTGTATGTAAATGAAAAAGTTTCATTACATGGAATTCCTTTATCAATTGTTTCTGATAGAGATAGTCGTTTTACCTCTCATTTTTTGACAAGTTTCCAAAAAGCAATGGGAACCAAGCTCAATCTAAGCACAGCTTATCATCCTCAAACGGACGGACAAAGCGAAAGAACAATTCAGACGATGGAAGATATGCTTAGAGCTTGCGTAATTGATTTCGGAGGTAATTGGGATGATCACTTACCATTAATAGAATTTTCTTACAATAACAGTTATCATACGAGTATCAATGCTGCACCATTCGAAGCACTTTATGGACGAAAGTGTCGAACTCCAGTCGGTTGGGAAGAAATTGGAGAAAAGCAACTATCTGGACCCGAGATAGTACAAGAAACGACCGACAAAATCATTCAAGTCAAGGAAAGACTGAAAGCAGCACGTGATCGACAAAAGAGTTATGCTGATAACAGACGAAAGTCGTTGGAATTTCAAGTAGGAGATAAAGTATTATTAAAAGTCTCTCCTTGGAAAGGAGTGGTAAGATTCATCAAGAGGGGAAAGCTAAGTCCCAGGTATGTTGGATCTTTTGAGATTATTAGAAGAATAGGACATGTAGCCTATCAGCTACAACTGCCAGAGGAAATGGCAGGAATACATGATGTGTTTCATGTATCTAATCTCAAGAAATTATTAGCGGATGAATCACTGATAGTACCTCTTAAGGATATAGAGGTAAATGAGCAGTTAAAGTTTGTAGAGAAGCCTCTACAGATTTAAGACATGAAAGTTAAGAATCTCAAACACAAGAGATTAGTTCTGGTCAAAGTGAAATGGGACTCCAAGAGAGGACCAGAATACACTTGGGAGCTTGAATCAGGAATGCAAAGGAAATACCCGCACCTATTCCAGTAGAACTAGAGGACGAGCTCTAAAACAAGGTGGGGAGGATATAACAACCCTCCAAAATAATTTTCGACACCCCTAATATAATTAAAATATCCCAATATGTCCTAAAATATACCCCGTATACGGAAACGGACCCCAAATAACTTTATTTTTATTAAATTTAATTAAAAACCAGATTATTATATCTGTCGCGGGCCGCGTAGCCTTTGGCTACCTTCTACGCGGGGCGCGACAGCCCGGCTACGAGGCGACACCCGGAAGCTGCCACGTGTCGACACGTGGCAAGGCTAGACCGGTGATAAATCAAGGCTAGGGCCTACTTTACCTATGTCGCGGGCCGTGTAAGACCCCCTCTAAGTCTACGCGGGGCGCGAGGGACTCGAATTCAGCTCCTATAAATTGGGAGCTCAGGCCTTCAGTCCTAACTCGCTCACACTTCTTTTCTCTCTCGAAAATTTACATAGTATAAGCTATTCTCGGGTATAATACCCCCCCCTAAATAACGAAGTTCTGCCCCGTTGTAAGTATCATAACCCCGGTTACGTATTAGATACGCTGCCCGATTGATCCAGGGTTCCGTAACGGCTGTCGTGGTTCTACCCGACGTGAAGGCTTGGAAAAGTGGCTATAAAGTTATCTAAAATAAAGAGATGTTTTATTTAAATAAAATAGGGTTTATCCCTATGAAAATGTGTGTATTTAAAACTTGGGATTATTCCCACGTGTTTAATATTATGAAAATGTGGTATTTTACTCTGATAAAATATTTCCTAACTACGGTCCTGATGAAAATTCCGCAGCCAAAAGGATAAAACACAGATACCACCAAAACTGGCCGCGGCCGCCCGTTCCTAGGTTTGTAAGGGGGCGGGGGTTGCGACAGGGGGTCCAATTTTTTTTTTGTTGTTTTTGTATTAGTTTTACACTGTAAAGTTTTAATATATACATAATGAATCGGAAAAATACCATTCTGAAGCACTTGATTTGGTGGTTTGAAAGTCACTTTTATAATAAGAAGACACGTGTTCTAATCCCGGTGTCCTTATTTTTGTTTTTCTTTCTTATCTATTTATTAAATGCAAATGACATTAATTGTCTAATTTTTTCAAGTTACATTAAATGATTGGTGTTAATTCAAATGACATTAATTCATTTTCATATATTTAATTTTTTTATATATATTCTTTTTAAAATTTTATATTTAAGCGGCCTGTATTTTCTGTTCGTGCAGGACCTAAAGATTTTCGAACATTTTCGGAGACGGCCTTACATAAAATATAGAGTGTTACTAGAATCCACATCCTCACAAAAGCATAATTTATGATGTAACAAAGAAAACAATATGTGAAAACCCATATATCAATCGAAATAATGAACTTCCAACTACAATGAATTGCCATGAAGCCTAAATCATATCAACTGAATTGATGCACATTTGAAAAGTAAGACGCAATGGTAAAAACTTGGTATTTTTCCTAAATTAAAAAAAAAAAAAAAAAACTAGAGTGAATGTACCCACATCAGTTCAGATCATAGATAACAAATAAAAATATTTAGGTAGTGTTTGGTATGCAGGAATGAGAGACGGAATGAAATGAACTATTACGAGAGAATGAAAAAAGATGTGTTTGGTTGGTCGAGGTAATGGAATCACCCATTACATAAGGCATTCCATTCCCTCAAATCCATTCCATCTACTACCCTTGTTTTTTTTCATTCCATTCCCCCTCTCACCCTTCATCACCAACACCGCCAGCACCACCGCCACCCGCCACCTTCACCACACTCCGTCGCCGACCATCACCATCACCCGCCGCCACCACCACCCTCCGCCGCCAACCACCACCGTCCGCCACCACCACCACATTTTCAACTCACCACCACTGGCCACCGCCACCACCAGCCACCGCCACCACCACCCACTGCTACCACCCTCTATAACCGCCACCGTCACCGACCACCGGTGCTACTGCCAACCAACGCCACCACCACCCGACCACCGCCACCACCTGCGACCGTCGACCATACTATCGCCACCCTCCATCATCGACCACCACCAACCACCACCACCAACACCACCGTCCACTGCCACCACCATCGACCATCATCACCACCCGTCGCCGCCACCGCAACCACCCACTACCACCACCCATCGCTGATTTTATTCCTTCGTCTTTTCCTGCATACCAAACAAAACAAGGTAGTGATTCATTCCATTCTCATACGGTAACCAAACAGGACTATGGAATGGTAATGATCCATTTCATTTCTTTGTCCATTCCATTACCTCGTCCATTCCATTACCTCGTCCATTCCATTCCCTCGTCATTCCATTACATCATACCAAACATACCCTTAAGTTGGTAACAACAATTAAGGTACATAAAAATATAAGTAAATTACTTTTTAAGTCCCTGTGTTTTAATGGTTTTAACCAATTGAGTCCAAAATCAAAAAAGTTTAACGTTCTGAGTCCCTAACCACTCATTTTATAACGTTTTGAGTCCAATTTTTAACACTTGTACTTTTGATTTTGGACTCAAGTGGTTAAAACCACTAAAACACGAGGACTCAAAACGTTATAAAATGAGCGGTTAGGGACTCAGGGTGTTAATTTTTTTGATTTTGGACTCAAGTGGTTAAAACCACTAAAACACAAGGACTTAAAAAGTAATTTACTCTAAAAATATTTAAGTTGGGGTGTAAACGAGCCGGGCGGAGCTCGAGCTCAGCTCGGTTCGAGCCTACTTATTTGAGCTCGAGCTCGGCTTGGGTGTAAACCCAAAGCTCGAGCCGGGCGGAGCTCGAGCTCAGCTCGGTTCGAGCCTACTTATTTGAGCTCGAGCTCGGCTTGGGTGTAAACCCAAAGCTCGAGCTCGGATCGAGCTATTTTGAGAACAACATCAAACGAACTAAAAGCTTGGCTCGCCAATGTTATCATCATTGTTAATATGTTATATATAAAAAATGTTGTTTGGGCTTGTATAGGCTCGCGAGCCTAACCTAACTTTGTATTTCAGGCTTGAGCTCGAGCTCGGGCTCAATAACCAAACGAGCTCTATTTCAGGCTCGAGCTCGTTAAAGCTAGGCTCGTTCGAGCTTTTAGCCGAGCCGATTACGAGTAGATCTCGACCATCCGGGGTTGTTTACAACCCTAATTGTGTTGAAAAGGTTGTGTGTGGGGTTAGTTTAGTCATTATCTCCTCCATTTTCATCATTTTTTTTAATTGTTAACCAAAAAAAGGTGTAAAAGAAAACGATATGTACAGAAACACTGTTCAACTGAAAATAATTCTAACTTACTTAATTTTATACTAAAAACAATAAAAGTGAAATGAAAAATAAAATTGGGCCTAGTGACCGGGCTTCGTTTGCTTAATCGAGCTTTGGCATCTCTACTTTTATCACTTGAGCTTTGACCATCATGATTACAAATAAATTTCAACTTTATGGATCCTTTTAACCAAAAATATTGTCAGATTATTTGAAATTATAATACTATTATTCATAAACAAAATTAATTAGTACATAAATAATAATTCTTAAAAGATTATCCATAACAATCCTAATGTTATTTGTGTCAATGCGATGGTTCTGTGTCAAATGTCAAATACTAAAACTTTGCTGGCCACATTGAAAATTCTTAAAGATTTCTGTAGCGAAAACGTTCTCCTTTTATTTATATAAATAATAATAACTACATTAAAAGATATAAATTAATGAATGTCAAAAACCATTTCAACCTTCAACCAGAATTTTGTCAAATTGTTTCAAATAATAATAATACAAGGGTTATGATACTCTACAAAGTCTAAAATTTTGAACATACCTTTAACAATTCTATTGATCGAAAAGTTTTATGTTTATCCAGATCCGTAATCTAAACTATCAAAGTATACACTAACAGTTATTCCAACTACAGTTGTCTCTATTTTCACTACCCTCTCTATATAAGTTTTCGAAATTACCATCATACATTAATATGTTAGTTTGCTGACTATCACAAATCCAACAGGTTTACAAACGGTCTCCATGAATGCCTATTGTGAATGTTTAAATGCTTTAATATGTGGTAGTTTGCTGACTATCTAAATCCATTCTTGTATATATGTGATAAAAAAAATTATATTTAATTTGCTTTTTTAATATTTTTAAGATAGTTAATAAGACCAAATGTAGTGGTCACGTGGTTGGTCAGACCACCCTTCTTGTTATCTTCCAATTTTGGCCGGGTCTCGTTGTTTCAGCTAGAGATGAAGTTTGCGAAATTCAAGGAAATGAAAAAAAAAAACAGCTAATGGCTTGTGAATATTTAGTTGTTGTTATTATTATTATTATTATTATTATTATTATTATTATTATTATTTTCAATTCCAAACTACATATTTAACCCACTAGTTTCAAATGTCTCACCAGTATACCATTACATGTGAAATGATTAATATAATCTGGACGACACATGACCAAAAAATACCAAACCATATGGATGGCCATTACACCTACTATAAGGGCATTCGTAATGAATTCTTTATGCATATCCATATATTATACTAAAAATAACTATTTTTGCTCTCTCATTTTCAATTAAATAATATCTTTTATATCTTTTTCATTATATTTTCTTTCTCCTTCACTCACAACCAATATTAAAAAATTTATAAGGTTTTCTCTCTACGGATTTTTTCCCTCTATATTTATAGATGAACATTAACTTTCTCATATATTTTCTCTCTACTCCACAAACAATCACTCAAAAACACTAACAACCATTCTTTATAATATAACTAAGAGTAAACTGCCAAAATGGTCCCTAAGGTTTGGTCACTTTTGTCACATTAGTCCAAAACTCAAACCTTTTGAATCTGGGTCTCTATGGTTTCAATTTTGTTGCCATTTTCATCCAAAATCAAAATCTGGTCAGATTTTTCAGTTAACATCCAGCTTTGCTGTCTTTTTCCTCCCTTTTAATGAAGGGCAAAATGGTCTTTTAAGGTTTTATTATAACAAATAAAAAAAATCTGACCATTTTGTTCCTTCATTAAAAGGGAGGAAAAAGACAGAAAAACTGAATATTAACTGAAAAATCTGATCAGATTTTGCTTTTGGATGAAAATGACAACAAAATTGAAACCAAAGGACCCAGATTCAAAAGGTTTGAGTAACTAAAGTGTCAAAAGTGACCAAACCTCAGAGACCATTTTGGCAGTTTACTCTATAACTAAACTCATTCACATATTTTTTAGGGTGATCATTATGAATGCTCTAAGGATTTAATAAGGTAACTTACGAACCAATGAATAGTTTATGTAACGTTGATATTATCATTGAAGTAAAGAATGCGTAAGAAATGAATGAATTTTTAATACAGGGTGTATATACCGATTATTTTATTATTTTTAGTTATATTAAATATTATTTCTTTTACTTAATCAAATGAAATTACTATTTTAACTGGTCATAATAAATTAATATTTATTTTAATTTACTTTACTTGAGTTGGTTCAAATCGTTTTTAATTTAGTATATATAAAAACTGGATAAATTCTTTTTTATAAATTAAAGTAAACTTAAAAAACAGAAAGTAAATAAATCTATAAAAAAGGCATAATAAAACTGAATAAAGTAAAGCTGATTTGACAAATGACAATGGCAAAAAACATGTATAACAAAATTCAAATTACTTTGACATGGAGATGCGCGTGTGCTTAAAATAGAACGTAATAATATTATCTCTAGATCAAGTGGTGGAGGCCTTGCATTTCTCTTAAGAGATGCAAGTTCGACTCCCACTTGGTGCAGAGTGAGGTACTGGTGGACAATGATAGGAGACCCAGGGAAACCTGGGTTGGATCCTTGAGCCAAATGGGTTTTACCGGTAATTTCACCGCCGTGCCTACGGGCGGGTGGGTTACCGGGTTTCCCCCGGAATTGGTGGTGGACCCGGGTTACTCTCGGAGTACTCCGTTTGTCCAGTGGGTGCTTCAAGAGTTCTCGGGATTGAGTTTGTTGGCCGTTCAAAAAAAAATATATATTATTGGTTTTAAAGTAGGATTAACATGACAGATTTAACACAATTACACAGAGAAATAATTTTATCTTTTTTTTTAAATATATATAATGATTAGATAAGGAATAACCAACCAATGAGCTGGTGGTGGAGTGGTAAAATAGAGACCTGTTGTTCCAAGTGACGCATGTTCGATTATTGCCCCCACCATTTCGGCGGCACCTGATTATGATAGGAGACTAGGCGAGTAGGCAGCAATCGTTAGTTCGATCCTTGAACTAAGCGGCCCTAGGTGATGGTTTTCCCTAGTTTGTAGGTGAGTTTATCCTGATATGGTATTTCGCAAGTAGCCCATTTAGAGGATTTATTGCCGTTCAAAAAAAAAAAGATAAGGAATAACCAAATGGCCACATTCAACTTCAAACAATCTCGAGTTCATATCTATTTTTTGAAATAGTCAATCGATTACATTCACTACTCTAACGAGTTAGAAACAAGAATAAACCAGTGAAACTCGAACATACACAGATGAAAGATCACTTCCTTAAAGCACTCATGGAATGTAGTTAAAATTAGTTATTTTCATAAACATAAATAAAGCAGTTACACTCTTTAATTAATATATAATGTACACGCCTTTAAAGAATTATTACAAACTAATGAAGATTAACATCGTATGTTATGACTTATGAAAAGCACCTCCATCGTATTCTAGAAATAACCATCTTCTTATACATACATATAATGTTATTACTAAAAAAACATATAGAACCAGAATTATAAAATAATACATTTAAAAAAACTATGTTTTTATTAATATTGTGAAAGAATAAAAAATAAGATTTTTTTTTTTTTTTTTTTTGCATTAAATTTCCACCGAAAGAAGTTAGATCAAAAGTCACGTTGTTACTTTTGAAAATATATGTAAAGAATTGAAATAGAATCCAAATTATATCTTTGGACTATGTCAAATTGGGTAAAGCTTAACTAGACAATAGTGAAAATATAAAGAGATATCGACTATTGCGTACAAAATCATCCAAATCAATTTGTGACATGAATTTAAACGTGAATTATTTAATCAGTGTTGTTTGGGTTGTAGTTTAATTAAAGAATTTGTGTTCGGGTTGAACTAAAACGTGACACGTTCGGCTCTTTGGCGCCAGAGGTGGTTCGGTTCTTGGCTAGAGTTCAGCGTGTGGTTCACAGCAACTTTTCGACCCCTCAGGGACGAGGCTTTGTTTTTAGTAGATTCGGGTTTTCCATTCAGAAGGGGATGACGGCGCAGTTTGTTGCCCGTCTACCTGCTATTCTTATGTAATTTGTCGTGTTGATTGGAATGAAATATTTTTTAGGCAATTCTGAAGAAAAAACTAACTTTTTTAAGAAAATAGATGAGCTTGTAAATATGTTGTAGCCCATTTATTACAGGAGAATTGGCCTGAAATAATCCTAATTAGACGTCATTGGTCATTGTCAGTCCCATCTTTTGCTATTCTCCATGCCAGTCTCATTTTTCACTTATTTTTCCTCAACCGGTTCTCAATTAAAAGCCTAAACGGGGTTAAGTTTTATTTTTTGAATTACAAGCTGACGTTTTAGTGCTTTTGATCAGAACAAGGATACGAGTCGAATGATGTAAAACTTACCTTGAAATTGTGTTCCAAACGATGAAAACGGTGCTTCAATTCGGGTGTTTAAATTGCCAATTAACAAAAACCAAGTCGTTTGGAGCACCGTTTCGAGGTAAGTTTTACATCAATAGACTTGTATCATCGTTCTGATCAAAAGCCCTAATACGTCAGTTTGTAGTTCGGAAAAAAACTTAACTCAGTTAAGTTTTTTTAACTGAGAACCGATTGAGGAAAAATATGTGAAAGATGGGAACAATGACCAATAACATCTAGTTGTGATTATTACATGCCAATTTCGCTTTATTACAACTCAGTAACATGATTAATACATTTCTAAATTGATTTTTTTAACGACTAACTGCTTTCCACGTGTAAATCCACTCTTTCAGAGCTGTGTCCAAAGGTCGACTACTAAACCACTGCTAGAAAGCGTAGCACACCCCTGATACGCAGGAATCCTGTGGAATGGCTAAATTGATTATTATACGTCAACTGATTTGACAGGTTATATAACTGTATCAAATTCCTTTAAAAAATATATATAACTGTATTAAATAGTTCATGTTCGAATTACACGATAAGATTGAAATATTTGTTTTTCTACAAGAATAAAGATATATGTTATGCTTCGATTTAACAAATCAACTCCGCAAACTGCTAATTGTGTAGTTAATTAACGGGTTTAGTACAAACTAAATTATGATAAGAAACTAATAGGAAATTGAATTGTAAATTTTGGAAACAGTCCTCATTTCATCATTCCATACAATAATATACATTCATGTGTAACTGATACAATAATATACATTCATGTGTAACTGATGAAACGGTTATGGTGGGAGTTATGTATATGGGGAGTTACGTATATGAGTATATCTGATTTTATAACACTCCCCCTCAGATATACATTACTATTCATTATACACAAATTAACAACATACGTCAGGATGATGTTAAATCGGTACTTCAGGACCTATGAGATAAACTGATATTGCTGGACCAGTTATGCTGCCTCGTTAAAAACCTTACTAAGAAAACCCAATGGGACAAAACTTAGTCAAGGAAAAGAGTACAGCGTGTATAATGCTCCCCCTCAATTTAACTAACGTCTTTCAATCCTCGAAGCTCGATCCTTTGCGATAAATGCTCAAAACTGCTTCTAGGTAGTGATTTTGTGAAAAGGTCAGCTAGGTTTTCACTTGACTTGATCTGACGAATATCAATTTCTCCTTCTTTTTGTAGGTCATACGTTGAGAAGAACTTTGGTGAGATATGCTTTGTTCGATCACCCTTGATGTAACCTTCTCTGATCTAAGCTATGTAAGCAGCATTGTCTTCATAAATAATTGTCGGCTCCTTCTTGATCTGTTCTAATCCGCATGCTTCTTGTATGTGATTAATCATTGATCTCAACCACACGCATTCTCGACCAGCATCATATAGTGCTATCAATTCGGCATGATTTGATGATGTTGTTGTAAGTGTTTGCTTAGTTGACTTCCAAGAAATTGCTGTGCCACCGTATGTGAATACATAACCTGTCTGAATAAGTGTTTTATTCCATTCCAATGTCTACGTGTTGGGTTTGAACTATATCTTGCTAGTACATGTACCGAGAACGCAATATCGGGTCTCGTGTTATTTGCAAGATACATAAGGGCACCGATCGCGCTTAAATAGGGTACTTCTGGACCAAGTACTTCTTCGCCTTCCTCTTGAGGGCGGTAAGGATCCTTATGTGGATCTAGCGGTCGGACAACCATGGGTATGCTAAACGGATGAACTTTGTCCATATTAAAACGTACTAACATCTTCTGGATGTAGTTTGACTGATGGAAAAATGTACCATTACGCAAATGCTCGAACTGCAGGTCGAGACATAATTTTTTTTTTTTTTGTACCAAGATCTTTCATCTCAAATTCTTTCTTTAATATATTAGCAATTTTTTTCTATCTCTTCAGGAGCCCCGATGATGTTTATATCATCAACATAGACTACTATTATAGTGAAATTTGAGTGTGATCTTTTTATAAATACACATGGGCTGGTTACATCAAATTTGTATCCTTCCTTTTCGAGATATTCACTAAGTCAATTGTACCACATACAACCAGATTGTTTGAGACCATATAAAGATCTCTGGAGCTTTATAGGACACATATCTCGAGGTGTTGATTTTAATGCTTCAGGCAATTTTAATCCTTTAGGGATTTTCATGTAGATGTCATTTTCAAGTGTCCCGTATAAGTATACGGTGACGACATCCATTAGTCTCATATGAAGTCCTTCAGAGATTGTGAGGCCGATTAGGAACCTAAGGGTTATCGCATCCACTACAGGGGAATACGTTTCCTCATAATCAACTCCTGGGATTTGGAAAAACCTTTGTGCTACAAGTCGAGCCTTATATCATACAATCTCATTCTTTTCATTTCTCTTTATTACAAACACCCATTTATAACCTACTGGTTTGACGTCTATGGGCGTTCGGACTACAGGTCCGAAAACATGTCGCTTTTCGAGCGAATTCAATTCGGCGTTTATGGCTTCTTGCCATCTTGGCCAATCATTTATGTGCATGCACTCTTCTAAAGTTTTAGGTACGCAATCATTTTCATTGATTACATCCGTTGATATAGCATATGCGAATATATCATCAACACGTGTTTTATTCCGGTTCCATATTGTACTATTTTGTACATAATTTATAGAGATCTCGTTTTCGTTCGGTACCGATGTTTCTTCTGAAACTTCATTTTCCTCTGGATTCATAGTTGTCTCTTCTGGGACATTTACCTCTACCGGGGTTTCACTTATAATCTTTTGTGAGTTTTCACCAACTGCGTTATTTTGCTCTTTTCGTTTCCGTGGGTTTTTGTCTTTGGAACCGATTGGTCTCCCACGCTTTCGTTGTATAGTAATCGCTTCTGTGATTACTTCAATTCGAGCAGGTGCATTTGATGCTGGTACATGTGACTTTTTCACTCTATTCATGTCTGTGAACGCATCTGGTAATTCATTCGCTATTCTTTGCAAATGTATAATCTTTTGGACTTCATATTCACATTGACCACTTCGGGGGTCGAGATTTGATAGCGATGATGCATTCCACGTTATTTCTTGTGATACCAGTCTTTCTTTGTCCTTATCTCCCCCTAAGACTGGGAACATTGTTTCATAAAAAATGACAGTCAGCATACCGTGCTGTAAACATGTATCCCGTCATTGGTTCTAAATATTTAATTATGGACGGGGAGTTAAAACAAGTATAGATACCCAGTCTTCTTTGAGGTCCCATTGTAGTACGTTGTGGTGGCGGTATTGGTACATATACCGCACAACCAAAAATTCTAAGATGGGACAAACTTGGTTCTCGTCCGGAGACCAGTTGCAATGGGGAGTATTCATGATCAGCAGTTGGTCTCAATCTAATCAGTGCAGCGGCATGCAAAATAGCATAACCCCATGCAGAAGATGGTAATTTAATCGGGAAAATGCTACATTTCGAGTAGCTAAAAGGCTCACGTGTGACCACCTTAAGGATGCGTCAATTAAGACCAAGAAATAGCGGAATGGTCCACACGGAGGATGAACAGGCCCATAAATATCCCCTTGGATTCTTTCTAACAATGATGGGGTTTCATGTATCAATTTAGTTTGTGAGGGCAACTTTTAAGTTTTTTTGAGAGGGTGCCCGGTTGCACTTTTGATTATTCGTCTCATCATTATGCTACCAGGGTGACCTAGACGGTCATGCCATATATTGAATGTGACTTTATCTAACAGCTTTTGGTTACTCACCATGTATGATTCGATAGGATTGATATTATTACAATATAATCCAGAGGATAAGGCTTCTAATTGTTCAACAATTGTATCTTTGCCATTTTTGTTGGAAGTAATTTGAAGATATTCAATATTATTTTCAGATATTGTTTTTAGGTGGTAACCGTTTTTTCGAATATCTTTAAAGCTAAGTAAATTTCTTCTGGATTTACTAGAATATAATGCATTATCAATAGTTAATTTGGTACCCGAAGATAATGTTATGTGTGCTCTGCCGGAGCCTTCGATAATGTGACTGACACCAGATATAGTACCAATCGGTGTCTCTGCCAGAGACAACTTAGAGAAAAATTTCATATCTTTGAGAATAGTGTTAGTATTACCGCTATCTACCAGACATTCATCACCAATAATAGCTCTACTGGAGCTAGCATGCATATCTCTTCAGGAAATAAAAATAAATAAAAGTTAATTCAAAGAATTAAAATGAAACATTGCAAGAGTTTATAACAAATGCGTTGATATGCCTCAATGAGGTGTTTAGGGGTGCGGCATGTGCGGGACCAATGATTTGACATCCCACATTTATAACAAATGTTGCTTTGGTTCTCGCTACTTTTCCCTTTTGAAGGTCGCCCAGTATTATGTCGACTCGATTAGGATTGCCCTGTTTTAGGATTGCCATGTCTTTGTGTATTAGGACAAGTCGAGCCTTATATCGTACAATCTCATTCTTTTCATTTCTCTTTATTGCAAACACCCATTTATAACCTACTGGTTTGACGTCTATGGGTGTTCGGACTACAGGTCCGAAAACATGTCGCTTTTTGAGCGAATTTAATTCGGCATTTATGGCTTCTTGCCATCTTGGCCAATCATTTATGTGCATGCACTCTTCTAAAGTTTTAGGTACGTAATCATTTTCATTGATTACATGCGAATATATCATCAACACGTGTTTTGTTCCGGTTCCACATTGTACTATCTTGTACATAATTAATAGAGATCTCATTTGCGTTCGGTACCGGTGTTTCTTCTGAAACTTCATTTTCCTCTGGAATTATAGTTGTCTCTTCCGGGACATTCACCTCTACCGGGGTTTCATTTATAATCTTTTGTGAGTTTTCACCAACTGCGTTACTTTGCTCTTTTCGTTTCCGTGGGTTTTTGTCTTTGGAACCGATTTGCCTCCCACGCTTTCGTTGTATAGTAATCGCTTCTGGGATTACTTCAATTCGAGCAGGTGCATTTGATGCTGGTACATGTGACTTTGTCACTCTATTCGTGTATGTGAATGCATCTGGTAATTCATTCGCTATTCTTTGCAAATGTATAATCTTTTGGACTTCATATTCACATTGACCACTTCGGGGGTCGAGATTTGATAGCGATGATGCATTCCATGTTATTTCTTGTGTTACCAGTCTTTCTTTGTCCTTATCTCCCCCTAAGACTGGGAACAGTGTTTCATCAAAATGACAGTCAGCATACCGTGCTATAAACATGTCTCCCGTCATTGGTTCTAAATATTTAATTATAGACGGGGAGTTAAAACCAATGTAGATACCCAGTCTTCTTTGGGGTCCCATTGTAGTATGTTGTGGTGGCGGTATTGGTACATATACCGCACAACCAAAAATTATAAGGTGGGACAAACTTGGTTCTCGTCCGGAGACCAGTTGCAATGGGGAGTATTCACGATCAGCAGTTGGTCTCAATCTAATTAGTGCAGCGGCATGCAAAATAGCATGACCCCATGCAGAAGATGGTAATTTACATCTCATTAAGAGTGGTCTAGCGATTATTTGTAATCGTTTAATCAGAGATTCAGCTAAACCGTTTTGTGTGTGAACATGAGGTACTGAATGTTCAACATTGATCCCGATTGACATACAATAGTCATTAAAAGCTTGAGATGTGAACTCTCTCGCATTATCCATCCGGATGTTTCTAATTTGATTATCCGGGAAATTTGCTCTCAATTGTATGATTTGAGCTAAAAGTCGGGCAAATGCTACATTTCGAGTAGCTAAAAGGCTCACATGTGACCACTTTGAGGATGCGTCAATTAAGACCAAGAAATAGCGGAATGGCCCACACAGAGGATGAGTAGCTACATTTCATGTATTAGCTTAGTTTGTGTGGGGCGAGTTATAAGTTTGCCCAGAGAGCATGCTGCACATGTTAAGTCTTGTGGTAGCAAAACTTTTAAGTTTTTGAGAGGGTGCCCAGTTGCACGTTTGATTAATGCATTATCAATAGTTAGTTGGGTACCCGAAGATAATATTATGTGTGCTCTGCCGAAGCCTTCAATAAGCTTACTGACACCAGATATAGTACTAATCGGTGTCTCTGCCGGAGACAACTTAGAGAAAAATTTCATATCTTTGAGAATAGTGTTAGTACTACCGCTGTCTACCAGACATTCATCACCAATAATAGCTCTACTGGAGCTAGTATACATATTTCTTCAGGAAATAAAAATAAATAAAAGTTAATGCAAAGAAGTAAAATGAAACATTGCAAGAGTTTCAAATGAAAAGTAAAACATAAAAGGTACATTATCCTCAATCAAATTAGTTTCAGCATTCTTTCCTTTTTTCTTTCATTATATGTTAAGATGCCTCAATGAGGTGTTTAAGGGTGCGACATGTGCGGGACCAGTGATTTGACATCCCACATTTATAACAAATGTTGCTTTGGTTCCCGCTACTTTTCCCTTTTGAATGTCGCCCCGTATTATGTCGACTCGATGCACCACCGCTATTTTTTTAGTGTTCTGGGACTCTTGATGCCATGTATATCCCCATCCTCGACTACGACCACGACCTCTGCTGGGGCCGCGACCTCTACCTCTACCTCGTCCGCTTTGAGAATTGGCCACATTCTCTTCAGGAAATGGGCTTGCACCGGCTGGTCGCGATTGATGGTTTTGGAGTAGGAGCTTGTTGTTTTTCTTCGCGACCAGAAGACATGATATCAATTCAGAATATTTAGTAAATTGACGTTCCCGGTCTTGCTGCGACAGGAGCATATTTGAGGCATGGAACGTTGAGAAAAATTTTCAAGCATGTATTCATCGGTTATTATTATTATTTTTTTTTCACCACATAATTTAACTCAGAGGTAATGCGGAACAAGGCAGAATTATACTCACTAGCGGTCTTAAAATCCTATAGTCGTAAATAAAGTCATTCATAGCGGGCTTTGGGGAGTAAGACCAATTTCTGGTGGTCAAAACGTTCTTTGATATGAATTTTAACATTAAGAGTCCATGGGAGGTAGTTGTTACCCGAGATGTCAAGTGCGGTAAATTCAAGTTTTGATAAGTTCGACATATTATCTACAAAGGAAAGAATAGGGCATTTTAAAAACAAGCCTTCCAATGAAAATGTATATTGTATGAGAACTTCGGGTTCTCTTTTGCTAGAACTGCAGGTTCTAAATTTTACGTCGTTTTAATAATAGAGTAGGAAATTAGATACTCTCGTATGATTTCCTATTGTAAATATAAATTGTGTTTTGATAAAATATCAAATATATGATATGAAACTTTGTGAAATTGAAAATATTCAAATAATTAAAGTGTTTTGCTTTTAAATGTGATTTTCAACTTTCCATGTACGTCAACTTAAATATAATATGATTAGATATGGGAAGATATTATATTAAACTTGGATGAACAGCTGTATTCCATTTCTTCTTCTTACACACACTATAAACAACCCTAATTTTTTTTTCAATTGTTTATTTCTTCTTGTGTTTCAAGATAATTCGTCTGATCAACCCATCATTTGTTCTATCTTTAATTATACAGGCATGCTCCATATACAAACATACACGATTAGTGTTTTGTAGATCTATCAAGAATGAAAAATTACTGAAAAAGTCAAGATCTGGTAGTGATCACCCTGGTAGTTACCCTCACAAAAAAAATCGAAAAAGAAAATCCCTTAGAGTTAGAGTAACCAGATTGCGGGTATCATCGGACGCACCACCGTTACGGCGATTTCTCCAGAAACAAGTTCCGGATGTTGCTAGGTCTTCTGGTGGCGGCGATGGTTAAGAAAAAGGGAAACCGGTGACGGTTATGCCGGCGGTTATTGTCCGTCAACGCAATTTTTACTCTGACGACTGAGAGGACGGCGTTTTGCTCCGACGGTTGAGACGGCGTCGGTTGAGAGGCGGCGTTTTGCTCCGACGGTTGAGACGGCGTCGGCTGAGAGGCGGCGTTTTGCTCCAAAAGAGAACCAATGGTTTACTCCGGCAGAGGACTTGCGGTTTTGTGTTTGTGTACTATGAAGGTATGGTTTTGGTTTGATTTCCTCAAAAAAAATTGGAAACATCAAACAGAGACAAACGAGAAAAAAAATGTAATTTTGATTCTTTGTATTCGATTCTTAAAGATGTTAAAGGATTGTGATATTTACGATTTCGTTTCTGTCCTAATACACAAAGACAGGGCAATCCTAAAACAGGGCAATCCTAATTTGTTCTAAAGTTCAAAGGAAAAGCTATGAAGCTTGTTTTGGTTCTACTCCATTCCCTAATATGAATGTAATAATGATCAATTCAAAGGTTATGATCATATACATAACTAAGAAAATTGTAATGATGCCACCATGAATGTTGTATGGGAGTATAGAAAATATGGCTAGAAGACTATATTAGAAGTTACTAGAAATGATATTAATTTTCCACAATATTCCATTAAATCAAATATGGTGAGTAACCAGAAGTTACTAGAATATTTATACGTTCACCACATGGCATGACCAAATAGGTCATCAAGATAGCATCATGATATGCTAAACAATCAAACATGCTAACCGGCATCTTAGCACCTCTAAGTAATCTAAAAACATTGCTCCCAAAATGCCTTACCATATGTCTAGTTAGTTTTTTTTTTTTTTTTTTTTTTTGTGGCAAATAAATTTTTATGCCCTTCAAAACAATAAACTCCTACAAACAATCCCTCTTATATGGGACCATTGAAATGTACAGTTGTGTGGATTGTGACATTCATACATGGTTACATGTGAGTTTTTAGCTACCCGTATGTAGCATATGTCCAACACTATGGAACATTGTTTTTTTTACATGGTTAACACTGTTCTTTGACAACCCAATTGTAGGGACCATTGTTGGGCACAATGTGAAATATAGTGAGAGGCATACGTAGGTCGAGACGAAATTCGTCGATTGATTGTATCAATTCAAAACCAACTGCTTATCACAAATACTCCCCATTACAACTGGTCTCCTGAAGAGAACCAAGTTTCCATTTTTTTTTTATATTTTGTTGTGCAGCCTATGTACCAATTGCACCACCATAACATATAAAATGGGATATGTACATCGTATTCCCAGTCTTAGGGGGAGACAAGAAAATGAAAGACTGGTAACATAAAAAAAATGCATCATATTATATATCGATCCCTGAAGTGGTCAATGCAAATCTGAAGTCCAAAAGAAAGAGCGTGTATTTGCAAATAATAACAAATGAAATACAAGATGCATTCACTAACACAAATAAGGTGACAAAGTCACATATACCAGCTTAAGCTTATCTGCTCGAATGGAAGTACTCACAAAATGATTATCATATTAATAAATTGTGAGAGATAAATCGGTTCCAAAAAGATAAAACCCACAAACACAAAAAGAGCAGAGTAACGCAGTTGGTGTAACCCCAAAAGAGGTGGCACATAAAACACCATAAGTGGTTGCATACAAAACCCCAGAAATGGTTGCATACTAAACCTTAAAGAAGGTTGTTGTCAAAACCCCAAAAGAGGCTAATGGAGTTCTAAAAGAAACTCTAGTACCAAACAAATATGAGATCGCGATGAATTATGTACAAAATAAGTACAATATGGAACCGTAATGAAACACGTGTAAAATGATATATTTGATTATGCTATAGCAATAGATGTAATCGATGAAAAAAAAAAGATTACGTATATAGAAAGTGTGCAAGAGTGTACACACACAAATAGCCAAAAATGGCTACATGACTTAAGGTTGAACTAAATTTGCTCGACAAACTAAACGTTTTCGAACCAGCAGTTCGAACACCCATAGACGTCAAACCAGTAGGTTTGACGCCATATTTATGATTGATATATATTAGACTCGCATAGAGTTCGATCTCAATCCAGATACAAGTTATGAGGTCGAAGATTTCAGCATATTTAAGAAGTATGTAGATTAGAGTTGATCAAGAGAAGCTCAAGCTATACTATATGAAGACAATGTAGACAACAACACTCAAATCAAAGAAGACTACACCAAATATCAAGTCAAGCAATTGTCACAGAAGATTGGATTCAACATCATCAAGATATATAAGTAAAATTGAGAGGGAGTAATGTACCCATAATATACACAATGTATGTACTCTTTTTCCTTGACTAAGTTTTGTCCCACTGGGTTTTTCTTAGTAAGGTTTTAATGAGGCAACATAACTGGTCCTGCAGTATCGGTTAAAATCGATCCTGAAGAATCGTGTAAACATTATCTAGTAGTATAATGTTAACAGTGTATGTGTATTTCTAAATGTCTGAGGGGGAGTGTTATGAATGCAGACATTCAGGCCCATAGGCCAAGCCCGACCTAATGTTAATGGGCTTTAGGGTTGTTGTTGTATTGTTATATATATATGATATATGTACATGAAATACGGGTGAATCAAATCTTTTTCTTATATTTGCTCTCTTGTTTATATCACGTTATCAGCACGAGATGTGCTCTCTTTTATTCGTAATCCTTACACTTTACTAATATGTTCATTCGCCAGTTTCTAGTGTCTTGAAAATTGTTTTGGGGATGTCTCCTGTCACCGTCTCACCCATGTTGAACATGTCTAGTTTCTACCAAGATGAAGCAAATCAATCAACAGTGGCGTCAATTCCATCAAAAGTGGTAACACCGTGAATATTCTGATGAAACTGGTTCGTCTCCAATCAGATTCCTACTAGGGATTAAGGCATCCGCACAACACGTCAAACGCCACCACTACGGGAACCGCAAGAAAATATGGTGTTGGTCCGGCAGCTATGGGTTTCTTCCCCGTTCTGTTCGTCGGTTGCAGTTTTTTTTTCGGTGGTTTGAATTATTATGCATCCATGGCTTCCGATGGAGAAAAACGGTTACGAACGGGAAAATGGGAAAGGTGGTTACCATCATGAAAAAGCATCTATGTTCACCGATTCCGCAGACCGTCACCGACCGAAGACCATCAGTGGCTTCTTCTGTTTTGTTGCACGAACCGCACGTTAGGTTGCGATGAACAGAGATCAGGTAACAATTATCAAACTCTCTATTTTTAAATTATGCTTATGTGTGCTTGAACTAACTAGATATTTAGTTGGGATTTTGTTCCTACAAGTGGAGTTTTAAATATAAATAGATAAAAACTTGGTATGAAAATCTCTAATAAATTGGATGGTATACCACAAAGTGAATAGAGTGGGCCTTCTGGTAAAGCCAAACTTAGTTTCCTAACTCATCTGTACACACATGGACATACCCCCGAGCGAACATTTCTTTACCTTTGGTTGACTACGTTTTCAAGCTTAGGTTTCACGCCTACAATATTAGTCATATAGAATACCCACAATTACACAATGGTTTGCTCGAAAGTAGGGCAGAAATGACGATATTCACTTATTGTTGTTTAATTTTTATTAATTTGTTTTATTTTCACTAATTAAAAACTCATTTATGAAGTAAGTAACTATTAATTTAAATCTCATAAAGCTACGTGGAGTAACTGACGATATTCCCTTATTGTTGTTTAATTTTTATTTATTTATTTTATTTTCACTAATTAAAAACTCATTTATGAAGTAAGTAACTATTAATTTAAATCTCATAAAGCTACGTGGAGTAACTGACGATATTCCCTTATTGTTGTTTAATTTTTATTTATTTATTTTATTTTCACTAATTAAAAACTCATTTATGAAGTAAGTAACTATTAATTTAAATCTCATAAAGCTACGTGGAGTAACTGACGATATTCCCTTATTGTTGTTTAATTTTTATTTATTTATTTTATTTTCACTAATTAAAAACTCATTTATGAGCTTAAAAAAAAAAATTAGGTTTACTTGTGACTTTAGATAATATGTTGATATGTTAATGACAGGCTGATTTTTTTTATGTGGCCTGGACTAAGCCTTCTCAAACTAAATCAAAATACATATGTCTACAATTGTATTATTTAAAATGTAACTTGTTAATTAACAACAATTGTATATTATAGCTATTTTACTTTGTTGTGATTAGCATATATGTATAGTAAGAAAATCTGATTTCACATATTGATCTCAAGCTAGTCTTTTTGACTTGTTAGATACTAAACAACCACGCTTATACAAATATTATTATGCTTTAGTGATTTGATAATTCAGTTTGTTACAATGTTACATAGTCAACATAATTAGGTGTAAGGTTATTTTTATATTTATTTGTTGTTGCTAAACAAATATTAATAAACATTAATGTAGTCATTAGAAAAATGTCTTCACACGAAAATGATGAAAACTAGCTATGAAACTAATTAGTGGACTTTAGCTTAAGTAAACTACTCTGATGTTAGTTACTTAAATTGATAGATAATAATTCATTTGAGTTAGTGTTGATGCTCATTTATACTGAATTTCACATGAATCCTAAATCAATGTTGAGAACCCGAAGTTCTCCCAAATGTATACAAAGTCCCGTTTGTTTTAATAATGATCTTTCAAGTTCAACCCAAACTTTAGTTCATCGCACTTGGCGTTTTTGACTAACATATAGCCTAGTTATGGAAAACCTTTTGAATAGTGCATGTTTTCCCTCTAAACAAAGGCTAAAACTATAATATTTCTCCTCCATGACGTATTCTAGACGTGTGAAGATACCCGATCGACATGTTTGACCACCAGAAGTTAGTCATTCTTTGAAAAGCTTGCTATAAATCTTCTCACCATGCTCCTGATGCAACAATATCGAAAATGTGATTTCACAAAACGCTCGGATGTAAATGTTATAATTTGTTAATGTCACCAGAGGAGCAAAGGATTATCGGCCACAATATAGGCCTTACGTGTGGATGATCATAAAAAAAAAACTGACATATATGGCCCAAACATATGCAAATCTAGAAGCTCCAGTAGAGCGATCACAAATTGAGGTGGCAAATGTCTGATACACATCACAACTAATACTGTTACAAACATAAGTAATATAATTTTTAGTTGTCTTGGTAGAGACGCTATTGATACTATTTCACGTGTTAATAGCATATTAAATGCTCCAGAAGAGCATCGATAATTTACCCGCTGATATCGAATTTTGTAATTCATAATGTATCATATTCTAATGTATACCGAAGAAATTTATTAAGTTTCCACTATGTTTGAATGAAAAGTCATCACCTTGGAATGGTGTAAAAGAAAATGTACTAAATATCTAAAATATATCATATAGCAAATATGGCCAGAAGACTATATTAGAAGTTACTAGAAATGATACTAATTTTTCACAATATTTCATTAAATCAAATATGGTGAGTAACCAGAAGTTACTAGAATATTTATACGTTCACCACATGGCATGACCAAATAGGTCATCAAGATAGCATCATGATAATGCTAAACAATCAAACATGCTAACCGGCACCTTAGCACCTCTAAGTAATCTAAAAACATTGCTCCCAAAATGCCTTATCATATGTCTAGTTTTTTTTTTGTGGCAAATAATTTTTTATGCCCTTCCAAACAATAAACTCCTACAAACAATCCATCTTATATGGGACCATTGAAATGTACAGCTGTGTGGATTGTGGCATTCATACATGGTTACATGGACCATTGTTGGGCACAATGTGAAATATAGTGAGAGGCATACGTAGTCGAGACGGAATTCGTCGATTGATTATATCAATTCAAAACCAACTGCTTATCACAAATACTCCCTATTACAACTGGTCTCCTGAAGAGAACCAAGTTTCCATTTTTTATATATTTTGTTGTGCAGCCTTTGTACCAATAGCACCACCATAACATATAAAAGGGGATATGTACATCGTATTCCCAGTCTTAGGGGGAGACAAGAAAATGAAAAACTAGAAAATGAAAGACTGGTAACATAAAAATAAAATAAAAAATAATGCATCATATTATATATCGACCCCTGAAGTGGTCAATGCAAATCTGAAGTCCAAAAGAAAGAGCGTGTATTTGCAAATAATAACAAATGAAATACAAGATGCATTCACTAACACAAATAAGGTGACAAAGTCACATATACCAGCTTAAACTTATCTGCTCGAATGGAAGTACTCACAAAATGATTATCATGTTAAAAAAAAATTGTGAGAGATAAATCGGTTCCAAAAAAAAAAGATAAAACCCACAAACACAAAAAGAGCAAAGTAACGCAGTTGGTGTAACCCCAAAAGAGGTGGCACATAAAACACCATAAGTGGTTGCATACAAAACCCCAGAAGTGGTTGCATACTAAACCTTAAAGAAGGTTGTCAAAACCCCAAAAGAGGCTAATGGAGTTCTAAAAGAAACTCTAGTACCAAACAAATATGAGATCGCGATTAATTATGTACAAAATAAGTACAATATGGAACCGTAATGAAACACGTGTAAAATGATATATTTGATTATGCTATAGCAGTAGATGTAATCGATGAAAAAAAAAGATTACGTATATAGAAAGTGTGCAAGAGTGTACGCACACAAATAGCCAAAATGGCTACATGACTTAAGGATTGAACTAAATTTGCTCGACAAACTAAACGTTTTCGAACCAGCAGTTCGAACACCCATAGACGTCAAACCAGTAGGTTATAAATGGGTGTCTTTAAATAAAAGGAAACGTAAATAATGAGTTTTTGCGATGTAAGGCACGCATTTTAACATAAAGATTTTTCCCAAATCCCCGCAGTTGATTACGAGGAAACGTATACCCCTGTAGTGGATGCGATAATCTTTAGATGTTTAAGCGGCCTCGCAATTTCAGAATGACTTCAGATAAAACAACTTATGGATGTCATCACCGTATACATGTACGAGACAATTGCAAATGACATCTGCATGAAAACCCCTGAAGGATTAAAAATGCTCAAAGCATTATGAAACAATAACCCCATATGTGTTATATTTATGAATCTTAAAGGAAACTACTCGTATGTGGTACAGTCGGCTATACTCTGAAAAGAGAGGTATAATTTTGATAAAATGAGCTACATCTATTTAACAAGATTTCACTCTTATAGTGATAATGTGAACATCATTGAGAGAGAACTCTCAAACTAAAGAGGAAAATTTTGAATGACCTTTACAAAGTGTAGTTATTCTCGACCTGTAGTTCGAGTAAATATGTACTATTTTTGCTCATCAATCTGACTACATCTAGAAGATGTTATATAGAAAAAGCTCATTCGTTGAGTACATGAACGATTGTCTGATCGCTTGACATAGAAAAAATATTCTTATCAACCCCAAGAAAAGGATGTTGAACTACTTAGTTAAGAAGTACCATACTTAATTGAGATCAGAGCATTGACGTATCTTACAAACAAGACGACATCTGATATTACGTTCTTGCAAGATGTATTGGTAAGATTACAGTTCTAATATCAAATGTTGCACTCTTTTTCCCTTCACTAAGTTTTTCCCAGTGGGTTTTCTTGGTAAGGTTTTTGACGAGACAACATAACTGATCCAGTAGTATCAGTTTATCTTATAGGTCCCGAAGTACTAATTTAACATCATCATAAATCATGTTGTTAATTATGTATAATGCGTAGTGCACTCTTTTCCCTTAGCTACGGTTTTGTCCCATTGGGTTTTCCTGGCATGGTTTTTAACGAGGCAGAATTATAAAGCGCATTAAATAATTATTTGACATATTTACAAACTCGAGACACGAGATAGTTCCACAAGAACAATATGGCGTCCACCGTGGGGCATATTAGACTCGCATAGAGTTCGATCTCAATCCTACTGGTTTGACATATTTCAGGTATTGATGTTCGCCCGTTTCATATTGTGTAGACACAAAGATAGAGAGATAGGGGTCGGGTGACCATTAAAAGAAACAAGTTAGTTGACCGTTCATAACATACTATGAAAATGCCAATGGCATTTTATACTATAAATTATTCAATATCTTTTTGTATGTATCATTAATATTTATATAATATTATTATACAGCTGTATGCCTTTTATGTATGCCTTTTATCTTTGCAATTAAGAGAGAGAAAAGAAAGACTAATTATTAATTTCCAACCATTGTTCATCTTCACCTCTCTCATCACCAAAAACCCAAAATTGGTATCATATTACTGCTGAAAATCTAGTGGGTCTCTTTCTCTTCAACAACGTTTGAGAAATAGAAGAACAAGAAGTGGTTGTGGTTCCATCAACGTTACAAGTTCTAATAAGCCACTGACCGGCGGCGGCGGTTTTTGACGGCGAAATTTTGAACGGATACGACGGAGATGAGGAACAAGAGGATGGGGAGAAGTTTGAACTGAGGCGGCGACGGTTACATCGGCAACGGCGGCGGTGCACGTGACCTCCGGCAACTCTCCGGAATAATATCCACACTCTTCCGCGACACCGAAACAACCTCTCTATCTCCGCAAACAAAACTGCTGTGTCTCCGGCGATCAACGGTGAGGGGTCTCCGGTAAGGGTTTACCATATGGTGGCAGTAACCACCGGACATATAGGGTAACAATATGTATAGAGTGTTTATGTATGATTTAGTATAAACAAATGATAGAAAACACACTTTATTGTGCTCTGGACTAATATATGCTATCTAATAAGAAACAAGTATATCATCCAAATAAAATAAACAGGAGATTTAAGGCCGTTACATACCTGAATGGATGAATCTGGAATAAAAAAAAAACCGAACGTATGATAAAAAAATGGCGTCAAGGACAGCAACCAGCCAACCACCAAATTAGAGAATGTGGGATCTTCAACAATCAAAGAAGTATAGAGCGTTCGTGCTGATAACGTGATAAGAAACTAATAGGAAATTGAATTGTAAATTTTGGAAACAGTCCTCATTTCATCATTCCATACAATAATATACATTCATGTGTAACTGATACAATAATATACATTCATGTGTAACTGATGAAACGGTTATGGTGGGAGTTATGTATATGGGGAGTTACGTATATGAGTATATCTGATTTTATAACAAATTATTATTTTTCTAAAAGGTGTATTTAAGTTGTCCCAAACTATCTATACACACTTGTGTAGATAGCCACACCCAAAAAGGTGTTTTTTGTCCTATATACATACCCTGCAGTGTCGAGCTGTGGCCAAGGCGCGACGTTTTTGTCCGTTCAACCAGACGGGTGTTTGACGGGTCTGTTGACCAGACCAAAACGCCGAGCTTTGGCCGTGTTAACCTGACAAAAGACTGACCTGGTTGACAGGACGAAAACGCGACCAAAGCTCGGCGTTTTGGTCCGGTCAACAGACCCGTCAGATACCCGTCAGTCTTTGTCTGATTAACCGGACCAAAACGCCGCGCTTTAGCCACAGCTCAACACTGCAGGGTGTTATATAGAACAAAAAACATCATTTTGGTGTCACAATAGGCAAATGAGTGTGTGAATAGGTACCCCTTAACTTATATGCAAAAGGAATATTTTTACTTTGGCTTTTAAGTAAGCACACTTAATTTAGGGAGGCAAAACAGCGCAGCCGCAAAGTCCGTAATCTACGGCCCAGATCTTTTCTTTGATTGGCCTTCCAAAACTGATTGGTTTGATACATCCCCACGTGTTTGTACCCAATCAAGTTCCACTTTATCATTTTCATTCTCCGTTTTGCCTTCCATAATAATGTAATATATATCAATTTTGCAATCGGTTGGGATATAATAGAAAACTTATTTGGTGGGGAAGAATATGATAGTAAGTAATCTTGTGTATCTATTTAGTAATTAAGGGTTAACATTAGATAAGTGAAATTGAACCAAAAAAGAAAAAAAAAAAGAGCTGCGTGAGTTTGTGTACGGTATTTTAGTCAATCGAAAACAATAGTTTCTTTATACTCCAATTTCCCCAATTTTTTAAACGTTAATAACTATTTCATACGACATTATTTTTTTTTTATAAAATTGCACCATAAGAACGAGCGTTTTTTTATTTTTAAAACGAGTATACTATTGTTATACTTTTGAAAAAAAATTAAAAACTCAGATTCGTAAAATGCAATGAAACCTAAAATAAAGATTTTGCAGTTGCAGGTTCTAAAACGCAGTGGGTTTTAACATGGTCATGTTTTTGTTCCAACATTTTGCACTCTAGGTCCATAAAACGTACACTCTAGGCCTAAAACGTAATAAGGTTTAATTTCTATTTAACATAGTCATGTTTCTTTGCATGAGTTTTAACATAATCATGTTTTTGTTCCAACATGATCATGTTTCTATTTTAGCAAAATCATGTTTTTTAACAGAACTTACCTCACCTCAACGCAATTGGGGTTCACATGACCATGTTTCTGTTTTAACATGATCATGTTTTATTTTTCAGCATGATCATGCTTCTGTTATGCATGATCATATTCTTTCAGTTTCTAGAATGTATTGCATGTCTAAAACGCAACGCAGGTTTCACATCATGAATATGTTTCTGTTTTAATATGATCATGTTAATTACCTCACTTTCCTTTACAGGTCTAAAATGCAATGGTAGGCTTTCACAACAACATGATCATGTTTTGTTTTAACATGATCATGTTAGTTTAGTGTACCTCACATTCCAGTTTCAAGTTTCAACATGATCATGCTTCTGTTAAATATGATCATGTTCTTTCAGTATGCAGGTCTAAAACGCAATGGGTCCAGTTTCAAGTTTCAACAAGATCATGCTTTTGTTAAACATGATCATGTTCTTTTAGTCAGCAGGTCTAAAACGCAAGGGTGGTTTCACAACATGATCATGTTTCTGTTTTAACATGATCATGTCAGTTTAGTTCCCATACACTCAAAGTTTGAAATGCAATGGGCTAAAAACACAAAAAAAAAAAAATGTTTTTTCATTAACACAATGGATTAAAAGCATAAAACAATTTTTTTTTGTGTTATAAAACGCAATTTATTAAAAACACAAAGAAATGTTTTGTTTCTAAACGTAATAATAAAAAAAACACAAAGAAATATCATTTTTCTAAAAGGCAATAAGCTAAAAACACAAAGAAATGTCTTTTTTTTCTAAAACGCAATGGACTAATAACAAAGAAATGTGTTGTTTCTAAAACGCAATGGACTAAAAACACAAAAAAATGTGTTTTTCATTCTTCTATAAAACGTAATGACTTAATTCAAAAACCCAGATCGTAAAACGAAATTAAAAAACTTCTTACACAGATCGAAGCCGATTTCTTCAACGATTGACAAAATTTGAATGTTAGAAACACTTATCAACGATCAAATCGAACGAATCGAGTGATTCACTTCAAAATCACGGGAAAAAAATATGAGAAATTGTATGAAATTAAAATGGGTGTATTTAAAAAAAGTTGAAGAACACGTTGATTGAGTCTTTGAATCACTGATTGATGATGAAAATCGTACTATGATGTAGTGATTATTGAATGAAAGTGAAGAAAAAGTTGAAGATGGTGGGTTTTTGAAAACGATGGGTTTTGAAGTTGCAGAGAAAGACGAAGGGAGAAGATGAGATAAGATTGATTAAAATACTTTTTCCTTTTATTTTTCAATTTTGTCACATGTCACAACCCCATTGCTTCTCATCTTTTTTAGCCAACCTACACTTCCTATTTGACCATCTCCCATAATAGGTCCTGGGTTCGATTTCCACAAGGGGTTTTTTTTTTTTTCATATTTATTGGGTTTTCTTCTAAATTGGTATATAGACATTATGTCTAGTGGAGATGGATATGATCAGGTGATTCCGTTGGTGGTACGATGATACTCCAGTGGTCCGTCAGTGATCCAAATTACCGTTCAAAAAAAAAAAACAATAACTTATACACTCATTACTCTATTTTATTTACAAAAATTCCTTACATACGTTTTACGAATTTATAATTAACTCTATCTTATTAACGACGGGCCAGTTGATAGCCCAACATAACCCGTCTTGGGTTGTTACCGTCTGGGCCCAATTGGCAAGCCCATGGCTTACAACCTTTCTTAATAAAGATCTCACATACTTGAAATGAGCGGGAAACAAAGGAAGGGAATCCAAGAATGCTGCAAGGCATTAAATGTCTGATTGATAAGGAGAAAGAAGTCGCCGGAAACCTTATACAACTGAGCTGGCCTCATTAATTGAAGCCCCTGATCCAACCGTTGGGGCTCAGACACGTGTCTGAGTCCCCCAAAGGCGGCAGAATGCCGTTAGATCGTCCATGCATCATTTACCGAGAAAGATAAGCAATTTCCTTTATATAAGGAAGGTAAGCAAATATCCGAAGGAACAAGGTAACTCTCACTAAATGCTATATGCTCTCATTTATTCCGACCATCATACATTCTCATTTAATTCCGACATAATAACTCATTTATCAGAATCCACACAAAGGAGGATATTCCGGCGATCATACTCGTCGGAATAAGATTCTCATTTATCTCCGGCAAGTTAATTATTCTCACGCCGGAGCTTGGTCACGGACACCCCCCCCCCCCCGGGTCCTTCGTGACGAGGCTAACGGTTTTCTCTTTTGTAGGAGACGGAAACAGGGATATCACAACGTCAGCGAGATCCTTTAGACGTTATCGGTGACCTGAGGACTCACACTTATTAACTTATTAAAATTTAATGTAATTAATTAGCAAAAATAGTGCGGATTCAAATGTTGTGATTGATTAAAGGTTGATGACAGAAAAATTAACAAGAAAATATGATTAAAGAGTTAATTTGTAAAAAAATGCTATAGAACTTTTCTGATTTTATTTTTGCAAAAAGAAGAGTGAAATAATATTTTGATTGATTGATATGATTAAAAAAGTTGATTGAAGTTTATAATTTTACTTTATTGTTCCAAAAATAGACATATTGATAGACACTTCATCACTATGGTAATGTGTTTCCACGAATAAAAAAAAACATTTATAACATTTTCAATAATAAATACAACTACATTACAAAATTTACACACATATATATATATATATATATATATATATTTGTTAAAAGTAACCCATGGCAGTGGTCCAATGGTAAAGGTGCACACCCTGTCACTCAAGAAGTGTTGGATTCAAGCCTCAAATTAGGCGTTCAACGCATTTAGATTGGACTAAAGTAAGATCAAATTAGGGACGTTAAAAAACGTATGATTATAAGAAATTTGACCGTATAAATACGATTAAGAAAGCAATGATTTATTACCTAAAAACGGATAATCAGAATTAACTTTAAAAAAACTTAATTTTTTTAACATAAATGTATAATTTTCTTTTTGTCCATTTTCATGATTAAAACCCATCCCTTAAAAGTTGATGTCTCCACTCTCTCGTCTCCTTTTTCCCTCATAAAACACACATTTTTGTTTCATTTCCACAACAAAAACCAAACCCAATTAAACTAAAAACTGCTTCAAATTATATTGAATTTTCAGTATTTTCTTACTTTGATGATGATCACTCAACAGCTAAAGTTGAAGTGTGAAGTTGAAGATTGCAAATGGATATTAAATCTACTTGAAAGCAAGTTTTTTGGGTCATGTATCGATCACTGGAACATGAGGAAAAATGAAAAGAATATGTTTTGCATTGATTGTAATCTATGTTTTTGTAAACATTGTGTTACTGGTTTCAAACTGTGTAACCGCCACCACCGTCGTCTTCAAATTTGCCGATATGTTTACCATGATGTTGTTCGTCTTCAAGATATTCAAAAACATCTTGATTGCTCCAATATTCAAGTAAGTTTTTCTTTATCAATGAATTTGTATATTAATATTAGTATTTTTTATGTTTTTTTTATATTAAAGTTAATTTATGATGATGAATATGAACATGGATACAACTATACATGATGAACTTGAATTGTAACCTTTTGGTTATTATAGTTGAATTTCTTAATCCATTTAAGTTTAATGTTATTTTAGTTGTCTTAATCTTAGGTTGATGAATTAGGTTAATTTCTCTTTCTATAATTTTGTATTTTTTTGTATATTGATTGAATTGATGTATCTGAATAGTTCTTCAATAATGTTGATTGATTGGTTTTATTTATATATTAAATTGTTAAGTTTCAAGCATATGGAAATTGTTAAGGTTTATGATTGATTCAAATTAGCTAGTTGATTACAAATTTTATTTCATTTTTTTTATCCGCGAATGTTTTCTATTCCTACTTTTAAATTACACTAAATTAATATTAATCCTAGACGAATTCATGGCTAATTTTATCACAATTATATAGACTTGCTAAAGCTAATGCAGTTATGCAAATACAAATTATCTTCTCTTTTTTAATAAACTTTCTTCTCTTTTTAAATTTGAATGGTAATTCATTTCTTTTCGAGTTGAACTTACTTAATCTATATTCGGTACATAGACATACAAAATTAATGGCGAAAAGGCGGTGCATTTGAATCCACGGCCTCAACATAAGGACTCGAGACCATCAAAATCAAAAATTTATGGCACTTATTGTGAAGCTTGTGGAAGGCATATTCAAGAGGTCCCAAACCGCTTTTGTTCTATTGCTTGCAAGGTGTGTGTGTATACATATATATGTTTCGATCGAAAACACTATGTTTAAGTTATTCTTCATAAGTTACAATATCCAAATATTTTCAGGTATCGATAATAGTTGTGGAAGATTTAAAAACACAAGAACAACACAAAATGGTGTCATATTCTTTTTGTAAGGAACCTTATAATGACTTTGAAGGCCTTGCTATTGAAAATGAATCATCATTCTCTTCATCAATTGACTCGGTTGAAGAAAATATTCAAAGAAGCCCTTGGTTAACTTCAAGTTTAAAGGCCAAAAAGAGTGTAGCTCATAAGAGAAAGGGTGTTCCACAAAGAGCTCCACTACGTTGATATATATTATATATACATATATATATATACCTTCTTTGATTTCTACATGATAATATTTTTCTTTCCCAGAAAACTACAAGAAAAGGTTACATTATATCAATTATATGGAATTTTTGGTTTTATTTATTTATATTTAAAGATCTACTTGTATAAAACAATTATTGTTAATATGAAAAGATGAAAATTTTGCTTTTAAAACCATCTTTTTTCTAGGGATCGATGTATAATTAGTTGGCGTAGGAACCCCACAAATCTAAACTTTGATTTTGTGTTGGAAAAATAGTCTTAGATTGTGGGGGTGTGGGGCATGGGTTGGGGCGGCGGTTTGGGTTTAACGCCGGCTGCTCCATCCTAGGCAAGCGATGGGCATGGTGTTGCCTTTTTGTCGTGGGGATTGAGCCTGGCATGGGCCCGGGGGGGGGGGGGGGTGACACGGCTGGCTTAGTTGGCTGGTTCGATCTAGCCGTTGGGGGTAGCCGTTGCCAAACAAAAAAAAAATCCACATGGCTGGTCACGCCAAGCTAAGCCACGCCACACCCATAGTTTTTGAGTATTACCTTGTGGATCCCACTCTCGCCACGTGTAGAGCAATGCCCCCAACTCAAGCCCCTCCATACCCCATAGTCGTATATGCTATGTTAATTATCACATAAATTAATATATATCACAACCAATTAAAAGATGAATTGAAGTACAAAAATATATAGAGAACATGAAGACAACTTGGTTTATTTGATAATTGAAATAATCAAGCAAATATGCCGGATTACGACATTACGTCCAAGATTGAAGTGTGCGTGTGTGTTTTTAATGGCGAACACACACAACCCCTAAAACCTAAAATCCACCTATTTAGATTTGAATCCACACCACTTTAATAGAGGGATAAACACCTGATGCCGAATTTCATTCTTTTTGATTGCAAAACAAAGAACTTCACCGGAACTATCAAGATTCATTTTGCAATGTCTAATTATAGCAATTCATATTAGGCCACCTAGTTGGCATCTGTTAAAACTTGTTAAACCACTCCTGAAGGGTGTTAAGAGGCATTAAAAGCTTCACATGTTAAGAAGTTAACTAGGAGAGAGAGGGAGGGAATCAAGTATTGCAATATTTGCACACACACAACAACATGCTATATATATATGTGTGTGTGTGTGTGTGTATTTTAATTAATTTTAAGGGGCGTTAATGGGGTTAAACCATTTCCTTAGTGCGCGGTGAAATGAAAGAGAGTCAAATAAGTGATGTGGTGCCTACGTGTAGTTAAGGGGCATGAAAGTATACCCCATAGCCTTAGAGTTAATAACTTGTTCCTTAAGCTTGCATAACCGATGCGTAGCACCAATGGCAAAGGTAAAACCTTTAAACGCCTAAGTTCGGAAGAAGAATGTCTTAAGTTCAAGTCTCATAAACAACAGGTAATAAAAGAAATTATACATATATTAAAAAAACAAAGCTAATGAATAGTAATGTGTGCCTCAGCTGCCGTTTTTGAGTTCATCTTATATAGAACAAACTTCAACTAATCAAACAAAACTTAACTTGTTTGTCTTAAAAAACGATGCGTAGGGATGAGTATTATAGTGAATCAACTTACATGTCAGCGTTTATCTTTCATTATTATAGTGAATCAACTTACATAATGTTTACATAAAGAGTGTCAATTTTCATACACTTCCCAAGAGAAAATCTTATAAGTTAACTAACACCCAAACTACTCATGACTAAGGATGAGTATTTGGTATCAAATCTTGATCCCATCTCGATCCCGATTTTGAAAATATCGTATCGAATTTTTTCGGTACCGGAAACGGCATCCGCTTTTTGGCATTTTCGGTATCGGCATTTTCGGGATCGGTACCGGTTCGATACGGTACCGGTAAAATACCGAATTTTACTTTCAAATACCGCTACCATACCGATACCGTACCGACATATTTCGGTATCGGTATCGGTACCCAGTTTTGACGAAATTCAGGATCGGGATTTGCTCATCCCTACTCATGACTTAGTGGTCTAGTTGTATGGTGTTTACCTACCATAAAAGTAACATGCGTTCAAATCCTACAAGTAAAATGTTAAATGATATTTAAGTGTAAAAGATGATCTTAAAAATGACTAGCTCCTTAGACCACCCGTAGTAGGGTTTTTTTTTTGGCGTTTTCCCCCCAAAAAAAAAAGCACCCAACGCCTTTAAACCGCCCCTGGGCGTTTTTTCCAAAAAATAAAATACCCGAAGCGTGCTTTATAAAACGCCAATGTCGCACAGCTTCACAATCTTTGGCCAATAGCATTTTTATGGTTTTTATTTTTATTTAATTCTCCTATGTAATTCTATTAGAATATATAATGTCCCACAAGATTTCAAGCCCCGCTACACCCTTTTAACATAATGCCCCACAATGTCCACATGCTGATTGAACCGCCACATAACGCAAAGCGCCCAAAGATGAGGACATTATCTTTCTCTACCACTATACATGATCTTAGATGTTTTAAACAAGCAACACAAAACAATATTTTATTACTTGTAAGAAGAAAAAACAAATTTTTTTAATATAAAACTCAGGTGCTTCTTGTTTCCGATTTAGGTTCTTTAAAGATAATATGATATCAGAATTATTATCAAGACATCATTTGTGTGACATTATTTTGTGTATGATATTTTTCTGAAATAAATAAAAAAGTAATAGTAAGTAAAAGAAACAAGTGTGAAGGGGGAACAGAATATGACGGCATAGTTACCGCGTGTCTCATGCAAATCTTTGTCGGGTCGCTAATGGCGTCTAATTTTGTCTTTGTTAACTTTTTATGGAATAATAAATATAAAAAGTCATTGTTTCTTTATATGTTAGTAAATATATATCTCAATATAAAAGCTTAATATCTTTACCAAATTGTTAATACAACTCATTATTATAAGATCGTGGGGTGTGAGCTTGGGTTTGGGTTTGGGGCGTGGGAACCAAACCAACGCCGTTTTAGTCACACCGGGCCATGTTGGGTACCGGCGTTGCCCATCTGGAATGGCTATGAAGCCTGGCATGGGGCGGGTTGGGGAGCTGATGTGGATGGCTGAGTTCATATGACCGTTGGACTAGCCGTTGGCCAACGGCTATTTTATTAAAAAAAACAATTTTTAACTTTTATTCTATATAAATCAACCAATTCTTACTAAATTTTACTATCAAAATATTCAAAAACCACCTCCCATCACCCGAAAAAATTTATACAATGAATTCTTCAAGTTCAAGCGATTCGTCAGATAGTTATGATTCGTCATTCTCATCGAACGACGGGGTGGAAATATTATTATCAACAGTGGCAACGCTCCTGAAAGCTATCGTTAAAGATTCAGAAGAAGGGACTTCTCAACCCCAACCCAAACGGGGGAAATATATCGTTCGTGAACGCGAAACCGCTAACAATTTGCTTGTAAGTGATTATTTGTCACCCGAACCAACGTATGATGCATGAATGTTTAGGCGTCGTTTTCGTATGAGTAAAAATTTATTTTTAAGAATATCAAAGGATTTAGTGGATAATTACAATTTTTTTCCGACAAAGACCCGATGCATGTGGTAATTTACGATTTACCACGTGGCAAAAGGTTACGGCCGCCCTAAGACAACTGAATTACGGGAATAGTTCCGACATAATGGACGAGTATTTAAAAATGTCGGGACGGGTGGCTAGGGAAAGTCTTCACAATTTTTGTGCTTATATCATTGAACTATATATGAAAATATATTTGAGAAAACCGACCTTTAGTGATATGCAACAACTTTTATAACATCACGCTGAATATCATGGTCTCCCCGGGATGATAGGTAGTTTAGACTGTATGAAATGGGAGTAGGAACTTTGTCTAACTGCATGGCAAGGCTCTCACACAAGCAAATATCATGGAATGTTGGCTATGATGTTTGAAGCTGTTGCATCACAAGATCTTTGGATATGGCATGCATTCTTTGGTATGCCAGGTTCACATAACGATATGAACATTATTCATCACGTGCACCTTTTCAATGATCTGATAAATGGTGTTGGACCTAAAGGAACATTTTTTGTAAATGATGTTGAATACATTCATGGGTACTATCTTATTGATGAAATTTACCCTGAGTGGGTAATTTTTGTGAAATCTTTTTCAAGGGATGGAACCCTAGATCCTAAAAGAGTAAAGTTTAACAAAGTTCAGATGGCGAAATGCAAAGACATCGAGCGAGCATTTGGTGTTTTGAAGAAAAGGTGGCGCATTTTGAGCACGCCTCGTCGATTGTATCAAACAGATCAAATAAGAAACGTGATGTACGCGTGCATCATTCTACACAACATGATTTTAGAGGATGAAGGTCGGGCAATAGTTGAATATTATCCCGAGGAGATCCAATCAAATAACGAAGACATTGGTGACGAACAGAGAAAGCAAAACCAAAATATAATCGAGTCACGGCAAATAAATGCAAATCTTCGAGCTGATTTGGTACAACATGTTTCAACACTTCCTAGATTTTACAATGTTGAAGACGAAGATAAAGATAAAGAAAAAGACGACTGGTTTTTTTTTTTTTTTGTCATTTAATGTACTTTTTTGTTGTAGTTATTTAATATTAATTAAACAGGTGTTTTTAAAATTAATATATTAAATTCTATGATTAAAAAAAATAGTTGCCAAATGTCAATCCACGTCAGCTAGCCCACGCCCCCTCCACACCCCACTTTTTTTTAGATGGCCTGATGAAGCCAATCTTCGCCACATGTCAACCCAAGCACCAAACCTAAGCCCCACACCCAAGGGCCTAAGTTTGAGTAGATTAAAAGTTTTCTTATGTAACTCTTGGTATCTGTCGAATACCCAAACCACGGCTGACGTTCGATGGATTTTCGCTGACGTCAAGATATCCCGGCCTTCGTTGCTACAAAAAAATAAACCATTAGCCTCGTCACGGAGGGCCCCGGGAGGGGGATCCGTGACCAAGCTCCGGCGTGAGGATAAGTAAACTTGCAGGAGAGTTCGAGGAGTTTATTCCGATGAGTGTGATCACCTGAATGTTTCCTCTAAGGTGTGAATCTAATAAATGTGTGTGTGATTAATGTATAAGAATATCGGTCGGAATAAATGAGGGAGGAGTAAATGAGAGAGCCTTAAATGTGATACCTTGAGTCCCCTGTGATCACCGCTCCTTGCTCTTATATAACCATCAAGCCTTATTTCCCATGTGAGATATTTTAGTGAGATGATCCGACGGATTTCGAGAGTCTTCGGGGGGCTCAGACACGTGTCTGACCCCCAACGGTAAGATGGCAGCCTCATTAAATGATTTCCGGCTAGGAAGTACAATGCCAGCCGAGATCCTTTTCTTATCAGGCATTAAATGTGCATGTGTTCTCTGAATCCTCGTTTCCCGCTTATTTCCTAAAGAGAAAACCTTAATGGGCAAGATACACTGCTTTTGGGCCTTGTTTGTTGGGCCCGCATGAAGACAGCCCAAAGCGGGTAAATGAGATTTTCCATTGGCCAGTCGTCAAGTCATCTTTAGTCCCTGGTTATGAGACCCGAGGCTCATGATCCGGGGCTGAATTATAGCTGTACAAGAAGGAAGTTAATTTTCTTGGGCTACAAATGTGGGCCCGCTTCTGACTAACTATTAATTACCCTTTCTTCTCACTAGGACCATCATTTCGCCGAATACTAGTGGCGGGGGTTAATCCCCTAAATACACGTGCACCTTTTTTAAATTTCGAAGGGACGGGTGATGTGACGGTTTTCTGTGTGGCAGTTATTTTCTTTAAATACCCCCATTATCTGTCAAACTTCCTCTCAATTCCTTCTGGTTCCTTCTTTCTTTCCGTCATACTTCTCCGATCATCATCTCTCTTTTAACCATGAGACGTACCGGACGTTCCGCAATTCGATCAGTCTTGACAGCGAAGGACTTGAAGTCCTTTGTCGAGACTTACAATATTCCTGAGCCTTTCTCTCCCACCTTGCCGGGTCCTAATGAACCGGCTGAGTGCACCCCTGATAGGATTGTTCTTTACACTTTGGCTTTTTCCTCCTGTGGAGTCCGGTACCCCCTTTCTCCTTTCAAGATAGCCCTGTTGCGGCACTTCGGTGTTCATTTCTCTCAACTGCACCCTCAAGGGCTTATGAGGGTGGTACATTTCGAGTTATCTTGTGCGGCTGTCTCCGGCGAGCCATCTGTCCCCTTGTTCTGCATGTTTTATAAACTGATCTCTGATGGGGATTGGTTTACCTTTGCCAAACGACAGAATAATGTGTCAAAACCCTGTTATACCTTTATGCCAACCTCCACTTACCCTAAAGAATGGAAGAGTAGGTTCATTTTTGTTTCTGCTGCCATGATACCGGAGTCGCCACCACCGAAGGATACCGAGGCTGCTATTGAAGACAACATCCCTATTTTATCTGCTGACGAGATTGTCCAATGGAAGCGCATGTAGGAAAATCCGACGAGGGCTTTCACTTTTCCTGAGGGGACTCTGGCAATGGGGGATTGAGCCCTTCTTATTCGGTTCGTCCCAAAGCTTTTTTCGGTAAAAAAAGGTATCTTTTTGCCCTGGATTTGCTGTTATCTGTTTTTGCTCCTTGGGATTTGTGCAGTCATCTTTAGTGTTTTTTCTTGTGCAGAGTTGACTTTGTGGAGACTGCTCCAAGGGGATTCCAAGGATGTTAAGTTTGTGGTTGGTGATGAGGTTGATTCGGGTTTGAACCGGAGTACTAGGATGCAGGTTGCCAGAGGGTCTGTTCAGGCTGGGGGCTCCGCTATTGTGGAAGGAGGTGAGGGGACTTCATCTGATGGGGAGGAGAGTTCCCCTGATCCCCTTCCAGTTAAGAAATCTAGTCATGACGATGATGAAGATCTGGAGATTCGTTTGGTTCGTAAGAGGAAGGCTGTAAGCCCTAAACCAGCCCCTGCTCCCCGTGACATCCGACAAAGGCTCCGGAGTGCTAGCGGACAGAAACCCCCTCCTTCAACAAAGGCTGCTTCTGAACTTCCCCCTGTCGGAGTTAAGGGTTCCTTGTCTAAGCACCTGCGGTCTTCCAGCCTTGTGAGTGCACCCATGTTGGTTAGTTTTATTTTCTCTTTTACCTGTTGTCTTACATTCGTTTTGCTTTGGGGAGGTTTTTGATGTTCTTTTTTCTTTCCTTGTCTGAGTAGGGAAGTTCTCATGATCCAATAGAGATTCCTACTAGCCCTTCCTCTTCCCGTGTTCGGGACAAGACTCCAAAAGTAAGCATTGCCCGCATTGCCTCAGCTTTTGAGGTTTCTCCTCATCATGCTACTGGGACCAGTAAACCATCCCAATTTGAGAGGTTTGCTCATCGATCCCCTTTGGCTCCCCTGTTTGCTGATGCCCTCCCTTTTACCTATGTTCCTAAGTGGAAAATAACTCATTCTTCGGTGATAGGGACTCCTGAAACTGCCAGGGATTTTTTGAATCATGCTGTTCCTCCCTCCCATAGGTTCATGAATTCTGCCTTGAGGGATGACCTCTTTGAGGATCAGTAGAGCATGTCACTTTGTGAGGGCATTTTCTGGGGCGCTGGCATGCTGCAGCGGGTTGATGATTTGAGGAAGGAGAATGAAGGACTCAAGGATGAACTTAAGACTTCCCAATCTGTTGCAGCTGAACTTCGATGTCAAGTAGTTGAGGCTGGACGAAAACTGCAAGAGGATAAGGTATATATCTTTTCTCCCTTCTCCCCTCCCCCCTTTTTTGTGTTGTTTTCCCACTGCTTTTGGATTCTTTATGATGTCTTTTGTTCAGGGGGCTGGAGCTATGCTGGAGCGGAGGGAACGAGCCTGGGAGAGGGAGATGGCAGCTTTGGTGGGAGAGAAAGAAGAGCTAGTCGCTGAGCTGAAGCATCATAAGGAGCTAGATTCTGTTTCTCAGAAAGATCTGGAGGCGATGTATGCTGAATATGGGATGGCATCCGATGATAACCAGGGGTTGGCTAAGGAGAAACATTGGTTGATTACTGAAGGTTCGGAGCCTTTCTTACTGCTGTCTCTCAGTCGGAGGAGTTTAAAAGTGGCCTGGAGGAGGTGTATAGGGCGTACCGGGATGTTGGCTATCAGGCTGGGCTGAAGGATGGGTATATTTACTATGCTCAGGGTCTGGGCAGGAAAGAGACTCCGCTTTACAATTCCAAAGCCAAGAAGCGGCTGTCTAAGCTAGACGAGGAGTTTGGGGGTAAGACCCCGGTCATTCTCAAGAAGATCCTGGAGCATCCCATGATATCAATAGATGAATTCAAAGCCCTGTTTTCATCAACTGGTCCATCGTCTCCGAAGTCTTTGTCTGGGGGTGACCCCCAGTGATTTCTGAATATTAACCTCTTTCGATATGGTTGTAATCCGGATAATTACTTACCCTTGGATTCGTTAATATTTTTTGGTGTTTGGAAGGAGAACCTTTGTGTAGGGGTTCTCCTAAGTACTTAATCATATAACCTATGACTGTATGTTGCTATCTTGTTCTTTTGCTTGTTTTCTGTTGCGTTTTTTCATGTTGCAGGGGCCTTTGCCAGGGATCAGGTCGGCACTTTCCTGAAGACTTTTGGGCTGTTTGCGAGAAACCGTGTTTTAGTCTGTTTGTTATGCTTGTTGGCTTGTATGTTAGTTGCTTTTGCCAAAGTCAGTAAGGCTTCCCATTGTACATTCATTTTGCAAATGAATAAAGAAAGACTTCTTTTTGTAGTTTGTTTACAGAAGTGTGTTGTGCTTATGGTTTGTTTGATAAACTAGGATTTTCTGTTCGAGGCCAATCACTGGACAAGTTTATAATATGAGATTATGTTTTTGGTTCGTTTGTCCGTTTCCTCCGGGTTAGCTAGACCCTATTATGCCCCACAGCCGGGCGATTGGTATGTTTGGTATACCTTGTGCACATGTGATTGTTTATTATTAGGCTTATAGTTCTACTAGGCACGCCTGCCTTGATATAACACCTGTCATTTTGTCAAAAGGGGGCAAGTGAGTTGCCTATTTGTCATTCATTTCTTGGGGACCAAGTTTCCCCAGTACAAGTTTTTACAAAAAAGTTTTATCTTGGGGGTAAGCCCCTGACTATCAGTTAGTCATTACAAAAGTGGCTCCCTGGCCGTTTTCCTAAAAGATTTTCTTCTGATTCATATGTGGTACTTCCTGAGTTGCATGAGGTTCCATGTTCTTGGGACCTCTTTTCCCTGAAGTGTCTCCAGCTTCCAACTTCCTTTGTCGTTTGCCCACGTGACCCGGTAGGGTCCTTCCCAGTTGGGCCCTAGTTTCCCGGTGCTCTCCTGTAGGTTGGCTTCGTTTGCTCTTAAGACCAGGTCCCCTGGGACGAGGTTAAGCTTCTTCATCTTGGCATTGTAGTAACTTTCAAGTCGCTTTTTGTACTTAGCCTCCCTGGCTGCTGCCACTTCTCTCCTCTCCTCAAGCAAATTCAGGTTCATCCGGAGATCTTCTTCGTTCTCTGCCTCCCTGAGCTTCATTCTGGCAGTTGGGGACCCTATCTCAGTCGGGATGATTGCTTCTGTCCCGTAAGTTAGGCTGAAAGGGGTTTCCCCGTTGCAGTTCTTGGGTGTGGTCCTGTATGCCCACAACACAAATGGTAACTCCTCCAACCATCCCTTTTGTTTCCTTCCGAGTCTCCCTTTCATTCCCTTGATGACGCTCTGATTCGCTCTTTCCACCAGTCCATTTCTTTGGGCATGGGTGACGGAGGTGAATACTTGGTGTATGTGCATTTGCTCGCACCAATGCCTGAATGGTTTTCCAGCAAATTGGAAACCATTGTCACTCACCAATTCCTTCGGGACTCCACATCTGCAAATGATGTTGTCTAGTACAAATCGTCTCATCTGCACCCCCGTTATTTTTGCCAAGGGTCTTGCTTCTATCCACTTGGTAAAATAATCGATGGCAACCACCACGTACTTAACCCCTCCCGGGCCTTCTGGGAAGGGACCAATTATGTCAATTGCCCACTTTTGGAAGGGCCAAGACGTTGAAACAGGTATCATTGGGTGTTTGTGGCGGTGCGTCATAGGGGCATGGATCTGGCAATTGTCACATCTTTTGATCTCCTCTGATGCTGTCTCATACATTCGGGGCCAATAAAATCCCGCTTTCATTGCCTTTGCCACTACTGTCCTTGGCCCCGAATGCATCCCACAAATCCCCTCATGTATTTCTCTTATCACATACTTGGCTTCTTCATTATCAACGCACTTCAGGGATGGGCCTAGGTATGATCTTTGGTAAAGTTCTCCATCGATCAGCTCATATTGTAAGGCTTTGACACTTACTTTCCTGGCTGCCCAATCTCCCTCGGGTAATGTTCCGTCCTTGAGGAACCTTATGATTGGTGTCATCCATGTTTCTTGTGTATTCTCAATCGTGGCCACTTCGGTTGTGTCAAGAGAGGGGGAAGTCAGGAGTTCCACTTTGAGTTCTCTTGCTAGGTGATCGAATGCCATAGAGGCCAGCTTGCTGAGGGCGTCAGATTTTCTATTCCTTCCGCGGGGGATGTATTCTTGCTTAAAGGTCTTGAAGGCCTCAGCTGTTTCTTTTACCTTTGCTACGTACCGAGCCATGGTGTTGTCTTTAGCCTCATACCCACCTTGGTATTATTTGACTACCAGCTGTGAGTCAGTGCTAGCTTCCACAAGCTTTGCTTTCATCTTTTTGGCTAGCCTCATCCCTGCTAAAAGGGCTTCATATTCCGCGGTGTTGTTGGTGTTTTCAAAGTCTAGTCTGATGGCATAGGTTAGCTCAACCCCCTCAGGACTGATCAGTGTAATGCCCGCCCCGCTACCTTCTTCGCTGGAGGCCCCGTCTGTAAGCAACTTCCACACTGCCTCATCTTCCTTCTCTTTCTCTTCCTTTTCTAAAGCTTCCCACTTTAAAAGTTCCTTTTCTTCATCCTCAGGGAGTTGGAGGCAGTCCTTCAGTACCTTCTTCGCGGTGTTGTTGGTGTTTCCAAAAAGTGCTAAGAAGGCCGGAGTTGGAGGCAGTCCTTCAGTACCTTCATAAAGGGAAGGGTCCTGTCAGCTACCTTTGAAAAAAAACGGTTCAAAGCGATTAATCTTCCATTCAGGTGCTGAATGTCTTTCAGGGACCTGGGGGATCGCATTTTGGCCACGGCTTGAGTTTTCTCCGGATTGGCTTTGATTCCTCCCTTAGTAACTACTACTCCCAGGAATTTTCCTTCTTCTACCCCGAAGCAGCATTTCCCAGGGTTCAGCTTCATATTAACATCTTGCATGGTGCGGATAGTTTCAGCTATATCATCTATCATGGCCATCTCAGTCAGGCTTTTGATAACGATGTCATCGACGTACACTTCTAGGTTTCGTCCCCGTTGTTCCCTGAATAGGGCATTCATGAACCTTTGATAGGTGGCCCTAACATTTTTGAGTCCGAAGGGCATTTTTGTATAGCAAAATGTCCCTTCGTCTGTGATGAAGGCGGTATTTTCCTTGTCTTCCATTGACATCTGTATTTGATGGTATCCTTTGTAGGCATCCAAGAAGCACTTCAGGGGATACTGGGATAAGGAGTCCACTTGGACATCTATCTCTGGGAGGGGGTAGCAGTCCTTGGGACATGCTTTGTTCAAATCTTGAAAATCAATGCACATCCTCCACCCTCCGTCTTTCTTCTGGACCATAACCGAGTTGGCAACCCAAGATGGGTATTTCAGTTCCCTCACTATTCCGGCCCTAAGCAGCTTCCTGGTTTCTTCACAGGCGGCCCTCCTTTTACTGGGGCCCATACTCCGTTTCTTTTGCCTGACTGGCTTCGCCCAGGTATATGTGTTGAGCCGGTGTTCAGTCAAGCTCCTTGGAATTCCTGTCATGTCTCCATGTTGAAATGCAAACACATCTATGTTAAGAAGGAGCAGCTCCTTGAGAGCACTTTTACACTTGTCACTCAGGTGACTTCCTACTTTGATTGTCTGTTCCGGGAACCTGTCACAAAGGACCCATTCTTCGACCCCGTCCCCTTGGGATTTCTCAGGTATCTCTCCCTCAGATACGGAAAAGACTACTTCATATGCAGACTTTACCCAGGCCAAGCCCTTTGGCGTTTGGAACACTAGAGCTCCATGCGGTGTTGATGCCTGTGCTTACAGGTCCCCAATCCCCGGTCTACCCAGGATTGCATTGTATTTTGAGGGTGCTCGGACCACTGTGAAGGTTAAGTTTATAGTTCGGACACGATCCCCGACCCCGACTGTAAATGGGAGTTTGATCTTTCCCAAAGGGTGTGACACACTGTTGTTGAATCCTACCAGGGGGATAGAGTCCTCCTCAAGTCTATCTCTTACGTCCCTGTCAAATCTGAGGAAACAGTGTTCATAGATTACTTCTACCCCGGATCCCCCATCCACATGTATTCTGGCCACCTTGTGGCCAGCTATTATGGCTGAGATGTTAAGGGGGAGTCGCTGTACCTCGTTATCCTCCAGGTGTGGCATCAAGATGGGAGCTTTCATGCGGTCTGGGGAGCCCAGAATCCTGGCCTTTACACTTCTAGTGGTATCAAATTCATTCCTCCTTCGGATCATGTCTACATCTGCCCTTCCAGGCTCCCGCACATCTTTCCCTTTGCGATCCCCTCCTCCTTCCTTAATCTCCTTAACCAAATGGGCCAGTTTGCCCGTTTTCACCGCAGCCTCTATTTCCCTCTTTAGATACATGCAATCATCAGTTTTATGACCGAACCCTTTGTGAAAGTCACAATACTCGTTCGGTTGTGCTTTTGGCCCGGGCTTTATGAGCGGCGGTCTTGGAAAGGAGCTCTTCACCCTCTCAGTGGCCAGTATTTCACTTGGGGTCTTTGTGAGAGGGGTGAAGCTATCAGATTAGGGGGATGAGCCTCTCCCCCGAGGCCGATATGGGGAATACGAGGGCCTCGTTCTATCATGCAACATTCTATCAAAAGCTGGTTTTCTTGAGTAAGGTGTGCCTTTTTCGGGAGGTTTTGCAGCTGGGTTGACCCTTCGGGGTGGGGTGTCCAACTCCTTGGCTTTGCTAACTGTATCCTTGCCTCTGACAAAGGCTCTGACTATGTCCATGAGGTTGTCAAACGAGTGTGGGAACTCCTCCCCCAGCTTTTCGCATAGTTGTGCATGCTTTAATCCGTTGACGAAACTGCTGATCTTCATGACCTCTGGGACGTCCTTGATGTTCATGCTTTCCTTGACAAACCTCTTCATGTATTGATCTATTCGTTCATTGTCCCTCTGCCTTATGTGCAAGATTTCGTTTGGGTTCTTGACCACTTTCCTTTGCTGACCAAAGTTCCTGAGGAACTTTTCACTTAGCTCCTCATAGCTGTCGATCCCTCCGGGGGGAAGGCTGTCAAACCAGAGCCTGGCTCCCTCCGTCAGGGTCTGCACAAACATGTGGCACCAAACCGGCATGGGCCACCGTCCCAACTGCCCTGCACCCCTGAAGGCATGGAGATGATCCTCAGGATCTCTAGTCCCGTCATACCTGTCGAAGTTTGGAGGTAGCTTTGTCTTAGGGGGTATGGGTGCTTCAGCGATTCTTCTAGTGAACTTTGGGGAGGTTTTTGATGTTCTTTTTTCTTTCCTTGTCTGAGTAGGGAAGTTCTCATGATCCAATAGAGATTGCTACCGGCCCTTCCTCTTCCCGTGTTCGATACAAGACTCCAAAAGTAAGCATTGCCCGCATTGCCTCAGCTTTTGAGGTTTCTCCTCATCATGCTACTGGGACCAGTAAACCTTCCCAATTTGAGAGTTTTGCTCATTGATCCCCTTTGGCTCCCCTGTTTGCTGATGCCCTCCTTTTTACCTATGTTCCTAAGTGGAAAATAACTCATTCTTCAGTGATAGGGACTCCTGAAACTGCCAGGGATTTTTTGAATCATGGTGTTCCTCCCTCCCATAGGTTCATGAATTTTGCCTTGAGGGATGTCCTCTTTGAGGATCAGTACAGCATGTCACTTTGTGAGGGCTTTTTCCGGGGCGCTGGCATGCTGCAGCGGGTTGATGATTTGAGGAAGGAGAATGAAGGGCTCAAGGATGAACTTAAGACTTCCCAATCTGTTGCTGCTGAACTTCGATGTTAAGTAGTTGAGGCTGAACGAAAACTGCAAGAGGAGAAGGTATATATCTTTTCTCCCTTCTCCCCCCCTCTTTTTTTGTGTTGTTTTCCCACTGCTTTTGGATTCTTTATGATGTCTTTTGTTCAGGGGGCTGGAGCTATGCTGGAGCGAGCCTGGGAGAGGGAGATGGCAGCTTTGGTGGGAGAGAAAGAAGAGCTAGTCGCTGAGCTGAAGCATCAAAAGGAGCTAGATTCTATTTCTCAGAAAGATCTGGAGGCGATGTATGTTGAATATGGGATGGCATCCGATGATAACCAGCGGTTGGCTAAGGAGAAACATTGGTTGATTACTGAAGGTTTCGGAGCCTTTCTTACTGCTGTCTCTCAGTCGAAGGAGTTTAAAAGTGGCCTGGAGGAGGTGTATAGGGCGTACCGGGATGTTGGCTATCAGGCTGGGCTGAAGGATGGGTATATTTACTCTGCTCAGGGTCTGGGCAGGAAAGAGACTCCGCTTTACAATTCCAAAGCCAAGAAGCGGCTGTCTAAGCTAGACGAGGAGTTTGGGGGTAAGACCCCGGTCATTCTCAAGAAGATCCTGGAGCATCCCATGATATCAATAGATGAATTCAAAGCCCTGTTTTCCTCCGCTGGTCCCTCGTCTCCGAAGTCTTTATCTGGGGGTGACCCCCAGTGATTTCTGAACATTAACCTCTTTCGATATGGTTGTAATCCGGATAATTACTTACCCTTGGATACGTTAAACTTTTTTGGTGTTTGGAAGGAGAACCTTTGTGTAGGGGTTCTCCTAAGTACTTAATCATATAACCTATGACTGTATGTTGCTATCTTGTTCTTTTGCTTGTTTTCTGTTGCGTTTTTTCATGTTGCAGGGGCCTTTGCCAGGGATCAGGTCGGCACTTTCCTGAAGACTTTTGGGCTGTTTGCGAGAAACCGTGTTTTAGTCTGTTTGTTATGCTTGTTGGCTTGTATGTTAGTTGCTTTTGCCAAAGTCAGTAAGGCTTCCCATTGTACATTCATTTTGCAAATGAATAAAGAAAGACTTCTTTTTGTAGTTTGTTTACAGAAGTGTGTTGTGCTTATGGTTTGTTTGATAAACTAGGATTTTCTGTTCGAGGCCAATCACTGGACAAGTTTATAATATGAGATTATGTTTTTGGTTCGTTTGTCCGTTTCCTCCGGGTTAGCTAGACCCTATTATGCCCCACAGCCGGGCGATTGGTATGTTTGGTATACCTTGTGCACATGTGATTGTTTATTATTAGGCTTATAGTTCTACTAGGCACGCCTGCCTTGATATAACACCTGTCATTTTGTCAAAAGGGGGCAAGTGAGTTGCCTATTTGTCATTCATTTCTTGGGGACCAAGTTTCCCCAGTACAAGTTTTTACAAAAAAAGTTTTATCTTGGGGGTAAGCCCCTGACTATCAGTTAGTCATTACAAAAGTGGCTCCCTGGCCGTTTTCCTAAAAGATTTTCTTCTGATTCATATGTGGTACTTCCTGAGTTGCATGAGGTTCCATGTTCTTGGGACCTCTTTTCCCTGAAGTGTCTCCAGCTTCCAACTTCCTTTGTCGTTTGCCCACGTGACCCGGTAGGGTCCTTCCCAGTTGGGCCCTAGTTTCCCGGTGCTCTCCTGTAGGTTGGCTTCGTTTGCTCTTAAGACCAGGTCCCCTGGGACGAGGTTAAGCTTCTTCATCTTGGCATTGTAGTAACTTTCAAGTCGCTTTTTGTACTTAGCCTCCCTGGCTGCTGCCACTTCTCTCCTCTCCTCAAGCAAATTCAGGTTCATCCGGAGATCTTCTTCGTTCTCTGCCTCCCTGAGCTTCATTCTGGCAGTTGGGGACCCTATCTCAGTCGGGATGATTGCTTCTGTCCCGTAAGTTAGGCTGAAAGGGGTTTCCCCGTTGCAGTTCTTGGGTGTGGTCCTGTATGCCCACAACACAAATGGTAACTCCTCCAACCATCCCTTTTGTTTCCTTCCGAGTCTCCCTTTCATTCCCTTGATGACGCTCTGATTCGCTCTTTCCACCAGTCCATTTCTTTGGGCATGGGTGACGGAGGTGAATACTTGGTGTATGTGCATTTGCTCGCACCAATGCCTGAATGGTTTTCCAGCAAATTGGAAACCATTGTCACTCACCAATTCCTTCGGGACTCCACATCTGCAAATGATGTTGTCTAGTACAAATCGTCTCATCTGCACCCCCGTTATTTTTGCCAAGGGTCTTGCTTCTATCCACTTGGTAAAATAATCGATGGCAACCACCACGTACTTAACCCCTCCCGGGCCTTCTGGGAAGGGACCAATTATGTCAATTGCCCACTTTTGGAAGGGCCAAGACGTTGAAACAGGTATCATTGGGTGTTTGTGGCGGTGCGTCATAGGGGCATGGATCTGGCAATTGTCACATCTTTTGATCTCCTCTGATGCTGTCTCATACATTCGGGGCCAATAAAATCCCGCTTTCATTGCCTTTGCCACTACTGTCCTTGGCCCCGAATGCATCCCACAAATCCCCTCATGTATTTCTCTTATCACATACTTGGCTTCTTCATTATCAACGCACTTCAGGGATGGGCCTAGGTATGATCTTTGGTAAAGTTCTCCATCGATCAGCTCATATTGTAAGGCTTTGACACTTACTTTCCTGGCTGCCCAATCTCCCTCGGGTAATGTTCCGTCCTTGAGGAACCTTATGATTGGTGTCATCCATGTTTCTTGTGTATTCTCAATCGTGGCCACTTCGGTTGTGTCAAGAGAGGGGGAAGTCAGGACTTCCACTTTGAGTTCTCTTGCTAGGTGATCGAATGCCATAGAGGCCAGCTTGCTGAGGGCGTCAGATTTTCTATTCCTTCCGCGGGGGATGTATTCTTGCTTAAAGGTCTTGAAGGCCTCAGCTGTTTCTTTTACCTTTGCTACGTACCGAGCCATGGTGTTGTCTTTAGCCTCATACCCACCTTGGTATTATTTGACTACCAGCTGTGAGTCAGTGCTAGCTTCCACAAGCTTTGCTTTCATCTTTTTGGCTAGCCTCATCCCTGCTAAAAGGGCTTCATATTCCGCGGTGTTGTTGGTGTTTTCAAAGTCTAGTCTGATGGCATAGGTTAGCTCAACCCCCTCAGGACTGATCAGTGTAATGCCCGCCCCGCTACCTTCTTCGCTGGAGGCCCCGTCTGTAAGCAACTTCCACACTGCCTCATCTTCCTTCTCTTTCTCTTCCTTTTCTAAAGCTTCCCACTTTAAAAGTTCCTTTTCTTCATCCTCAGGGAGTTGGAGGCAGTCCTTCAGTACCTTCTTCGCGGTGTTGTTGGTGTTTCCAAAAAGTGCTAAGAAGGCCGGAGTTGGAGGCAGTCCTTCAGTACCTTCATAAAGGGAAGGGTCCTGTCAGCTACCTTTGAAAAAAAACGGTTCAAAGCGATTAATCTTCCATTCAGGTGCTGAATGTCTTTCAGGGACCTGGGGGATCGCATTTTGGCCACGGCTTGAGTTTTCTCCGGATTGGCTTTGATTCCTCCCTTAGTAACTACTACTCCCAGGAATTTTCCTTCTTCTACCCCGAAGCAGCATTTCCCAGGGTTCAGCTTCATATTAACATCTTGCATGGTGCGGATAGTTTCAGCTATATCATCTATCATGGCCATCTCAGTCAGGCTTTTGATAACGATGTCATCGACGTACACTTCTAGGTTTCGTCCCCGTTGTTCCCTGAATAGGGCATTCATGAACCTTTGATAGGTGGCCCCAACATTTTTGAGTCCGAAGGGCATTTTTGTATAGCAAAATGTCCCTTCGTCTGTGATGAAGGCGGTATTTTCCTTGTCTTCCATTGACATCTGTATTTGATGGTATCCTTTGTAGGCATCCAAGAAGCACTTCAGGGGATACTGGGATAAGGAGTCCACTTGGACATCTATCTCTGGGAGGGGGTAGCAGTCCTTGGGACATGCTTTGTTCAAATCTTGAAAATCAATTCACATCCTCCACCCTCCGTCTTTCTTCTGGACCATAACCGAGTTGGCAACCCAAGATGGGTATTTCAGTTCCCTCACTATTCCGGCCCTAAGCAGCTTCCTGGTTTCTTCACAGGCGGCCCTCCTTTTACTGGGGCCCATACTCCGTTTCTTTTGCCTGACTGGCTTCGCCCAGGTATATGTGTTGAGCCGGTGTTCAGTCAAGCTCCTTGGAATTCCTGTCATGTCTCCATGTTGAAATGCAAACACATCTATGTTAAGAAGGAGCAGCTCCTTGAGAGCACTTTTACACTTGTCACTCAGGTGACTTCCTACTTTGATTGTCTGTTCCGGGAACCTGTCACAAAGGACCCATTCTTCGACCCCGTCCCCTTGGGATTTCTCAGGTATCTCTCCCTCAGATACGGAAAAGACTACTTCATATGCAGACTTTACCCAGGCCAAGCCCTTTGGCGTTTGGAACACTAGAGCTCCATGCGGTGTTGATGCCTGTGCTTACAGGTCCCCAATCCCCGGTCTACCCAGGATTGCATTGTATTTTGAGGGTGCTCGGACCACTGTGAAGGTTAAGTTTATAGTTCGGACACGATCCCCGACCCCGACTGTAAATGGGAGTTTGATCTTTCCCAAAGGGTGTGACACACTGTTGTTGAATCCTACCAGGGGGATAGAGTCCTCCTCAAGTCTATCTCTTACGTCCCTGTCAAATCTGAGGAAACAGTGTTCATAGATTACTTCTACCCCGGATCCCCCATCCACATGTATTCTGGCCACCTTGTGGCCAGCTATTATGGCTGAGATGTTAAGGGGGAGTCGCTGTACCTCGTTATCCTCCAGGTGTGGCATCAAGATGGGAGCTTTCATGCGGTCTGGGGAGCCCAGAATCCTGGCCTTTACACTTCTAGTGGTATCAAATTCATTCCTCCTTCGGATCATGTCTACATCTGCCCTTCCAGGCTCCCGCACATCTTTCCCTTTGCGATCCCCTCCTCCTTCCTTAATCTCCTTAACCAAATGGGCCAGTTTGCCCGTTTTCACCGCAGCCTCTATTTCCCTCTTTAGATACATGCAATCATCAGTTTTATGACCGAACCCTTTGTGAAAGTCACAATACTCGTTCGATTGTGCTTTTGGCCCGGGCTTTATGAGCGGCGGTCTTGGAAAGGAGCTCTTCACCCTCTCAGTGGCCAGTATTTCACTTGGGGTCTTTGTGAGAGGGGTGAAGCTATCAGATTAGGGGGATGAGCCTCTCCCCCGAGGCCGATATGGGGAATACGAGGGCCTCGTTCTATCATGCAACATTCTATCAAAAGCTGGTTTTCTTGAGTAAGGTGTGCCTTTTTCGGGAGGTTTTGCAGCTGGGTTGACCCTTCGGGGTGGGGTGTCCAACTCCTTGGCTTTGCTAACTGTATCCTTGCCTCTGACAAAGGCTCTGACTATGTCCATGAGGTTGTCAAACGAGTGTGGGAACTCCTCCCCCAGCTTTTCGCATAGTTGTGCATGCTTTAATCCGTTGACGAAACTGCTGATCTTCATGACCTCTGGGACGTCCTTGATGTTCATGCTTTCCTTGACAAACCTCTTCATGTATTGATCTATTCGTTCATTGTCCCTCTGCCTTATGTGCAAGATTTCGTTTGGGTTCTTGACCACTTTCCTTTGCTGACCAAAGTTCCTGAGGAACTTTTCACTTAGCTCCTCATAGCTGTCGATCCCTCCGGGGGGAAGGCTGTCAAACCAGAGCCTGGCTCCCTCCGTCAGGGTCTGCACAAACATGTGGCACCAAACCGGCATGGGCCACCGTCCCAACTGCCCTGCACCCCTGAAGGCATGGAGATGATCCTCAGGATCTCTAGTCCCGTCATACCTGTCGAAGTTTGGAGGTAGCTTTGTCTTAGGGGGTATGGGTGCTTCAGCGATTCTTCTAGTGAACTTTGGGGAGGTTTTTGATGTTCTTTTTTCTTTCCTTGTCTGAGTAGGGAAGTTCTCATGATCCAATAGAGATTGCTACCGGCCCTTCCTCTTCCCGTGTTCGATACAAGACTCCAAAAGTAAGCATTGCCCGCATTGCCTCAGCTTTTGAGGTTTCTCCTCATCATGCTACTGGGACCAGTAAACCTTCCCAATTTGAGAGTTTTGCTCATTGATCCCCTTTGGCTCCCCTGTTTGCTGATGCCCTCCTTTTTACCTATGTTCCTAAGTGGAAAATAACTCATTCTTCAGTGATAGGGACTCCTGAAACTGCCAGGGATTTTTTGAATCATGGTGTTCCTCCCTCCCATAGGTTCATGAATTTTGCCTTGAGGGATGTCCTCTTTGAGGATCAGTACAGCATGTCACTTTGTGAGGGCTTTTTCCGGGGCGCTGGCATGCTGCAGCGGGTTGATGATTTGAGGAAGGAGAATGAAGGGCTCAAGGATGAACTTAAGACTTCCCAATCTGTTGCTGCTGAACTTCGATGTTAAGTAGTTGAGGCTGAACGAAAACTGCAAGAGGAGAAGGTATATATCTTTTCTCCCTTCTCCCCCCCTCTTTTTTTGTGTTGTTTTCCCACTGCTTTTGGATTCTTTATGATGTCTTTTGTTCAGGGGGCTGGAGCTATGCTGGAGCGAGCCTGGGAGAGGGAGATGGCAGCTTTGGTGGGAGAGAAAGAAGAGCTAGTCGCTGAGCTGAAGCATCAAAAGGAGCTAGATTCTATTTCTCAGAAAGATCTGGAGGCGATGTATGTTGAATATGGGATGGCATCCGATGATAACCAGCGGTTGGCTAAGGAGAAACATTGGTTGATTACTGAAGGTTTCGGAGCCTTTCTTACTGCTGTCTCTCAGTCGAAGGAGTTTAAAAGTGGCCTGGAGGAGGTGTATAGGGCGTACCGGGATGTTGGCTATCAGGCTGGGCTGAAGGATGGGTATATTTACTCTGCTCAGGGTCTGGGCAGGAAAGAGACTCCGCTTTACAATTCCAAAGCCAAGAAGCGGCTGTCTAAGCTAGACGAGGAGTTTGGGGGTAAGACCCCGGTCATTCTCAAGAAGATCCTGGAGCATCCCATGATATCAATAGATGAATTCAAAGCCCTGTTTTCCTCCGCTGGTCCCTCGTCTCCGAAGTCTTTATCTGGGGGTGACCCCCAGTGATTTCTGAACATTAACCTCTTTCGATATGGTTGTAATCCGGATAATTACTTACCCTTGGATACGTTAAACTTTTTTGGTGTTTGGAAGGAGAACCTTTGTGTAGGGGTTCTCCTAAGTACTTAATCATATAACCTATGACTGTATGTTGCTATCTTGTTCTTTTGCTTGTTTTCTGTTGCGTTTTTTCATGTTGCAGGGGCCTTTGCCAGGGATCAGGTCGGCACTTTCCTGAAGACTTTTGGGCTGTTTGCGAGAAACCGTGTTTTAGTCTGTTTGTTATGCTTGTTGGCTTGTATGTTAGTTGCTTTTGCCAAAGTCAGTAAGGCTTCCCATTGTACATTCATTTTGCAAATGAATAAAGAAAGACTTCTTTTTGTAGTTTGTTTACAGAAGTGTGTTGTGCTTATGGTTTGTTTGATAAACTAGGATTTTCTGTTCGAGGCCAATCACTGGACAAGTTTATAATATGAGATTATGTTTTTGGTTCGTTTGTCCGTTTCCTCCGGGTTAGCTAGACCCTATTATGCCCCACAGCCGGGCGATTGGTATGTTTGGTATACCTTGTGCACATGTGATTGTTTATTATTAGGCTTATAGTTCTACTAGGCACGCCTGCCTTGATATAACACCTGTCATTTTGTCAAAAGGGGGCAAGTGAGTTGCCTATTTGTCATTCATTTCTTGGGGACCAAGTTTCCCCAGTACAAGTTTTTACAAAAAAAGTTTTATCTTGGGGGTAAGCCCCTGACTATCAGTTAGTCATTACAAAAGTGGCTCCCTGGCCGTTTTCCTAAAAGATTTTCTTCTGATTCATATGTGGTACTTCCTGAGTTGCATGAGGTTCCATGTTCTTGGGACCTCTTTTCCCTGAAGTGTCTCCAGCTTCCAACTTCCTTTGTCGTTTGCCCACGTGACCCGGTAGGGTCCTTCCCAGTTGGGCCCTAGTTTCCCGGTGCTCTCCTGTAGGTTGGCTTCGTTTGCTCTTAAGACCAGGTCCCCTGGGACGAGGTTAAGCTTCTTCATCTTGGCATTGTAGTAACTTTCAAGTCGCTTTTTGTACTTAGCCTCCCTGGATGCTGCCACTTCTCTCCTCTCCTCAAGCAAATTCAGGTTCATCCGGAGATCTTCTTCGTTCTCTGCCTCCCTGAGCTTCATTCTGGCAGTTGGGGACCCTATCTCAGTCGGGATGATTGCTTCTGTCCCGTAAGTTAGGCTGAAAGGGGTTTCCCCGTTGCAGTTCTTGGGTGTGGTCCTGTATGCCCACAACACAAATGGTAACTCCTCCAACCATCCCTTTTGTTTCCTTCCGAGTCTCCCTTTCATTCCCTTGATGACGCTCTGATTCGCTCTTTCCACCAGTCCATTTCTTTGGGCATGGGTGACGGAGGTGAATACTTGGTGTATGTGCATTTGCTCGCACCAATGCCTGAATGGTTTTCCAGCAAATTGGAAACCATTGTCACTCACCAATTCCTTCGGGACTCCACATCTGCAAATGATGTTGTCTAGTACAAATCGTCTCATCTGCACCCCCGTTATTTTTGCCAAGGGTCTTGCTTCTATCCACTTGGTAAAATAATCGATGGCAACCACCACGTACTTAACCCCTCCCGGGCCTTCTGGGAAGGGACCAATTATGTCAATTGCCCACTTTTGGAAGGGCCAAGACGTTGAAACAGGTATCATTGGGTGTTTGTGGCGGTGCGTCATAGGGGCATGGATCTGGCAATTGTCACATCTTTTGATCTCCTCTGATGCTGTCTCATACATTCGGGGCCAATAAAATCCCGCTTTCATTGCCTTTGCCACTACTGTCCTTGGCCCCGAATGCATCCCACAAATCCCCTCATGTATTTCTCTTATCACATACTTGGCTTCTTCATTATCAACGCACTTCAGGGATGGGCCTAGGTATGATCTTTGGTAAAGTTCTCCATCGATCAGCTCATATTGTAAGGCTTTGACACTTACTTTCCTAGCTGCCCAATCTCCCTCGGGTAATGTTCCGTCCTTGAGGAACCTTATGATTGGTGTCATCCATGTTTCTTGTGTATTCTCAATCGTGGCCACTTCGGTTGTGTCAAGAGAGGGGGAAGTCATGACTTCCACTTTGAGTTCTCTTGCTAGGTGATCGAATGCCATAGAGGCCAGCTTGCTGAGGGCGTCAGATTTTCTATTCCTTCCGCGGGGGATGTATTCTTGCTTAAAGGTCTTGAAGGCCTCAGCTGTTTCTTTTACCTTTGCTACGTACCGAGCCATGGTGTTGTCTTTAGCCTCATACCCACCTTGGTATTATTTGACTTCCAGCTGTGAGTCACTGCTAGCTTCCACAAGCTTTGCTTTCATCTTTTTGGCTAGCCTCATCCCTGCTAAAAGGGCTTCATATTCCGCGGTGTTGTTGGTGTTTTCAAAGTCTAGTCTGATGGCATAGGTTAGCTCAACCCCCTCAGGACTGATCAGTGTAATGCCCGCCCCGCTACCTTCTTCGCTGGAGGCCCCGTCTGTAAGCAACTTCCACACTGCCTCATCTTCCTTCTCTTTCTCTTCCTTTTCTAAAGCTTCCCACTTTAAAAGTTCCTTTTCTTCATCCTCAGGGAGTTGGAGGCAGTCCTTCAGTACCTTCTTCGCGGTGTTGTTGGTGTTTCCAAAAAGTGCTAAGAAGGCCGGAGTTGGAGGCAGTCCTTCAGTACCTTCATAAAGGGAAGGGTCCTGTCAGCTACCTTTGAAAAAAAACGGTTCAAAGCGATTAATCTTCCATTCAGGTGCTGAATGTCTTTCAGGGACCTGGGGGATCGCATTTTGGCCACGGCTTGAGTTTTCTCCGGATTGGCTTTGATTCCTCCCTTAGTAACTACTACTCCCAGGAATTTTCCTTCTTCTACCCCGAAGCAGCATTTCCCAGGGTTCAGCTTCATATTAACATCTTGCATGGTGCGGATAGTTTCAGCTATATCATCTATCATGGCCATCTCAGTCAGGCTTTTGATAACGATGTCATCGACGTACACTTCTAGGTTTCGTCCCCGTTGTTCCCTGAATAGGGCATTCATGAACCTTTGATAGGTGGCCCCAACATTTTTGAGTCCGAAGGGCATTTTTGTATAGCAAAATGTCCCTTCGTCTGTGATGAAGGCGGTATTTTCCTTGTCTTCCATTGACATCTGTATTTGATGGTATCCTTTGTAGGCATCCAAGAAGCACTTCAGGGGATACTGGGATAAGGAGTCCACTTGGACATCTATCTCTGGGAGGGGGTAGCAGTCCTTGGGACATGCTTTGTTCAAATCTTGAAAATCAATGCACATCCTCCACCCTCCGTCTTTCTTCTGGACCATAACCGAGTTGGCAACCCAAGATGGGTATTTCAGTTCCCTCACTATTCCGGCCCTAAGCAGCTTCCTGGTTTCTTCACAGGCGGCCCTCCTTTTACTGGGGCCCATACTCCGTTTCTTTTGCCTGACTGGCTTCGCCCAGGTATATGTGTTGAGCCGGTGTTCAGTCAAGCTCCTTGGAATTCCTGTCATGTCTCCATGTTGAAATGCAAACACATCTATGTTAAGAAGGAGCAGCTCCTTGAGAGCACTTTTACACTTGTCACTCAGGTGACTTCCTACTTTGATTGTCTGTTCCGGGAACCTGTCACAAAGGACCCATTCTTCGACCCCGTCCCCTTGGGATTTCTCAGGTATCTCTCCCTCAGATACGGAAAAGACTACTTCATATGCAGACTTTACCCAGGCCAAGCCCTTTGGCGTTTGGAACACTAGAGCTCCATGCGGTGTTGATGCCTGTGCTTACAGGTCCCCAATCCCCGGTCTACCCAGGATTGCATTGTATTTTGAGGGTGCTCGGACCACTGTGAAGGTTAAGTTTATAGTTCGGACACGATCCCCGACCCCGACTGTAAATGGGAGTTTGATCTTTCCCAAAGGGTGTGACACACTGTTGTTGAATCCTACCAGGGGGATAGAGTCCTCCTCAAGTCTATCTCTTACGTCCCTGTCAAATCTGAGGAAACAGTGTTCATAGATTACTTCTACCCCGGATCCCCCATCCACATGTATTCTGGCCACCTTGTGGCCAGCTATTATGGCTGAGATGTTAAGGGGGAGTCGCTGTACCTCGTTATCCTCCAGGTGTGGCATCAAGATGGGAGCTTTCATGCGGTCTGGGGAGCCCAGAATCCTGGCCTTTACACTTCTAGTGGTATCAAATTCATTCCTCCTTCGGATCATGTCTACATCTGCCCTTCCAGGCTCCCGCACATCTTTCCCTTTGCGATCCCCTCCTCCTTCCTTAATCTCCTTAACCAAATGGGCCAGTTTGCCCGTTTTCACCGCAGCCTCTATTTCCCTCTTTAGATACATGCAATCATCAGTTTTATGACCGAACCCTTTGTGAAAGTCACAATACTCGTTCGATTGTGCTTTTGGCCCGGGCTTTATGAGCGGCGGTCTTGGAAAGGAGCTCTTCACCCTCTCAGTGGCCAGTATTTCACTTGGGGTCTTTGTGAGAGGGGTGAAGCTATCAGATTAGGGGGATGAGCCTCTCCCCCGAGGCCGATATGGGGAATACGAGGGCCTCGTTCTATCATGCAACATTCTATCAAAAGCTGGTTTTCTTGAGTAAGGTGTGCCTTTTTCGGGAGGTTTTGCAGCTGGGTTGACCCTTCGGGGTGGGGTGTCCAACTCCTTGGCTTTGCTAACTGTATCCTTGCCTCTGACAAAGGCTCTGACTATGTCCATGAGGTTGTCAAACGAGTGTGGGAACTCCTCCCCCAGCTTTTCGCATAGTTGTGCATGCTTTAATCCGTTGACGAAACTGCTGATCTTCATGACCTCTGGGACGTCCTTGATGTTCATGCTTTCCTTGACAAACCTCTTCATGTATTGATCTATTCGTTCATTGTCCCTCTGCCTTATGTGCAAGATTTCGTTTGGGTTCTTGACCACTTTCCTTTGCTGACCAAAGTTCCTGAGGAACTTTTCACTTAGCTCCTCATAGCTGTCGATCCCTCCGGGGGGAAGGCTGTCAAACCAGAGCCTGGCTCCCTCCGTCAGGGTCTGCACAAACATGTGGCACCAAACCGGCATGGGCCACCGTCCCAACTGCCCTGCACCCCTGAAGGCATGGAGATGATCCTCAGGATCTCTAGTCCCGTCATACCTGTCGAAGTTTGGAGGTAGCTTTGTCTTAGGGGGTATGGGTGCTTCAGCGATTCTTCTAGTGAACTTTGGGGAGGTTTTTGATGTTCTTTTTTCTTTCCTTGTCTGAGTAGGGAAGTTCTCATGATCCAATAGAGATTGCTACCGGCCCTTCCTCTTCCCGTGTTCGATACAAGACTCCAAAAGTAAGCATTGCCCGCATTGCCTCAGCTTTTGAGGTTTCTCCTCATCATGCTACTGGGACCAGTAAACCTTCCCAATTTGAGAGTTTTGCTCATTGATCCCCTTTGGCTCCCCTGTTTGCTGATGCCCTCCTTTTTACCTATGTTCCTAAGTGGAAAATAACTCATTCTTCAGTGATAGGGACTCCTGAAACTGCCAGGGATTTTTTGAATCATGGTGTTCCTCCCTCCCATAGGTTCATGAATTTTGCCTTGAGGGATGTCCTCTTTGAGGATCAGTACAGCATGTCACTTTGTGAGGGCTTTTTCCGGGGCGCTGGCATGCTGCAGCGGGTTGATGATTTGAGGAAGGAGAATGAAGGGCTCAAGGATGAACTTAAGACTTCCCAATCTGTTGCTGCTGAACTTCGATGTTAAGTAGTTGAGGCTGAACGAAAACTGCAAGAGGAGAAGGTATATATCTTTTCTCCCTTCTCCCCCCCTCTTTTTTTGTGTTGTTTTCCCACTGCTTTTGGATTCTTTATGATGTCTTTTGTTCAGGGGGCTGGAGCTATGCTGGAGCGAGCCTGGGAGAGGGAGATGGCAGCTTTGGTGGGAGAGAAAGAAGAGCTAGTCGCTGAGCTGAAGCATCAAAAGGAGCTAGATTCTATTTCTCAGAAAGATCTGGAGGCGATGTATGTTGAATATGGGATGGCATCCGATGATAACCAGCGGTTGGCTAAGGAGAAACATTGGTTGATTACTGAAGGTTTCGGAGCCTTTCTTACTGCTGTCTCTCAGTCGAAGGAGTTTAAAAGTGGCCTGGAGGAGGTGTATAGGGCGTACCGGGATGTTGGCTATCAGGCTGGGCTGAAGGATGGGTATATTTACTCTGCTCAGGGTCTGGGCAGGAAAGAGACTCCGCTTTACAATTCCAAAGCCAAGAAGCGGCTGTCTAAGCTAGACGAGGAGTTTGGGGGTAAGACCCCGGTCATTCTCAAGAAGATCCTGGAGCATCCCATGATATCAATAGATGAATTCAAAGCCCTGTTTTCCTCCGCTGGTCCCTCGTCTCCGAAGTCTTTATCTGGGGGTGACCCCCAGTGATTTCTGAACATTAACCTCTTTCGATATGGTTGTAATCCGGATAATTACTTACCCTTGGATACGTTAAACTTTTTTGGTGTTTGGAAGGAGAACCTTTGTGTAGGGGTTCTCCTAAGTACTTAATCATATAACCTATGACTGTATGTTGCTATCTTGTTCTTTTGCTTGTTTTCTGTTGCGTTTTTTCATGTTGCAGGGGCCTTTGCCAGGGATCAGGTCGGCACTTTCCTGAAGACTTTTGGGCTGTTTGCGAGAAACCGTGTTTTAGTCTGTTTGTTATGCTTGTTGGCTTGTATGTTAGTTGCTTTTGCCAAAGTCAGTAAGGCTTCCCATTGTACATTCATTTTGCAAATGAATAAAGAAAGACTTCTTTTTGTAGTTTGTTTACAGAAGTGTGTTGTGCTTATGGTTTGTTTGATAAACTAGGATTTTCTGTTCGAGGCCAATCACTGGACAAGTTTATAATATGAGATTATGTTTTTGGTTCGTTTGTCCGTTTCCTCCGGGTTAGCTAGACCCTATTATGCCCCACAGCCGGGCGATTGGTATGTTTGGTATACCTTGTGCACATGTGATTGTTTATTATTAGGCTTATAGTTCTACTAGGCACGCCTGCCTTGATATAACACCTGTCATTTTGTCAAAAGGGGGCAAGTGAGTTGCCTATTTGTCATTCATTTCTTGGGGACCAAGTTTCCCCAGTACAAGTTTTTACAAAAAGTTTTATCTTGGGGGTAAGCCCCTGACTATCAGTTAGTCATTACAAAAGTGGCTCCCTGGCCGTTTTCCTAAAAGATTTTCTTCTGATTCATATGTGGTACTTCCTGAGTTGCATGAGGTTCCATGTTCTTGGGACCTCTTTGCCCTGAAGTGTCTCCACCTTGCAACTTCCTTTGCCGTTTGCCCACGTGACCTGGTAGGGTCCTTCCCAATTGGGCCCTAGTTTCCCGGTGCTCTCCTGTAGGCTGGCTTCGTTTGCTCTTAAGACCAGGTCCCCTGGGACGAGGTTAAGCTTCTTCATCTTGGCATTGTAGTAACTTTCAAGTCGTTTTTTATACTTAGCCTCCCTGACTGCTGCCACTTCTCTCCTCTCCTCAAGCAAATTCAGGTTCATCCGGAGATCTTCTTCGTTCTCTGCCTCCCTGAGCTTCATTCTGGCAGTTGGGGACCCTATCTCAGTCAGGATGATTGCTTCCGTCCCGTAAGTTAGGCTGAAAGGGGTTTCCCCGTTGCAGTTCTTGGGTGTGGTCCTGTATGCCCACATCACAAATGGTAACTCCTCCAACCATCCCTTTTGTTTCCTTCCGAGTCTCCCTTTCATTCCCTTGATGACGCTCTGATTCCCTCTTTCCACCAGTCCATTTCTTTGGGCATGGGTGATGGAGGTGAATACTTGGTGTATGTGCATTTGCTCGCACCATGGCCTGAAGGTTTTTCCAACAAATTGGACACCATTGTCACTCACCAATTCCTTCGGGACTCCATATCTGCAAATGATGTTGTCTAGTACAAATCGTCTCATCTGCTCCCCCGTTATTTTTGCCAAGGGTCTTGCTTCTATCCACTTGGTAAAATAATCGATGGCAACCACCACGTACTTAATCCCTCCCGGGCCTTCTGGGAAGGGACCAATTATGTCAATTGCCCACTTTTGGAAGGGCCAAGACGTTGAAACAGGTATCATTTGGTGTTTGTGGCGGTGCGTCAAAGGGGCATGGATCTGGCAATTGTCACATCTTTTGATCTCCTCTGATGCTGTCTCATACATTCGGGGCCAATAAAATCCCGCATGCATTGCCTTTGCCACTACTGTCCTTGGCCTAGAATGCATCCCACAAATCCCCTCATGTATTTCTCTTGTCACATACTTGGCTTCTTCATTATCAACGCACTTCAGGGATGGGCCTAGGTATGATCTTCGGTAAAGTTCTCCATCGATCAGCTCATATTGTAAGGCTTTGACACTTACTTTCCTGGCTGCCCAATCTCCCTCGGGTAATGTTCTGTCCTTGAGGAACTTATGATTGATGTCATCCATGTTTCTTGTGTATTCTCAATCGTGGCCACTTCGGTTGTGTCAAGAGACGGGGAAGTCATGACTTCCACTTTGAGTTCTCTTGCTAGGTGATCGAATGCCATAGAGGCCAGCTTGCTGAGGGGGTCAGATTTTCTATTCCTCCCTCGGGGGATGTATTCTAGCTTAAAGGTCTTGAAGGCCTCGGCTGTTTCTTTTACTTTTGCCACGTACCGAGCCATGGTGTTGTCTTTAGCCTCATACTCCCCTTGGTATTATTTGACTACCAGCTGTGAGTCAGTGCTAGCTTCCACATGCTTTGCTTTCATCTTTTTGGCTAGCCTCATCCCTGCTAAAAGGGCTTCATATTCCGCGGTGTTGTTGGTGTTTTCAAAGTCTAGTCTGATGGCATAGGTTAGCTCAACGCCCTCAGGACTGGTCAGTGTAATGCCCGCCCCGCTACCTTCTTCGCTGGAGGCCCCGTCTGTAAGCAACTTCCACACTGCCTCATCTTCCTTCTCTTTCTCTTCCTTTTCTAAAGCTTCCCACTTTAAAAGTTCCTTTTCTTCATCCTCAGGGAGTTGGAGGCAGTCCTTCAGTACCTTCTTCGCGGTGTTGTTGGTGTTTCCAAAAAGTGCTAAGAAGGCCGGAGTTGGAGGCAGTCCTTTAGTACCTTCATGAAGGGAAGGGTCCTGTCAGCTACCTTTGACAAAAAACGGTTCAAAGCGATTAATCTTCCATTCAGCTGCTGAATGTCTTTCAGGGACCTGGGGGGTCGCATTTCGGCCACGGCTTGAGTTTTCTCCGGATTGGCTTTGATTCCTCCCTTAGTAACTACTACTCCCGGGAATTTTCCTTCTTCTACCCCGAAGCAGCATTTCCCAGGGTTCAGCTTCATATTAACATCTTGCATGGTGCGGATAGTTTCAGCTATATCATCTATCATGGCCATCTCAGTCAGGCTTTTGATAACGATGTCATCGACGTACACTTCCAGGTTTCGTCCCCGTTGTTCCCTGAATAGGGCATTCATGAACCTTTGATAGGTGGCCCCAGCATTTTTGAGTCCGAATGGCATTTTGGTATAGCAAAATGTCCCTTCGTCTGTGATGAAGGCGGTATTTTCCTTGTCTTCCATTGACATCTGTATTTGATGGTATCCTTTGTAGGCATCCAAGAAGCACTTCAGGGGATACTGGGATAAGGAGTCCACTTGGACGTCTATCTCTGGGAGGGGGTATCAGTCCTTGGGACATGCTTTGTTCAAATCTTGAAAATCAATGCACATCCTCCACCCTCCGTCTTTCTTCTGGACCATAACCGGGTTGGCAACCTAAGATGGGTATTTCAGTTCCCTCACTATTCCGGCTCTAAGCAGCTTCCTGGTTTCTTCACAGGCGGCCCTCCTTTTACTGGGGCCCATACTCCGTTTCTTTTGCCTGACTGGCTTCGCCCATGTATATGTGTTGAGCCGGTGTTCAGTCAAGCTCCTTGGAATTCCTGTCATGTCTCCATGTTGAAATGCAAACACATCTATGTTAAGAAGGAGCAGCTCCTTGAGAGCACTTTTACACTTGTCACTCAGGTGACTTCCTACTTTGATTGACTTCCTCCAGGTGTGGCATCAAGATGGGAGCTTTCATGCGGTCTGGGGAGCCCAGAATCCTGGCCTTTACACTTCTGGTGGTATCAAATTCATTCCTCCTTCGGATCATGTCTACATCTGCCCTTCCAGGCTCCCGCACATCTTTCCCTTTGCGATCCCCTCCTCCTTCCTTAATCTCCTTAACCAAATGGGCCAGTTTGTCCGTCACCGCGGCCTCTATTTCCCTCTTTAGATACATGCAATCATCAGTTTTATGACCGAACCCTTTGTGAAAGTCACAATACTCGTTCGGTTGTGCTTTTGGCCCGGGCTTTATGAGCGGCGGTCTTGGAAAGGAGCTCTTCATCCTCTCAGTTGTCACACCCCCAAAATCCACCTGCGGAATACCACCGCTTGGAGGCGTGACTGACCAGGATCCAACCACCAATCATATTGAACAAACATGTAAGTGATTATAAAACTCCAACCAATACAATTGGTGTCCAAACAAAACATGGTTTAAGTTGCAAGCGGAAGCATAACGTTTAAAACAAAAACATAAGTTTAATTGTTTCAAAGTTTAACATGGCACACAGCTGTCCATGTCCCACAACGACTCCCTTCCATGCAAGCTCCAGCTAAGTACCTATTGATCTGCAAAGCATGTAGTAACGAGTCAACAAGAATGTTGAGCGAGTTCACAGTTGGGTGTTCGTTTTAGGTTGTTTTGAAAACAATTTCCTTTTTCTGGCATCCTGCCGTGGGGGTTACCCCAAAGTTGAAAACATGATTTGTTTAACCCAATTACCCTGGCAATCCAGCCGTGGGGGCTACCCCATGTATAGTTATCTGGCTTTTTGGCCGTGGGGGCTACCCCATGTATATGCTACTAGACTCGTTACATATCGACTGCTGACTGTAGTCATGTTTATGTGCCCTGAACTGTCAATGTCTATCATCATTGACGTGCCCAGATCCATTAGTTCACGCCCGTCCTCTGCGGCACGGTGTGAGGTTTGTCAAACCTAAATAGCGCTATCTAACTAATGACCCGCTCGCCATTGGCCTGGTGATTAAGTCGATATAAAAAGGAGGGACTTCGTGATAGAGTTTTGGTCTAGCGAAAGTTATCTGTCCAAGAGGACGAGGAATTATATTCTTGAACCAGCACTGTCCTACCCAATAAAGGACGAGGAATCCATGTTCCTTCACCCCATTCCCAACCCCTGGGAATCCCATGCTTTGTAGAGAGTGTGAACTCACCTTGGGTTGCTCGGCAGTTTAGTTTACTTGGTTAAGTATGCTGGTCACCACGTCCTAATATGGTCACCAGTATAGGTCAGGTTTGGGTGTAAAGGAGTCACGCATATCCTACACGTATCTAACACATAGCATACATGACATATATTTATCCTCTAAGTTATTGGGCCTGTCCACGTTCTTAAACAGTAACAGTTAACACACAGCCCAATTAACAGTAACACATAATCCAGTTAAACAGTCCAAACAATTCGGCCCAATAACGGAAACAAGTAACCCAGTCGAGACAAGGTGGTCTCGACTCGAGAACATGCAGTCTCGAGTCGCAACCAGGAGTTCTCGAGTCATGAATAGCTGGTCTCGAGTGGTGCAGGCATGAGTTGGAAACTTAGAGGTCTCGAGGTCAGTCTCGATTCGAGACCATGAGATCTCGAGTCGAGACCTTGCTGGTTCCGAGTCCTTGAAGCTTGTCTCGAGTTGTCACGCGATGGTCTCGAGTCGCAATCACTGTGGTCTCGAGCGGTAGCTTAAAGGTCTCGAGTCGAGACCGAGGGTCCCGACTTTCATACCTGATATCCGAAATCCTTCTAGAACCTTCGATGTACTATCCAATAGCATTGCAATTTCATGTGCATGAAATTATGTACTATCCAATAAAAACACACAAACATGTTTCTTTGTCTAATATCTAGATCAAATGGATTAAACAAGGCATCTTTCAAGTGTTCATTGTGTACTATCCTTCTAGAACCTTCGATGTACTTTCAAGTCTCGATTCTTTGAATCCTTAATACGAAATCCGATTAACATGAACATCATCTAATACACATATGCAAATCCGATTTCATGAGCAATAAACCTCCTTATTCATACCTAAACATAACCAAGCCATTCGGATCCAAACCCATATAGAGCCGATTACAATCATTCATGCTCAATCACATATTATCTATACCAAGACAACACTTCATCATCATATAACATCATCATACATCATCAACCGAAATAAAACACATAACATGAATCACTAACCTATATCATCACACATCAACACCTTTATCATGTATGTCATTAACCAACCAAGCATTGTAACATCTAGAAACATAAAATACTAACCGGATGGTGTTCGGGTTTGAAGAATCAACGAACCAAATACCGAGTGATGATCTAGAGCTTGAGCCGAGAGTCTTGGTGCTACCGGTTGAAAGAGAGGAGAGGAGGTTTGTGGTTCTAGGGTTTTAGTGAGAGAGAATGTAGGAGAGTGTGTGTGAAAGTGAGTGTGAGTTGTCCAAAGAAATGTCAAGGTTGGCTAGGAGCATGAGTTATATACCAGCCCTAAGTTGGTTCACCCTAGTGGGTTTTCGAGTGGGGTAAAGAGAAGCATGGCCCAACCGGCCCAACAGTTACACTGTTCACTCGAGACCGAGTGGTCTCGAGTTGGGTTCCACATATACATAACTATACATTATACGTACATATTATCAACACATAGCACATCAAGATAATTCACAACTTTCATTTGCTAATATATAAACACATAACGTTCAAGCATGTTATATCGAGATACAATGAAGGGTTCTAAATTACGAGTTGTCACATCAGTGGCTAGTATTTCACTTGAGGTCTTGGTGAGAGGGGTGAAGCTATCAGAGTAGGGGGATGAGCCTCTCCCCCGAGGCCGATATGGGGAATACGAGGGCCTCGTTCTATCATGCAACATTCTATCAAAAGCTGGTTTTCTTGAGTAAGGTGTACCTTTTTCGGGAGGTTTTGCAGCTGGGTTGACCCTTCGGGGTGGGGTGTCCAACTCCTTCGCTTTGCTAACTGTATCCTTGCCTCTGACAAAGGCTCTGACTCTGTCCATGAGGTTGTCAAACGAGTGTGGGAACTCCTCCCCCAGCTTTTCGCATAGTTGTGCATGCTTTAATCCGTTGACGAAACTGCTGATCTTCATGACCTCCGGGACGTCCTTGATGTTCATGCTTTCCTTGACAAACCTCTCCATGTATTGATCTATTCGTTCATTGTCCCTCTGCCTTATGTGCAAGATTTCGTTTGGGTTCTTGACCACTTTCCTTTGCTGACCAAAGTTCTTGAGGAACTTTTCACTTAGCTCCTGATAGCTGTCGATCCCTCCGGGGGGAGGCTGTCAAACCAGAGCCTGGCTCCCTCCCTCAGGGTTTGCACAAACATGTGGCACCAAACCGGCATGGGCCACCGTCCCAACTGCCCTGTACCCCTGAAGGCATGGAGATGATCCTCAGGATCTCTAGTCCCGTCATACCTGTCGAAGTTTGGAGGTAGCTTTGTCTTAGGGGGCATGGGTGCTTCAGCGATTCTTCTAGTGAACTTTGAAATTTCAGCTAAGTCCATAGGGAGGTAGGGTTGAGCCAGACCATCACCGCCTTGATTTTCCTTATCCTTTTCTTTTCCTTTTTGTCCCTTCCCTGTAATGAGATCTTCCCTCTCTTCCGAGGACATCTGCCTAAGGGCCGTCATGAAAGTCTCCAGTGGGTCGTTTCCACTGCTCTTATTTTGTGGATCCACCCCTTCCCGGTTGGAAGGTGTGTCGAATGAGAGTCTAGCCCTGAGGCTGTCAAGCTTTTCTTGTCTTTCTAAATCCTCGAGACAATTTTTTAGCTTCTCCTTGTGCATGGCAACGAAATCTGGAGTGATGGCCTCCTCCCTTTCCAGAATTTCCACTTGATTCTCGTTTTCTTCTTCATGAGTTATATCTTCCACTGTGACCTTATCATGGTCGTTTTGTACCATCTGGATGGTACGTGAGCTGGGTGGAGTAGTCATGTTGCTTCTTGTAAAGCGGGTTATCTTGACGCCGGAGTTTCAGTGTGGGAACACTAGTCAGACTACGGTCCCACGGATGGCGCCAATGTCGAATACCCAAACCACGGCTGACGTTCGATGGATCTTCGCAGACGTCAAGATATCCCGGCATTCGTTGCTACAAAAAAAAAATAAACCGTTAGCCTCGTCACGGAGGGCCCCGGGAGGGGGATCCGTGACCAAGCTCCGGCGTGAGGATAAGTAAACTTGCCGGAGAGTTCGAGGAGTTTATTCCGATGAGTGTGATCACCGGAATGTTTCCTCTAAGGTGTGAATCTAATAAATGTGTGTGTGATTAATGTATGAGAATATCGGTCGGAATAAATGAGGGAAGAGTAAATGAGAGAGCCTTAAATGTGATACCTTGAGTCCCCTGTGATCACCGCTCCTTGCTCTTATATAACCATCAAGCCTTATTTCCCATGTGAGATATTTTAGTGAGATGATCCGACGGATTTCGAGAGTCTTCGGGGGGCTCAGACACGTGTCTGACCCCCAACGGTAATATGGCAGCCTCATTAAATGATTTCCGGCTAGGAAGTACAATGCCAGCCGAGATCCTTTTCTTATCAGGCATTAAATGTGCCTGTGTTCTCTGAATCCTCGTTTCCCGCTTATTTCCTAAAGAGAAAACCTTAATGGGCAAGATACACTGCTTTTGGGCCTTGTTTGTTGGGCCCGCATGAAGACAGCCCAAAGCGGGTAAATGAGATTTCCCATTGGCCCGTCGTCAGTATCCAACAACGTGGTTGAACATATGTGAGTCAAGAAAATTGTTTGATATGTTGTCTTAAAAATGTTCTTTTTATATTGACAAATGATAAATAATGATTGGTAATTTATTTTAAACTAGACACAAATTGATCTTGTATTGAACATGCACAATAAATAAGTGTTTGTGTCTGCTTAAAATTGATCTTGTATTGAACACGCTCATTCGTCTCGTTCTTTTCTTATTTAAAAGTCTCGTGTTTTGTTATTTGAAAGTCCTTTTCTCTCTCTCTCTATATATATATACATTTTAGAGCACTAAAGAAACTAAAAAAATCAAATCTGGGGCTCATGGCAAGCATTATGTCTCGTCCTTTTCTTATTTAAAAGTCGTGTGTTTTGTTTGTAAGCGGATTATTAAGGGTATGGTGGCAGACAAAATGGCCACCAAAAAAGTTTGATTAATTATTAATTAAATCATGTAAGTTTTCTTTAATTTATTTTGTTACGTTAATATTCTATAGTTAACTCCATGAAATGATGGGCAAATTAGAGCCATAAGATGATATGTTAAGTGGGATTCTCAACATTATCTAATAGAACAAGATTTAGAATTATATGACAGTTTGGTCATGGTCTATCTTTTAATGTTGATATTATAATAATTATGTTTAATATGGTTGAAAATTCCACTAATGTACAATAATTTGATGTGAAATATAACAACTTTTTCTTTTCAATTATTCTTTGTTACATGGGTGTAATTAGAGAGTCCATTACCATTCCGGCCGGCTGGTCAAACTTTTCAATCAATATTGGTATCTAAAATAGTTTTTTTTTTTTTTTTTTTTTTTTTGTGTACCGACACCTCTAATTATCATAGCTAGATTAGTTGAAACGAACGTAAATAGTAATTTTATAACCCTTTCGTAAATGTTTCCCAATCTACCGCTGTTAACACGAACAAATACAATCACGATGTTTAATTATACACTCATATAGTTGTTAAGGGAATGTTTAACAAGTTTTCTAGTTTAACCTTTTAAATTTACACATAATTAATGGCGATGAGCCTAAATCCAAAAGCCTAGCAAAGCCCATAGAAGTTATTTAAGGCCCAATCCAGATTCCATTACAGATCTTTCCCTTTTTACAGCAAAAACGGGTCATCAATATACTATATATAAGTTGGGCCAAACTATATAGATAGTCACCTTTAAAAGGTGTTTTTTGTCTTTATATGCACACCCTGCAGTGTCAAACTGTGGTCAAAGCGCGGCGTTTTGGTCAGGTTAACCAGACAAAGACTGACGGGTGTCTGACGGGTCTGTTGACGGACCAAAACGCCGAGCTTTGGCAGCGTTTTGGTCCTGTCAACCAGACCGGGTGTCAGTCTTTTGTCTGGTTGACAGGACCAAAACGCGGCCAAAGCTCGGCGTTTTGGTCCGGTCAACAGACCCGTCAGACACCCGTCAGTCTTTTTCTGATTAACCGGACCAAAACGCCGCGTTTTGGCCACAGTTCGACACTGCAGGGTGTGCATATAAAGACAAAAAACACTTTTTTAAGTGTGTATATAGTGAAAAGAGTGTGCCAATAGGTACACCCTATAAGTTTTCATGGTGTTGGGTAGGCCATAACTCGTTCTTTTTGGAAACTATGGGGTATTGAAAAAGTTAGGGTAGGCAAAAACGACTTTAGCCATATAAAATAGGTGAATTAAAAGCATGAGTGCCAACTCCATTCATCAATATAAACCAATTCAAATGGGTTTGGGTGTGTAGTAAAAACCGTGTTGTGTTTGTAAAATCATTTACACGGGGGACGACGTTAGATAAAAAGATAACGCAGTTTAATGGTGCTCAAATGGCGGCACGAATAGACATCAAACGAGCTTTTGGTGTTTTACACTTACAAAAAAGATGGCGCGTTTTGAGCATGCCGTGTAGGATTATGGAAACATTTAGAGTTAGAAATGTGATGTACGTGTGCATTATATTACATTACATGATTTTTGAGGATGAAGGACATGCAATTTGCGAGTACTACGGGGAGGAGACACAACCAAATACTAAAGAGAGCTGATGAAGTGAGGGAATTAAACGTACGGGAAATTTATGATAATCAGATACATCACAACTTCGAGTGGATTTGGTCGAACACATTTGGAGTCTTTCACGAAACAACGACGATGACAAAGATGATAATTAAAAAATTGTACTTTTTTTTATTAATGTTTTCTTTTAAGTTTATGTAATGTTTTTTTTTTATTAATGTTATTTCTTTATTTAATATCAATGTTTTTTTAGTGATTTGTTTTATTTTTTTAACATAAATTAAATAAAAAATGATTATCACGTGTCACTTAACGCCACCCTTCCGCGCCCCTCTCACTCCGCGCTTTTTGGAGCTTGAAGGGGAAATCCATCTTTGCTGATATGGCTTCAACATGGTATTTCATGTCCCTTCTTCAAGTCTCTACACACCGAATAGTCAAACTATTTAGATATGACATTAGCAGTTTAGCCGAACATAAAATTTATTTGAATCAAAAGAAGTAAACTATATCCTTTTTAAAGGAAGGACAACAATAAGACCAACAGATATCCCAAATACAAGTACCAATAATCCTATAAAGTTCACCACAAGAGCTTCTTGACCTCTATACAACTTTTGAAATATAAATACTTCCATTAACCCGGTTTCTGCGGTCACTATCGCCATGAAAAACACGACTACACCAGTAAAAATATGCCACGGCGCAAATCTGGCCCGTGTTCCTGACTTGGCACCCGGGAACAAGAATGTGACAAATCCAAGTAACAACTAGCATTTGTTAAGATTTTGTGTTAGTAAGACATGAGCATGTAACATGTTAGAAAATAATTAATATATGGTTTTCGGGATTGAAGCGCAAACGGATTACCTGAAGGCCAAATAAGCAGATGGTAGACAAACCGGTCCAGGAATGTAAAGTGTACGCATGCGCGATTTTGAGTTCATTATGAAACTTAAAAACTGCACAAATGCCCAATATTCCAGCAAAAAGGGCAAGTAAATGTAATACTAGATGAATTAGTTTAGGGGCTTGTCTAGTTGCAGGGATCCCCTTGTATGTTATGATCGCTGATAAAAAATAACGATAGGCGTTAGCGCGCTCATAAGCGATTTTTATCGCTTTAAATTAATTTATGATTGGATACTTATGTTATACATGTAATCTTACCTTCCCCTGAACAAATTAAGAATCCAAGTATTGTAAGAAGTGGATGCAACTGCAATTCAAACAAAGAGAGAATCAAACAAATCAGTTAAACTCTTGGTACTTAGATTTGTTTATTTATTTATTACCTATATATTAATTTGTTTAACTTTTTTTTACTCTTTAATTTTTATTTACTTTTAACCCTTTTTTTTATATCTTTTACACTTTTAACTCCAAGAGGTTTCATTTTTTACATAACCCTCACAGTTTTCATCTTTTAGACTTTAACCCTATAGTTTTGATCTTTTACATATTTGTCACGAGCATTTTCTATTTTTAGCCACAACATTTTTCAACTTTCGACTTTGGTCTCTATACTTTACATCTTTTACAAATTTATCGTTTTACGTTTCGTTCTAAATTTTGTGAGTTAACATGCTGCAACGCGTGCATGAGGTTCAACATTTTTACGTCTGTTTTTTTACGGTTTAACAGCTCCGTCGAAACTCGCGGGTCCTAAGCCGACTTAGTTATTCTTTTCTATGTTTTACTTTTTCCGTCTATTTTTGCGAATTAACACACTGTAACGTGTGTGCGTGATTCATCATTTTTATGTTTACTTTTTGTTCAGCTTAATGGTCCCACCGTAAAACGCGGGTCCTTGATACTAGTTTTTAAGCATAAAACATAAAGTAATACGCATTTTCTTGGACCAAAGTACTTACATTGAAAATCTGGATTTTGACATGAGATGTGAATGCAACGCCTTCCCTCAACTTTAAAAGCCAATACAACACAAGGGTGGCAATAGACACCGCTAACAAATGTGAGAAGACGGTCACCGGAAAGGCCGACATCCGATAACTCGAGCCATTGTTTGCCATGACACTAATTGAAGAAGAGAGTTTATGTGAATGTAATGTAGTTGATCTTGTAAAGTTATATTGAGAAGAAGACACATGTATATATGTACAAGTCTTTGAATGATATTTTTTTGCCTATATGACGTTCTTAATTATTGTAATAATATTATACAAATATTACGTATATAGGATCATATTATTATCTATAACTTCAAAATCCATGAAGGGGAATAGTGTCAGGCTGTCTGACACTTTCCTATTGGTAAATCCAGAATACGATTTTGCCCTGTTTATAATTACAGTTTTGTCATTGATTTTGTTTTTATTTTTTCACAGCGAATATAACTACAAAATACATGAAGGGGAATTCAAAAAAAAAAAAAAAATACTGTCTGGCACTTTCCTATTGGTAAATCCAAATTACGATTTTGCCATGTTTATATTTACAGTTTTGCCATTGTTTTTGTTTTTATTTTTTCACAGCCAAATTACGGTTTTGCACTCAGTTCAACTTTACAGTTTTTCAATCGTTTTGTTTTTTTCCTGTCAAATTACGAATTTGCCCCAGTGTAATATTACAGTCATACGATCGTTTAGTTTTTTTTTACAAAACTATAGTAGTGTTTTGGTGTAAATTTTTTTCGTGTCAGGCGGATGCCTTACACTTCCCCATTGGTCCAGCCAAATTACGATTTTGCCCCGTTGAATTTACAGTTTTGTCATTGGTTTTGTTTTTCTTTTCTCCCAACCAAATTATGATTTTGCACTCAGTTCAAATTAACAGTTTTGCCATCGTTTTTGTTTTTTTTTTCTGTCAAATTACAAATTTCCCCCTGTGTAAAACTACAGTCATGCGATCGTTTTAGCTTGTTTTTTTACAAAACTATGGTAGTGTTTTGTTTAAATTGGTTGATTCGGTGTAATTTTTATTCGTCACGCTCATTTGTCCTAATAAAATTACAATTTTGCGCCCAGTGCCCAGTTTAAAATTATAGTATTTCCATCGTTTTATTTTTTTTATTTATTTTTTAACAAAAGTATGGTAGTGTTTTGTTTTAATTGGTTGACTCGATGTAATTTTTTTAGGTCGTGTTATGAGTAATATATACAAGTAACCGAAACACAGGCGTACATGTTAAGAGTAGGGGTGCTAAACGGGTCGTGTTCGCCGGTTGGCGGGTTCAACCCTACCCGAACACGAAAATTTTAGACGAACCCGAACCCGACACGAACCCGAAAATCGTTTCATACATATGAACCCGAACCTGACCCGAATATTCAAAGGTTGACCCGAACTCGGCCTGTTCAACCCGAATTTTTTTTATTTTTTTCATCAAATTTATATATACTCTAATTGGTAACATGTTTTGGCAATATGGTGTTGTACTCTAGGCTGTATTGATATTTTGTACTTATTATTGTTGTACGTAGCTTTGTGTTGTTGTACATAATGGTGTCTATTGGTTTCCTCACCACCGCTTCATTCGACCTGTTAAACCCTAAAAAGAGAGATTCACATCCAGTTGATCAACACCGGCGTTCCTTCTCGATTTTAACATCACCACTACCATCCATCCCCATCAGTCCGTCACCACCACCATTCCCCTCTCCTCTCTGTCTCTTCCCTCTGTGAAACTACGACCACCATCTTTGCCATCTCCGATAGCCGCTGTAAACAACCTAGCCCTGAAGTACTGAAATTGTAAAATCGGTTATTGTTAGCGGTGATTTAAACTTTCTTTCTTTATATTGTCGTGGTTCTGTTTTATATCTTGGTACATGTTTTTGTTTTAAATCTTGGTACATGTTTCTTTCTTTGCTGATCCGACAATGAGGCATGTCTGCTTTTCCAGTTATTAAGGGAAACTCCATCTACTTTCCGATTATACGACCCCAATTGGGTGTCTTCACTCACTACAGTGTACATGATACGTTCCTAGGTGAGTATCTTACTATCTTCTCCTCTAGATCACTTTGTCTATCTTTATATTTTCAACTTAACTTTTTGTTTTGTGTGTTTCAGGTTACGTTCATGGTTATTCATTATATAAGTAACTATAATAGAGTCTCTCATTCCGGTTCATTATAGGAAGTGATCAAATGACTTCTGACTTCATTTATGTGGAAAATGTCGCTCATGCCCTTATCTGTGTCGAAGCTGCTTTGACTTCGCACATGCTCATTGTATCTGGAAAGGTATCATTAAATATTCTTGCATTACTTTTTCTGTTTTTTTTTAATGTGAGATCAAAGACTGAATGCCATGGTATTCCCTGATGGATTACAAGTATTTTTCATCACTAATTTCAGCCTAGAAAATCTTGGCAATTTGCCTTATGTATGCTGGAGGGCTTAAGTTATTACAGGTAATGAATGATAAATTTAGTTCACTATTTTTTTGTGGCATTGTCATAAATCACAATAACCAGCAAACTTAGAAATTTTAAACAGCAAATTTGTAGTATAGTTTGAAATTAAAATATTGGTATTGTTTGGGTTATTATGATGGATATGGTATCTTGAAGAAACTTTTCTTTATTTTAAAAGAACGAAATGAACAGTGAATTAAAGAATATGGATCTTTAGTTTTTAATCAAGGGTCTCGAATTGCTTCATTTGCAGATTTGAACGCGCTCGCACTGAGGTGTTTTTTAATGCATTCCAGGCGTCGTCATCATCTAAGCGTAGCCACCTCCATCCATCTTCCCAACACATCCTCTCTATGGCCCTTAATGATGGCCAAACTCCGTGGCGGCAAGAACGTTAGCAAAAAACATTGTCGTTCTCGCCCTGGCCGGCTTCTCAGCAACAGCCGCAATGCAAAGCTGGGTCCGGTTTGCGAGCCGTTTTACTTCGAAACCCTAGCAGCAAACGAGTTTCCACGAGTACTGACATTTTCTAGCCACATCAGCTCAGAACTCCAATTGAGCTGGTTAAGAAACGAGGTGTGTTTTAGCTTTTCACTATGGTTCTTTTTTTTGTTAGTAATTTAGGATTTTAGTAAAATTGCTATTTGTGACTGTTTCCAGATCTGACTCAGTTTTGTCATTTTTCATTTGGATGTATACAGGATATTCAATGACACTCAGTTTGATATTGGAAGCCATGGGAGCTGAATTTATCTTAAATATTCTGATAGACAAAAGACAAGGCATAAGGTTACTTCCATTGAAGATGAGACTGAAGTCATGGACAGCACAGGTCCAGATCAACTCGAGGTTTACTATGTGCCATCACACATATTTACGTGCCACTATATTTTATCACATAATTGAATAAATCTGTCACTATTCTATATGTGAAGGCTTCGGCAACTCATCCAAAACTTCACTGTGTTGATTACTTCATTTTGTTGATAGCTTCTTGAGGATGAAATATATTTGTTCAGGATGCTCTTAATTAGTATCAATGATCATAATCCCCAACATATGACCTAAAACATCTAGAACATTAGTGTATTGAAGTTTATATGTGCTATTGTTTAAGTTTCTGTTGATTAAATGAAATGCCTGAATGAATTTGTATCTGTTTGGATTTGGATTTGTGTTTTTGCAAGTAATTGTGAAATTGATGGTTTTTGTTGTTACAGGTTGTCTCTTCTTTGACTACATCGTTTCGATTCGATGGGGCGCTGAATGTTGATGTGAATGAGTTTCAGACCAATTTTTGAGGGAGGATTTGGCTACACTTGAGAAGGATTATGAAGAGTTTGGGCTCGAAGAGTCTGCTGATAACGAGGAAGACCATGGTGAAGAGTATTAGTTTAATTAGTATTAAGTCTGCTTTTTATGTTTCCTAAGTTTAAAAACTAATGTGTTTAAAACAAGGTATATGTATAACATGGTACTGCCCTTATTACGAAGAGATTTCATACGGAATAACTTGAAATCTAATAGAATGCACGTCCATGATGTTTCTACCCTCTTGGCCTGCGCCGCAACGCGCGCAGGTCAATCTTCTAGTTAATATATAAAAATTAACATCTATTACAAAAAAACACAAATTAGATAGTAAAATTACATTAAAATCATAAAATCTTATGTCAATTTCTATTTTTAAGTTATAAATATAGCATAAAATATACACCAAATTTAATTTATAACATAAAACATATTGTAAAAAAATATAATATTATAAAAATCGGTTAAACGGGTCATGTTACAACCCGCTTTTTGGAAAGTCAAAGTACAAGTCAAAGTCAAAGGAAGAGAAGATTGCTAATTGCGATATGTCACTCCTTGCTTGACCAATAAATCATACTTTTGACTTGTAATCGAATCTTTTATTTAATCGCTTTAGTTGTATTATGTGGAGTATCTATTAATAATCGAGGTTTAATCGCATGTTTATCGCTAATCGTTGCCGCATTCGGAACTTGAATTGTGTGTTCTGGATATTGTTTTACGTTTGTGTGCTATTAGGTGTTACTTGTGCATGTTATGTTTATGTGGAGGTGTCTAATCGCAATATCAATTCTATCGCATCGCAATCGAATCGCAACCGCTAAACGCAGGTTATTTATAGTGATTGTATGTTAGATATAGTAATTAGGTTATTTGTGTAACTATTGGGTAATACTATTGCATCGCTCACTCGAATCGCATCGCAACGCTCAACACGCAAAACAAAACGCCGAAACTCAACTCGTCGGACACCTGGATCGAATGGCCAACCAATCGGATTGCCATTCGTTCGGATTGCCTTCCGATCGAGGCGCCATCCGACCCTTGCTCCCTCTTTCCTTTTTTGGAAACCCTATAAATACCCCCTGTCACATCGTTTGTGATGTGACAGCTCTCTCTAACTCGACCAACACGCTCAAGCCTTCTTTCTCCCGATTTCTCGCGATTCTTGTAAGTTTTCAACTCAAATCTTGTACTTCTATGATCTACACACACTTCTTCATCATTTTCACCTTTGAATCTCAACTTTTAACCGTGAAATCACCGGATTTGAGGTGTTTTAGGATGACGTCATCATGGAGTTCTTATGAACTGCAAGATTTGGCTTCATTCCACCAAGAACAACTCAGATCTGAAGGATTTCCACATGATTTCACAACGATTTCGCATAGATCTAAACTTTTCCAAAGTTAAAAGGATTGAAAGATGCTTTTCCAACTTTCATTCAACTCTTTTACACTCAATGCACTCGAAACCGATAGAATCAGAGCTCATTCATGCCTTCTACTCCTCTTTAGTGATGTGCCGGTTTGAGATCTGAATCCTATCAACGAGACAACTGATTTCTGGTTGAATATGAGACCACCCGTCACGAACAGTTAGCTGATAGGATTGGGGTGATTCCCGTTCGATCGGATAACCTGAGCCTGATGGAGTTTCCGATGTTTAAACACGTTGGCATACCGCCTCGAGCAAGGCGCAAAACTTTCAAAACTTAGCAAATATCCCAAGTTCAAGATGATCAGATTGTGGGACGGATTGCCGTCCGATCGGATTGCCACCCGATCGAACCGCAATCCGATCGGATTGCACTTGAGCCTTAACACCTAATTTTTTTTTTTTTTTGTAATTTTCAAAGAACGTCAGTTACTAACGGATTGCCAACCGATCGGATTACTATCCGATCAAATGACCGTCCTGCTGTGAACTTGTTCTCTACTAAGGGGTGATAAATTCCCTATACTCAGCACTCAACATGTTATGGTAGTAGTATATCTTTTGTTCTTCATTTGTCACTAGATCATCACAAAATTTCATCTTATCCATAAACGTTGTCGTAATCTTGTCTATGGTCTCATTTTTGTGCCTAAGTTGCATGAACTCCTCCTTGATTTTATTCATAACCGCCTTGGGGCTATGATGCTTAAGAAATGGCGTCTTGAATTCTTCCCAAGTCATGACCTTAGCAGCTTCAATACCGATCTCCCTCTTTTTTTTATCCCACCAATCTTTCGCTTAACTCCTTAGTTGACCCGTACCATAGGCTACGTAGTCATCTTCGTCACAATGGGTTCTCTCGAATACCCCTTCGATATCACTTAGCCATCATTGGCACACTATTGGGTCAACCTCCCCATTATATATTGGTGGTTTACAGGCCATGAATTCCTTGTATGAACAAGGCTTTCGTCCTCCATGCTTTTCCTTTGCTGAATTTGAATCATCTTCCAATTTCTTGATTCTCTCTTCTACTATTGATAAAACTGTGTTTTGAAATTTATCAATAAAGCCCGACAAACTGTTTTCGATCGCCTTTCCAACCTCTTTGGCAATCACTTCCCTCATTTGTTCGGTGACTCTTGGCACCACATTATCATTACCTCCATCAGCCATCTCTATTTCTGAAATGTTTACATAAGTTGTTAAACATTCCATTTATAACACATGCTTTACTTGTTTTGATTCAATCAAGTTCATAACTTGATTTAATCGTTCTTGTTTTGATTCAATCAAGTTCATAACTTGATTTAATCGTTCTTGTTTTGATTCAATCAAGTTCATAACTTGATTTAATCTTTCTTGTTTTGATTCAATCAAGTTCATAACTTGATTTAATCATTCTTGTTTCATGCATTTCTTGTTTTTGAGTGAGCTTACACACTCTTTTCATGCATATTTGTTCATTTCTCATTCTTTACGTAATACATAATTTATTAACAAGATAAGTTAATTCTTACCGGACGATCGATCAAGCTTGAACCGAACACTTTGTTAACAACCTTAGGCTCTGATTACCAACTTGTTACACCCATCTAATTTTACTTGATTTTAATCATAGCTTTTACCATTTCAATTAAAATATTGGTTAAACAACCTAAACATTCATTACAGAAGTTCACAAGTAACAAAAACCATAGTCAACTAACGACTAAGTTAGAAGATTTCAAAAAATTGTTTATCAAACAGTTCACATCATAAACATTGTTTGAACCGAGTCAATATGCGCGGAAGCTTCAAAGGTATGTGTTCGGTTCTTCAAAACTTGCTTGATCATCATCCGTGATTCTTTGAGTACCTAAAACTGTAATGTTTACATAAACATTTATGTTAGAATAGTTGGAAATAATACTTGATTGAAACTACGATCGAAGTGAATTTGCGGTTTTACAATTAAACAAACATCTATAAATTTTCAGACTTTACCGTAACTTACGATTCCACCGTAAGTTACAGTGGTCAATTTTTCAATAAGGATCCACCGTAAAACAGAAGTCTCACACCGTAAGCACCTGACATCTACCGTAAGTTACGGTGATACCGTAACTTACGGTAATCGCTGTAATATTTGTTTTTGGTATTTTGTTTGTTTTGCCCAAACCTTTTCCTCAATTTCCTCATTTAACTCGACCAATACACTGATTTTTCATAATTAAATAGGTCTTTTATAATTGTTGACAAAGACCAAATAAGCGTACTACAATACATTCCATGCCTTGATTTGGTCGTTTGACCCATTTGGCTCATCTAAGAGATTCCTCAAATTTTGATGACAACCAATGAGGTCTAACAAATTTCTTGGCCTATTATTCGAACTAGCGAACACCATCGCTTAATTCCAACTCGACTTTTATTCACCAAACAATTACAAACGTACTAGACAACAAAAATTTAACTCAAATGTAACAAACCAAGTTACATACCTTTAAAGCAAGCCCTTCAAACGTGCGTCTACACCGGTTTGCCCGCTAGATGCCCCGGCTTCCTTTCCTATAGAGTTCAATCACCATATGTTTAGAACTCTTTTTGTTTCACATACATAACGCACATTTTGTCATACATCGTAATTATGCGTTTTAACTTAACAATTCAGTTTCAAGCCTTCTTTGAGGCATTTCATCAAACATTATAAGGGCATAATTTTTATATCTTTCATATCCAAGTTCATAGCTTGCTAATTAGCTAACTTAACATCAATAAAGCCTTTATCTAGTATTTAAACATCAGATTTTTCTGAAATCACTTCCTATGATCAAATTAGACTAGAATAATCATTCTAAACTCTAGTGCTCATCTTTATCTTGTAAAACCCACAACCCACCTTCAAGGTGTTCATGGAATTTCCTGAAATTGGACATGATTTCACTTGTAGATGTCTAGGTTTCACTTCTAGACACCATATCATCCCTAATCTAACAAAATAACACACATGCAACATTTTATTTCATATTTTCCAAAATCACAAGAAATTCAAGTTGAGAGATTTCATCAGATTTTACATACCTTAGAATCCTCTTGCGATGAGGATCACAATTCTAGGTTCTAATTTCGATTTCGACTTGGATTGAGCCTTCAATTGATTGATTTAATGAAGTTTTAGGTTTTTGAAGATGGGGGTGTCGCCCCCTGCTCCTTCTTGGTCGACCAGCACCTCTAAATGGGGTGTTTGGTTTATTATTTTTTTTTATCTAATTTAGTTTCAAATTTAACAACTAAGGCCCCTCTACTTTGTTCAACATATCATTTAGTAGCTTTTAACCCTATTATAGGCTATTTCTAGTCTTGTAACTAACTAGGTTAAAAGTTCCTAGTTAATAAATTCTCGTCTATTTATACTTTATAGTTCCAATATAAAGTTTTATATTTTCGGGGTGTTACAAGTCCACCCCCCTTAAAAGGGTTTCGTCCCCGAAACCGATGTACGTACCAAATAATGTAGGGTGAAGACGTCGCATCTCCTCTTCGGACTCCCATGTAGTGTCCAAACCTTTCCTATGCTCCCATTTGACATTGACTTGGTCAATTTGTTTATTTCGTAAATGTTTGACCTTTCGGTCTAAAATCTCCACCGGTCTCACCGCATAATTCAGACTATTATCCACTTCGATATCATCGTAATGGATATAGGCCGTTTCGTCTGCTAGGCACTTTCTTAATTGTGACACGTGGAACGTGCCATGGATTCCACTTAGTTCCTCCGGTAGTTCAAGACGGTAAGCTACCTTGCCAACTCTCCCGATAATTTTAAATGGCCCAATAAACCTCGGGCTTAGCTTCCCCCTTTTTCTGAATCTAATAACTCCCTTCCATGGGGAAACTTTTAGCATGACCATGTCACCAACCTGGAATTCGATTGGCCTATTCCTTTTATCAGCATACGCCTTTTGCCTGTCTTGAGCCGCTTTCAAGTGTGCTCGAACTATATCGATCTTTTCATTCGTGGCTCGTACTATTTCTTGGTGGGCGAGTTCACGTGGACCCACTTCTCCCCAACATACCGGGGTTCGACACTTCCTACCGTAAAGCATTTCGTACGGTGCCATCTTAATACTAGATTGGTAGCTGTTATTATACGAAAACTCAACTAATGGTAGGTGAACATCCCAACTTCCTCCAAAGTCGATTATACATGCCCGTAGCATATCCCCCAATGTTTGTATCGTTCTTTCACTCTGTCCATCCGTTTGAGGATGGTACGCAGTGCTAATGAACAATTTGGTTCCCATTTGCTCTTGGAAATCTCGCCAGAAATTTGAAGTAAACCGGGTATCCCTATCAGACACGATGGATACTGGCACCCCATGACGTGCTATTATTTCATTAGTGTAAACTTCTGACATCTTTTCTGACGTATAAGTCTCACGAATCGGAATGAAGTGAGCACTTTTCGTCAATCTATCCACCACTACCCATATGGCATCGAAACCACGATTCGTCTTGGACAACTTGGTTAGTAGGTCCATTGTAATATGTTCCCATTTCCAAACCGGAATTTCTAACGGTTGGAGTTTACCGTATGGTTTCTGGTGCTCCGCCTTGACTTGTAAACATGTCAAGCATTTTTCCACATACTTCGCCACATCCCTCTTCATTCCGGGCCACCAATAATTTTGTTTCAAATCATTGTACATCTTAGTCGCACCCGGATGAATTGAATAACGGGATTTATGAGCTTCATCAAGTAGAAGCGCCTTCACTCCACAAGTATGTAGGACCCATATTCTTCCGGATCGAGTCTTCAACCCGTGATTCCCATCAGACAAATCTTTCAATTGACCGATTATTCTTTCTTTCTTCCAATTCTCTTCTTTTACTGCTTCTAACTGCGCCTCCCGAATACGTTCGAGTATACCCGAGGTCACCACGAGTTGCATCGACCTTACTCGTATTGGGACATAGTCCGCTTTTCTGCTCAGAGCATCCGCTACCACATTTGCCTTTCCGGGGTGGTAATGTATTTCACAGTCAAAATCTTTCACCGTTTCTAGCCATCGCCTTTGTCGCATATTTAACTCCTTCTGATCGAAGAAGTATTTCAAGCTCTTGTGGTCGGTGAATATGGTGCACTTTACCCCATATAAGTAATGCCTCCATATTTTTAACGCAAATACCACCGCAGCCAACTCGAGATCGTGCGTGGGGTATTTCTTCTCGTGGATCTTCAATTGCCTCGAGGCATAAGCTATAACCTTGCCCCGTTGCATCAAAACACATCCGAGCCCCGATATTGAAGCATCCGAGTAAACCACCATGTCTTCGACTCCGCCCGGCAATGTCAATACCGGAGCTTGAGTTAACTTTTCTTTTAGCGTTTGAAACGCTTTTTCTTGATCGACACCCCAAATAAACTTTTCTTTCTTTTGGGTTAGCTTTGTTAGCGGTAACGCAATCTTGGAGAAATCTTGAATGAATCTCCTATAGTATCCCGCAAGCCCCAAAAAGCTTCTAATTTCTGAAGGGTTCTTCGGGGAATTCCATTTTGACACAGCCTCTATTTTTGACGGATCCACCAAAACTCCGTCGGCACTTATGACATGGCCAAGAAATTGTACCTCTCGTAACCAAAAGGCACATTTAGAGAATTTTGCATACAACTTCTCTCGTCTAAGTGTCTCTAACACTTCTTGTAAGTGGTGTGCGTGTTCAGCTTCACTTTTCGAATACAATAAGATATCATCGATAAACACAATGACCGACTTATCCAACATTGGCTTGCAAACCCGGTTCATGAGGTCCATGAAAGCTGCGGGTGCGTTTGTTAGCCCAAATGACATCACGAGGAATTCATAATGTCCGTATCTCGTGCGGAAAGCTGTCTTTGGCACATCTTCTTCTTTGACCTTCAGTTGGTGATACCCCGATCTAAGGTCAATTTTTGAAAACCAGTTCGCACCTTGTAGTTGGTCGAATAAATCATCTATCCTCGGGAGCGGGTATCGGTTCTTTACCGTGAGTTTGTTTAACTCCCGGTAATCGATACACATGCGCATGCTCCCGTCTTTCTTTCTCATGAACAACACCGGTGCGCCCCAAGGAGACACACTCGGCCTTATGAATCCCTTGTCAAGCAGGTCTTGAATTTGGGACATCAACTCTTGTAATTCCGACGGTGCAAGTCGGTACAGGGCTTTTGCTACAGGTTTCGCGCCCGGAATCAATTCAATCCCGAACTCTATTTCCCGTTCAGGCGGTATCCCCGGTAAATCCTCCGGAAACACATCTTCATAATCTCGTACTACCTGTACATCTCCAATCTTTCGTGATTCTTTGTTGGGCTCATTAGCGTATATCATGAATGCCTTGCATCCTCGCTTCATAAGCTTGTGAGCTTTCAACATTGAGCATACTATAGGGTTGCCTCCTTTTTCGCCATAAATGGTGACGTGTTTTCCGCTCGGAGATGTTAGTTTTATCTCTTTACGAAAACACACGACTTTTGCATGGTGCTGGGCTAGCCAATCCATCCCAACGACTACTTGAAATTCTCCCATTGACATCGGGATTAGGTTTATCAAATATTCTTCGTCATCAATGCTCAGTTTACAGTTTTTACATACATCACAAACAATGAAGCTCTTGTTATTACCTATCTCTACTTCTAAGGGCACAGGTAATTTTGTTAGAACAAATGAAGGATGTCGAATAAATCCATATGAAACAAAGGATTTATTCGCACCCGTATCAAATAACACGCGTGTAGGAATCGAATTTACAGCAAATATACCTGAGACCACGTCAGGTTCAACCTTTGCTTCTGCGGCGGTCAATTGAAAAGATCTTGCCTTTGCTTTAGGGGCTTCACCTTTCGGGTTCTGCTCATCCTTCTTTCCAACCAGTTCCGGGCATTCCAACTTTTTGTGACCCGTTCGATAACAATTGTAACAAACCGTCACTTTCTCCGGGCATGATATAGCCATATGTCCCGTTTTCTTGCATATGGGACAAGGCTTATCCTTGTAACGGCATTCGCCTTTATGACCCTTTCCGCAGATTCTGCAACTTGGCGACCCGCCTTTCGTATCAGATTTCTTTGCGGTTTCGTTTGTTCGTGCCTTCTTAGCAGGGCTTGGGTTTACATCTTGTACTTTCCGTTCACCCCGTTCAATGCTCTTTTTCAGTTCGATCTCCCTTTCCCGAGAAGCATTTATGATCTCGGTAAGGGTCTCGTATTTTGAAGGGGGGATAAATTCCCTATACTCAGCACTCAACATGTTATGGTAGTAGTATATCTTTTGTTCTTCATTTGTCACTAGATCATCACAAAATTTCATCTTATCCATAAACGTTGCCGTAATCTTGTCTATGGTCTCATTTTTGTGCCTAAGTTGCATGAACTCCTCCTTGATTTTATTCATAACCGCCTTGGGGCTATGATGCTTAAGAAATGGCGTCTTGAATTCTTCCCAAGTCATGACCTTAGCAGCTTCAATACCGATCTCCCTCTTTTTGTTATCCCACCAATCTTTCGCTTGACTCCTTAGTTGAGCCGTACCATAGGCTACGTAGTCATCTTCGTCACAATGGGTTCTCTCGAATACCCCTTCGATATCACTTAGCCATCGTTGGCACACTATTGGGTCAACCTCCCCATTATATATTGGTGGTTTACAGGCCATGAATTCCTTGTATGAACAAGGCTTTCGTCCTCCATGCTTTTCCTTTGCTGAATTTGAATCATCTTCTAATTTCTTGATTCTCTCTTCTACTATTGATAAAACTGTGTTTTGAATTTTATCAATAAAGCCCGACAAACTGTTTTCGATCGCCTTTCCAACCTCTTCGGCAATCACTTCCCTCATTTGTTCGGTGACTCTTGGCACCACATTATCATTACCTCAATCAGCCATCTCTATTTCTGAAATGTTTACATAAGTTGTTAAACATTCCATTTATAACACATGCTTTACTTGTTTTGATTCAATCAAGTTCATAACTTGATTTAATCGTTCTTGTTTTGATTCAATCAAGTTCATAACTTGATTTAATCGTTCTTGTTTTGATTCAATCAAGTTCATAACTTGATTTAATCGTTCTTGTTTTGATTCAATCAAGTTCATAACTTGATTTAATCGTTCTTGTTTCATGCATTTCTTGTTTTTGAGTGAGCTTACACACTCTTTTCATGCATATTTGTTCATTTCTCATTCTTTACGTAATACATAATTTATTAACAAGATAAGTTAATTCTTACCGGACGATCGATCAAGCTTGAACCGAACACTTTGTTAACAACCTTAGGCTCTGATTACCAACTTGTTACACCCATCTAATTTTACTTGATTTTAATCATAGCTTTTACCATTTCAATTAAAATATTGGTTAAACAACCTAAACATTCATTACAGAAGTTCACAAGTAACAAAAATCATAGTCAACTAACGACTAAGTTAGAAGATTTCAAAAAATTGTTTATCAAACAGTTCACATCATAAACATTGTTTAAACCGAGTCAATATGCGCGGAAGCTTCAAAGGTATGTGTTCGGTTCTTCAAAAGTTGCTTGATCATCATCCGTGATTCTTTGAGTACCTAAAACTGTAATGTTTACATAAACATTTATGTTAGAATAGTTGGAAATAATACTTGATTGAAACTACGATCGAAGTGAATTTGAGGTTTTACAATTAAACAAACATCTATAAATTTTCAGACTTTACCGTAACTTACGATTCCACCGTAAGTTAAGGTGGTCAATTTTTCAATAAGGATCCACCGTAAAACAGAAGTCTCACACCGTAAGCACCTGACATCTACCGTAAGTTACGGTGATACCGTAACTTACGGTAATCGCTGTAATATTTGTTTTTGGTATTTTGTTTGTTTTGCCCAAACCTTTTCCTCAATTTCCTCATTTAACTCGACCAATACACTGATTTTTCATAATTAAATAGGTCTTTTATAATTGTTGACAAAGACCAAATAAGCGTACTACAATACATTCCATGCCTTGATTTGGTCGTTTGACCCATTTGGCTCATCTAAGAGATTCCTCAAATTTTGATGACAACCAATGAGGTCTAACAAATTTCTTGGCCTATTATTCGAACTAGCGAACACCATCGCTTAATTCCAACTCGACTTTTATTCACCAAACAATTACAAACGTACTAGACAACAAAAATTTAACTCAAATGTAACAAACCAAGTTACATACCTTTAAAGCAAGCCCTTCAAACGTGCGTCTACACCGGTTTGCCCGCTAGATGCCCCGGCTTCCTTTCCTATAGAGTTCAATCACCATATGTTTATAACTCTTTTTGTTTCACATACATAACGCACATTTTGTCATACATCGTAATTATGCGTTTTAACTTAACAATTCAGTTTCAAGCCTTCTTTGAGGCATTTCATCAAACATTATAAGGGCAGAATTTTTATATCTTTCATATCCAAGTTCATAGCTTGCTAATTAGCTAACTTAACATCAATAAAGCCTTTATCTAGTATTTAAACATCAGATTTTTCTGAAATCACTTCCTATGATCAAATTAGACTAGAATAATCATTCTAAACTCTAGTGTTCATCTTTATCTTGTAAAACCCACAACCCACCTTCAAGGTGTTCATGGAATTTCCTGAAATTGGACATGATTTCACTTGTAGATGTCTAGGTTTCACTTCTAGACACCATACCATCCCTAATCTAACAAAATAACACACATGCAACATTTAATTTCAGATTTTCCAAAATCACAAGAAATTCAAGTTGAGAGATTTCATTAGATTTTACATACCTTAGAATCCTCTTGCGATGAGGATCACAATTCTAGGTTCTAATTTCGATTTCGACTTGGATTGAGCCTTCAATTGATTGATTTAATGAAGTTTTAGGTTTTTGAAGATGGGGGTGTCGCCCCCTGCTCCTTCTTGGTCGACCAGCACCTCTAAATGGGGTGTTTGGTTTATTATTTTTTTTTATCTAATTTAGTTTCAAATTTAACAACTAAGGCCCCTCTACTTTGTTCAACATATCATTTAGTAGCTTTTAACCCTATTATAGGCTATTTCTAGTCTTGTAACTAACTAGGTTAAAAGTTCCTAGTTAATAAATTCTCGTCTATTTATACTTTATAGTTCCAATATAAAGTTTTATATTTTCGGGGTGTTACAGTACCATTCGACACTTGGTCACTTTTCACCACTTTACGCACCGCTCTTCGCTTATGCTATCGTTAAATGTTCAAGCTAATCACTCTAGCGCTCCCTTCAATCCATTTCCATCGCTGTGAGTATGCTCGATCCCTTTTTGCTTTGTGCACTTTTGGGTGTTACATACGTTACTTATTCTAAATCACAAACGATCACACAACGCGAATACTATTTGTACGCTGACCGTTACTGCATGTTATGTGGTACTCGATGAATGCTTGTATGTTATGTTAACACAGTGATTGTTGCCTGACGCCTTAGCAACGAGAGTACTATTTGTTTGGACTCGGCACCTGTCGTGGACAGGGGTTGTTAAGGTTACCTCTTCACGTGTCACAGGGGTGACATGTGTTGCGTATTCTACAACTCGCAGTCTAGTCTGTGCATATTTCATTGTCGATAACCTACTAGCTTCGCATTATACATGTTACATGCTGGTTATGCGTAAACGTTGTCGAACTCTACTATTACTATTAAACTTGTATGCTCACCTTTACACTATGTGTATTGACCTCTATTTTAACGTATGTAACAGGTGTTTGAAATGCTTAGGATGTTGTGCTCATGCTTTTGTGGAATCTAGTAGGAGATAGTCTAGAAACAAACAAACTATTTATATTTGAGTTGTCGAAACAGAATTATCTGTCTTTGAATTGTCTGTAATAATTATGCTACTTATTATGTCATGGTATGGGACGTGATGCTTAAATAATTGGTAATCGTAGTTGTTATGGAAACTTCTGGACAATCTGTTTCGCTCAGTGCCGCGCCCCCATGTTTCGGTCATCGGTTGGGGTGTGACAGGTCAACCCGCCAACCTGACCGGGTTGACCCGAACCTGACCCGTTTAGCTAAACGGGTTGGCGGGTTCAACCTGAAACTGACCCGAACCCGTTTAGACTAAACCCAAGCGAATTTCGTGTTAGCTTCGTGTCGTGTTTTCGGGTTGTGTCAGAAATTCACACCCCTAGTTAAGAGAGAGAAATATTCAACTTAGTGCCCCGCAACGCGGACGGGGCAAAAACTAGTCATATTTTAAGAGCAAAATGTCATTTTCGCCGCATATGTTTTGTCGACACTTTTTTCCAAAAAAAAATTTGTGTATTTCTAAGAGCATTAACATCCATTTCACCATATTTTCACCCTAATTTACACTAAAAAGTAAAAAACACTACATTTTCTCTCTCCCTTTCAATTAAACAATATTTTTTATACCTTTATCATTACCTTTTCTCTCTCCTCTATTCACAACCATTTTCAAAATATATTAAAAAATTATAGGGGGTGAACAGTGTCACCCCAAATATACAGATAAACAGTAAAATTTTCTCTCTTTTCCACTCACAACCACTTTTTACACTCTTTATATTATAAAAACTCCACAAACAGAATTTAATGGAATGGATGTGAATGCTCTAAAACTAGCTATTTTCATCTACCCTCTTAACCTCATCCAATTTTAATTTTATACCCAACACAAATCCTTACAAAATAAGGGGGATTTGATCGAGTTAGGAATAACCTAGCGGTGTTGGTGAATTAGATAAGGTTTACACAAGTTTTAAAAACAAATCTATGTTATTGCATGACAGATTAATGTGTTATGATTCTTGATTTCTCATTGTCTTGGTTATTGCATGAAATTTTAGGATTTGTTTATTGGTATCAAAGAACTTCATGTTGATCGTGCAAGTAAAGGGTTGGTTTCTTGATGATGGAGTCTAATAAGAGAGTTTATAGTGTTCTTGAAAATGGGGTTGATAATTGGGGAAGTGATATAAATGGTGAAGTTGCTTGACTTGTAGATGATGGGAAATTTTGGGGGAGTTTAGTGGAATCCGGACACTAGATGACCTGGGTGTAAATATGTAATTTCAGTGTAAGTTAACAGCTCGATGACGGATGGGATGCATAATGTGAGATTTTTAAACCATAAGGTGTACGGTGTGGGCGGTAAAGGGGTGCGGTAAACTTGCTTTGCCGCTCGGGAACACCGTCGCCAACCCCCTTTGTCACGCGATGAGGTGTGTTCATCGGTGATTGCTTACCGATCGAGGAACGCCCAAATTTTGACTGTTGGGGTGATGCCCAATAGCTATATAGCCGTTAAATAAAAAAAGTTATTTTTTTTTCTTTTAAAAATTAAACTATAAATTCCCAACACAATTCATACCCAAATACATTTAAATTTATACCCCAACCAAACCAAAAAATACCTAACATTTACCCAATCATTCCAAAACAAAATGGCGGATGAACTTCCGTTGTTTTTTCCACCCGATAGTAGCGACGATTCATCAAATAGTAGCATTCTTTTTTTTCCAAAATCTCATCGAAGAAACCGAACTTCAAGACACGGGCACATCTAACCGAAGGATATATATTGAACGTCAACGTGAGGTGGGGCATGAGACACTCATGGCGGAATATTTTGTCGAAGACCCGAAATACAACGAAGATATTTTTCGGCATAGGTTCCGTATGTCGAAACGTTTGTTTCTAAAAGTTATGAGCGATGTGGAAGCGAACGACTCGTGGTTTCAAGTGGCCCTCGATGTGCGAGGTAGAAAGGGCTTTACGTCGTTGCAAAAGGTTACATCGGCTATTAAACAGCTCGTTTCAAGAGGCACTCCAGACTAGAACGCCGAGTACTTGCATATGGCCGAAATAACTTCCCGCGAGTGCCTAGAATATTTTAGCGACACGGTTTGCAAAATATACGCTCCGGAGTTCTTACGTAGACCGACAAGCCACGACATGTCACTTTTATACAAAGCTCATGAGGAAAAACATCACCTTCCATGTATGTTCGGTAGCCTTGATTGCACCCATTTCGTTTTGCGATTTTGTCCCACAGAGTATCGAGGCCAATATATGCGAGGAGATCACCGATACCCGACTGTTATGCTCGAAGCGGTTGCATCTCAAGATTTATGGATTTGGCATGCTTTTTGCGGTCCACCAGGTTCACAAAACGATATCAATGTGTTACAACAATCTCCGTTATTTTTAACGGAACGAAATGAAACCTTGCCAAAATGTCCATTTTACGTCAACAACCATTTATACAAACGTGGTTATTTGCTCGTGGATGGAATCTACCCTTCGTGGTCCGTGTTTGTGAAGTCGATCTCATACCCTCACGAATTAGACGAAAAGAAATTCAAGAGGTAACACGAGACGGCAAGAAAAGACGTCCAACGGGCTTTTGGTGTTTTGAAGTCAAAATGGGTTGCATTGAGTCGGCCGATGCGAGCAAGAACCGTTAGAAAAATTAGGAGTGTTGTGTACACGTTTATTATTTTACACAACATGATTTTGAAAGACGACGGAAACGCGATAGAACCGATACACATTCGGGATCCTTCGATCGAGCCCGCTTTAGACGATACGGTGTTGGACGAGCTAATGGATGAAGACACACATTGGAGACTAAAACACGATCTCATAAATCATCTTGCAAGTCAAGATTTACCCCACCTTTTGGTCGATTCCGACGAAGATTAGTTTAATTTATTTCAATTTAATTTAATGTAATTTTAATGTTTTTTTAATTTAATGCAATTTTAATGTTTTTAATTTAATGCAATTTTAATGTTGTTAATTTAATGTAACTTTATTTTTAATTTATTCTACATTTATTATGTTAAAATACATGTTTAAATATTAAATATACTAGTTTAAAAAATAAAAAATAAAAAAATAGTTTACCAATTCATGAAATGTCTAACCTTTACAAACACTTTTCAGTATAGTTTTTACCACTTTCATTGGTTGATTTTGAAGTTTACCACTTTCAAGTGTTTAACCACTCCCTACACCCTAAGGACTCGAGCAGCGAAAAATAAGTATTGATGTTAATCTCGCCACCAAACCACAAGCACACAAATTGCACCTTAATCTACATCTTTTCAATAATCAGAAGATTACGGGGTTCAAACCCCGACTTCAAGTATGGTAAAAAAAAGCACTTAACCAATTCAGCTGCAATTCATTTTCCATTACTCATTTAACGTAGCCCATTACGCACGTACGAGCAAATGCGGGTTGGGCAGTCGTTCAATGATCCTTCAGCAGGCTAAAGGGTCGTGTTCATGCCAACTGTCCAGCAATCTAAAGTGTCGGGATTGCGAAACTTGAAGACGACATAACCCCCAAAAAAAACAAGACCATGTCATAAAAAAAAAAAAAAAAAAAAAAAAAAAAAAAAAAAAAAAAAGAACCACCACAACACACATGACGAGAAATCTATCACCTGATGAATATAAAAAATACAACTTTTAATATCTACAAATAACTTCATATCTATAGTCTAAACTATCATTCTTGGGGAAAACAACCAATGTGATAAGCTGGGACATCATTCATGCTCTGATCTTTAGTTGACGAATTCTGTGACAAATTTTTACTCACAGAGAAATTACGGTATGGCCGTTGAACAGGCGGTAAAAGCAAAGCTGATTCTTTGTCCATTGAAAGAAGCTTCCCACATTTACTGCACAAAAAAATACAAATATAAAATAAAATAACAAACAATATAATTTCCATATATCAAATATGTATATGTATACCTGCAGACTTTAGTAAATAGAGTTTGATAACTGCAGATCCAATGCTGCGACAAAAAATCAACATAAAATTTAATAAAAAGGTTTACATCAATGTATAAACAGATTTATAACGTAACTAAAGATTATACCAGTAACTTATAGAGTGCCGTTTCAGCATTGACACCGATAAAATGCTGAGGAGCCATTGCAGCATGTTCCTGCAATTAAAATAAATATCTATAAAAGACTGAATATGAAGCAAGTGTTGCTGTATCAAAATTTAGGGCTGCAAACGAACCGAACGATCACGAATAAACGAGATTTTTTGTTCGTTAAGGAAATGAACGTGTTCGTGTTTGTTTGTTAATTTTAGGTAACGAACGTTCATGAACACAAACTTATGTTCATGAACACAAATGTACGCAAACAAACGTTCATGAACAGAATATATAATACACTGATACTAATTAAATACAAGTATTTAAATAAAATATGGAAATTGAAAACACTAATGAGCTATCGAACACAAATGAACATAAATGAACACGAGACCGAACATTCACGAACATAAACGAACGAACTCAGCCTCTGTTCATGTCCGTTTCTTACTAAACGAACGAAATTTCTTGTCCGTGCTCGTTCATTCATTAAACGAATGAACACAAACGAACTTCCCGCCGAACGGTTCACGAATTGTTCGCTGAATGTTCAGTTCGTTTGCAGCCCTATTAAAATTCCAAGTGTGCAAATATTATGTATCTTCTTACCGTGATGTTTCTAAACACGTTAAAAGCTGAAACCCCTCTTGCATGTACATAACTGCCACCCTGTGAAGACAGTTTAGAAAGACATCATCAGGGATTGTTTAAATGCAAATAATTAAATTTAATTAATTGGTATTATGATTAATAATTTAATACCTCATCTGGTGAAAAGAAAGCTACTGCATCAGGAAGCAGTGAACCAGTTGGATACAATGATATTACTGCCCTAAATACAGAAGGGATTAACAGCTCAATGACACCAATCTGATCAGATATGATGTTTTGGGAACTCTGAAAATTATTATGATCTTTTGGTGATTCATCGAAGGTATCGTTAGGAAGTAAAGAGGCTCGTTTTGACCACTCCAGTCGTTGATAAGTTGAGGTTTTGACTTCCGGAATTTCTTTCTCAAGTTCTGTTAATACATCTGACATCGTTTTCAAGTCACTAAACTCTTCGTGTTGAGTTGACGTGTGGGTCCCACGCTGCTTTTTTGAGACTGGCCCGTCTACAGATTTGTCATCAAGATGAGGAAAAAATCGCCTTTTTTGATCAGTAAATGCCTTCAAAGCCAACCTATAACAATTATAGCTTTTTATAATCGGAAACTTAAAATTCAGAAAAGATTACCGATAATCAAGAAGTTAAGGTGCACCTGGTCCGGTCAACAGCAGACGCACCAGCTTGACCGGCAAGTTGTCGTTTCCATGCGTATGCTACAACAGCACCATCTGGACAAACTAGAGGCATGTGAAGGCCCCAAGAATTACTTCTTGATCTAAGTGATTCATTCAGAACTCCAGAATCTTCCAATTGTCTTCCTAATAAAAGCACAGATATTTCATTCAAAATTCATAATTGTCACGAAATAATAGTACATGATCCCTGTTTCATGTATGATTCCCTAGTTTGCGGTAATTAAACAAGTTAAAATGGGCCCCAAAGGGGTTGAATCACAGACTCAACACTGACCCATGTTCATTACTAACCAAAGCCCATTTCACCCTAAAGATGATTCACATATGAAATAACAATTTTATAAAGGTATATAAACAATATTTTTTTTCTAAGTTTCAACTTCACCTCATACATTATAAATATTATACGCCTTCTAACTCATTTAATTTTCATTTGATTTTATTTTCTCCAATAACCTACGTTTGTTAGCTTTTTTAGAAAAAGGAATACTAAATACACAGTTGTGTTTAGCTTATAATTTTGTTGACAACAACAAAATAGAGTAATTTTTGGTGTCATACTACCGAGTGCAAGTACTATGACAAACCGAACCAACACCGACTGAAGCCCGAGCATCAGTACCAGTATCGTATTATCGGAATCGGTTACCACTATTCAATCTTATAGTTTTCAATTGACGTAAAACACATCTCGATATCCTTTAGTGTATATCACAACTTTATTTCTTTTTCTTTTTCGGTTGCTACACCGAGTTACAGTATTACATGAGTAGCAACAGTTAATCTCACTGGTCAAAACTTAAGATACACTAAAAAAACCCTAACTTAATCAATATTCAAATTTAACAAAATTAAACATATTTGAAGCAATCTGAAGGCATAACAACAACAACAACAAAGAATCACAGAGTACAGATCGTACAACAGTTACTCAAAACCACAAACCCTAGAAATCTCAAACTTTCAAAATTAAACAATTACCAATAGTTCGAAGATCCTGAAGATACTGACGCATAGAAGCACCTTCCTGTACAATCAAACTCAACGGTTTATTAACGCCGGACTGGTGCGGCTGTTGACCGGCGATAAACAACGCTTCAAGGAGGCGGTCGGCGCCGAGGCGGATATCGGCGATGAGCCGAGCCGCATGAGCTAGGCGATCCATTGCTAAGGCTACCTGCTTGGGAGGAGCCTCCGGCGTTGACGGTTGAGTTTCCGGTGAAGAAACGGTTAGGTTTCCGGCGGGTTGTGAATGTTGGTGGTGGTGCATCTTGGAGTTGTGTGTTTTGTTAATTTTCTTGTGAGAAATTTTGGGTGCCACGTGCACTGGTTGGTTGCCGAAAAATAACAATCGGCCGTCTTTACTTTTTTATATTACACTTGTACCCCTGTTTCTAATTCTAATATGTTCACCTGTAATTATATTTATGGATTTATATAATTTTTTTAAACTTACGGGCCCTCTTACGTTTTTTGGCCCTAAACTGGCACCCACTCGGCCCATGCTCGGGTCCGGCCCTGTCTAAAGGTGTACAATTTGGGTTTTTTTATTGGTGAAACTTGGTTCGGGTTGTAAAATGAATCGGTTTGCTGGAACCGGTTCCAGTCATACACTGGTTATGGAGGAAAATATTTGAATCTTATACAAATAACTTTGGTTAGGGTTAAAAGCGGGTTTTCAAACCGGTTCGGGTTCAAATTGGTTTAAGTAACAAGAGTAGGAATTGATATACAAACTGACAGTTTAAGTCCAGTTGGGAATCAGTTTAGGTTAGACAAGTTTTGGGTTCGGTATTTGATCGGGTTAGAAACTGGTTTGAAAATCCAAACTGGGTTGTTTTACATCTCTACTCGTTAAAATGATATAATATGACAAGATAGGTTAAAAGTTAAATTTTAATACATGATTGTGTTTCATAACTACACAAGAGTCATTCTTTCGTAAAGTAATTGATTCATTAGTTTGACCACAAGAAAAGATCCACATTTAAGTGGGCCCATGTAAAAAACATAAAGTTAAATCACAATCTCTTTTGTTTAAAATAAGGGTGTGCAAAGTCGGTTAACCGCGGGTTCGGTTAACCGAGAGTTCGGTTAATTGAAAAGTGTTAACCGTAACCATAACCGATAGGTGGTTAGCCGTAGTTCGGTTAATCGGCGGTTAAGGTTCAGTTTTGGTTATTTCGGTTATTAACCGATATGTATGTTTTTTAGATAAGAATATGGTTGTATTCTTGTTATCTTATATATAGTTTATTAATGTTTCAAAAAATAAAACCTAATTAGGGGAGGAGGGGTGGTTCACTAGTGATAGATTCTATCACTCTCATTGTCCAATAAAATCATGCCATGTCATCAACCAAATTTCTATCACTAGTGATAGAAATGTAGGGGGGTGGTATCACTAGTGATGGGATTCCAATGTACAAGTATTAATGCACAATGTACAAGTCATACCCTATCACTCCTCCAACTTCAACGCGTTACCACCATAACTCATTATACTTGACCACGAGTGATAGAATTAGGCGGGGCGGTGTTCAACGAGTGATACAATTGTATCACGGTTCCACCCCGTGTGGCCTTATGTTCTTATACGAGTTATTTTAGTTTTCAGAGCATGTACTGTATAGTGAAAAAATGAATTACTTAGTTCATAAGTAGTTAAAAATTAATATAACCATGTTCTGGATATGGATAATTAGATGCAAATACAATAATAAATAAATAAAGTGACACAAATAAATAGAGACATGAAAATAAGAGAAAGATGATAAAAAAAAAATAACTTTAATGTTTCCTAAAATTTAACTTCAAGCGTAAATATAAAAAGAATCACAAATAAATATATAAAAAACTAGGTTCGGTTCGATTCGGTTAAATTCGGTTAATGATGATACCTTAACCGTAACCGAATGGTCGGTTATATTCACTTAACCATAACCGTTCGGTTTGATCGGTTTCAATTAATTTCGATTAACGGTTTAATTTTCGGTTGCGGTTTGGTTTTTGCTCACCCATATCTTTAATGATTCTTAAAAATCCCAAAGGACACAAATATTGTTTCTTTACTCTAACTAGGTTTAAAGAAGTTCGCCGCGTTGCGGCGAATTTCTTTTGTCATTTAGTCTGTGTTTACATGTGTTTTGAAATCACTACGAGCGTGTTGCGGACGGAACTGCTGACAAGAATAAAAAGAAAATGTAGAAAAAAACACCAAAAGATAACCGAAAGAAATTCAACCAAAAAAGTTGTATGGTAACGATGTTGTCCGTATGAAACACGTGGTCAGAGATGAGCAAATTGTTCTGGGTACCGGTACCAAATTTGCCGAACCGAAAGATCTTAAGTACCAATTCGGTACCGACTTTTGGCGTTCCCGGTACCGGTTCACAACCGTTTTTTACCTTCGTATACCGGTACCGTAACCGGTGTTCTGCATCGGTTGGCACCGAGCTCATCCCCACCACTGAAACTAAAAAAAGAAAAAATTAAAAATTGAAGAAAATCAACAAAAAAAAGTTGTACGAAACCGTTGTTCGTGCGGTAACCGTGATCAGGGATGAGCAAATGGTACCAGGTAGCAGCGCTGAATTTTTCGAACCAAAAGATTTCCAATATCAATTCGGCACCAAATGTTGGCGTTTTCTGTATTGGTGGCGGTTTTTACCTTTATGTACTAACAGGACCGTCCTGGTATTTTCGATACCGGTTGACACCAAACTTATCTCAACCCCTGATATTAAAAAAATGATTAAAGTTTAAAAGTAAAGAAAATAACTATTTTTATAATATTAAAATAATAAAAGAATTAAAAAAACTATATATTATTATAATATTAAAATCACTATTTATTTCAATTCATTTAGTAATCTATAGTAATAAAGTAATCTATATAATAATAATAATAATAATATATAGTAATAGTAATATCTATAGTAATAATAATAATATATAGAAATAGTAATATATAATAATAATAATAATAATAATAATAAGTAGTAATAATAAAAATTAGTCTAATCGTTTTGATGATGCCATTAGTTAAGACTAGTGGTGCACAAATCGGGTTTTCTGAATACCCGGTTCCGGGTATGGAACCAGGTTCGGGTACGATCGGGTTTTACAAAATCGAGTATTGACAATACCCGGGTCGGGTCCGGGTTTTATATAAAAAATGTATACCCCATATACCCGGGTTCGGGTAGGGTTCGGGTCGGGTTTTCTAATACCCGGGTATTATAATACCATATTTTCGGGTTCGGGTAGGGTCGGGTATGGATCGGGTTGGGTTCGGGTTTGGTTCGGGTATGCCTCGGGTATTCATTTTTTTTATAAATCATAGAAATATAAAATGCAAAACTTTTTTATCTCATAAAACATAGAAATACATGACACCTACATAATCATTGAATCGGATCGAATAAGATGATGACCATGGATAGCTTCGAATAACTTGATCGTCTTCGTTTATTGTTCGTCATCAAAGACCCCTTTTATAGGGTATAGAGATACAATGTAAACCAAACAAATGATCATAATACATTTTCTAACGGCTATATAGCCGTTACCAAGGTACAAAACTCGAAAAAACACAAAAAAAACACAAAAAATGAAAAAACCTGAACAGGGTATTGGGAAACTGTAACACCCTTAAATTTTACTAGAATTAATCACTAATTTTATACCAAAAGATATTAAATTAACATAAGTTTCATAAGTAGCATAAACCTTAGTCAACTAATGACTAAGTTGGAACATTCAAAATTCATTTAAGAAATTGTTTACAACCCATGAACAAAATCTAAGTATGATTAAAACATTGCGGAAGCTTCAAAAATCGTGTTCGGTTCTTCATCATTCGCTTGACCGCCATCCGTAAGATCCTAAGGTCAAAACCATTAAAACTTTAGTTTTGACAATTGTTATAAATATATAAACATGAGATTCAATGTAAATTTTAAATCATAAAATTTAAGTTTTATTTCTGATTCCACCGTAACTTACGGTGTCACCGTAAGTTACGGTGAGTCCTGGAGAATTGTTGGTCCACCGTAAAACAGGGGTGTTCCACCGTAACTTCTTGACCTGTACCGTAAGTTACGGTACTACCGTAACTTACGGTAGTTGCTGGAAATTTATGTTTTGTTTTGTTTGTTCATTACACTAAAACCCCAACTCTCGGATTTCAGTTTTCTAGGATACCAATACATTAAAACCTCATATTTCTACTATGTTTTATATTATCCCTATCAAAGATCAATCCAACATAATCCGAAGCATCGACCATGCCTTACTTGATTATTCCACCCGTTTGGCTCGTCTAAGGAATCCTCCCATATGACGACTACCAACGAGTTCCAACCAAATTTGATCAATCACTCAATATAGCGACTTCACCGCTTAATTCAAAACAACTCTTATTCAAAAATTTCAATTACGCATTATATAACCATCAAATCTACTCAATGTAACGGGTCAAGTTACATACCTTCAAAGCGACCCCTTCAAACGTGCGTCCACGCCGGTTTGCCCGCTAGATGCCCCGGCCTCCTTTCCTATAGAGTTCAATCACTTTATGTTTAGAACTCTTGGTTTCACATACATAACGCACATTTTGTCATACATCATAATTATGCGTTTTTAACTTAACAATTCAGTTTTAAGCCTTCTTTGAGGCATTTCAACAAACACTATAAAGGCATAATTTTTTATATCTTTTGTATTCAAGTTCATAGTTTGCTAATTAGCTAACTTAACATCAATCAAGCCCTCATATTGCATTTAATCATCATACTTTTCTGAAATTACCTTCTAAGATTGAATTACACTATAATAATCATTCTGAATCCTAGTGTTCATCATCATCATGTAAAACCCACAACCCACCTTCATGGTGTTCATGGAACTTCCTGAATCTGGTCATGATTTCACATGTAGTTGGCTAGGTTTCACTTCTAAACACCATATCAACTCTAATCTAACCAAATAACACACATGCAACATCAAATTTTCAGATTTTCCAAAATCATGAGAATTTCAAGTTGAGAGATTTCATCAGATTTTACATACCTTACAATCCTCTTGTGATGAGGATCATGATTCTAAGCTCAATTTTCGATTTTGACTTGGATTAATCCTTCAATTTGCAAGATTAATGAAGTTTTAGGGTTTTGGACAATCTCCTGGTCGCTCTCTCTCTCTCTGTTCGATCGATGCCCACCCACAATGGGTGGACTTTGTGTTTTGTTTATTAAATTAGTACTAAACTTTCAGATTTTGACTAGTTTAGTCCCTCCACTTATCATTTAGCTTTAAGTTTAAGTGTTTTAACTTTAGAGTAAGTTATTTCAAGACTATCAACTAACTGGGTTATAGTTTCTTAGTTAGTTAATTCTTGTCAAATTAACATTACATATTAAACGCAAAGTTTTATATTTTTGGGGTGTTACAAGTCTACCCCCCTTAAATAGGGTTTCGTCCCCGAAACCGTAGTACGTACCAAATAACGTAGGGTGGAGACGTCGCATTTCCTCTTCGGACTCCCACGTAGTGTCCGAACCTTTCCTATGCTCCCATTTGACTTTGACTTGGTCAATTTGTTTATTTCGTAAAAGTTTGACCTTCCGGTCTAAAATCTCCACCGGTCTTACCGCATAATTCAAACTATTATCCACTTCGATGTCATCGTAATGGATATAGGTTGTTTCGTCTGCTAGGCATTTTCTTAATTGTGACACGTGGAACGTACCATGGATCCCACTTAGTTCCTCCGGTAGCTCAAGGCGGTAAGCTACCTTGCCAACTCTTCCGATAATTTTAAATGGCCCAATAAACCTTGGGCTTAGCTTCCCCCTTTTTCTGAATCTAATAACGCCCTTCCATGGGGAAACTTTTAGCATGACCATGTCACCAACCTGAAATTCGATTGGCCTATTCCTTTTATCAGCATACGCCTTTTGCCTGTCTTGAGCTGCTTTCAAGTGTGCCCGAACTATATCGATATTTTCATTCGTGGCTCGTACTATATCTTGATGAGCGAGTTCACATGGACCCACTTCACCCCAACATACCGGGGTTCGACACTTCCTACCATAAAGCATTTCGTACGGTGCCATCTTAATACTAGATTGGTAGCTGTTATTATATGAAAACTCGACTAACGGTAGGTGAACATCCCAACTTCCTCCAAAGTCGATTATACATGCCCGTAGCATATCCCCCAATGTTTGTATCGTTCTTTCACTCTGTCCATCCGTTTGAGGATGGTACGCAGTGCTAATGAACAATTTGGTCCCCATTTGCTCTTGGAAATCTCGCCAGAAATTTGAAGTAAACCGGGTATCCCTATCAGACACGATGGATACCGGGACCCCATGACGTGCTATTATTTCATTAGTGTAAACTTCTGACATCTTTTCTGACGTATAAGTCTCACGAATCGGAATGAAGTGAGCACTTTTCGTCAATCTATCCACCACTACCCAAATGGCATCGAAACCACGATTCGTCTTAGGCAACTTGGTTAATAGGTCCATTGTAATATGTTCCCATTTCCAAACCGGAATTTCTAACGGTTGGAGTTTGCCATATGGTTTCTGGTGCTCCGCCTTGACTTGTAAACATGTCAAGCATTTTTCCACATACTTCGCCACATCCCTCTTCATTCCGGGCCACCAATAATTTTGTTTCAAATCATTGTACATCTTGGTCGCACCCGGATGAATTGAATAACAGGATTTATGAGCTTCATTAAGTAGAAGCGCCTTCACTCCACAAGTATGTGGGACCCATATCCTTTCGGATCGAGTCTTCAACCCACGATTCCCATCCAACAAATCTTTCAATTGACCGATTATTCTTTCTTTCTTCCAATTCTCTTCTTTTACTGCCTCTAACTGCGCCTCTCGAATACGTTCAAATATACCCGAGGTCACCACGAGTTGCATCGACCTCACTCGTATTGGGACGTAGTCCGCTTTTCTGCTCAGAGCGTCCGCTACCACGTTTGCCCTTCCGGGGTGATAATGTATCTCACAATCGTAGTCTTTCACCGTTTCCAGCCATCGCCTTTGTCGCATATTTAACTCCTTCTGATCAAAGAAGTATTTCAAGCTCTTGTGGTCGGTGAATATGGTGCACTTTACCCCATACAAGTAATGCCTCCATATTTTTAATGCAAATACCACCGCTGCCAACTCGAGATCGTGCGTGGGATATTTCTTCTCGTGTATGTTCAATTGTCTCGAGGCATAGGCTATTACCTTGCCCCGTTGCATCAACACACAACCGAGCCCCGATAATGAAGCATCCGAATAAACCACCATGTCTTCGACTCCGTCCGGCAATGTCAATACCGGAGCTTGAGTTAACTTTTCTTTTAGCGTTTGAAACGCTTTCTCTTGATCAGCACCCCAAATGAACTTTTCTTTCTTCCGTGTTAGCTTTGTTAGCGGTGCCGCAATATTGGAGAAATCTTGAATGAATCTCCTATAATATCCCGCAAGCCCCAAAAAGCTTCTAATTTCTGAAGGGTTCTTCGGGGAATTCCATTTTGACACAGCCTCTATCTTTGACGGATCCACCAAAACTCCTTCGGCACTTATGACATGGCCAAGAAATTGTACCTCTCGTAACCAAAAGGCACATTTAGAGAATTTTGCATACAACTTCTCTCGTCTAAGTGTCTCTAACACTTCTTGTAAGTGGTGTGCGTGTTCAGCTTCACTTTTCGAATACACCAAAATATCATCGATAAACACGATGACCGACCTGTCCAACATTGGCTTGCAAACCCGGTTCATGAGGTACATGAAAGCCGCGGGTGCGTTTGTTAGTCCAAATGACATCACGAGGAATTCGTAATGTCCGTATCTCGTGCGAAAAGCTGTCTTCGGCACATCTTCTTCTTTGACCTTTAGTTGGTGATACCCCGATCTAAGGTCAATTTTTGAAAACCAGTTCGCACCTTGTAGTTGGTCGAATAAATCATCTATCCTCGGGAGCGGGTATCGGTTCTTTACCGTGAGTTTATTTAACTCCCGGTAATCGATACACATGCGCATGCTCCCGTCTTTCTTTCTCACGAACAACACCGGTGCGCCCCAAGGAGACACACTCGGCCTTATGAATCCCTTGTCAAGCAGGTCTTGGATTTGAGACATCAACTCTTGTAATTCCGACGGTGCTAGTCGGTACGGGGCTTTTGCTACGGGTTTCGCGCCCGGAATCAATTCGATCCCGAACTTTATTTCCCGTTCAGGCGGTATCCCCGGTAAATCCTCCGGAAACACATCTTCATAATCTCGTACTACCGGTACACCTCCGATCTTTCGTGATTCTTTTTCGGGCTCATTAGCGTATATCATGAATGCCTTGCATCCTCGCTTCATAAGCTTGTGAGCTTTCAACATTGAGCATACTATGGGGTTGCCACCTTTTTCGCCATAAATGGTGACGTGTTTTCCGCTCGGAGATGTTAGTTTTATCTCTTTACGAAAACACACGACCTTTGCATGATGTTGAGATAGCCAATCCATCCCAACGACTACTTGAAATTCTCCCATTGACATCGGGATTAGGTTTATTAAATATTCTTCGTCATCAATGCTCAGTTTGCAATTTTCACATACATCACAAACAATAAAGCTCTTGTTATTACCTATCTCTACTTCTAAGGGCACAGGTAATTTTGTTAGAACAAATGAAGGATGTCGAATAAATCCATATGAAACAAAGGATTTATTCGCACCTGTATCAAATAACACGCGTGCAGGAATCGAATTTATAGCAAATATACCTGAGACCACGTCAGGTTCAACCTTCGCTTCTGCGGCGGTCAGTTGAAAAGATCTTGCCTTTGCTTTTAGGGGCTTCACCTTTCGGGTCCTGCCCATCTTTCTTTCCAACAAGTTCCGGGCATTCCGATTTCTTGTGGCCCGTCCGATAACAATTGTAACAAACCGTCACTTTCTCCGGGCACGATATAGCCATATGTCCCGTTTTTTTGCATATGGGACAAGGCTTATCCTTGTAACGACATTCACCTTTATGACCCTTTCCGCAGATTCTGCAACTTGGCGACCCTCCTTTCGTATCAAATTTTTTTACGGTTTCGTTTGTTCGTGCCTTCTTAGCAAGGCTTGGGTTTACATCTTGTGCTTTCCGTTCACCCCGTTCAATGCCCTTTTTCAGTTTGATCTCCCTTTCCCGAGCAGCATTTATGATCTCGGTAAGGGTCTCGTATTTTGAAGGGGTGATAAATTCCCTATACTCAGCACTCAACATGTTATGGTAGTAGTATATCTTTTGTTCTTCATTTGTCACTAGATCATCACAAAATTTCATCTTATCCATAAACGTTGCCGTAATCTTGTCTATGGTCTCATTTTTGTGCCTAAGTTGCATGAACTCCTCCTTGATTTTATTCATAACCGCCTTGGGGCTATGATGCTTAAGAAATGGCGTCTTGAATTATTCCCAAGTCATGACCTTAGCAGCTTCAATACCGATCTCTCTCTTTTTGTTATCCCACCAATCTTTCGCTTGACTCCTTAGTTGACCCGTACCATAGGCTACGTAGTCATCTTCGTCACAATGGGTTCTCTCGAATACCCCTTCGATATCACTTAGCCATCGTTGGCACACTATTGGGTCAACCTCCCCATTATATATTGGTGGTTTACAGGCCATGAATTCCTTGTATGAACAAGGCTTTCGTCCTCCATGCTTTTCCTTTGCTGAATTTGAATCATCTTCCAATTTCTTGATTCTCTCTTCTACTATTGATAAAACTGTGTTTTGAATTTTATCAATAAAGCCCGACAAACTGTTTTCGATCGCCTTTCCAACCTCTTCGGCAATCACTTCCCTCATTTGTTCGGTGACTCTTGGCACCGCATTATCATTACCTCCATCAGTCATCTCTATTTCTGAAATGTTTACATAGGTTGTTAAACATTCCATTTATAACACATGCTTTACTTGTTTTGATTCAATCAAGTTCATAACTTGATTTAATCATTCTTGTTTCAATTCAATCAAGTTCATAACTTGATTTAATCATTCTTGTTTCATGCATTTCTTGTTTTTGAGTGAGCTTACACACTCTTTTCATGCATATTTGTCCATTTCTCATTCTTTACGTAATACATAATTTATTAACAAAATAAGTTAGTTCTTACCGGACGATCGATCAAGCTTGAACCGAACACTTTGTTAACAACCTTAGGCTCTGATTACCAACTTGTAACACCCTTAAATTTTACTAAAATTAATCACTAATTTTATACCAAAAGATATTAAATTAACATAAGTTTCATAAGTAGCATAAACCTTAGTCAACTAATGACTAAGTTGGAACATTCAAAATTCGTTTAAGAAATTGTTTACAACCCATGAACAAAATCTAAGTATAATTAAAACATTGCGGAAGATTCAAAAATCGTGTTCGGTTCTTCATCATTCGCTTGACCGCCATCCGTAAGATCCACCTTGTTACCTAAGGTCAAAACCATTAAAACTTTAGTTTTGACAATTGTTATAAATATATAAACATGAGATTCAATGTAAATTTTAAATCATAAAATTTAAGTTTTATTTCTGATTCCACCGTAACTTACGGTGTCACCGTAAGTTACGGTGAGTCCTGGAGAATTGTTGGTCCACCGTAAAACAGGGGTGTTCCACCGTAACTTCTTGACCTGTACCGTAAGTTACGGTACTACCGTAACTTACGGTAGTTGCTGGAAATTTATGTTTTGTTTTGTTTGTTCATTACACTAAAACCCCAACTCTCGGATTTCAGTTTTCTAGGATACCAATACATTAAAACCTCATATTTCTACTATGTTTTATATTATCCCTATCAAAGATCAATCCAACATAATCCGAAGCATCGACCATGCCTTACTTGATTATTCCACCCGTTTGGCTCGTCTAAGGAATCCTCCCATATGACGACTACCAACGAGTTCCAACCAAATTTGATCAATCACTCAATATAGCGACTTCACCGCTTAATTCAAAACAACTCTTATTCAAAAATTTCAATTACGCATTATATAACCATCAAATCTACTCAATGTAACGGGTCAAGTTACATACCTTCAAAACGACCCCTTCAAACGTGCGTCCACGCCGGTTTGCCCGCTAGATGCCCCGGCCTCCTTTCCTATAGAGTTCAATCACTTTATGTTTAGAACTCTTGGTTTCACATACATAACGCACATTTTGTCATACATCATAATTATGCGTTTTTAACTTAACAATTCAGTTTTAAGCCTTCTTTGAGGCATTTCAACAAACACTATAAAGGCATAATTTTTTATATCTTTTGTATTCAAGTTCATAGTTTGCTAATTAGCTAACTTAACATCAATCAAGCCCTCATATTGCATTTAATCATCATACTTTTCTGAAATTACCTTCTAAGATTGAATTACACTAGAACAATCATTCTGAATCCTAGTGTTCATCATCATTATGTAAAACCCACAACCCACCTTCATGGTGTTCATGGAACTTCCTGAATTTGGTCATGATTTCACATGTAGTTGGCTAGGTTTCACTTCTAAACACCATATCAACTCTAATCTAACCAAATAACACACATGCAACATCAAATTTTCAGATTTTCCAAAATCATGAGAATTTCAAGTTGAGAGATTTCATCAGATTTTACATACCTTACAATCCTCTTGTGACGAGGATCATGATTCTAAGCTCAATTTTCGATTTTGACTTGGATTAATCCTTCAATTTGCAAGATTAATGAAGTTTTAGGGTTTTGGAAAATCTCATGGTCGCTCTCTCTCTCTGTTCGATCGATGCCCACCCACAATGGGTGGACTTTGTGTTTTGTTTATTAAATTAGTACTAAACTTTCAGATTTTGACTAGTTTAGTCCCTCCACTTATCATTTAGCTTTAAGTTTAAGTGTTTTAACTTTAGAGTAAGTTATTTCAAGACTATCAACTAACTGGGTTATAGTTTCCTAGTTAGTTAATTCTTGTCAAATTAACATTACATATTAAACGCAAAGTTTTATATTTTTGGGGTGTTACAGAAACCCGGACCAGGTATTGAAAAAACCCGGTTCCGGGTTGAAACCGGGTACTCGTAAAATCCGGGTTGAAAACGGGTATAAAAAAACCCGGTTCCGGGTTCGGGTTTTATAACAGAAATGCATACCCAACCCCTACCCTATGGGTAGGGTCGGGTTCGGTTCGGGTATAAAAAACCCGGGTTTTATAATACCCGGTTGAACCGGGTTTTATTTTCGGGTTCGGTTCCGGGTTCAGGTTTTTTTGTGCACTACTAGACTTAAGACTCAAGTCATTGCCGGCCCAATAGCGTTTAGATATTACTTAAGAACTTGGGTCCAAACAAATTGGGCCTCATTCCGTTAAAAAATGTTTTGGGCAAAAGATTTGATGTCCCGCATACCGCAATTAAACTACTGAGATGGTAGAAGTCTTAAGGGTTAGGGTGATGGTGTTGAAGGTAGTGAAGGGGGAGAGGGGGGCAATTTTTCTAACGTCTTTAATGAAAAAAATTCTAAGTAAAACAAATAAAAGTTTTTTGTGATTCATGTATTATATATTTAACAAGAATTGCTTCCCGTCGCAATGAGGCGGGGATTCTTTAGTTATAACTAAGTCGATCTAGGACCTGCACGTTATGTTAAACCTGTCAAATAGGAAAAAATAGACGAGGTAAAAACGTTCACCCACACATGCACCTTGCGTCGTGTTAACTCGCAAAATTTAGAACGAAACATAAAAACGTTAAATCAAAGACGCACGTTGCGATGTGTTAAGTCACAAAATTTAGAACCAAGCATAAAGCGAAAAATTTGCGGAAAATGAAAACAAGGACCAAAGTTGAAAGTAAAAAAAGTTGTGAGGATAGATTGCAAAAGATAAAAAGTTTTGGGTTAAAAGTAAGAAAAAAAAAACAAATAGTTTTGGGTTAAAAGTAATTTATGAAATACTTTTGTGTGAAATGTAAAAAAAATCAATTTTTTTTGGAAAACCCCCAAACCAAGGCTACAACAACCATATGCATAACCATTTTTTCTTTGAGAAACCCCAAAAGTACACCCCGCGTTGCGGCGGGACGTAAAACGGTGTCAAATAATACTAATGCCAGACAACCGACATCGACCACCAACACTGACTCGACCTAGAATCTGTGTGTTGCGACGAACCTGTCAAACATAGAAAAATAGAGGTAAAAACGTTGAACCACACATGCACGTTGTGTCGTGTTAACTTGCAAAATTTGAAACAAAACATAAAAAAGCTGAACCACAGTCGTACGTTGCATCGTATTAACTCGAAAAAAATAGAACTAAACGTAAAACGAAAATTTGAGAAAGATGCAAAGTATAAGTGACAAAAGTTGTGTAGTTAAAATTGCAAATAATGAAAAGTTTTGGGTTAAAGTTAAAAAAACAAATTATGTAGGGTTAAAATTGCAAAAGGAAAAAACCTTTGGATTAAAAGTAAAAATCAAGTTTTTTTTTTGAAAAAGTCTCAAAGCACAAGGTATAAGTTCTATTGCATATTTTTGTTTCTTATTTATGGTAACTAGTATTAAGGCCCCCGCCATGCAAAGTACCACTAATGTCACATCACTTCCAGCGACCAACACCGAAAAACTCGTAAAAACAAAATAAATAGAAAAGGAAAAAATTAAAACGAATAAAAAGCAGATGTAAGATCGTTGAAACACGAACACCCATTGCGTTGTGCTGATGCAAAAAATTTAGGCTAAAACGTAAAACATAGAAAAATAACTAAGTCGATCTAGAACCCGTGCGTTGCGACGAACTTGTCAAACGGGAAAAAATAGACAAAAAAAACTTTGAACCCCACACGCACGTTATGACGTGTTAACTCGCAAAATTTTGAACGAACGCAAAACGAAAAACTTGGGAAAGATATGGGGGCCAAATTTGAAAGTAAAAAGAATATTGGGTTTAATTGCAAAACATAAAAAGCTTTGTGTTAAAAGTAAGAAAAAAAAAACCAAATGGGTTAAATTGTAAAGATGAGATGTTTTGGGATAGAAGTGAATTTTTTTTTTTTTTTTTAGATTGAAATACTCCCTAAACATAGGGTACAACAACATATGTTGTTAATTTATAGTATGGAAATAAAATAAAGAGTAAATTGCCATTTAGTCTTTGAGCTTTAACTAAAATTGTCACTTTAGTACAAAAAGTTTTTTTCTTGCCATTTTAGTACAAATAGTTTTATTTTCTACCATTTTAGTCCCTGACTTTTGTCATTTTTTTGTCATTTTCTTGGACCACCACCTCCCACCCCATCACAACCTTCTATCATTGCCACCAACTGCCTACACTGTTACCACCCACCATTTCCACCACCACCGGCCAATTTTCCGCCACCCATGTCATCAACCAACACCGCCGCCATCATCGTAAAACCAACAACCACCGCCAACTTCTTCACTGTAAACCGGCACAACACTATCCCCATACCATCGCACTTGCAAAAAATGAAAGAAAAATGTGGTTTGACCAAAATTCACCTAAGTTGAGTAATTTTTTTAATGGAGTTAGTGGGTTGGATGAGAATGACAAAAAATGATAAAGTCAGGGACTAAAATTGCAGAAAACAAAATTATTTGGACTAAAACAACAAAAAAAACTATTTTGACTAAAGATATAATTTTCGTCAAACTTCAAGGACTAAAATGTCAATGTACTCCTTAATAAATAAGCTCCAATTTATACTTGGGCACTATTTGAGCTTTTAACAAATCAATATCAAATAGTTCACAATTCACTCAAATAGTTTACACATGTACAAATGTACAATATCTGATAGGGCAGGGAATCATAAAGCCACTTTGGGTAAAAGGATATAGATTTGAGGTAAAGGGGCATAATCCATATCTCTTAGATGTCACATAAAATGTCACATTAATTGAAATCAATCTTCACATGTGTTGCTGTTTTCAAACAATGCTTGAATTTAATGTTGAAAAGTTAGTATTATAAACTGTAACCATCTACGACTTTCAGTCTTTCGCCTTCACTTTATCCATGTTTTGGCCTTTTTCTTTTGCCTTCTTGTGACTAATTTATTATGCACGCAACTTGGAAGGGTATAATAGTAATTTCGCCTTACAAAATCCCAAATATGTGGCTTAATTCAACTTGTTGAGGATAACTTATATGTATCATTGTATCTTTTTTTAATAGAGTGTACTATCAAACAACCAATCAAAGTGTTCATATATTGGTCGGGTCGATCATTTGTACAATAGTTATGACTCATTAGACACGATCATTATTTTTGTTTTTATGTTATTGTCTTATTTGACCTTTTAATAGTTCTTTTTAGATGAAATATCTAATTTGGGACCAAAATAATTAACAAGCACACTTCCATAGTTCCATGATTAGTATTCTTAAAACCTATACTTTAAATTATATAAATTACATGACCAAAAAACTTTGTTTTCACTAGGATTGATTCCGACATTTAAAGACTAGTTAGCATCATATGATCTAAACCCGTCGTAGAAGTCACTTCATTACGATTTTTGGTCTTTGAAAATGCTCGATGGCACGATCCATTGCTAGTTGTTTGGTTATTTTTATGACCGCTGCTAATAAGACCGTTCGTTTTGGCTGAAGCCACAACCCGTATTCATCCTTTAATATTGCGACACATGACGCTGACTAGACACCTACGCATCACATTGCCCACTCACGCCCCACTCACTTGAGTCTGTTGTGGTAACTTCACCAATTGCGCCAGCGCCCACGCTGAAGCCTCCGCTCGCGCTCCCCGCTGAAGCCAGGACGTTATGGTGTGCGTGACTAGGGTGACACTTCACCTGGCTAGCGCCCCTTGTGAAGTGTGCACAACAGAGAGTCTAATAAATGTTATTACTTATTAGTCGTGTGCCTATTTGTTTTCCTATAGGTATAGGGTTTTCTTATCAGAAAAAGTATCATGAACCCATTGGCGAAGCCACGCCCCCCCGAATTTTCCCGAAACCGGGGGGGTGACAACCTATATACCTATACGAAAGTACTATTCATAACACTACGCATCGAGAAGTTAGGGGGGTCGGGCGACCCCCCCCCCAAGCCCTTCTATCCTGCGCCACTGCATGAACCATGTTATTCACTTGTGGCTATGAATTTGATCTTGTGACTCGATATCATCTCCTTGTGGGTCCCCCCAACTTCCTATAACTCCTACCCAATTAAAGTAAAATAGGCATTATTGTAATTAGACCATGCGTAGTGGTAAGGGTGAATAATGCTCTCACCTGTGGGCGTTTTCCGTCATGTGGCAATCCAGTCAACAAGGGGCATTATTGGGCGTTTTTCTAAAATTAGTGTAGTGGAGATGTAGGTATTATGTTAAAAAGGGGTGTATGAATTAAATAAAAAAACTAACAAAAAAAAGGGATTGACCAAGAAAAAGAGGGATAAATCTGATTGGCCAACAATTTTCCTTTTAAGCGTGATTTAAACCACGCCGGAGGGGTTTTTTTGCGAAAAAACGCCCAAACACGCCCACGGGGTGGGGTGCTTGGCGTGATGGGGCGTGATTGGCTCTAAAAAACGCCGGATCTTGCCCACTACGCATGGTGTTAGTGTTTGATTCTAGTTAATGGGTAAGTAGCTTCTTAACATCCCTATAATTGAGGTGTTTGGCTAATATATATTATCGACATCAAGGTTTTGTTTGTTGAGACCATGACTAGCCTTGGATACTTGATTGTAGATGCAAATGAAGCGTAAAACGATCAAACAAGAAAAAGTTTTACGTTGTTGCGTTTTACATTCTTCGGACACTTGTGAAAGTTTTAAAATGAAATTGGTATTTGGATATTAACATCGGCCTTTGATAACGTGAAGTGGGTTACAAGCATATCATGTTCGTTTAATATAGGTTGTAAAATGATATTTTAAACATGATTCAACTAATAATTAATAATTTAAATTGATTAGTTATATAAAAAAGTTATTTACCACATAATGCATATCTTTATTATAGTTATATTTATATTTATATGTATAGTAGTTATGTATATATTTTATGGACAAAAATATGGAACTATGCCTTCGGCATGTGGGGAACAAGTAAGATCAGTCAAACCATGAATATTTGAATACTTTTATTAATATTCTTGACATTGTCGTTACCATTATTTAGTCATTTATCAACCACTACTATAAAAATTATAAATAATGTTATTGTTGTATCCAAGTTTTTTTTTTTTTTTTTTTTTTTTTTTCTGTAAGATTGAATGCAATGCACTTTCATCAAATAGCTTTTGATCCATTATCAACTTTACCTAGCAACTCAATTGTGTAGATTTGATGTGACTCGTGTTTATTACGTTATACATTGAATTATATTATAAGATAACACACATAGACATTGAGGTTAAACAACGGTAAGTACAAGAAACAATTACTCTATAAAGTTGATATATAGAGGTTAATCCTAACACCTTGTTAAAGTAAGATCGACGCATTCACTAATCGAACTACATAGTCCATGGGGCTTGGGCACGCTTCCATCTAGATTCTTTGTTAACATATGTATTTTAACATCGTTGTTTTCTTATAATTTGACACCCACCAAATAATGGCAAGTGACTAACTAGAACAAATATGAAAAACGTGTGTGCATATATAGACACACACATGAGTTAAATGGGTCATGCTTGCAGGTTGGACGGTCAAACTCAACACGCACCTGCAAATTTGACACGAACCCAAGCATGACACAAAGTTTTAAAAATCATGTCAGACACATGAACCCGAACACAATATGATTTTATACAGGTTGACATGAACACTACCAATTAACCCCGTTATTTTCCTTTTTTATACTAATACTTTGACGATTAAATATTTACAACAAAAAAAAAACACAAATTTATATGAAATATTTATGTTTAATTTATAAACCATAATGCTCATTTATCTTTTTAACTTTTATCTTTTGAAATACAATACTCAATCACTTTAAGTTATGCCATGATATTTAATACTTATATTTTTTGATTTATAAAAAAAAGTTGTTAAACGGGTTAATCTACGAAGTCAACTCGGCCCGATACAACCCATGTAACTAAACATGCTCATAAGTTCAACTTGAAAACTCATCTAAGCACGATTAAAGAAACCCCAAAAGCTGCAAATGGCATCTTAGATTCATTTCAAAAGTTCACACCCAATATATGACCCCAGATTGTTCTTAGGGATCTTACAAAGTGTGCTTAGTTCTTAATCAAAGAGTTAATTAAAAAACGAGGTAAGGTTTGTTGAGGTTGACTACATGGGGTATAAAGAGCATAGGGATGTTCCCATGTGTTGGAGTTTGGGATTCACGTGCATGCATTATGCATTAGAAAGCAGTAAATTGTGGTACAACCCCAAATAGCTACATCCACGGGTGCCTCCTAGGGATCTAAATTTAGATCCCCTTGTCTCCCCTATCTCCAAATTATTCTTCATTTTGTATGTACAATGTAGTACCAATGATTCATGCTAATTATTTATGTTATAAGTTACGTTTGTGTGTCATATAGTAATAATTTAGGGCTTCGTAAATTCGAATGGGTTTCATTTAGTTTGACGGGTAATCAAAACAGGTTTAAAAATTAGTCGTTTTAAAAAAAGTATCAATTTGATTTTGACCGTAATAAGTTTATGTTGAAACCACTTGTTTCAGGGTAAATAACATTGGAATGGGCTCACCACTGTTTTTAATTTATGGCGGCTAGTGACGACAGTGAACGAAGACGGTGGTGGTCGTGGTCGTGGTGGTGAGATTGGCATTTGTAGTGGCAGCTATGGTAGCGATGGTGATGATGATGATTGCAGGATTAGGGACTACTCGATTGTAAAAAATATATATATAAGCTGAAACTTAGGGCGCTCACATTTGAGAAGACTAAATTTATGTTTTATTCCCACTTTGATCAAAACTCACTTACGATTTTGTCATCTAAAAATCCTATTAAAAATTGTATGATCATATTCCCACATGTTATCATTCTAAGAGAAAAAATATATATATATGAAATGTCCTGAATGTATTATCTGTTTGAGTCCTTAAAAAAGTTGAGACGACCTATGGTTGATGAAAGTGAAAGTTCGGTTGCGTTGGCTAAATTGATCTTAATATAAATCACATTTAGGTATATTTAAGAGTAAATTTCCAAAATCGTCCCCGAGCTTTGAGTATGTTTGTCAGTTTAATCCAAAACATTTTTTTGTACCATATTGCCCTTCACTTTTGGAATTTTTTGTCATTTTCATCTAAACATCTATTTTTTTTAATTTTTTTTTTTTTGCCAAAATCGTCATTGAGATTTGGTATTTTTTTTTTGCCATTTCATCCAGATATCTGACAAAAAAAAAAAAAAAAAAAAAAAAAGCATATTAGACATTTGGATGAAAACGGTAAAAAAATCTCAAAAATAAAGGACAATATGATAAAAAAAAAAAAGTTGTTTTTTTATGAAACTGAAAAACATTCTTAAACTTAAAAGACAATTTTAACCATTTACTCCATTTTTAATAAACCAACGAGCAAATAAAAGTTACCCCACCAACTTACTTTTAAAGAATAACTTGTTAAGTGTATAAACTCAAGTTTTGAAGATATTGTTAAGAGGCTTCTTTTTAATAAAAAATAAAAATAAAATAAAGTATGGGAACACTTTGAGTTGGATAATATGCACAAGCATTTATCACATGCATAAAGTTGATATTCAGACAAGTCCGGACGCATGGCTTTGGAAGTCAGGTTCCGAAGCGGCTGATTATATGGTCAGTATAGTTAGAGCCAGTGGCGGACCCAGGATTTTTGAACAATTGGGTCAAAAAAAAAAAACAAAAAAAAACAAAAAAAAAACGAAGAAACAAGTATCGAACCCATGACCTTTTGTGTGTAAACAAGGGGTTTTACCACTGCACTAGGCTCACTTTCATTGTTATGGGGTCCAACTAAATTATTTTATGGGGTCCATAGACAATTTTATATACCGTTTCTACTAGTTTTTAAAAAAAGATTGGGGTCCGGGGACCCCGTTCCTCGTAACATAGGTCCGCCCCTGGTTAGAGCTGAACTGGATCATATTGACACCATTAACGAAAGGAAGGTACTCAAATGGCTTCATTGGATCCCAAAAAAAAGTAAATTGTTTCTTATGGCGGGTGGTACTCGATAGAATAGCTACGAGAGAAGCACTTCTTATTCGTCGCATTTCCTTGCCTTCCTCTCAATGTATTTTATGCAATAACACGGTGGAATCAGCGGACCATCTGCTGGTGTCTTGTGAAACGGCTCAACAGATATGGGTTGTAATCTTTCAATGGCTGAATATACCCCTTCCAAGCTATATTTTGAGTGTGGTTCAGTTATTGGAAATCATCAACTCATATAAAGGTCAAAAGAATAAGAAAAGGGCGTCTTACGCAGTCGTGGCGGCTACATGCTGGACTCTATGGATAACGAGGAATGAAATAATTTTCAAACAAAAAGTGTTCTCGTTGACAAAGCTGATCGGGGATATTAAAGCGATTTCGTTCACATGGATAAAGAATCGAGCTGAATTAGCGGAACTTAACTGGGAGAAATAGAGAAGTTTTTGTTTATAACTTGGGTCGATGTAATTGGTAACTTGTTTTTCCTGTTTTTTTTTTTTTTTTTTTTTTTTTTTTTTTTTTTTTTTTTATCTCTCTTTGTTTCGTTTGTATGTTGCTTGAGCTCCTTGCTTAAGTTTTTATAAAATTTCACCCGTTTCTCAAAAAAAAATTATCACATGCATGCTCTAGCCTTTCAAGACATCACCATGCTAAGATGCACATGATTCGGTGCTAGAATTTTGCCTTATAGACATCAATTATTTCCAAAAAGTAAAATTATAAGTTCAAAAATATTATTTAATGTTTGCATAATATAGCTAGTTATCTTCTTGAACTTTCATAAAAAAAAACCACCTTTAAATTTACAAAAATAAAATTGAAACTTAGCCAATAAATAAACGTACATATTATAGTTTTAATAAGATATGTGATTTTATCCTGTGAAAACTGAAGTTGTTCAAAAGCAATATTTTTAGAAACGGATCGGACGTCGAACCGGTCTTCTTACCGGTTCAATGGTCCCACCGGTCGTACCGGACGTAAGAACCGGAAGGTATCGTCAATATTATAAAAATTAATAGGGTTAAATCTGAAAACATATATAAAAAACCGGTCTAACCCTTCCAAAAACCGGTCCGACCGGCCGGTTCAACTCCGGTTCAATGTATTTCCGGCCCTATACCATGACCCGGGCCGGCTCAACCTCTGGTTCCCGGTCCGACCTGCCGGTCCGGTCTGGGTCTGAAAGCACTGTTCAAAAGTAGTAGTATTCGTTTATTACCAATCTATAGAAATAGTTTAAAACAAATTACTTTGTTACTAGAAGTCCATTATACATGTTCTATATCGATAGATACAATATGGTGTTTGGTATTAGTTATAGAAAATAGACTTTTAGTAATTAGTACTATATGTGTTAGATTCGTCACGTACAATCTATGCAGGTCCGAGTCAAAAGCTTGTTTATTTAGTAACACAGCTAAACGGCATCACTTCAGTGAAAAATCAGGTAAAAATAACTAGTTATCCGCTTAACGATGCAATTTGAGACCCAACTTTCTAAAAGTGGTAACGTGTCGATACCAAACCAGTAGTATACGATTAAGTAATCGATACACGTATCCTTAACATTTTGGTATCAATACAAAACTAGATGATACGGTTACAGCTTAAAAGCTTAATCCAACCAAAAAGTCAAAATTGGTTGAGAAAAAAACTAAAAGTGGACACTTCACGAGATTAGTAATTTTGTAGCATTGTTGACGGACGTTAAAAGTTGGTTTGCATGAAAAAATAGGGAGAGTTTAGACGGCGTTAAGTGGGGTCGTATCGCGTAAATTGGGGGATGATATTGATATATAAAAAATAAAATATATAAAAAACATTAAAGGGAAAAGAAATGGGACCCAAGAGACTAACGGCTAGTGGTGACAGACCCTGCTAACTTAACGTTAATAAAAATAGCCAAATATGGAGTGTTGTGACGTCATCAACCCAACTAACACTTTGTCCTTCTCAGTGTTATTTCCTAATCTTATATCTAAATGTTATTTTTAAACTACATGCAAGGAACTAATGTAATTTCAAAATAATAATAATAATAATAATCGAAATGTTAAAACTTATATCCATGATAGTAATCTTAGTAACTTTGTTTGGGTGTCTCAACTTTTTGCTAACCAGTTTTTATATTTATATAGAAGTTTCGTTGTTAAAAAATGAGTTAAAGCGTATATTTAATCATTAAAAGTTATAAATTATACATGTCAAAACAAATATATGTTATGTGGATATACATGTAACTTTGCTTGGGTGTTTCAGTTTCTTGCTGACCGTTTCCATATTTAGATTTAATTTATAAGTTATAAATACGTATTATTTGTAATAAAATGATGAAAAGATTTAGGCAAATTATATTTAAATAATCCAATCTGACTACTTTTGGCCAATAATAACCCTAACTGAGTTTGTTTCCGCCAGTGATCCAATGTTTTTCAGTTTGTTTGTATAATGGTCCGTCGTTAAAAAAACATAACGGTGTTAAGTTTTTTTTTTTTTCGAATTACAAACTGATATTTTAGAGTTTTTGATCAGAACAAGTATACGAGTTGATTGATGTAAAATTACCTCGAAAGAATGTTCCAAACGACGAAGCGTTGCTTCAATTCATGTGTTTAAACTTCCAATTAACAAAAATCAAGTCGTTTGTAGCATCGTTTCGATGTAAGTTTTACATCAATCGACTTGTATCCTTATTCTGATCAAAAGGCCTAAAACATCAGTTTGTAATTCAGGAAAAAAAAAAAACTTAACCCCGTTAAGTTATTTGAACGGAGGACAATTATACAAACAAAATGGAAAAGATTGGACCATTGGTGGAAATAAATTTAGTTGGGATTAGTATTGGAAAAAACAACTAAATTGGATTAAATAAATCTAATTTGCCACAGATTTATAGTGAATAATATTTTATTTTTTAATCTTATAGAGATGTCCAATGTGGTAAAGATCTTACGATAAGGTCAAATTTTACTTTTGATGTTTTACTTATTTAAAAACGTGAACATATATCGTGATACATTTAGGTAATCTTGTTTCGCGAGCAGGTTTCTGAATGGTTCAGACATTTGTCTATAAATGGTTAAGCATTATACTGAGTTTGAATGGTTAAGACCTTATATTTGAATTGATCAGACATTTGCCTCTCGATGGTTAAGTATTATACTGACTCTTAATAATTTAGACATTTTATTGGTTCAACAATTAATTATTCAGCATTCATTTATTATATTTAAGTGTGTATTGATTAATATTTTTTAGGAAATATATTATAAGGAAAGGTAAAGTTCTTTTTGGAAACAAAAGTTTTTGTGTAATCATTAATTGCACCTCATGGATGCATGATTAACGCTTTTTAGCCTCTCTTTTAGTAACCAATTTTCATTTTCTTGTAAAAGGTTTTTAAAACATTTCTATTATATATCATTAGGAAAGCGGGCACCAAACGGGTAGGCTTTGTAGGTTCATTGCCACTAGGCAACACCGCCGCCACCTATGCGGGTTGGCCTAGCAGCTTGTGTTCAGAGATATCGTTTGTCGCTGCGGGTTGTTCAATGTGACTAGTGGAACTAGAGTTGGCATGAGTGTTTTAATTAAATTTAATTTATTTAAATTAAAAAAATAAAAAGTTTTATGGTACTTATGGGTTATTTGGAGTCTTAAATGTCTTTTTATGGTTTTCTCGTCCTTCACTAGCATTTGTTTTATTATTGTCCATCAACTCCCTCTCCATCTAACACAAATAAAAGGAAACATTTCATGTGTCTCTAACACAACTTTAAAAAACACTTTATTATGATTATTTTCACGAAATAACGATGCTTGTGCAAGTTTATATTAAATAGACTTTTTTACAAAATGGACAAATTAATTCTGAGAATTATATATATACACATCCTTCAAAGAAAAAACAATAAGAGTAAATCATTATTTAGGTTTTTAAAATATAGTAAATAATAACATTTAATGAATTCAATTATTATTTTCCCATTCAATCAGTGTACGTACTAACTTGCATAAAGGGAAACCTCTCATTATGATAGGAACCATTTAATGTCAAGAAAAAGTCTTGTTTTATTTCGTACGATTCAGACGATTTACATTTTTATTATGGAATCTAGAGGTGTTATCATCCCCTTAAAAACTATAGAAAAACTATTGTCCAAGAACAAAAAGCTGTGAATACATATCGTTCTAGCCCCAAGGAACATCCTAGGAATATCAAGTCAATAACATATCAATGATCCAAGATCAATGTATTATGTGTTGGAAAAATAGGTGAAAATAACATTTTTCACAAATATAGGAAAATGATTTTTTCATATTTTGGGCTAGAAATAAATATAATAAAATGAGCGGGTTTTATATATTTATTTGTGGGTTTGTGTTCTATGTTGGAAGACCTTCGCAACGAACTAAACCACGTCCAAAACCGAGCTAAGATGAATGAGATATCGATGCTCAAAGTTGGGTGTTTGGAACATTCAATGCTGAAACAAAAGGGAAAGTAGCACCTTGTCCCACATCGGATGAGAGATGGAACTTAAAGGGGTATTTAAGTGGGAATTCTCCATCCTTATTGTTTCATGGAAGCACACACTAGTGTCCTCGCGAAGGGTGCGGAGCACCCTAACTCGCACTCGCACACGATCGCGCGCGCGCGCGTGGCGTGGGCGATGAGGCGCAATGTGGCGCTTTGATGGCGCACGCTCGCATCGCCGCGAGCCGCTTGAGAGCCGCCTTTGTATTTTTGACCACGTGCGCGTGGTGGAGCACAAGGGTTGCAAGGACCAAGTGGTAGGTGATGCGGCGCATGACGTGGCAGTCATGCGCATGCGCGCGCGAGTACACATGGCACGGAGGCGCGCGGGTGCACGCATGGTGCATGGGTCCTGCTGTGTTGTGCGCGGCGCACCAGAGTGAGCCAATACGGCGCGACTGTGTGGCGCGCTCGTATGGGCTCACAGGTGACGTGGCCCACGCGCGCATGGACTTGAGCCAAGAGGACGCACCGCGCATGGTGACGTGGCGCATGCGCGCATGGCTGTGAGCCAAGAGGCCGCACCGCGCATGGACTTGAGCCAAGAGGACGCACCGCGCATGGTGACGTGGCGCATGCGCGCATGGCTGTGAGCTAAGAGGCCGCACCGCGCATGGGCGTGCTCACCTGGGCGCGCGCGCGCAGAAAGCTTCCAGCATTGAATAACAGAGCAGTTTCAGTCCAGCTTCGTAACTGACGAGTTAACTGGCTTTGACTGTGAATTAAATGACGTATTAAATTGCATTGAAGACGTTTAATGCAATTTAAACCTCTCTTTAATTCGTTTTTTTTTTGACTGTTTCGACTTAGGAGCTGTATATATACAGCTCCATACCCACTTCAGAAGTACACTAGGAACAACAACAGCAAACAACTCTCTCTCTACTACTTGTGATCTTCTTTTCTTGCAGTTTCAAGGTAACCTTCGGGTTGTAGGTCTACTCCGGCAGTACCACTGCTCCGGCTGTTGTACCCTGGGAAACAAAACGAGTACTCTTGGGAGACTCGGAATTTGTTTTAAGGGAAGCGTGTTGAACACGTGCCTCAGTCCAACTCTGCTTCTACACCTTTCTTGTATTTTGGATTTTTCAGTTGTAATAGTACTTGTGTTTCAGCTTTCTTATTTCTGAATTGTAATCTTGTAATTAAATTTGTTTATTTTATTTAATTTATGCGAACGGTTCCTACATTATGTAATGAGTCGTAATATCCAAACATTCGGATTTACACACCAAGACACCAAGAGTTTCTTATTCAAGGACATGGTTTTGGTACAACTCTTGCACATATCATGTTATTTACTATTTGTTAACTTTTTATAAGTTCAAGCTAGTGATAGTAACGTAAGGTTGGCGCCTCATAATAGACCCGATATTTTACTTGGACGTATGGCTCTGGCTATGACATGATGCTCCTTATCGTATATAGGTTGGGAGTCTCACAATACACCTAAATTTATTATTTTGTTTTTCACATCGAACGTTTTCGATTATCAGGAATCCAAAATAAGATAAACAGAACCTATATCAAATCAAGACATGTTACAGATTCTTTTAAACATCGTTCCAGATATTTACAATGATTGCGCCACAAACACCTAATTTTTACAAAAGAGATTAGGTTATAAAATTGTAATCCAGATCTTAATTAAACTGCCCTTACGCCCCGCTTGCGGTATGCTCATATAATGTATATATGTGTTGGCGCTCGGGCGGCAAAATTGAAAGTGCACTAATTTTAACGTTATTTTACTAATTTCGTGAAAATAACGTTAAAAGAGGGGGGTGGTTAATCATGCATCATGTGGTGGCGTTGATAGCCCAAAGACAAGGAAGTACATGCACTAATCGGCGTTTGTCTCAATTGCTGAGTGTTATATGCCTTATGTCCAAGGCTTGATGCAAAACTACAATCGAGCCGGGGGTCTCATTGGAAGCAGCCTCTCTATTCCTACAGGGTAGAGGTAAGGTTGTTTATATCTCACCCTCATCAGACCCTACCTTAGCTTTGCTATTGGTGGGATATACTTATTATGATGATGATGAATTAAACTGCCCGCTTTTGAATATAAAGAATCAGATGGAATTTTTTTTTAATATCTTTGAGATAATTGTGTAATATATCTGATCCTTCCTTGATTCACCATCTAATCAAACAATCTTATCAATTCCGACTATGTAATTTCCTAATCGATTACGAGATATCTGTCATATATCATAATAGGGAATTTTGTGATGAAGCATAAACCGATATTTGACTCAGACCAAGGCTCAACCATTATTGTAAGACCCTAACACGTATTTGACAAAAGTCGCAGCGGAAATTCGTGCCATAAAATTTCTTTCATTACAAACGTCTTAGCTTACTTGAAAGTCCTTTTTAAAATAACTCTTTTACGAAACATATGCATAACTTCTGTTTGCTAAGGTACATAATCAATTATTCCCGTACAATCTATCTTGTGACCCGGTCTTCGATCTCTATTCCTCATGATAATCGTCCGTGATTTGTACAACCTGCACTAACCACATTCATTCATAACATTAGCACACATTATATATATACAAGATTCATATATGTACACTTCCCATTCAATTATATATCTATCTTTAAGCATTACATCCACATATCTATTCACTGGTGAGTCTTCAATAAAGTACCTGCATTAATGTTTATTCTCCAGGCACACTATTAATAACGTTAATCCTCAACGTATCGAAATCATGCATACATACACACTTACATTCATACATACACATCTACATACTTACATGCATTCATACATCTCTACATACACGCATACATACATACATACATACATACATACATACATACATACATACATACATACATACATACATACATACATACATACATACATACATACATACGTACATACGTCCCTACGTCTCTACATACATGCATACTCACATACGTACCTTTATATATACATAAATACACATCTACATACGTACATACCCATATTTACACATTCAATATCTTAACTAACCCTTATATACTCATACATACCTTTATGCTTACATACGTAGACATCCACATACATACATACCTCCCCATATCTTCACGTACATACATACACTCAGACGTACCTTCATACATACATATATATACACATCTACAGATGTACATACCCATATATACACATACAAGCTCTCACATACCTCTTACATAATCATACATTAATTACGTGGGTCTTAGACGTAGATTTATAACCCATAATCATCAAAGGAACGATCAGAATCATGTTTGGGAAGCCCGCCGTAGTCCACGGTTAACATACCGAAGCCCACGACCCATAAATCAACTTAGATAACAATTTTCAGCTTTTGGGACATGGGGAGGGCGTCGGCGACGCCCCTAAGGCCGTCGGCAACGGTCCTTGGTTTATCGCGTCGCTAAAACATCGCGTAGACAGGTAAATAGCGCGTGGAAGAAAACTGACTTTCTAGAACCCGTCGGCGACGCCCTCTAGATTTTGCCTTTTTCTGCAGGTTCGTTTCGTCGTCCGTACGCACTAAAACGCGCATAACTTTTGAACCGTTTACCCGTTTAACCTCCCGTTTCTTCCTACATGATCGTAATTTGACATTCTATCATGTGAACTTGAAATCCCATATCCGGATTAAGGAAATTCTTAACTTACGCGCTATCGGCTTATTATTCATTTACGATTATTCGACCCGTTCATGTTTTCATCAAACATCTCATTCGTTTTAGCCCAAAACTTACATGAACCTTATAACCATAATACTTTTACATTATCCGGAGTTTCGTACTTGGGGTTTACGCACCCGATACCCGGTATGCGTTAAACTCATTCATTTATTCAATTTTACGCAATCAACTTAGTTAATCCAAGTTCCACTCACGAACTTGGTTACCCATTAATCCTAACTTACTACCGAGTCTTTTATTGATTAATCTGCGTCACCATTTCTCGGTTAGCGTACGTGTGTGCCATTCTAATCATTACCCGGTTATAATACCGTAGTCATTTCATACACTTTTTATTCCGTTATAACTACAAAACTTCATTTTTGACCCGTTCGGTCTACTTAGCGAAAATAATAGATTTCATCCCACCAAAACCATACTTAACGTCAGACATCATGCTTAATTATCTATAACGCTACCTTACTTAAACAACTAAAAAGTGATTCCGGAAATCACTTACCTTATGCGACCATGCTCGTATCCGCTTCCTTGCTTCTTCTTGACCCGTTAACCTTCCGTGCTTGATTCCGTCTCGACATGATTCCTATACTTTCATGTCATCGAAATTACATTCTTGTTAGCATACACGATTATACATGTTAACGATCATATAAATCGCATATTTCACATTTGACCTTCATCGGTCACTTTTAACAAGCATAAGACATATAACCAAATTCGTATCCTTACTAACTCATGTAATTCATTATGTCATCGCATTAAACACGTATCAATATAACATGTACCATACGACTTCCTATAATCATACCCTTACGACAACACTCAAATCATGTTCCTTATGCGTAATTGACTTTCAAAAGTCAACAATTCATCCTATGAACTTTCGGCTTATTCTTATGTATTCGTATCGTCATAATAGGCTATACGGACGGTTCTATATACATTTCATCCTACACTTAGTGTGCATACAACTTCCTAAGCACAGTGTACAATCAATTCATGCATATACTTCTAGTCTCATACATAACTCATCAAATCCGCCTTCTAATCAACATGAATCATTCATACCTAAACATCAAACATATTAGCATCACATTTATTTAGATTCCTTTAACAAGAATCCATCATACGTATCCTGATACATCAATATTAATAAAGAATTGGACATGGGTGATCATTCAAGTCATCCTCCTCCCCATACCAAGTGGGTTTCACCTCTAAACATCAAATTAATCCAAACCATGCATAATCCATGTTCTATATGATGATTATAACACATATACATGATCAATTTCATACCAATTCGCGGATTGGAACATAACCCACTTCATACAAGTTCATCAATCTAAGTTTCAAGACATACCTCACGATCCCCTTGTCTAGGTGATCACTAATTCATGTTCCTTAATAGAGCCTTGATTCAACCTTCAATTTGGAGCTTCTTTAAGAACTAGGGTTTACACCCCTTTGTTCTTCTCCAGAGCATTCCACGCACACACACATGATGTGTGTGTGTTGTGTGTTATGTTTTTGTTTTTGTTTTATAAAACATGAGTTTCTCATGTTTACAATTTAGCCCCTCGTGTTCGCCACTTAAATATAATTGGCACAACTTTCGTCATTTAATACTTTTGACCATGCCCTTAACTAGGTTAAATAGCCTAGTTATTTATTTCATGACATGTCCTATAGGAACATACGACAAATATAAACATTCGGGTTTTGGGGCGTTACAATTATCATTCAATCTGGTATTTTACTTTTAAGTAAAAGATAAACACCTAGTGTAACATGCACTCAGGCATGAGGTTAGTGTGGGAATGACTCGGTCTTATCAATTTCGAATCTAAAATCTCCTAAATGAAGGAGCATGAACAATGAATTCCATTTGATTAATTAAATGAATAAAGATGAACAGAGGTTGCGTTTGTTCAGTTTAGTTTAGTTTATTGTCAGTAAAAGAAACTTAGATATTTGAAACATTATTTGGGATAATTATATTTATGCTTATTATGTCTAACTTGTGTAACACCTCAAAATTTCGTGTTTAATAAGATAACGACACGTGTCATGTACGACAAAAACGCATTGTAAACCCGGATTTAAATAAAGATGTTCTGGCGGAATTTAAAAAGGGGCGTCATGTTAATTTTTACCTCTGAACACCTCATTGATAAATCCCAAGACCCAGATTATTATACATATTTAACATCTACTAAGTTTTAAATCCATAAATGGGTTGACAAGAATGGAATTGGTAATGCATGATGTGATTCCCACGAAGAAATGAATGATAAACCTTTGTTTTCGGGACTTTAATTTGAATTCAAGGAAACAACTTCAATTGGTAGGGTTTAGAATAGTATTAAGCACTTATTGGAAGGTCCCTAGATGATAATTGATGCCCCATATGCGGAAAATGGGGTTACCTTTTCGAATAAATGAAAGAATAAGCGAAACAGCCCCTGATGACTGCTTACGGACCGTAAGCAGATGTGCTTACGGTGCGCAAGCTGCGCACAGTGATCAGAAAACAGGCTGTTGCCTGTTTAACGCGAATCTGACCCATTTGGCCGGTTTCTTCTCACTTATTGTAACGCCCCAAAAATCTGAATGTTAATATTTGTCGTATGTTCTTATGTGACACGTCATGAAATAAATAACTAGGCTATTTAACCTAGTTAAAGGTACGGTCAAAAGTATTAAATGATGAAGGTAGTGCCAGTTATGTTTTAAAGGCAAAATCCGAGGGGCTAAAGTGGAACTAGTGAAAGTTAAGTTATTAAAAAGGAAAAGATCACACACACACACACACACATATCGTGTGTGTTCTGGATAGATCGATCAGGGGCTCTCAAGAGCCCCAAACCCTAGTTCATGCAAAAGCTTCAAATTGAAGAATGAATCAAGGCCCAAATTCACAACCGAACATGAATTAATGATCACCGTCACAAGGGGATCGTAAGGTATGTCCTAAATCTAAGATTGGTGATCATGGGTGAAGTGGGTTATGTTCTAATCCGTGAGTTAGTATGAAATTGATTATGTATAAGGGTTAGAATCATCATATAGAACATAGGTTATGAATGGTTTGTGTTAATTTGATGTTTAGAGGTGAAACCCACTTGTTTTGGTAAGGATGATGACTTGATTGATCATCTATGTTCAATTCTTATGGATTGTTGATGAATTATGAGTGATATGATGAATACTTGTTAGAAGAATTAGGAGAAATGTGATGATGATATGTTTGATGTTATTTGGGAATGATGTATGATGATTAGTAGTAGATTTTGATGGGTTATGTATGAGTTTAGAAGATTTGTGCATGAAATAGTTGTACGTTATGCTTAAAAGGTAGTACTCACATCAAGTGTATGACGAAATGTATATAGTGTCGTCCTTATAGTCGGTTATGATGTTACGAGTATATGATGATAAGTCGAGGGTGAAATATGGTATATAGTTGACTTTCAGAAGTCAACTAAGCATAAGAAACATGAACTGACACGTTGTCGTAAAGGCAGGATTATAGGAAGTCGTATGGTACATGTTATGTCAATATGCGTTATTTAAGATTATATGATGAATTACATGCGTTTAACGGGATATGAATTTGGTTGTATGTTTTATGTTAGCTAGAATCGATTAATGAAAGTCGAATGTGAAACATGTGATTGATATGGTCGCTAACATGTACGATGATGTAAGCTAACGAGAATGCGATGTTGGTGATATGAAAGTATAGGAATCATATCAAGGCGGACTCAAGCATGAATGGCTAACGGGTCAAGAGAAGGCAACGAAGCGGATGGGAACGCGGATGCATAAGGTAAGTGATTTCCGTAATCACTTCTTAGTTCAAGTAAGTAATAAAGTGTGTAGTTAATTAAACATGATGTTTGAGGTCAATTATGCGTTAAAGTCTTTCATCGTAAATGATGGGATTAAAGTTGACCAAAATGCCCTTGATGGGTATTTTGGGGTAAACGATCTTAAAAGTAGTTTAGGAACAAGTTATGCGATTAATGTAATGTTTCGGACAAGTATGGAAGAGAAGAGTATGGTCTTGGTATGTCACAAATCAATTAACGCGCAAATACCCTTAACGGGTAAAAAATAAGTATATGAACGACAAATGTGTTAAGAGGATGTATAATGTCCAAGAATTTAGTAATTCATGGTAGATGTCACTGATATTACTGGGTTTGTAAGAGTTTATGGTAAAACAAACAAGTCATGTTGATGAAGGCATGAACGGGTCGAAGTTTGTGTAAGAGGGTAATAAGCCGATAGAGTGTAAGTTAAGAATTTCCTTAATCCGGATATGGGATTTTAAGTTGTTATGATAGAATGTGAATTTACAAGCGTGTAGGAAGAAACGGGAGGTTAAACGGGTAAACGGTTTAAAAGTTATGCGCGTTTTAGTGCGTACGAACGACGAAACGGATCTGCAGGAAAAGTGGTTTTCTAGAGGGCGTCGCCGACGGGGGCCAAGGCCGTCGCCGACGGGCTCCCAAAACCACAAAAACATCCGACGGCTTAAGTTACTGGGTACGGGAGGATTTGGGCGACGGGCATTTTAAGAGGCCGTCGCCGACGGGCACCCACCCCGTCGCCGACGGGCTGTCTAGCCCACTTCTCCGTTTTGCTTTGTTTTGCACTTCCATATGATCCGTAACGCATCCCGGTGTGTCGTTTTTCGACCCGATGATTCGTAAAGCTTTTTATGAGCATATATGTATGCACATATGTAGATAAGCAAGTATGTATGTTTGTATGTATTTGTATACGTATGTAGAAGTTATGTAAGTATGTATGTAGGTAAGTATGAGCGTATGCATGTATGCAAAGATGTAGGAAGGGTATGTATGTAAGTAGTGGTGTATGTAGGTATGTATAACGATATGTATGAGTGTATGTACGTATGTATAGTTGTAGGAAGGGTATGTACGGATATAGATGTGTATGTGTGCATGTATAAGAATATGTATGATCGTATGCCTGTATGTAAAGCTGTAGGAAGGATATGTAAGTATGTAGTTGTGTACGTAGATATGTATAAAGGTATGTATGAGTGTATGCACGTAAGTAGATGTATATGTATGTATGTATGTAAGTATGTATGTGTGTATGATTAAGACACATTGAGGATTAACGCTATTAATGGTGTACCTTGAGAATGATAAGTAATGCAGGTACATTCATGAAGCCTCACCAGTAAATGGATACGCAGATGAAATGCTTGAAGTTTATTAAAGAACGAAATGTGAAGTGTACGCGAATGACCTTATTTATACATTGTGTGCTAATGTTTGAATGTATGTGGTGAGTGCAGGTTGTACGGATCACAGGCGATTATCAAGGAATAGAGATCGAAGATCGAGTCACTACAGAGATTGTACGGGGACGTTGAATGTAAATTGTAATAAACATAAGCTATGTTTTTATTTAGTAATTAAGAGGATGACGGATTTAAGAATAAAAGCTATGTTAAAGTTAAAGTTTAAATAAGTTGAGGTATTTTAATGAAAGAATTTTTATGGTACGTGTTTCCGCTGCGACTTTTGTCATGTAGAAATTAGGGTCTTACAAGTTGGTATCAGAGCCCTGGTTTGAGAGAATCAAGTGTAAGAAGGTAAGTGCTTGAACTCAAACCTGTGTGCTCTTGTGATAAGGAACCCGTACAATCCAAGACTCGGTCAAGATCCAAAAGTAAAAGAAAATGTAAGTATGTACTTATGTATACGTATAAAGAAACTGACGGTTTTGTATATGCAAGGTAAGTATAAGTGATTGAAGAGGATGATCCGCGAATGCGGTCAAGTACCGACACCAAGGCATGAAATAAGATAAAGTTGAACTCAGGTATGTAAATTCAATATGCGGGTATATGAACTGGTAAAATGCATTAAGGAAAGAAAAATGCTTAATGAAGGACTATGAGGGTATAGTAAACATGTTTTGAAAATGATACACGTGCCGAAACCTAATTCTTCGGCCATAAGGTGACAATTACACGAAGGCACGAAACTAGTATGTGGATTGTGTACCTGGCCAGTACATGTGAAGCATATGACGTTCGTGAGACCGTGATAATTGATACAGGTATGTCCGTTAGAATTAAGTAGTAGGTGGACGTGAGGGTGAAGAGAAATGTAAGACTCTCAGGAATGAAAGTATGAATGCTATGTTAGAATCCGTAAGACGGATTCGAAACATGAAAGAAGTTAAGGTATGAATGCAATATTTGAAACCGCGAGACGGATTCAAAGAATGAAAGATATGAATACAATGCTTGAATCCACGAGACGGATTCAAGGGATGAAATGTATGAATGAAATGATTGAATCCACGAGACGGATTCAAGGAAGGAAAGGTATGAATGAAATGTTTGAATCTGCGAAACGGATTCAAGGAAGGAAAGGTATGAATGAAATGTTTGAATCTGCGAAACGGATTCAAGGATGAAAGGCATGAATGATATGTTTGAATCCGTGAGATGTATTCGAGGAAGGAAAGGTATGAATGGAATGTTTGAATCCGCGAGACGGATTCAAAGAATGAAAGGTATGAAAGCAATGTTTGAATCCGCGAGATGGATTCAAGGTATGAAAGGCATGAAAGGAATGTTTGAACCTGTGAGGTGTTAGATGTGTTAGTAATCGACTCATGGGAGTCATAATGTAGGGCGGGCTACGACCCGGGCAATAAGTTAAGTATGAATAGGAAGGGTAAGCTTGGTCATGAGTACCGGAATAATGTAATGAATGTCTTTGCAAGTAAGCATGAATGGAAAGAAGCACGAATGTGTACCTCGATGCATCTTTGTTAAGTAAGAAATGTCAGTTGGACTTGAAAGGTCAAACCGCAAGGGTGACGAAATAAGTAACTAGAGTAAAAGAATTGTATGTAAGGAATGAAGTATGGAATGTGTTATAGTATGTACATAGGAAGTTGTAGAAGAATTATGGGTGCGTAATCACCTAGTAAAATAAATGTTTGAATGAAATGTGCAAGAGCGGGAGCTCATTATAAGGATGAATGAATCATGTCCGGGTATGATTAGTACTCGTGAAGAGGCGGATCGATCTGGCTTACGGATCGTTGAGTTATGAAATGAAACCGAGGTCAGTGAAATGTTCAACTTATGCTGAATGTGTACGAATCAGAAGATTGGAAATCGACCTATGAAGTGAAGGATAGGATAGGTATGGTAAGGTATGTGATGTTTGATTTTTTTTTAACAGTCAACCTAAGAAGAAAATGGAAAATCCTAAAAGTTTTGAGTGAAGGTTACGGGTAATGATTAAATTCTCGTAAGATGAACTGCATGATACCCTTACGTATGTAAATTAAATAATGCATGAAGTGAGAGTAATTGTAAGGTGAAATGAAAAAGATGGTTGGAAAGTAACGTAAAGATATGCATGGTACAAGTAATTGTAGAAAACGTAGAAGGATGATCACGTTAGAGTTAAGTACATAGGTGTGTGTGATTACAGGTCAAAGAAGTATGTATATTGAACCGTGGTTGTCAGGTCAAGGAAATGAAAATGATATGTGAATTTATGATAAGGAAGGTATGAAATTGTTAGGGAGAAGTTAATGATATGAATAATGAAATAAACATGAAAGAAACATTAATAAGAATCCGGGGATGGGTTCTTGAAATTGGATGATAGTCGTCGTGATGAACTCGTGGTTGTGTCGAGTGGATGTAGAGAATGAATAATTAGTGTTAAATAAAGGTAAGAAAGGTTTCGGGGACGAAACCTCATATAAGGGTGGTAGACTTGTAACGCCCCAAAAATCTGAATGTTAATATTTGTCGTATGTTCTTATGTGGCACGTCATGAAATAAATAACTAGGCTATTTAACCTAGTTAAAGGTACGGTCAAAAGTATTAAATGATGAAGGTAGTGCCAGTTATGTTTTAAAGGCAAAATCCGAGGGGCTAAAGTGGAACTAGTGAAAGTTAAGTTATTAAAAAGGAAAAGATCACACACACACACACACATATCGTGTGTGTTCTGGATAGATCGATCAGGGGCTCTCAAGAGCCCCAAACCCTAGTTCATGCAAAAGCTTCAAATTGAAGAATGAATCAAGGCCCAAATTCACAACCGAACATGAATTAATGATCACCGTCACAAGGGGATCGTAAGGTATGTCCTAAATCTAAGATTGGTGATCATGGGTGAAGTGGGTTATGTTCTAATCCGTGAGTTAGTATGAAATTGATTATGTATAAGGGTTAGAATCATCATATAGAACATAGGTTATGAATGGTTTGTGTTAATTTGATGTTTAGAGGTGAAACCCACTTGTTTTGGTAAGGATGATGACTTGATTGATCATCTATGTTCAATTCTTATGGATTGTTGATGAATTATGAGTGATATGATGAATACTTGTTAGAAGAATTAGGAGAAATGTGATGATGATATGTTTGATGTTATTTGGGAATGATGTATGATGATTAGTAGTAGATTTTGATGGGTTATGTATGAGTTTAGAAGATTTGTGCATGAAATAGTTGTACGTTATGCTTAAAAGGTAGTACTCACATCAAGTGTATGACGAAATGTATATAGTGTCGTCCTTATAGTCGGTTATGATGTTACGAGTATATGATGATAAGTCGAGGGTGAAATATGGTATATAGTTGACTTTCAGAAGTCAACTAAGCATAAGAAACATGAACTGACACGTTGTCGTAAAGGCAGGATTATAGGAAGTCGTATGGTACATGTTATGTCAATATGCGTTATTTAAGATTATATGATGAATTACATGCGTTTAACGGGATATGAATTTGGTTGTATGTTTTATGTTAGCTAGAATCGATTAATGAAAGTCGAATGTGAAACATGTGATTGATATGGTCGCTAACATGTACGATGATGTAAGCTAACGAGAATGCGATGTTGGTGATATGAAAGTATAGGAATCATATCAAGGCGGACTCAAGCATGAATGGCTAACGGGTCAAGAGAAGGCAACGAAGCGGATGGGAACGCGGATGCATAAGGTAAGTGATTTCCGTAATCACTTCTTAGTTCAAGTAAGTAATAAAGTGTGTAGTTAATTAAACATGATGTTTGAGGTCAATTATGCGTTAAAGTCTTTCATCGTAAATGATGGGATTAAAGTTGACCAAAATGCCCTTGATGGGTATTTTGGGGTAAACGATCTTAAAAGTAGTTTAGGAACAAGTTATGCGATTAATGTAATGTTTCGGACAAGTATGGAAGAGAAGAGTATGGTCTTGGTATGTCACAAATCAATTAACGCGCAAATACCCTTAACGGGTAAAAAATAAGTATATGAACGACAAATGTGTTAAGAGGATGTATAATGTCCAAGAATTTAGTAATTCATGGTAGATGTCACTGATATTACTGGGTTTGTAAGAGTTTATGGTAAAACAAACAAGTCATGTTGATGAAGGCATGAACGGGTCGACGTTTGTGTAAGAGGGTAATAAGCCGATAGAGTGTAAGTTAAGAATTTCCTTAATCCGGATATGGGATTTTAAGTTGTTATGATAGAATGTGAATTTACAAGCGTGTAGGAAGAAACGGGAGGTTAAACGGGTAAACGGTTTAAAAGTTATGCGCGTTTTAGTGCGTACGAACGACGAAACGGATCTGCAGGAAAAGTGGTTTTCTAGAGGGCGTCGCCGACGGGGGCCAAGGCCGTCGCCGACGGGCTCCCAAAACCACAAAAACATCCGACGGCTTAAGTTACTGGGTACGGGAGGATTTGGGCGACGGGCATTTTAAGAGGCCGTCGCCGACGGGCACCCACCCCGTCGCCGACGGGCTGTCTAGCCCACTTCTCCGTTTTGCTTTGTTTTGCACTTCCATATGATCCGTAACACATCCCGGTGTGTCGTTTTTCGACCCGATGATTCGTAAAGCTTTTTATGAGCATATATGTATGCACATATGTAGATAAGCAAGTATGTATGTTTGTATGTATTTGTATACGTATGTAGAAGTTATGTAAGTATGTATGTAGGTAAGTATGAGCGTATGCATGTATGCAAAGATGTAGGAAGGGTATGTATGTAAGTAGTGGTGTATGTAGGTATGTATAACGATATGTATGAGTGTATGTACGTATGTATAGTTGTAGGAAGGGTATGTACGGATGTAGATGTGTATGTGTGCATGTATAAGAATATGTATGATCGTATGCCTGTATGTAAAGCTGTAGGAAGGATATGTAAGTATGTAGTTGTGTACGTAGATATGTATAAAGGTATGTATGAGTGTATGCACGTAAGTAGATGTATATGTATGTATGTATGTAAGTACGTATGTGTGTATGATTAAGACACATTGAGGATTAACGCTATTAATGGTGTACCTTGAGAATGATAAGTAATGCAGGTACATTCATGAAGCCTCACCAGTAAATGGATACGCAGATGAAATGCTTGAAGTTTATTAAAGAACGAAATGTGAAGTGTACGCGAATGACCTTATTTATACATTGTGTGCTAATGTTTGAATGTATGTGGTGAGTGCAGGTTGTACGGATCACAGGCGATTATCAAGGAATAGAGATCGAAGATCGAGTCACTGCAGAGATTGTACGGGGACGTTGAATGTAAATTGTAATAAACATAAGCTATGTTTTTATTTAGTAATTAAGAGGATGACGGATTTAAGAATAAAAGCTATGTTAAAGTTAAAGTTTAAATAAGTTGAGGTATTTTAATGAAAGAATTTTTATGGTACGTGTTTCCGCTGCGACTTTTGTCATGTAGAAATTAGGGTCTTACACTTATGAACGACCCTAGGCACCCCCTAAGCACTAGTAACATGTGTATATCAGTTGTGGAGAGTTGTAGACCTTGTTGTCAATAAATCATGGTGCCTTGAACACTATAAACCTCATAAGTTGCAACTCTTTGATCATTCCATTCTCAATTCAATTCTGATCAATTGAGGAGCTTTCAAGCTGATTACAAGGCCTCTCTAATCATCATTAAACACTTTTGTAAGTTGCCTAACCTTTTATAATAAATTTTAGCTTAGTTATTTAGTTAAAAGTCAAACCGACGTAAACACGGTTTGACTTCGAGTTTAATTAATGATAACTCAGTCTTATCTCGATTTAAAAGTACCGTTAAGTAGGTAATCATATGGGTATTAAACCCTTATAAGGGCGCTTACTGATTCCAGACATAACTAAGTCATTTGTCGAGTCAAACGTTGACCGAAAAAGTCAACAGTTATGTAAATTACGATTTAATGCACGATTAGCAATACGTGATGCGTGTAACCTGTTTTAAACTTAATATAACTTGGTAATAAGTGTACGGACATGTCTAAACTGGTCAGACTCGACAACTCTCAGTTTTAAACCGGTTCGGAACCGAAAGTCACGAAACTATGACTTTTACGTTGACTTCAGTTCTGGCCCGAGTTAGATGGAATTAGAAATGCCTTAATGCTTCATTAGGGTTGGGTTACATGATGGTATAAGCCTCTGTACTTGTTTCGTTGATTACCCAATTAATATACATGTTTCCGTTAATTGCTCATATGTTGACCATTATGCCCTTGTTACCTTAAAACGTGATTTTTGGAAAAGTAAAAGTGTAGAAACCTTAATTACTGATATATAGACTTGTATGCAAAGTTTGACATCAGTTTGAATTGTAGAATAAGAGTTATGCTCATTAGCGTAATTACGGTGCTTTATGTTAATAAAATGGCGTAATTAGCGTATAGCCTAATTAAACATACTTTTTGGTATCAAACGAATTACCCACTGGTGTAATATATTAATTTGGGATTTTTAAAGATTTTTAATTAATTTTAGGCTGAGCATAACTCATAGTCGTAGGCTTAATTCGGTAATTGTCGGTTTTGCCCTTACGGGCCATAAAATGAGTTTTACACATCTAAACGACTCCAAACCTTTTGCTACTGATTAGTTATGATAAATAAATTATTTTAAGCCTTCTGGAAATATAAAAATATCAGATTTAAGTATCGAACCCGGTAATGGCCTTTAATCGCCTTATTTAGCGTTTTTAACGCATAGTATGTTTTAAAATCATATTGGACATACCCGGGTTGATACCTACTGATATAAGAGGCAAATTATAAAATTTTAACAATAAGCAAAGGTTGATAAACTCAGACCTCGGTTTTGAGCTTTTCGGCTTATGTGAAATTACCAAAATACCCCTACGGGGCCTAGTTTGGTTAAAAATGATAAGTTTCACATACATGCTTTAACCTACTGATGTAACCTAGCAAATTGAGTATATTTGCTGATTACATCAGACCTGTAACTTAGGTTGTCACTTAAACTCTTTTATAAACTTTTAAATGACCAAACTACCCCTACGGGGCCTAGTTTGTGTTTAAACACGTTTCGGGCATAACGAAAGACACCTTACTGATGTCACAACATATTTGAGACATAATTAACTTAGGAAACCTGTATATAGCTCTCATGACTACCCGTCACGCTTATTACGCGTACGGTTCGGTTTATGTAACAAGTTTACATAAACTAGCCGAAACGGGTCAAACCTTAACGGTTTTATCTCAAAATCCAGAATGTGAATAATAAACCCATATTAAACAAGTCTTCAAACTTGTCGGGTCTGAATCACATTCTATCCGGTCTTCGCTTAATCGTGCGTACGAACCGTATCTTGAAACTAGCCGGTCTAAGCTTAAGCTTAATAAAAGACCCGTTAGCATTCTAATAGGTTATTATAAACCTTCGTTCCAGATTAAGAGAACCAGTAAAAGCTACGTTCATTTTGCTTGTTGTGATTAATACTTACTCAGGTAAATACTTTTAACTTATTTTCCCTTATACGGGCTTGGGATACGGTATATAGCATACCGCTTGATCGGGCATCAAATCTCCACGCTTAGTGGGTAGTTGAATAATTTGATCGGCTCGTTTAAACAGTCTTGTTTACTTTACAGCCTTTGGGGGGTTAATGACCATGTCCCGGATATCCTTGGCATCATCTTACGAGATTGACCACGACCTGAGCACGGGGTGTAGGCGTACACCTGTCGTGTATAACTCAATTATGTGGTGTGTCTATTGATCTTAAACCCGGACTAGATCCAGGCTACTGAACGCATAAGTAACATGTAATTCGTTCACAAGATTATAATATTAAATAATTCTCCCAAGTTAAATAAAAATGTTTATGCCATGTGCATCCAAACCAATTTTCAATCATTTTCCAAAATGAGTCAGTTGAATGTATTTACCAGTGTAAACTGACGTATTTTCCCAAAAGACTGAATGCAGGTACTAAACGAAATTTGGCTGGATTGTCTTCTAAGCATCAATAAAAAGTCTCGCAAGCTTAGGATGCCAGAAGTCTGTTGAACCATTAAATGTTGTTTTGTCTCGATCCTACTGTGGATAAACACCGGATATTGTGAATTTGATTACAATAAATAAATTCGGTTGTATTATATTTTAAATTTGCTTCCGCTGTGCATTATTATATTGTGTTGTTTGACTATTACGTTGCCAACCACGTCACGATACTCCCCCACCGGTGACACGTGGAAATCGGGGTGTGACAACTTGTGGCTTTCTTTTGGGATTATTATCTTTATGATTATAATATCAAGTGCTTAAGAAGGTGAATGTATCTAATGTTTGGTATTAAAAATGTTGTTTTTTATTTATTAAAACGATATATGTTCGTCTGTATTCTTAAACAAGTTCGATTCCTTAATGAATGAACACGAACAAGAAATTGTGTTCGATATGTGTTCATGAACAAATTTATTGCTAAAGAAACAAAATTGAACAAGGCTTCGTTAAGTTTGATTCGTTTACATGCCTAATTTCAAACCTATACAAAGCAAATAAGAGAGTTAACACAACCCTATAAATAGCAAATCAGAGAGGTAGCTCAACCTTATGTAGAACGAATTAAGAGGTGCCTCACCCTTATACAAAGCATATTAGAGAGGTACATCTATGCTATCATAATGAGTTTAGGTTTTTGGTTCGTTACAAAGCAAATTAGAGAAGTAGCCTAACTATATTGTAACAAGCTTAGGGTTTCAGTAATTACAGAGTTAGTTAGTTGTTGGTAAGGTAGCTTAACCCTATATAATTATGCCCTGGTCGATGGGTGGTATGTGCAAAGCGTGATATGTTTTTATTGATATTTTAAGCCCATTTTACACATTAGTCAAGTTTTAAATTTATAAAACACGATATTCTACTAACACTAAACACACACTTGGTCAAGTGCACCCATCGTGAGCGTAGTATAGCGTTGGTAAGATACCGAGGTCGTCCAAGGACACAAGAGCTTTTAGTACCGGTTTATCCTCAACGTCTAATCAATCTAAAAATTTTTGAGAAAAGATTTCAAAACATGAAAATAAAAACTAAAAAATGCAGAAATAAAAATAAAATAAAACGAATAGACAAGATGAATCACTTGGATCCGACTCGCCTTTAATGTATCCTTTGATGATTTTTGCACTTTCAGACTTTTTAAGAGATTATCTTAGTTATAGTAGTTGGCCCCTCTTTTGAAGGTGACGTTACCCTCAACCCAGTGGTTTGAGTCAGCAAGGATACAATCTCAAAGGGTCGGAATATTGAAAGATAATTAATTAAGTTATTAATGCGAAAAGTGGTAGGCCCTTATTTTGAAGGTGACGTTACCATCGGCTAAGTGGTTTGAGTCAGCAGAGATACAATCCCAAGTAGCCGGTTTAATGTATTAATAGTAGTTTACATATGAGGGGATCAGGCCATTCGTACCCTCGCCATCCAATACCAGTGGGTATTAAAGGAGGTCCTAGTAAGCTTGACCCAGGTCCTTGCAGGTTCTATACACTGAACAAGGCAAGAACCTTAATAAACCATTCCCTTAACCCCCGACCAGGTAGCCAACATATCTCTATATAGACCGTAGAGACATGAATGGTGTAAATAGACAGTAAAGTAATGCCAAGATACCACGGACAAATGATAAAGAAAATTCACCTTCAACATAAGAAACTGGTTATTAAAGTCATTAATACAAAACCAAATAAAAAGTGCCGAAAGATTAAAAATCAAAAGTAATACATAAAAGACTTGTCTTCACCAAGTGATGTAAGAGGCTTAACCAAACATGGCCTTTGATTGGCAAGAGCTCTTACGATCAATCTTGGATCCCAAGACTACTATACACACTCTAAGGTGGATGATGGATGATGGTGGTGGATGTGGGTGTTGTAGTGGTGGTGGAGTGGTGGCAAGGTGGGAGGGTAGTGGTTTGCCAAGGGATGCCTTTAAAGTGAGCCAAGGGCATGTCACATCTATTCCTTTTCTTTGTATTTATGTTGGTTTTGGCTGCATATTTGTTCCTTTTGCTCGTTTAAGCTCATTTGGTCCTGTAAATTCAAAAGGAAGACAAAAACATACTTTTTCCAACATTAGTACTAAAAAATGGTTAGTTTTATGCCTCATTTGATGTAATTTATATGTTACATTTTGCACATATCAACCACGCCCCGTGCTGAACTGGGCACACCCCCGTGGTGGGCGTAGAAGCTTCAACAGCTTTGTCTTTTCTGCAGGAAGCTGACCACGCCCCCGTGTCCAGTGGGCACGGCCCCGTGGTCAGTCTTCTGTTTGACCTTGGTAGAATCTGCCAACACTTGGAAGTTTTGATGATTTGGGAGGATTTAAGAGTGATTAGTGAGTGTGGAAATTTTTTAGGAGGTGTGGAGGAGGGGTATTTATAATGTGGTATTAGGGTTTGGGGTTTAATGAGGGTAGTTGGGTGTTAGAGTAGCTGGAAAGTGAAAACCAGACTTAATTTGCGAATTAAAATATCTGGTTGAAAAACGTGCTCTGTCGCGCAACACGACAATGCCCTAGTGCTTCGTCGCATGGCGCAAAGAAACACTTTTATCCAAATTTGGCAAAATGTTCATTTTACCCCCTGCAGTTGATTTTATTGGTTTTTTAAGCTAGAAACCATGATTAAGCATGTTTTTGGGTATCTAAGGTGTATGCAAGTATGTGTTAGTATAAAACACGTATGATCACACTCTGAAGCGTATATAAACTTAAAGTATGGTTCAGTTTGTATAAAAAGTGCGTATTTGTGATTGATTACATATTGTGCGACTATGATCAAACAAGATTGATATAAAATACGTTTCCCATTGATCAAAATATCGGATTACAAGGATTGAAATAGAACGCGAATACAAGTTTTCTAAAAATAGAAAGTACGAAACTATGGAATGTTACAGAGAAAGTGTAATAGAATTGGAAGAGAAATGATAGTTTGTTATTTCACTCAATTGATATAGACAAACATAGTTGACTATTGTTGACTATTAGCAACTAACTCAATCAACTAACTTTCCCTCCTAATACCAATTTAAGCTCATATCAATACCTCCCTCTTAACAAGACCATTGACCCTAAGGATCAACTGAAAACAAAAAACCATACAAAAACCAAATCACTATTTCAATGATACCAACATTGGCTTGACTCACTAACACTAGCTAATCCCCTAATAGTTCTCCAAGTACACATCAATAATATCGCCCCTTTAAAATATCTTTGACCTGAAGGACTAAAAAGAAGTAAAAACCATAATAACATTGTCCCAAGGTGCATCATCTGGTAAAGAAGAGCTTCACTGCACCATTCATAGAGCCAATAGCCGATGATACTTCCTAAGGATTCCAGTATCCCAAACATGGGCAATAAACTTAGAAGGACCAGCTTCCTCTGGAATAGTAGAACTTGAAACAGTAATTGGACCATCTTTAAAGGAAACCTATAGTCAAATGTGTCTCTTAGTATAGGTAAATGCGACAAATCACAAAATACCTCTTTGTAGTCTTTCAAATCATTAGGAACATCTTCTGTAGAGTTAGGTGGAAGACAAATGATTTAGGTAGTAGTGTCATTTTCTTCTGCTTGAAATGCTAAAAGTTTTGTTGTTTGAATGTCTATGTTCTGCAAATAGTTTTAACTTGAATTTTGGGAATTCAATCTTCGTTAACCTAGGGGGTGATTGAGACCTGAAACAACATCATTTGAACTCGTTGATGCTCTCGGATTCATTCCTTTCATCCGATTAGGTTGATCTTTAATCAAATTAGACATTTCTTTAGTTGCTTATCGCATCACCATAATCGCTTGAGACTGTTCTTTTCTAATTTCAATGATTGATTGGTCTTGATTCTTATGAACATCAACAACTGGTTGTAAATAATCCTTCAATTGCTATTGAATTTGTTGATTGTTATCACTTTCATTAAAATTGATGTTCTGATCATCGTCCAACGTACTTCTGGTGATCTTCAACACATAAGTATGCGTTTTCATTATTTTTTAATTGGGTGAATTTGAGCTTGCCAAGGATGACTAACTCTGACATGAATTAAGTTTGAGGTTGTTAAACGTTTAAGCTAGTTCTAGCTAACTGACAGCTTCAATGGAGAGGAAGCCATGGAATCAGTTAGAAAGAAGTTAGGTGAGAGAGAAAAGTGTAACAAAATCGGAAGAGAAAGAATAGTTTGTTATTTCATTCAATTCTTAAGCCTTATTCTATTACTATACGTGTTTATAGTGTCAAACACAGTTGACTGTTGTTGACTATTATCAACTAACTTTCCCATATCATAAGTCTTTTATCATATCAAGCGTAATAGGGTGGTTCAACCTAAAGTAATGTAATGTTTAAGAAGTTTTGACCCATCCTTTCCCATGAGGGTTTTTTATATTTTGTTTTAAATATTTGTGTATGAGGAATATGAATGTTGCCTTTGATTCATACCTATCGGATATAGGTTTTGTGTAGGGATGAGATCAGTACTGGTACCGTACTGCATAGTACCGATATCGAAATATAGCTAAAACCAGAACCGAATATCGTACCGTATATGTTTGGTCGGACTCGGTATGGTACGATACCAACAAAAGTATCGAAGGGTACTGTACGACATAGTACTGATACCAAAATTGAGTTAAATTCAAAACCAAATAATGTATGATATATGTTTTGTTGGTACTAGTTTGGTATGATGCAATACAGTACTGGTATTCGGTACAAAATTTCCATCCATAGTTTTGTCAAGGGACCTTCACAATAGCAACAACCAAATTATATGGTAGCTCACCTAGGTCACATTGATACATATAGACAACAATTCGAATTACGGGGTAACCCAACCAAAGCACCACAAGGAATGTTTTCAAATGTTGCGAGTCTTAACTATCAAGAAGGTGAAACAATACATGCAATAAAATATTTGGTCCCATATTTGGTGAGCTTCCATGTGTCATCATCCTGTGTGTTGGGGTATTTGACAAACGCGGCCTGACATGGAAAACATACTACGAGCATAATGACAACATCCAAATCTCTATAATATCTAATCCTTTTAGTAAGTTTCGACGTATGATAACTTTTGGTCAAAATGATCAAATGGGGTGGTTTAATAACCCACGTTGACCATAGTAATTGTTAGGGGCTAGATTTTAATTATACTGGATCCCATATTCTGAGGCATCATCTGGATAAGTTATATCTTGTTGCTTTAATTTTAAAGGGGTTGATCAAGTGTTAATAGGCATAATCACTCTCTCGCATACACACACTACGAGCAGGAAATCTACAAACACTCTTAGCAATCAAACAACCATTATACCACACTTGATCAACATCCGAAGTTGTAACCATTTTCATTGTTCAATATAGTCAGTGGTTGATAGTTTTCACCACCCGAGGTTTTTATGCCGGCGATCTACTAGTGATCAAGGGCTTTTCCTCGTATAAATCTTTGTGTATTAGCTTTATTAATCGTTCATCATTCATTTTGTTCATACAAGCACTCAACCTCACAAACCACTTTGGTTACATTATCCTTAAACAGATTTTTGACCAAAACAGTAATATGCTATGCTAGCCTACAGTTTAATGCTACTAATTAAAAAAGATGTGAACCATAGGGTTGGTGGTCCAGTGGGAAGACAAAGCCTTATAATACACTTAAGTCTAGCTGAGGTCTTGGGTTCAAGTTTCACAAAAAGCAAGAAATTCGCCTTTCAAAATTTTTTTAGAAAGATGTAAAGGAACGAAATGAAAATATGTATCAAACCGACATTCTTAAGTAATGATTTCAAACATGTCAAAACTTATAACATGTCTCGATACATGAGATACACTGGTTAAATATGGATAACTAATGATGTATGAGAACACACAATTAGTAGAACGCGTGTTGTGATTCAACGACGTAGTTTAAGGGGGATCTTAATTCTTTAGTAGTGGATAGAACATGAGACAAGTTTCATTCATGATTTCAAGAAGTCTTGTAATTTAGTAGTTGCACTGTATTGATTATAACCTTTACTGAGCTTATAAAACTAAACCTAGAACTGCAACATGTAGATACAACCCATTAGAAAGTGTCCAAAGGCTAAGGGTGTACGGTGTGGGAGTCGGCAAACTCAAGTCACCGATCGGCAATGGGTGGCAAACCAATGCCAACCCATTTGCCGCATGCATGTTTGACGAAATGGGAGTGAAATTGGTGAGGCAACACCGATTCGGGGAAGGGAGGAAGGAGAGAGAGAGAGGGGGGGGGGGGGTGTGGGGTGGGGTCCATTCCAATCTCAACCAATCACACATTTTTTTTTAAATAGTTTACCACTTCACCAAGTGTCTAAACCATTGCCAACACTTTTCACCAAAGTTTAAACACTTTTGACTGATTGACATGGCGCGCTCTGATTGGTCGGTTTTTTGGTTTGCCACTCAAAGTGTTTAAACACTCCCTACACCCTAAAGTCCAGTGAAACATTCCTTCTGACAATAATGCAAATAACACACCAACTTCACATATATTATATCAAGTTATGTGAGCTAGAGATAGAGATATTGTGTATGAGAACTAGAGAGGACTGAGAGAACGGGGTCCAACCGTCCAATATTTTAAAAACCATATCGTAGATCTTTTCATAAGTAATTATAAAAAGTATAAACAAATTTAATTATCAAATATATAAACAGGTATTTCAAACTTAGGCTAGACGGTATGGGGATCGTCCCCAGCCCGTCACGGCCCGTCGCCGCCCTGCACACCATTCCCCTCACCCGGTCGTCGTCTCAAATGTCTAGCCTAGGACGATGGGGACGTTCAAATAAGACAAAAGTTGTTGCATTCCCTTCTCACACACACATATACATATATATTTTAGGCTCATCCCTCATTTTTCTTAGCTTCATCCTCTTTGCCCCATTCACACACCCGATCTACGTGATGCTGACGTGGATGATCATCCTCCAAGGATGAGCCGCTTTCATACCGTATAGCCTTATATAATAAAAGAACACATGCAAATAATGAACATTTTTAGTTCCATATATATACTAGGTGCCATGATTTTACTTCCATATATTATACGAAACTGAAAAAAAAAATTTATTAAAGATTTAAATAATTAAACAAATATCCTCTCTTCCAAACTTCTCAAAAGAGCAGTAGCTCAACCAAACTTGTCAAAATCGTCCGCCCCAAAATTAAGCGGTCTACATGTGGCGAATTAGTAGCATGCACGATCAATCCGACTAACATGATCGGTTCAGTTAAGAAAATATTGATCATTATTGTCGAAGCCAAAGCCAAAGACGAACATATCCAAACTTGTTTTTTGAACGGCGAAGATAACAAACTCTATCCCAAACATTAAACCAAGCTAAAAGGACATGTCATCACATATCAAAATCATTCGAATTTGAAAATGAAATAACATTATTAACATCCTAGTAGGATATAACAATCCTTTAAAATAATATCAAACTGACATCTTTTAACATAACCTGTGAGGATAAGATAGCTAACAACCTAACAATAACATAGGGATATGCCAAGACGTCAAAAGAATGCCATTCTTAAAAACAAATCATAAATCTTTTTAACTAATATTACACTTAATAACATAGACATATGCCAAGAGGTCAAAAGATTACCATTCTTAAAAACAAATCATAAATCTTTTTAACCAATATTTCACTTAAAAACAAATCATAAATCTTTTTAACAAATATTTCAAATCCCTTTAAACATTAAACAATTAAAACTTGGGCCTTTAAATATTAAAGGGTTATTGGATTTTATCACCACATACTATTGGTTATTGGCCGCTGCCACCCCTAACTATCACTTTGACGTCCGTCACCCCCACTTAACACTTAGTGTGTTCTGTCATCAAATTGTTAACTGATCACTAGCTTTAGATCCCGTTACTATACTTTTGGGAGTGTCATAGGGATCTTAGGACACCCCAAATGTACAGTAACATGATCAAAAGTTAGTGACCAGTTAACGACGTGGTGACGTAACACATTAAGTGTTAAGTTGGGAGTGACAGACGTCAAAGTGATAGTTAGGGATGACAGTGATCAATAGCCAATAGTTAGAGGTGATAAATTTCATTAACCCAATATTTGTTAAACAATAAAAACTTGGGAACAAAAATACCCAAGATTCACCTCCTAATCTTAATTAATCTGACACCTAAATCGTAACTCCAACTTAAAATAAAAATAAAAATAAAAAAACTATTAATTATTAATTAACATAATAAAAACTAAGTTTTCAAAATTAAAAAAAAAATATGAAATGTGTCCAAATGATAAACAGCTCACACCTTTCAGCAGTCACCACCGATAAAACCCCCCACTCCCTCCCCTTCTCTCTCTCTCTCTCTCTAAAACCTCTGCCATTTTTAAACTCTACTATTTTCTTGCAAACAAGTGTATGCATTAGTGGGTTGTACCTTACGCTCAAAAATATTGCAACCCACATGAACAAGATGCAAACTTTTCATCTAGTATTTGTTCTGCTATGCTTTGTTTTTGTTTTGGGTCATGGGTTTTCAAGAAATCTTCCCATTTTATCTTTTGATGAAGGCTACTCACACTTGTTTGGGGATGATAATCTTATGGTCTTGAAAGATGGAAAATCTGTTCACTTATCTCTTGATGAAAGAACAGGTTTATTATTATTATTTTTATTATATCATAAACTCAAATATGTTGTTGTTTATGTATGTGTTTTGTTTGAAAATAATATTATTATTTATTTGTGTTTTATGTGGTTGCAGGTTCTGGATTTGTGTCACAAGACCTTTATCTTCATGGATTCTTCAGTGCCTCTATTAAGCTTCCTGCAGATTATACAGCCGGTGTTGTTGTTGCTTTCTATGTGAGTATTTTTTATTTTTTTTATTTTTATTTTTATTAGTTTTGGGTATTTTTTTTAGCTTTGAAGGAAAATTTGTTTGAAGGTTTATACTTTATATATGATAATGAATGAATTCATCCATGACTGAAATTACTCAAGAAAATTATTTGTATTTATTGTGTTAATTTATTTCACATTCTGAATAGTATTTAAATTATTTAATTTAATTTTATTATTTATTAAATGTGGAGAAAAGAGTCTAAAAACATCAATTTCATCAGCTTGCAATTTTTTATTTTTTATTTTTGATTCTTGACTTGATTTTATTTGATTTTGATATTTGACAACTTTGTAATTAAGTTCAAAGATTGATGGTTTTAAATTTTTATATAAATTGATTTGATTTATTTTCCATGCCAGAAATGGGAAAAAAACACAAACAGGTAATTTTTTCCAGACAGGAATGATTTTATCAAGTTATGTAAAATCAAAAGTTAAAAACTTTTATATTTCTGGGTTATTTTTTCCAATTAAGATTAAAATGTAAAAACAAAATGGGATTGCTTGCATCTTGGACTAGTGTTTTGCCTTTTTTTTCATTGAAGTGTGATCAAAGGTAATAAAATTAGATTTATTATTGCACCTCATTTCTTGATAACCGTACCTTTTTCTTTATTTTAAGTCAATATTATTAAATATTTCCTCCCAAAATCACTACTTTTAATGATACATACACTTTGATTTTAAATTAAAATTTTGTCCACATGTTTTTACTTTGTATATAATAAGCTTGGAGTTATACATGAAAAGGGATTCCTCTTGTCTGTTTTAACCTGATTATTATTGTTTGTATTGTAGTCCATATCCATGATTATTAGTAATGTGTTCATTGTAACAACACTGTAAACAAACAAACAAACAATTAAACGATTATTCGTCATGTACCCCGCGAAAATTGCATCACTTTTTAGAACTATATAGTAAACAAGGTAACATTTTCTTATTCCGATTTGAATCCGGCTTGTTAGTAATTAAAAAAAAATCATTGCTTGATTAGATATACCTTAGATTTTCGTCTTTGTTAAGTGGTGGATACAAACACACACACACACACACACCGTGTTTAACCGATAAAAAGTTTAATTATACTTCTAACGAAGTCTTGACGTTGCAATTTAAAAAAAATACACACACACACACACAAACAGTTTTTAACCGATAAAGATTTTTATTAAACTTTTAAATATATATACACACACATGCGCGTGGTATTTAACCGATAAAGATTTTAATTAAACTTTTACGGAAGTCTTGACGTTGCAATTTTTTTGTCAAAAGTAATGTAGGAAATCAAACATTGAAAGAAAACTTGTTTCGCTACGGTCAACTCATAAATCTAGTATGTTGACCCTGTTCAAGTAACATTTCCTTATTTTCTGCATATTAAGGGATTAAAGTGCATTAAAGTTGCAACAATTAGACAATGAGTCAAACATTAAAGTTGCCTTTGTGATGATATAATTTCAAATTCTTAAAAAAAATTTTTTATAAAATTTGATATTGATGGCCTCTCCGGTTTTCGTGCACAACTCTTTTTACTAAAGTCTTGAATGCAATCTTTACTCATTTTAACAAACAATGACTACATCAAGATTCTCATACCTTTTTGTTCACATTACATTTTTGCAGATGTCAAATGGAGATATATTTGAGAAGAATCATGATGAAATTGATTTTGAATTTTTGGGAAATATCAGAGGAAAAGAATGGAGAATTCAGACAAATATTTATGGAAATGGAAGCACAAAAGTTGGCAGAGAAGAGAGATATGGCCTCTGGTTTGATCCTACTGATGATTTTCATCAATATAGCATCCTTTGGACTCACACCCACATCATGTAAGTTAATTAACACCCCCTAGATACATGTATATTTTTTCATTTAATAGGTTTATTTTAATGGACCACAAGCTATCAAGAATAAAAAAATGGGTATTTTTTTAATATAACATTGATTTAGCGGCGCAGCTTGTTGCCTGTTTGTCATCTATCTTGATGTAAATTCATAACACGTATTTATGTTATGTTATGTTAACTGATTGTATATGATGGATGTTTGAAAGTAAAGGTAATTTTAGCTTAATTTTACTACTGAAAAAGTGCACAAATTTGTATCTCTTTCTGCAAAAGTTTTTTTTTTTACATTTCTGAAGGTGTCATCTCTTTACTTTGATGAGAGCTTTTAAAAGATGTTGATATGACACCACTCCCTATTGTCTGAATGTTTGATTATCATTATTTTTGATAACATGGTATTTATATGTATATATTTTATAAAAGAGTAAAATGTCATTTTAGTCCATGAGGTTTGACCAGTTTTGCGACTTTCGTTCAAAGGGTTTGTTTTTCCACATCTGCTGACTTTCGTTCAAAGGTTTGTTTTTCCACATCTGGATTCAAAAGATTTGAAATCTTGTCATTTTCATCTGACTCGTTAATTCCATTCATTTTTCTCCGTTAAGTCGGATGTATTTTCGTATTTTTCTTGGTTAAGGGTATTTTAAATACTTGTACACATTATGCAAAACGCTTGTACGTAAAGTGAAAAAGACCGAACTGCCCTTTGAGTTAACAAAAAAAGACGAAAATACCCCTGACATAACAGAGAAAGATGGATGGAGTTAACGTGCTGGGTGAAAATGACAAGACTTCAAACCTTTTGGATCCAGATGTGAAAAAAAAAAAAAAAAACAGATGTGAAAAAAAAAAACAGACCTTTGGACGAAAGTGACAAAACTGACCATTTTGTTATGAAAAACACAATATATTAATATATTTGTTTGTTATAATGCATTCCTAAGGTGGCATGATATCATATATGTGTAGAGCATTTCATGATGATGCATGTGATATAATATGTCATGGTATCTCAACTACTTTATGGGTTGCTAGCTATAGAACCTGTTTGAATACCCAAATGGTCCACAGCTACAATATGATTTTCTTTACCATTTAAAGCTGCAGGTATAATTGTTTTACTGGTACATTGTATGTAGTAATAGAAACACTAGTTAGCTTTTATATATATATATATATAGCAATAGTGACATCTCTCTGCCTTACTTCAATCATAGCTTTTTTATAAAAAGGGAGGGTAATTTGGTAATTTTTTTTTTTTTTGTAAATTTTATTATTTTAATTCTTGATGTTTTAATTTTCGGTTCAGATTCTATGTCGATGATGTTCCGATAAGAGAGATCAAAAGAACCGAATCAATGGGTGGGGATTACCCATCAAAACCGATGACTTTATACGCAACAATATGGGACGCTTCTGAGTGGGCTACAAATGGCGGAAAGTACAAGGTTAATTACAAATACGCCCCTTACATCGCCGAGTTTTCCAACTTTGTTCTCCACGGATGCACCGCGGACCCCATCGAGCTCACGTCGCTCAAATGCGAAGACGCATCAAACGCCAACGCAATCCCAAAGGGTATCACGAGCTCACAAAGGGCGAAAATGGAAAGTTTTAGAAACACATGCAATATTCATATTGTTATGACAAAATAAGGTACAAAACGCCACCTTCCGAGTGTGTGATTAACCCGAAAGAAGCGGAGAGGTTGAAGAAGTTTGATCCTGTGACGTTTGGTGGCGGTCGGGGTCACCACCATGGGAAGAGACACCGCCGTGCGGTGGCGATTTAAGCATGGTGGTTGGTTCTCTTATTATGTTACTATCATTTTCTTTCTCTTTTGTTGATCATCTTTGATCTTTTTTATTTTTTGTTTTGTTAATTTTTATGTGAATAGAGGACAATGGTGGGAAAGCATATAATTTGTTTGTGATGATGATTATGTGGAGAAATATGAGATTTTGGTTGATGAATACACGACAAATCCATCATGCAACCCTTTTTTACTTTTGTTTATTTAATTATAATTACTGTTGACCCTAGTTTTTTTTATCTGTTGTTGAATGGTAGTTTTTATTTGTAAATTTAAAAAAAAAATTACAAGTAAGGTTATTATTATTATTATTGGATATTCGGTTTATTAAAGAGCCTAGCGAGGCCAACTCCCGCTGATGACACAATGATACTTCAGTTGTCCGTAAGTGGTTTTGCTGTTACAAAAAACTAATGATATTTTGTTAGTGGTTTTGTTGTTACAAAAAACTAATGATATTTTAGAGGTCCGTCGGTGATCTTAATTTGTTGTTACACAAAACTAGATAAAATAAAACTTAAATAAACTTGTTAATAAAGTTTTACGCAACTGTTCTTATTATTATTTTTTTCTTTTTTCAACTTGGTGTAGCTATTTATATAATTATTAACAATAATTTTTATTTTTCTTAAACACACGAGGGATAACGTGGCTACTACCTTTAAGATGATACGTTTTAGAAATTTGTATGTAATGACAAATCTATCATATAACCCTTTTTGTATATGATAATTTATATAAACCCTTTTTGTATATGATAATTTTTTATGGAAAAGTTGATATGAAAGTTCCTATAAGAATTCTTATTTTATATATTAAGAACACAAGTATGACTTATTTTAGAAAGCTTTTGACCTATTAGACCATGTGTAGTGGGGCGTTTTTTTAAAAAAAAAATTCAAAAAAAACGCCCAAAAACGCTTCCCCCCATTACATAGGGCGTTATTTGGCTATTTTTTTGAAAAAAAGGTTGAGCAGCGTTTTATTTAAAACGCTCAAGTAGTTCAAGTGTAAGTTTGACTGGCCAATGGGAAGGGGCATTAGTGGTCCAAGTGTGTAAGTTTTTTTTTTTTTTTATCCTTTTTAATGATTGGAAGGGGCATTATTTGGGCATTATTCCCACTACGCTACTTTTGCAATAACGCCCCATGCTGACTGGACTGACACCTGTCGGATAATGCCCCATGATAGGGGCATTATTTTTCTTAACCACTACACCCGGTCTTAGTCATGATTTAAAACTTTCATTATTACACATTCCGAGATTGTGAAAACTACTCAAATCTGCTATTTCAAAATTAATCACGCTATATAAAAAGGTGATGATGAAAAGTAATCTAAAAAGAAAAGTCGAGTCACATTGCCTAGCCTACCATTATAAATTTGTTTGAATAAAGTCACACTTAAAAATTATCAAAGGAAAATAAGTTTCGTTTAATATTGCCTGTTAAACCCTAAGGATTATAGTTAGGCATTCAAGACATGTATATATAAGTTTCGTTTATACTAGCTACTTTATCCTGACCGGCGTATTTTATTTGTAATTTTACAAGATTTACCTATCTCATGCTAATCGTACTAAACCAAGTGTAGTGTCCACACCCAAGGCGTGATCATCACGCCACTTGAGAGTCACATTGATGCAATCCGCCCCTTCAAGCATGACTACTGACTAACTAGGGTCACGCCTTCCCCTCCACGCCCCACATGTTACCCATGATCAACATGTATCACCAAAAACTTCAATCTTTTAAAAGTGACAACCTATTGTCAAATCACTTGTAACTCCAAATTTTCTCCAATCAATACAACTTTTAAAGTACAATTATACAAATGATCTAATCAATGCAACTTTTAAAGTACAATTATATAAATGATGTAACCAATCTAATTTGTCATAGGTAGGGCTGCAAACGAACCAAACATTCGGCGAATAGTTCGTGAAATGTTCGACGAGAAGTTCGTTTGTGTTCATTCATTTATTAAACAAACGAACACAAACAAGAAATTTCGTTCGTTTAGTTAAATGAACAAACATGAACAAATGGCGCGTTCGTTCATTTAAGTTCATGAACGTTCGCTAACGTGTTCGTTTGTGTTCGATAGTTCATTATTGTTTTTATCTTTTGTATTTTACTTGAATTCTTTAAAATTCAAACAAATAAAATATGGCTTATTGGCCTGTAATAATCCCACCTACACCTTTTTGGCCAATAATAATCCCACCTCAGAATATTCCCCACACCAGTCCCATTTTTCAGATTTTTGGCCCACACTGGTCCCCAGTTAAAAATCCCTAACTCAGTTAGTAAAATGGCTGATGTGGCAGATGATGTGTTAAAAACTGATTATGTGGCAGATATGTGGCAGATGATGTGTTAAAAACTGATTACCTGTAATAATCCCACCTACACCTTTTTGGCCAATAATAATCCCACCTACACCTTTTTGGCCAATAATAATCCCACCTCAGCCATTTTACTAACTGAGTTAGGGATTTTTAACTGGGGACCAGTGTGGGCCAAAAATCTGAAAAATGGGACTGGTGTGGGGAATATTCTGAGGTGGGATTATTATTGGCCAAAAAGGTGTAGGTGGGATTATTACAGGCCAATTTGCCATAAAATATTTAATAAGTGTCAGTGTATTATATATTTTGTTCAAGAAGCGTTTGTTTGTGTTCGTTTGTTACCATTTGTGTTCATGAACATTAGTTTGTGCTCATTTGTGTTCATCATCGTTCGTTTTCATTCGTTGCCTAAAATTAACAAACAAACACAAACGAACACGAACACGTTCATTTCCTTAACAAATAAACACGAACATAAAATCTCGTTCGGTAAACGTTCATGAACAGTTCGTGAACACATATATTTGTTAACAAACAAACACGAACAAGGACTTGTTTGTGTTTGTTCGGTTCGTTTGCAGCCCTAGTCATAGATATTATACTTCTAATCTATACTATACACTAGAACAATCTCTTAACTACAGTAATTGATAACTTGGTTGACCTGAAACTCTAATCGTAATCGTTGCCTACCATGTTGCCGAGAGGAAGTACAGATACCTTAAAACACTTTCTTCCTCATTTTTATATTTTCTAAAAACATATCTATGCTCAATTTTGTCTCATGTTTTAGATAGACTAATGCATAATTTTATAACTTATTTTTCCCCTAATCAAAAGAGCCTAGGAAAATGATTTTCGTAATCAAATTTTGATTTGGTAATATCTAAATACATGAAGGGTTTGTTAATAATTTCTGGAAAAGTTCATTGAAGTTACAATTGCTTTTAAAAATATTTCACTCCCAACCAAAAGTGTTAATTAACCATTCCAACAAAATAAATTTGGATACGTTAACATTTGGTGTCGTGTCTTTGATAGTGATTTTATTTTTATCAACATGCATATGTTAATTTTACTAACGGTCTAACACACGGGTTGGCTGGTTTTGAATGTTATCAACGTCACAATTTCATGTACGGCCTTTTGGTAACGTTTTAACGTTAATTTTTTTTTATTTTTTAGCGCCTCTGCGTGGTTACGTTTTGATGTGCAAGGCTGAGCCGTTTGAACGTTCGACCTATGCCAAGCACGGGTTGCTACCCACTAGTTAAATAAATAATTAAAAAAAAACCCTGTTCTTAACCAAGCTTTCTTAAAATCTAAAAATTTTCAGTTCCCACAAGAAAATATCAAAGCTCTCAAAATCCAAAGCTACATACTGATGATCACTAGTTTTAACAAAATCAACTTACAGTAATAACATAAATCTCATCAAAACTTCCCAAATAAACCAGCCAAAAAGAAAGCTTAACGGTAACATCATTCCAAAAAAAAAGATCTAATCTTGACCATCCTGACTTTCATCTTTGGCTAGTTTGATCATGTCATCAATTCGAAGAATTGTTATAGCTGCTTCCGTTGCAAACTGTGATACATAAAACAGTTGTATTTACACCTCATAAAATTAAATACAAATTTTTAAACACAAATTTATGTACATAAGAGTAGTTTTATCACTTACTTGTAGTATCTTGACTTTGCTCATTGCAGGTTCAATTACACCGGCTTCTAAGTTGTTGCGAACCGTACCGTTTATCAGGTCCAACCCCATACTGCCAATCAAAATAAATTAAAGCAAAATCCAAATGGAAACTAGCAAATTACATAATATAATCCAAGATTTAAGAATCTTTCTTAGATGTTTACATCTACGTTAATATATTCAGGGGCGGACCCACATTGGGTGAATCGGGGTCCCCGGACCCCAATGTTTTTTAGAAATTTAGTAGATTCGGTATGTTTAATTGTTCAAGGACTCCATAAGAAAAATTAGTTGGACCCCATAATGACAGAAGTATCACTGCTCTGGTGGTAAATCTCCTTGATTCCTAGCAATCAGGTCCTGGTTCAACTCTTGCAAGTCCCGTTTTTGTTTTTTTTTTTTCTTTTTTACATCCGAATTACAACCAGGGCATTCAAGCAAAATCTAACAAAACAAACAAATACATCACCCAGCATCCCACTAACACTCTAATTTCCTTTTTTTAAATCAATAAATTAAAATCCTTCGAGTGCTTTTATTTCACTTTTATTTCACACTTGGTTACCAAATAACGCTTTTATTTTACAGTTGCTTTTAATGTACAGTGGACTTTCTAAAAAAAATACCTAACAAAAATTTGAAGTTATTTTAAGTAATGGTGATGTTCAGGTAGTTGTTTGTTTTAAAGTGCAACTAATTAAGTCGATGATGTGTCATTATACGTTTGCAAAAAAAAATTGATGAAACTGGGTTTATTAATCTTAGATTAAATTAAACCGTCTTTCCTTTACATGTAGTGAGTGACACGTTGCAACAATATGTGGTATGTGAATATGGGCTAACCTACTCTCTAATAAGCAGTATATATGGTCATATATTATTATTATGATGCTATATTTTGCTATGTTCCTTGCCCCGACTCGAACGACCGACCCGAAAATTCTAATGTTTGATTGTGAAAAATGTTAACGCCGAAAAAAGGGGACCCCAGTGGAAAAAAAATCCTGGGTCCGCCACTGAATATATTTAACCTTTTTAATTAATATTGTTCACATCAACCTAACCTTCTAATCTATTTTTATGTTGATCCAATGTTTTTATTAAGACGTTTTCTTTTACAATACTTTGAAAATCATTTAATTTTTATGTTAGAAACCAAGCCATAAATTTAGGTTCGGTTTTTTATGCGGTTTGGTTTTTTTCGGTTTTCTGCGGTAGGTGTGAATTTAAAATAAACATACCTTGATAAATGTTTCTTATCTGCTTTAGTTTGTGCGGTGTGGTGATACGCACGCAATTTGGCTACCAAATCAGTTGCATCCTTTGCAGCATTGACAGCAAGAACCTATTCATAAAATAGTATTATAATCAGTAACGTTGAGAATAAATCAATTTGAATAACTTGATCTTTGACTACACAAAAGTCAACACCTTTGGAATGATCAGCAACGATTCAGCAAACTCCGCAATTGCCAGCTGTTCACGAGATCCTAACGTCGTAGCAAGGTACTCTAAATACACCGACAACGCCGCCTCAACCGCGCCACCGCCAGCCACCACCTGATTAAACATTCCAACGCTCGTCAATATATGTAAATATGAATGTATGTATATTGTTTTATATCAATACAAATCAAATGGGGCATTACGGAATTAGATTCCAAGGTCCTCTTGACTATGCATAAAGCATCATGTAAAGCTCTATCCATTTCATCAAGCATGAAGTCATTAGCACCTCGAAGAATGACAGAAACCTGTTGGAATAATCCCAAATATAAATATTTAAAAAATTACGTTGTGGATGGAAACGATTTAAAAAAAAAAATTAAACAAGTTGAAATGTTGAATAACGTACTGCACTTGATGTTTTGGTTCCTTTGATCAGTATGACGTCATCGTCTGCAATGCGTTCCTCAACTACTTCATCTGCGGATCCGAGGAATGACGAATCGAAAGTTTCTTCTCCTTCCATGTCAGCAAATGTTGACACCTGTACATGGTAATAAACTTACTTTTAATATAAACTAGTATTTTGACTCATTGTTGAGAAAAAATTACGTCAAAACGTAAACCACCATAGATTTATACGGAAACATATCTAAAAAAACACATAAGAAAATAGTATCTTTTAAGTTAAGGAGCGGTACCGCGCGTTGCGACGGCGTTGGAACGTAAAGTAAATCAAACTTATATACCGCCTAGCGAAAACGTATTATATTTGACCAGACTTGTTTTCGAACAAAATTTATGACAAAAAGTAGACCATTTATGTCAAAACGCAAACCAACTTGGATCTATATCAAAATGTACTTAAAAAGGACGTAAAAAAATAGTGTTTTTTATGTTAAAAAATGGTACCACGCATGGCGGCGTTGAAACGTAAAGTAACTGGCATTTATACCGCCTAGTGAAAACGTATTATATATGACAAAACGTAAACCAACTAAAAACATAAATAAAAATAAGCAGGAAAACAAATTGATAAAATGTAGACCAACCTAAAACATACATAAAAATAAGCACGAAAATGTATTATATTTGACCCACATACATATGAATTAGCACGTAAAACTTAAGAAGGTCAAAAAGACATTTTACAACGTTTTATAAAGCTAAGGGGTGTAAATGACAATGCTGAATGTTGAGGGTACAAAAAAAAAAACCAAAAAAAAAGTTGGAATTTTTTTAAAAAACCTTGATTTGATTGTTGCTACAGTGAAACACTTTTCCACAAATTGTTATACTTTTAATGTGTTCATTTAAAAAAAAACTATAATTTATAAATACATATGTGCATATTACCGCAGTTGCGCCTGTTGCTTTGGCAACATGTCGTAAATCTTCTTTTCGAACTCGCCTCACAGCAATGGCACCAGCTTCCACAAAATACTGAGTTGATACAATAAAAATTGTTAGAATTAAAGGAAATATACAGTTATAATGTTATATAATCAAAAAATTAAGCAAATTTACCTTGAGTGCCATGTCATCAATCCCCTTGGTCGTTAAAACAACATTAGCACCAGCTTTTAGAATCTTTTCGATACGCTCTTTTGTCATATCAGCTTCTCTGTAAGTTTATACATCATACCCATATCAATACTTTAATAGAAACACAAAACACGTAAATGCATGAATTAATAGATTTTATTACCTTTGACGAATTTTCTCCAACTCGCGTGGGTCAGTGACTAAAACCTGAACACCTAATTGCATTTTCGTCTTTTGGAGATTAAAGTCGAGGCATGCGATTCTTGCGGGAGAAACTTTCATCGGCATTCCTTGTGCTGCGCGCCCGGTATTAAGAGCGTAACCTTTTAACAAGTAGCTCTCTTTAGCGCTTTTTCCATGAGCTTTAAGGATGTTAATTCCCTAACGATATTAAAAGCGTTTCAGACATTTTCAGGCGTGAGTTATCGAAAATACGGTACTGATATACATCAAGGACAAAGTAATGACGTTATTATGAACAAAGTCACGAACCTTGATTGGATACTTGATTTCACCACGTGCATTGGTCATTTTAACAGCTTGCACTGCATCGACCACCTGATGATGTGTAACCCGTGATTGTTATTTTATTCAATTTAGATAAAGTATAAGACAAAACTGAAAACTTTTAGAAAAATAATAAAAGCGTACCAGATTTGCGAAAAAGTCAGAGTCACCGGATAACAATTTAGAAGACATGCTTGTCTTTGCACAATTTACCAGAGAATCCTTTCCAAGCTTGTCAACCTAAAGAAAAACAAAAGAACACTTAAGGTTAGGGGCGAGCAGAAAACCGAAAAAACCGATCCAAAAAACAGAATTGCACAAGAAACCGAAAAAACCAAACCAAAATGTATGGTTCAGTTACAGTTTTACATTTTTTTAAACCGAAAAAATCATTTTTGATGGTTGTTATATATTGGTTATATGAATTATTAGTTTCAATCTTGAATGTTGAGTATTTATAATAAAAACATTTATCTATCTTTGAAATGATTTATCCATTGCTTAAAAAATAACAAAATTTAAGATATAACTAAAATGATTTTCAAAGTATTATAAAAGAAAATGTCTTAATAAAAACTTTGGAGAAACATAAAAATAGATTAGAAGGTTAGGTTTATGTGAACAATATTGATTAAAAATTAAAAAGGTTAGATACAATAACTTAAATGTAAACATCTAAGATAGATTCTTGAATCTTGGATTATACTTTTTTTGAATCTTACGAAATTTTGTTCCAAAAACCAGAAAACTGAACCGTTGCTAAAACCGAAAACACCGAAACCGAACGGTTTTCAATAAACGAAAACCAAAAATTTCAGTTGCTGTTTTGGTTTTACCATAAAACCGAACTGTTACTAGAACCAAAAAAACCAAAACCGAACGGTTTTCAATAATCAAAAACCAAACATTTTGGCTGTGGTTTTGGTTTTAGCATAAAACCGAACCGTGTACACCCCTACTTAAGATAATCAAAAGATAATATAGCTTCTTCAACATAAACGTAAGAAAATCCAATTCTTGTAGACGTACTTTTGTCATTTTCACATATTACTCTATAATAGTATTACCTTAATCGCGAGCTTCTCTTCAATATATTTGCATGCTTCTCTCATTGCAAGCTGCGAACATAAAAACAAAAAAAAAGTATACATGCCCATGAGCAAGAATTAACAAAACAATATTATATAAAAGACGAAGAATTGATTAACACTCACTCTGTATCCACTAATTACAGATGTTGGGTGAATCTTGTTTTTCACAAGATCATTTGCTCTCTGCAAAATTATCATAAGAATATATTAATAAACATTTTACAACAGGGGTCGAATTCTTTTATGAAAAATAGTAAATACAAAGATGTATTTACTAGAATATGTATATTAATACCTTGAGTAATTCAGCTGCTACAATGACGACAGAAGTAGTGCCATCTCCTACTTCTCTATCTTGAAGCTCGGCCAGTTCAACAAGAACCTATATTATAACCATAAGTTGCAAAAAAAATGACATATTGAACAGACAAATAGCAAGAAAATAAAAAAAAACTACAAAAGACTAAAAAGATAAACTTTTTTTTTTCTAACCTTGGCAGCTGGATGCTCAACGTCTAACATCTTGAGAATTGTAGCACCATCATTTGTGATGGTTACATCCCCAATGTCATCGACCAACATCTGAAACATGAGCTTACATTAGTTACACTCACAAGGTTTGATTTAATCGGAAAATAATAGAAGCATAAAAACAAAACAGAATAGAGAAGCAATTACAACTGCCAAAGTACTATAATGAGTTATATGAAGCGAAACTGGATGCTATGTACAATACAAGAGAAAAAGGTTTATTGTTTCCTTTACTTCAACTTAATGTTAATCCATCACTAATTCGTAAGCAAAAGGTTTACTGTTTCCTATGCACTGACTCTGTAGTCTGTAGCATAACATTTTATAAACACAAGAGCAACGACAAACGCTACTAAACCACATTCACAAAACACACTCATACTTTGAAACATGTACGTGAGCTCAGCCTCATCGGTCGCATACTATAAAAATCCCGACCGAAACCACAAGATCACAGACTTGCTACCAAAAATTCATCATCTTTTAATTTTATTACCTGCCTTCTCATAACTGATTGTACAGATCAGGCAACGGGTCAAAACAGGTTGGGTTGACCTTTTGACGTGTAGTAGTTTCTATTTATTTAGATTGTATTAATAATCAGTGTATTAGATATGATAATAAAAAGTACTATTACATTATTGCTCCAGTTGCTATTAGTAAAACGATTTATGAGGCGATAAACATTTGATTATGTCACGGGATACTTGTAAGGTTAACCTGTTTCCTTCTAGTTTAGTCAAGGTTTAAAAAGGCGGAAACGGGTATCGAGGCGTTTTCCCCTAGCCTCACGAGGCGTAAGACTCGAGGCAGGTCGAGGCGTAAGCCTCAAAAACATTATTAAAAAAATTAAAAAAATATATATATCTCATAATCACAAATTACCATAAAACAAACATCATAAATAGAAAATAGGAAAACAAACAAGGTTTAACATAAAACAAACATCATAAAATAGTTCGAACAACCTAAATTAGTAATGTTATGAGTTATGACATCTAAATATCATAGAACTCGTTTTCCTCCGCATCATCATCCTCAAAGTTTTCATCTAGCGTATTTAAATCGTCATCGTCATCAACTAAATTAATAACTCTTTTCCTTTTCCTCCTAGATGATGAACTCTCCCCTTTTTCCTCATTTGACATTTTGACCCGCCAACTCCACCAATGCCATCTTCATCCCCACTCGTGTTGGCTATCCACTCATCATCTGGAAAAACAACATCGGCAACTATCGGGACTTCATCATCTTTTAGATTCGTCTTCTTTATAAACTTTTGCTTCAATCTCTTATTGTACATAACGTACACCAACTTGTTCATCCTATTAGTGCCCAACCGATATCTTCTTTTCGATTAGGTTTTTTTAAACCTAATAGATGTTTTTTAAGTGAACTATTGGGTTGGCCCACCAATTAAGCCTAATAAACACTAAATGGGTCTAAAATAAAGCCCAAAAAACCTAAAATTTTCCATTTTCACAAGGTCTGGTGAGGCTTAAGCCTCACCGCCTCGGACAGCCTCGGATGACTGAGGCCTAGGTTTCAGTTGACCCCTATGAGGCTAAGCCTTTAAGGCGTTTTTCATAGCCTCAGCCGAGGCGTAAGCCTCGAGGCGGGCCTCGGAAAGCCTTTTTAAACCATGAGTTTAGTTTATAACGTTTGACCCGTTAGCACTTCTAAACAGGTTAATGGTCAAAATTTGTTCCGGGTTGACCCAGCAAAACTTTAGCGCCTTTTTTTTAGATAAACTTCTTAAATAATTAGTGATTTCCTAAAATGATTACAAAATCTAAATTTACTTAATGATTTAACTTTTTGAATAAAACAATTTAGGAGGTGAGCCGGTTTTAATTCAGCCTAGTTGTTGTCTTTAAGATAAATTTTTTTATTTTGCCCATTTCGAGCGGTTCTTACTAAAATATAACTCAAACTAACCTGTTTTAATGTATTTATGCAGTACACAGTTTTTGATCAGCTGAAGCAAAAGCTTCTAGACGGGAAACTAAGAAAAGCAGGAAACGGAACTTCACCTGAGTCACTTTCTGCCTTCTCTGCCTTTTTGCTGGGTGCGATATCTAAAAGTATTGCAACCGTTCTTACATATCCGGCTATCAGGTGTGTAAATAACGCCTTCTATCCGTTCAAAAACTAATATTGTTGTCCAACTTTTTAAAAAAAAATTGTATACCAATGCTATGCAGGTGCAAGGTCATGATTCAGGCTGCAGACTCGAGTGATGACGATACCAAAGAAAATAAAAAGAAACCGCGCAAAACATTGATGGGTGTTCTTGATGCTATTTGGAAACGAGAAGGGATATTCGGGTTTTTTAAGGGATTGCAGGCGCAAATATTGAAGACGGTTTTAAGCTCGGCTTTACTTCTAATGATAAAAGAAAAGATAGCTGCTACCACTTGGGTACTGATACTTGCAATTAGAAGTTATCTTGTGGTCTCACAAGGAAGGTTAAAGGGATCAGTGAAAAGGTTAGAATAGTTCACTTTGATTAATCATGTCGCGCGATACTCGCATGGCATAAAAGAAAATAAGATTAATATTAGAACGCGTATTGTTTCACTTGTGTAACAAGAATAACAAGTGATGTTTAATGGTATACGTGGACCGTATCGAGTTGCAATTCCAGAACTTTGAGACATTTTGATTTTGATAAGATTTCATGTTCAAGAAAAAGTTATCCCTTAACTTTTAATTTTTGACAATGTCACCACCATATTGTCATCTACCACATAAAGCAGCAAACTTTATCCCTTAACTTTGGTAGGCAAATAATACTAGTCATGTTAAATTCATAAATCACATATCTTGATTTAGGGTTTATAAAAAACTTTGTGCATACTCAAATCTATCCAATTTTTATAGCACAAACATAATAGATCTACGGTATACAAAACCCTAAAAACCTAAATCTGTTATAACAAAACAACAAATACCTTGTCGAGTCCAACGGGACCAAGTGAAGTCTTGACGATATTCGAAACAGACTGACAAGCAGTAACTGCACCAAAACATTAAGGATCAATTGAGTGATTATCTATCGAGTGTAGAAATTAGGGTTTTAAAAGATGAAGACAAACACTTACTGTTTTGAGTGCGAACATCTTGACCAGATTGACGATCTCCGAGAATATCAAGCGGCTGTGAACCAAGCGCCATTGTTGATTGGGATTCTTGAGGGATGTGAAGGTTAAAATGATAGCTCTTGAAGAACCCTAAAACTACTGTGAGTGTGTGAGCCCTTTATGTCTGCTTGTTATGGAGGGCTTTCTAATTCCGGCTTATTTATTAACCGATTGGGTTTTTTGAACCGTGCCGACTTGGACCGTTCCTTTGATAATCCTAGTTTTATTATTATTTACATAATATAAATACTAGTGGGATTGCCCGCGCGTTGCCGCGGGTACACATATGTTTGATAGACGCACGTTGCGTGACGTGTTTCATACACAAAGTTAACCTCAAACCATTAATTGGCTCCTAGGTGTCAAACACAAAGTTTACCTCAAACCATCAATTGGCTCCTAGGTGTCATAGCTAGTACTTAACTCTTCCTTCACACTTGGATTAAGAAAATCAAATCTAAAAGCGAAAATGGAGAGAAAGACGTAAAGCAATACCAATGTTTCTAAAAAAATATAACCAAAAGCGAGAAGTGTATAGTTTCCGCCTCTCGTGATGGGAGATGAGCCTTTGCCAATGTCCATGCCAGCAACCGTCTAAATCCCGCATCGGAAACAGGACTTGGAATCCCAAAACACTTGAGTTTTGGAAGATTAATTTTGAATGTGGTGTTTTTTGTTGACTTTGTTTTTTTTTTTTTTTTTTGAACGTACAAGGTCTAGAATTTTTTTTAAATGACTTTAGATTGCTTTTGAGTTGAGCATGTTATTATTATGTTACTAATTTTGGAACACCATCTATATATTACAAAACTATGGCATCTTATAATAGCCATTTCTCTTCCTACATAAGCATCAAATATTAACATAAGCCTAAACTTTTCATTTCATATTTTTACCATAAACCAATATTTGTTGCTCGTAACAGATTTTAGATAACTACGAAAACAATGGTAAGTGGAATTTGGAAACATGTAAACCAATAACCTTTAGTTGCTTAGCAACTATATACTATTTAAGTACATTTGGTACAGCAAATTAATAACTTCAGGTTAGACCATGTATGGTTTGGTGAGTGACGACTTAAAAATTATAATAACTTCAGCATGTATGGTTTGGTTAGTGACTTGAAAAGACTGCTCTGCAGGAATTGATGCTTTTGTTTCGAGCCTCGGTAGGTTTTGTCAATGTGTCCATGGTCGCCTATCTAGGTGCTCATAGAACAAACCCCGGCACAGCATTTGCCATGGCCCGGTTTGCATGGTGTGCATTGTTTGCGGGTTCTTTGTAATGGATGTATCAGTTCAAGCATTGAGGATCAACGAAACCAAATGCGATACGCGGTGGCAATTTGTTAACAATCGGAGATTTAAATGCAAGTTGCACATGAAGCTGCCAATCCGTCGAGGACATGATTGCATGGGCGTCGCTCATATCAGAAGCCAATCATCTTTGTGTCAACTTTTTAACACCCTCTAGAAGATTGGCAGACCATGTTTTCAATTTTCACAATACATGTTAGCGTTGAAAATCTTAAAACCTTAATGCAGATCAACACGCGTAGCCAGTAATCTTAATACCAACAATATCACTTGAAACTCAAAAGATAACATACTTTCATTAAACTAATTGTAAAAATAAAGATTACAGCAACAGAGCATCATGAGAACAAAAGAGTCCAATTCATAACAAAAACGCAACAAAAACTCATTTTATAACATAAAGTTTTGAGTATCTAATCTTGCTTTTGTCACAGGATTTAGACTGGTATTGGCATGGACATAGGCAACGGCTCGTCACCCATCACAAGGGGTGGTCTATATTCCTTCACCTCTTTTGGTGGGAGTGCCACAACATCATCCTTTAGCATATGAATAACAACATTATCAGGTAAAGGTGTCTTGGGTCCAAGCTTTCCAGTTGGGTCCCAGTCAAGCATGATCTTAACCTTTATACCAAGAACACTCTGTTTGTTTCACAGATGAAGAATCAACCACACGATCTCCATGAACACGACAAACAAGAAAAACATTTGTTCAAGCACTGTCATAGAGATCCATGCCCTGTCATGCGAATTCCTCTAGCTACATGCTCAATTTATATATTGGAGTTTTTAAGTGTGTTTGTTTTAGAAGTTTGACAATGTTGGATCTATTAAGTAAGTTGAAACCAGAGGTACCGCACCGGTTTTATCGTGTTTTAGTAGGTAAATGGGATTTGACATAATAAAATAAAATATTTTACAAATAGCTTACTAAGGACAATTGGAAGGTCAACAGATCAAACTACCAAAAGATGATAAGATTGTATACCTTGTTAATAGAAAATTAAGTTGGTTGTAGGGTCAATGGATGCAATGCACAAAATGCTGCAACAGGTGTAGACAAGATAAGCGCACATGGACACGCGCTCACCAAAACCACCAATGCCAAGTGATACCATTTTTCCACATCGTGAAGGATATTGAAATAATATAAATATTGTAATTTTATTTGACACACAGTCCAAATCAAAAACTTTGGACCAGAAGCATAATCGATCAAATCAACCAGACCCGTACAAGATTATTAAAGAAAATTTTACCGTACCGGGTGTGTAATAGTTGGCGATTTTGTCTACCTATCTTTGAGTTTTCGATTTGTTGTTTTGAGCTTCTTCAACGAGCTTCGCCATCTTGGCTACCACACAAGCTTCAGCTAGAGCAGTAGTTTTAACACTAATATAACCTGAAAAAATATTTGAGTCAAACTTTGACTTTTGATGTCAAATGACTATTAGTGTAAATGGTCATGATATTTCAAGTGATTTATTTTAATAAACATATATCGATTAAGAAATGTTTTTCATACCGTTTAGATTAACTGTGCCTGCCCAAACAATGGAATCTACTTGTTTCGACACAGGGAACGATTCATCAGTTAAAGCTTTCTCATCAACTTCACAACTCCCGTCCACAACCACTCCGTTAATGGGGATCATGTCCCCGGCCTTAACTGCAAGTCTGGTATTGACCATCACGTCGTTGGTGTTGACTTGTTCACCGGTGTCGGCTAATATGGCCTTTTGAGGAGCTATGCTCATCAATCCACTTTTGGGCGATAGGAAATCACACAGAGGTTCAAAAGATTAATGGGAAGTGCAGATTGTAATGGTTAACTTAGTTGAATACTCTACTTCAACATCTTAGCATTACACATAAATACTACTAAAATCTGCACTAAATATTTGACGCTAAAGATCTTTTTTTTGGGCCTCCATCTACAAGAACACCCAATCAAAATTTAGAAATAAGCAAACTATTTCTTTTGCCGGTTTTATTTTTTATTCTCAACTTTCACAAAGTATTGCTCAGAAATATTCTTCTGATTATCAGCATTGCAGATTACGCTCTCGGTTTTTTTATGAGTCAGCAAGTGCCGAGACGGGATCATTCTTCTGATTAGCAGCAAGAATTCATATCAAGAATTTATTTACATATGTAATCCACAATCTGAATAACCCCTCAAATATGTCTAAAAACCCTAACATTTTAATTACTCTTATATTTGGTGAGTAATTAATTACATGTTGTATTCACTATATCACCAGCAAGTAATTCATAATCATATTAGTTAGCAACACAATACACTAAAATTTTAGCTTTTACATATATGCATGCATATACCAAGATCATATAATCAGCATGTTGGACTTTTTAAGGAATTATGTAAGGTATTTTCACTTACCTTATAAGCATCCAAAACACCATAAAATCGAGTGTTGTCTAGAAGATGAAGATGTTCTACACAATTTTTGAAACCATACAGATTTTAGAAACTCTTAACCCCCTCTCTTTTGTTGCTACCCCAAAGTTTAGAATATAGATCTGCAGACGGAAACTAATAATTCCGGCAATATAGGCGACCATGGCTGAGGCTTCGCCGGAAAATTGACCGGCGGCCGGAACCCTGGTCGATTTTGATGAAAAACACACCGCCTTTGACGACCACCAATAACCACCTTAGCCTTGGAAGCTCGGTTGCCGCTGACCACTTATGGAACCCTATTCGCTGCTGTTGGATCATATTCAACCACCACTTTTAAAACCCATCTCCGTCGCCATCGCCTCCCCTGCCATTGAATTGCATCGTCTCTCTCCCTCATATGTGTGTATGGGTGTAAGATTAAAAGGCTGGAGATGGAGACGTGGGTTCAATATCAAATATATTTCGAGCAGTGTCGTCATCTTCTTCCTCGTCCTGCGTTATTCAGAGGCTGTTGTGTTCCATTTTCAAGGACCATTTTTTTATAATCTCAATGAAGGAGGAACAATTGAGTTCATTGTGTAACTGATAGCAATTAAAGCATTCAATTTCCACATTTAATCTCAATGATGGATGGACGATAAATGAAGAAGCAAGCTTTAAAATCTAGAATTCCAATTATACCCCTAAAGTGTCTTAAATCTTTGAATAACTAGGGGTTAAACCCGCGCTTCGCAGCGGACGCACTGAATTATTTAATGCTAAAAATAACTTAAACATCTTAGATAAACAACAAACAAAAAAACAAATAAAACACATAAAAACATGAATTATTATTATATTAAATTAGCAGCTAATCATTTCGAAATTGACCCGGGCGATGCAACAGAAACTCAGTACATATGCATTTGCAATATGACCTATCACATGTACCTTACATACTTGTCCCTTACATACAACTTACAACTACGAAGCTGACATAATAAAAAAATATACAATTTGCAATTAACAGAATCTTACCAGCAGCGGTGCTCTATGCAATCTGATTTGTTATGCATCCTTTGTAGTAACATGGTTGACACTTATCAATGTTTGAGCAATTTTGTTCTTTACATATGTGTCTTGCTGGGCAAGACACAACTTTGAAGCTGATGTGTAAAGAAATGCAACCTGCTATTAACAAAATCTAACCCACTACCGCGACTGGCTTGGGTCTTTGATGTAAGGAAGATGACGAAATACTTTCCGCATACCAGAAGCGCACTTCAGTGCTTCACAATACCCGCGACATAAGAAGGCGGAGTAAAAAAACAGATCCTTCAGAACACGTGGTGCAAGAATAGATGTACGTCGACGTGCTTGCAGAAACGTTTGGTGCCCATCCTCATCGCTTGACAGACTGCATGTACCTGAAAGGTTACTATAACATAAAATAAATATCAGCCTAAACACCAATTTACAGATGTCTGGATTTGCATTTAATTAAGTATCTGATTATTTAAGGTTATATAATTAATGTCATTATGGCCTAAGCATGGCAAATCAGCAAGACAGGTCAAAAAATTGACAACTTTTTACAATTATAATTTACATTTTGTGCAAAGTGTTTCAGAAATCCGTAACTATACATTTTGGATGACTTTTGACCCGTTCGTCCCACATGCCCTCTTTCGTTTCATTTTTTTCTTATTCTTTTTACCATTAGAGATAAGTACAAACTGAGTCAGGCCGCTAGCAAATGGGTCAAAAACCCTTAACTACTTTCAGGGCCGGCCCTGAGAATTCGTGTATCCTGTTCGAGCTCCAAAAAAACGTGCCCTTAGGCCTTAATGAAATTGAGGATTGAGCTCAATAAAGGTCTAAACCTAATGTCAATAGGCTAATAACTAATCTAAAGTATAAGAATAGTTTTGTAAGTGGGCCTATGTTGGTGTTTGTATATGTATACCTTATAAAAAAAGAAATTTTTACGTATACATATCGGGTTTTTTCTAAAAATAGCGTGCCCTCAGAAATATCGGGCCCTGGCCGGTGGTCCTCCTCGCCCACCCCAGGGCCGGCCCTGCTACTTTTTATCCAAATCAAAGCCAAGAGCTTCTTATTTTTGTATGTATATATAATGAAGAGTATGGTTTCTTTGGGGCAAAAGGTGGTGGGATCCTTTCCATTAGTGAATTTTTTATTTTTATTTTTTATTTTTTTTACGATTATTATATTTTTATTAGAATGTTAGAGCAAATTACAAATCATGGGTTGGTAGACGGGCAAACAAGCTGCGCCGCCACCCCCTTAGTGAAATTCAAATAGTCATAGAACTCTCGTTTATAATATGTGTAAGGAACAAAGCTAACTCTAAGCATCCAACAGAAAATAGTGGAACTAATTATTTTTCCTTTGAAGCCACCAAACAATTCAATTAATCAACAATTATTGAAGTTATTATATCAATTCAAAAGACTTCCCTCTAGTATTATCCATCCTTGAAAGTATATATTTCCACTACTACTACTATTAGGTAATAACTTAAAATATAACTAAACTGATCCTACAACATGCCAATGTCTATTATATACTACTTATCATAGGAATAGTTATTTGAGTACTGACATGACAAAAGGAATACTTACTTAAACATGCCGATTTATCAAAACAACCAGCTTTAGTGTATCCAAATAAAAAACAACAATTTGGTTTTTGATTCAAGTTAAAAATTACTTATATAGTTATCTACTGTAAATAAAAGTAATGTTGGTTTAAATCTATAAAATCTTTTCTAGAAACCAAGAAGTAGATAAAAATACAAAGAAAGTAATTAAGAACACATAACTAAAGCTAAGCTAGAATCCCTGAAAAAAACAACCCAGAAGAAACTTACACCAAACTAAGGCATGTTTGACCTAAGCTCATGGAAATCAAGGAACACGGTTTGCATCATGTCATCAAAATCTGTAATCGACATCAGAAAGCCAATGTTAATTGTTTAACTGAAAGTAGAATTGCATTGTTTGTGGATCCATTCTTGTCTCCGTCTCTGGACTCTTTCAACGGATAACTGGTGACAGTGGACATCAAATTTCCGTAATTTTGAGACTACCAGAGCACTTGAGGCGGATACAAATTAAAAAAAACACCCAAAACAATAAAGATAACCCTAAAACCACACAAAATAGGAGCCCTAAATTGCTAAATCGTACCTGTTGGAGCTCTAATGGTACTTGGTAGACGAAAAGCGTCTTGGATCAATAATCAAACAACCGTGAACGTTGTGAGTAGTTGATTATTGCCCTTAACTTTCGTTGGAGGCCTAATCCCATATGAAATGAGTTGTAATCAGCGCTCGAAGGAAGAAGATGTTAAATCTCAGACAAAGACAAGCTGACCGGTTGTAGTATGCGGTTGAAATCATCCTTCATCTTCGTCGGAAGCCTAGTCTCATTATCTCAGACAAAAGGAGTGGGTGAATACATTCATAGAGCAAGCAAAGTGAGTAGAAAAAAAAGAAGAAAACGAAGAAGATGGGGCTGCGTGTTTTCAGCGGTGGGATGGAAGACGACAGATGCCAGTCTTAATAAACCTGAAAACTTGAAGTGTTCGCCTTTCATCAATTGTTATTATATAAACTAGTTGGATTTCTCCGCGCTACGCGGCGGGAACTTGGTTGGTATCGGTTCGGTTTGTTATAGTATCAACATTCGCTATAGCAACAGTAAAAGAAAACCCAAAAAATAAAATCGTGATATATACAAAAGAGTATCAATACATGTGTTTTATCTGGCGAAGACCGTAAAGACGAAAACCTATCGAAACGTCGATACCGGTTTGGTTCAATACGGTATGGCGCGATATTGTTACGGTATCGGTACTCGTATATTTTCTTATGAAAAAAAAAACAGTTCGTTTTCAAAAGTTAAAAAAATCATTACTCTGTGTGTGTGTTTGCAAATCAATCGAACGATTATCTTCACAGCTGCACCAGAAATTCAACCGATTCGTTGCGAGTTTAACTGCATACTCACCGGTCAGTTCATCTTCGATTTCTTGTGTTGTTGTTGCGAGAAATCAGCTGAAACACGCTACACAATCGGTTTCTTCTTCAGGGGTTTCTAGGGTTTCGTCTTCAGGGGTTTCTAGGTACGCTTCAGGGTTTCTTCTTCAGGGGGTTCTAGGGTTTCGTCTTCAGGGGTTTCTAGGTACGCTTTAGGGTTTCTTCTTCAGGGGGTTCTAGGGTTTCGTCTTCAGGGGTTTCAGCTCCGATTCACGCTACTGCTCGCTCTGGTTCTACGATCCCCGTCTTTTCTTCGCAGATTGCTGGGTTTCAGCTACGATTTACGCTGCTGCTCCCTCTGGTTCTACGATCCCAGTATTTTCTTCGCGGATTGCAGGTTCGTTGTTGTGCTCTGGTATCGTCTTCGCCCTCTGCTTGTGTGATTTGAATAATGGTTTATCTGCATCTACATTTCTGCATCTACACCTATCTGCATCTACATATCTGCATCTGCATCAATCAGGCTCCGGTTTATTATTGTGAGATCTAGCGGTGGAACTGTAGATTGTTGAGGCGAATCGAGTTTCTGTTCGGGAATTTCAGTGAGATTTCGTTGTTTTTGGTGTGATTTGTGGCTAAGTTAGTAAGATGTTAAGATCTAGTGTTGATTTCTAGTTGCGGAGAGTTGCACGCCAGGTGTTCGATGGAATGTCGAGAAGAAAAACCCTTTGTTTTAAGGCTGAATATCAGTTGTTTACTACAACTGATTGAATAATCAGCTGTTTCATATAGTTTCCGTGAAGGGAGGTGGGGCAACTTGTCGTTGCCCCCGCTAACCCATTACTTTGTTTGTCGTTTTTTTCCCAAGCTTAGCTCGAATTTTTCTTAAAATTCGTTTGTATTTTGTTTTGTTGATGCCCGCGTCTGGAGTGGGGGTCTTGTCTGGGGCTTTGACTGTTTGTGGGGCTCCATCCGAGGAGGGGGGTGTTGGTTCCTCACGGGGTGTCTGGTTGTGCCCTTTTAAAAGTTTCCATTGTTGCCCTGATGGTCAAGCAGGGGCTAAGGGGTTCCCGAGGTTGGTTGCCCATATCAAGCGGCTTCATTTATCTTCAGATGACAAAAAGTGGGCCATGCGGGATGCCATATCTGCAGATTGGGATTTGTTTGTTTCAGTTGGTGAGGCTCTTAAGGTCTCTGGCCAATGGTTATGTGGGGAGTGTATGTGTTTACATGCTCTCAGTCGGGGGTGCCACCATGCAGATGGGGTGGCACGGTTCAAGTTGGTTACGGGAAATGCGGAGGAGTTTATGGTGGGGATTCCTACGCCACATGTTGGAAAGGAGATTGTTTCTTTTGGAGGTATGGGGGTGGACGTGGGTCTGCTTGATCGTGTCTTCTCTCTTCCTATCAAAACAGTTAAGAGCATCCCTCATAGTTGTCGCATGGCCTTTTCCCAGGCTTTAATGGCATCTTTGTGCAAGGTGGTGGCTAAGCCAGAGTCTGTTGAGGCGTGGGTGAGGCTTTTGTTGTTGCCACGTTGCACGTTGCGGATTTTCAGGCCTTCTAACCGTCAGGAGCGCAGGTCGGGGAATAGGAAGTCCTTACAATGTCTTAGTATTCAGCGAGCCCTGGCTGCGTGGGGCAATGCGGATGGTTTTATTGAACTCATCCTATCACTTTTTTCCGAACCATCACAGGTCGTTACGCGCCCTAATGAGCCTCCCCATGGGTCCAATAATTCTAGGGTGAGCACTAACGTTAAGCAATGTTTACGGAAAGTTGCGGATGGCCACTTCACTGCGGCGGTTAAAGTTTTATGTTCTTCCGGGGTTGCACCTCTTGGTGAGGATACTATGAAAGCGTTGGTGGCTAAACATCCTGTCCTACCTCCTCCGGTTATGCCTGGGTCCTTACTATCGGAGCCACCCCTTACTGTGGATGTTGATAACGTCCTTGGGTGCATTAAATCTTTCCCCAAAGGGACCTCATGTGGGAGGGATGGGTTGAGGGCACAACACATTTTGGATGCTCTTTGTGGAGAGGGGTCGGTGATCGCTTGCGGGGTGCTTAAGGCTATTTGTGAGGTGGTCAGCTTGTGTTTGGGTGGGAGGTGCCCTAGGGTCTTGGCGGAGTTTGTTGCTTCCGCACCCCTCACGCCCTTACTTAAACCGGACAACGGGATTAGGCCTATTGCCGTGGGCGCAATTTGGAGGAGGTTAGTCTCTAAGGCGGCTATGAAGGGGGTCGGGAAGGAGATGGCTAAATATCTCGGTGATTTTCAATTTGGGGTGGGTATTCCTAGCGGGGCTGAGGCTGTGCTTCATAGTGCGAACAGGTTCTTAAACGTGTTCCATTCGGATGGGTCGTTGGCCATGATTACTGTTGATTTCTCTAATGCTTTCAACCTGGTGGATAGAACCACCCTTTTATCAGAAGTTCGGACCCGATGCCCCTCCATTTCCTTATGGGTGGATTTTCTATATGGACAGCCGGCTAGATTATATGTCGGAGATGATCATATTTGGTCCACCACCGGGGTTCAACAGGGAGATCCCTTGGGGCCTCTTCTCTTTGCCTTAGTTTTACATCCCCTCATTCATCAGATACGAGATAGATGCAAGTTACTCTTCCATGCTTGGTACTTGGATGATGGTACAATTATAGGAGATGCTAAAGAGGTGGCTAAAGCTTTAGAAATCATCAGGACTATGGGGCCTTGTTTGGGGCTTCAACTTAACGTCAAGAAAACAGAAGTTTTTTGGCCATCGTGTAATGGAGTTAAGGCGCAAAAGGGTTTGTTTCCTAGTGGGATTGGAAGGCCGGTGTCGGGTGTCAAACTCCTCGGGGGCGCTGTTAGTCGGGATGCGGGTTTTATCAGTAGGTTGGCCTTGAAAAGGGCATCTTGTGCTGTGGATCTGATGAGCTATCTTCCACATCTGCGAGACCCTCAATGCGAGCTTCTCTTGCTGCGATCTTGCATGGGTGTTGCTAAGTTGTTGTTCGGCCTCAGAACGTGCCAACCCACGTTTGTTGGGGAGGCTGTTTCGGTTTTTGACAAAGGCCTTCGGAGAGCTATAGAAGATATTGTGGTTTGTGGGGGTCCGTTTTTTGGGGATCTTCAATGGAGGCTTGCATCCCTTCCGACCCGTTTTGGGGGTTTGGGTTTATGTTCGGCTGAGGATGTATCTACGTATGCTTTTGTGGCCTCGAGGGCGCAATCTTGGAGTTTGCAGGACCACATTCTTCGGGACTGTGGTATTGTCGGGTTAGATTCTGATTATGTGTGTGCGTTGGATTGCTTGCACATGTCCCTTCCGGATTTCGATCTTGGCGGTTTCTCTAATAAGGACACCGCCCCCCCTAAAGCACAGAATGCTTTGGCGAGTGCCCTATTTAGTAGAACTGTCCAGAGTTTGGGAGAGAAGTTTAGTCTATCCCCTCGTCAGAAAGCCGTGTTCAATTGTCTCCGGGCTCCTCATGCTCAAGATTTCCTGACAGTCATCCCCATTGAAGGACTAGGCCAACACATGTCGGCAGTGGAATACCGGGAAATTCTTAAGTACCGGCTAATGATCCCTCTGTTTCCGGTTGATGAGCCCTGCCCAGTTTGCCACAAGGTTTGTTTAGATACTTTTGGCGAACATGCGGTTCATTGTAAGGAGTTACCTGGTTTTAAATACAGGCATGATTTGGTGAGGGATATTTTGTTTGATATTCTAAAGCGGGCTGGGATTTCTGCAAAAAAGGAGGCTCCGGTGAACTTTCTGACGGATCCGCTCGACGGGAGGTCTACTCTTCGGCCAGCTGATATTCTTGTGTTTGGGTGGGCCAGGGGGAAACACGCTTGTGTGGACCTTACAGGAGTGTCCCCTCTTGTTGGGCTTAGGGATAATGGGTTTGTTGCTGGCCAGGCTGCGTTGAAGGCGGAATCAAGCAAGGTCGCTAAACACGAAAAGGCTTGTTTAGAAAATCAACATGTGTTTATCCCATTTGCTTTTGATACATTTGGTTCCCTAGCCACAGAGGCCGTGGAATTCCTAAACAGGGTCCAACGGGTTGTGAATAGTAATCTCTCAACCTTTAAGGGTCGTTTCGTCTTTAGTAGGATTGGTTTTGCAATTCAAAAGGGGGTTGCGGCGCAGCTTGTTGCCCGTTTACCTGCCATCTGTTTGTAATTTGTTACTTTGGGGCTTTATCATATATAAATCTATTCTAGTTGGACTGTTTTCAATACAAATCTGCTTAAAAAAGAATGTTATATCACAATGTTGACAAAAAGAAATAAACATATCTAGTCATTTTTTTAAGCTAACAAACGTAAATGATGCAAATTTAATTAAATAATAAAGGAAGCACTCTCATGAATCTTTGCTCTTTTGTTTGCAGGAATTTGGCCCTGAATCATTCCAAGCCCAATTGTCCATTTTATTACTTAAAGAAACTCCCCAGAGCTCATTTTGAATATCAAGAAGTTGTTGGGCGTCTGGCCCATTAGCAGGCATACGTACCCAGTTCCAAGACCAGCGATTCTTGCTTTCTTCTTTAACAATGGCAGTATGGTAAATAAGCTTCAAATGTTGGCTAGTTGCTATACTGTTCCTAAGGTCCAACATTAATTGTTATATATAAAATGTGCAAGTTTACCCCTCTAAAATAGTTTGGCTTTCTTGTACATAATGCATCAAAATGTATACGAATGGTAAAATTACAAAAAGGGTAGAAAACCCAGTTTCCTTAATAAAGGTATATAGATATAGATAGGGTGAGGATAAAATAGAAAGTTTATTTTGGATAGAAAGGATAAAAAACAATAGGATTAGAACATGTGGCAAAATTTAAAACAAAGATGAAGAGTATTTTAGTCAATCTTATCCTTTCTTCTTCCTTCTTCTCCCCTGTAACTACAAAACCCACCATTTTCAACCATTTCTTCACTTTCTATCTCAATAATCACTACATTATAGTGCGATTTTCGTCACCAATCAATGATTCAAACACCCGATCAACGTGTTCTTCAGCTTTTTTTTTTTTTGAAGAAAACCCAGTTTAATTTCATACAAAATCTCGTTTTTCCGGTGATTTTGAAGATAATCACTCGATCTGTTCGATTCGATCGCTGATAAGTGTTTCAATCATTCAAATTTCGTCAATCATTGAAGAAATCGGCTTCGATCCATGTAAGAAATTCTTTAATTTCATTTTTACAATTCACAGACAAAACTAGTGTCCTGGTTCAATGCGTTTTAGAGAGAGAACACTTTCTTTGGTATTTTTAGGCCATTGCATTTTAGAACTAAGACATTTTTATGTGTTTCTGGCCGTTGCGTTTTAGAAAAACACATTTTTGAAGTGTTTTTAGTCATTGCGTTTTAGGTGTTTTCAGTCCATTGCGTTTTAGAGAGAACATTTTCTTTTGTTTTTTTAATCCATTGCGTTTTACAAAGAAGACATTTTTAAGTGTTTTATGGCCATTGCGTTTTATAAATAAGACATTTCTTTGTGTTTTTTGCGCATTGCGTTTTAGGTAAAACACATTTTTATGTGTTTTCAGTCCATTGCGTTTTAGAAAACAGACATTTTAAGTGTTTTCTGGCCATTGCGTTTTATAAATAAGACATTTCTTTGTGTTTTTTGTGCAATGCGTTTTAGGTAAAACACATTTTTATGTGTTTTCAGTCCATTGCGTTTTAGAGAGAACACTTTCTTTTGTTTTTAAGCCATTGCGTTTTACAAAGGAGACATTTTTAAGTGTTTTCTGGTCATTGCGTTTTATAAATAAGACATTTCTTTGTGTTTTTTGTGCATTGCGTTTTAGGTAAAACACATTTTTATGTGTTTTCAGTCCATTACGTTTTAGAAAACAGACATTTTAAGTGTTTTCTGGCCATTGTGTTTTATAAATAAGACATTTCTTTGTGTTTTTTGTGCATTGCGTTTTAGGTAAAACACATTTTTATGTGTTTTCAATCCATTGCGTTTTAGAAAACAGACATTTTAAGTGTTTTCTGGCCATTGCGTTTTAGAAATAAAACATTTCTTTGTGTTTTTGGTGCATTGTGTTTTAGGTAAAATACATTTTTATGTGTTTTCGGTCCATTGCGTTTTAGAAAGTACACTTTCTTTTGTGTTTTTAGGCTATTGCGTTTAGAAATAAGACATTTCTTTGTGTTTTCTGGCAATTGCGTTTTACAAATAAGACATTTCTTTGTGTTTTTTGTGCATTGCGTTTTAGAAAAATGTCATTTTTAGGTTTTTTTTCCATTGCGTTTTACGCAACTGGGTTTTCGAATTTTTTTTTCAAAAATATAGCAATAGTATACTCGTTTTAAAGATAAAAAACGCTCGTTTTTTGGTGCAATTTTTATAAAAAAATAATGTCGTATGAAAGAGTTATTAACGTTTAAAAAATAGGGGGGAATTGGAGGAGAGAGAAACTATTGCCTTGGATTGACTAGAATGCCCCTAAACAAACCCACGCGCCTCTTTTTTCTTCCCTTCAATTTCCCTCATTTAATCTTAGCCCTTGATTAAATAAATGGATGGTCAAGATTACTTCCTAGCCTTCTTAGCCAAATAAACTTCCTATTATATCATAACCCTATAAATATAAATTTACAACAAGTTGAGGCATTGGGTTGTTGTACCCCATGTTTTGAGGGTTTTTCAAAAAAAAAATTGAAGTTTCACTTTCAACCCAAAACTACTTGATTTTGTAATTTTACCCCAAAAGTTTTTAGTTTTCCCAATTTAACCTCACAACCTTTTTACTTTCAACTTTGATCCCTTATGTTTTTCATATTTTGCAAAATTTTTCGTTTTACGTTTAGATCTAAATTTTGCGACTTAACACGGCACAATGTGTGTGTGTGGTTCAACGATTTTATGTTTTGTTATACGCTTCGTTCTAAATTTTGCGAGTTAACATGGGGTAACATACGTGTGTGGTTCAGTGTGTTTAAGTTGTCTATTTTTTTCCCGTTTAATATGTTCGTCACAATGCGCGAGTCCTAAATCGAGTTAGTTATTATTTTCTATGTTTTATATGTCGGTCTAATTTTTCCACGTTAAGACGTCGCAACTTCAATGTTGGTGGTCGATGGCTATAGTGTGGCGTTGGTGTTATTTATCACGGTTTTATGCCCCTGTCGCAACGCGGGGAGCTTAATACGATAGGTTATTTATATGCATACAAGTCATGTGACGTAGTAATTATGATACCATTAATTGCTTATTTGGTGAATTACTTATTTGTATAAGATAGTAATACAGGCTTAACCGACAAAAAAACATCTTTAATCTGATCAACAGCATGTCAAATTTCGTTGGCCACGGCGCAACGCGCGCGGGTCAATGTTCTAGTTATAAGTAAACAAATGCATTTAATAAGATGTTCGATATTTTCTTAATATCATTCAATCCATTTGACAAAGTTACAAAATTAGAACAAAAACCCCAAAACAATAAATCATATTATTTGCTTGAAATCCAATTCATAAAATGAGTAGGTAGGATCCATTTTTGACAGATGTTACACAGAGTAGCAAAAACTTCATATACCAACTTCCTGAGTAGCCCATAATAGATTTAACAACAAAATTTAAACATGATAAGGTTCAACATAGATTTCAATCGCATATCGTGGTTGCCTAAGCTCTGCTTGTCTCCTAAAAGCTTCAAAATTAAATTCATTATTGATTTGTACCGGAATGACGATTTTGCCATTACTGCTTACGTAAGTCATTAACATGTTTTGGGCATTTAGATGAACAAAACCCAACCTTTCCATGACAGCCTGCGTAAAATTATCGAGGTTAATGTTGCGAAGAACACGTAAGCATTGTCCTTGGATGTGTTGGGAATGATACTTGTTGTGACCTTGATTGCCAACCTCTTCCCATAAACCGTTACTAATCACAAGAATCTCGAATGTAGGTTGTGGCTATGCCATCGATAACTAGGCTTTTCTGGATTTTAGAACATGGGCTTTAAATGTTTGCTTGACTCAAAATGTTGGTGACTTTATTTTTGTCTTTGAGTTGATGGGGATCGATGATCCAATCAGAATCGAGCCTTTACTCTTAGCACAGAACACCTGCTTGCCTAGATTTAGGTTTTTAAATGGTGAAAAGTTGACAGAGAAGAATAAATTTAGTTTTTTTCAAGGAAAAATGAAGTAGGGATGAGCTCGGCACTGGTACCGAAAATGCTTGATATGGTACGGTACCGATATTTGAAAGTAAAATACCGGTACCGTACTGAAAACGTTAAAAAGTGGGCACCAAATTGGTATCGAAAATAATTCGGTTCAAGGAATTTGGTACTGGTACAAAATGCTCATCTTGAGAATCAAGCCAAAAAAGAGAGAATCGACTAAAGATGCAGTTGACAGAAAATTTGGAAATGAGGTGAAAGAAGCTTGTAGAAAACTAGGGGGGTTAACTAAAGATAACGTTAACTTGTTTTAAGAACTTTTATCATAACATGTAACTCTTTCATGACATTATGTTGTAGTGTGTGAAAGAACTTTGTGAAATTAAAGGAGTGTAATCCATGGTTGAAAATAACACTAATGAAGTAGTTACAATGAAAACGAAGTTTGGGAGTGACAAGATAAAGTTTCTTCTTCCAATCTAGGAGGCTAATATGACATTTATTAATATAGATATTCATAAAAGGGTTGAAGGTATGGGGATTTATAAAGTGAAATATCTTGATCCTGAGGATGAAAAGTAGTATTTGATAGCTCATGACAAAGACATTCAAGGCCACATCAAAAGTGTGAAGCCAAACAAAGGGTGGATGAAATTTGTATATAATCAACACAAGTATCTTAACGCCAATGACACTTGTGAATGATTAGGGTGATTGGTCTTTATTTAATGGGTGATGTTATTATAATATATATATATATATATAAGAGGTATAGTATTTTAACATGGGTTCACCAACTCTTGGACCGCGCCAAGTCTAACATATAGACCGTGTTAGACGAGTCACTAGACCAAGTATTTTAACATTTAACTCATACCAAGCTTCATCTTCAACCCAGTCAACACAAAGGGTTTAACCAATAATGGCCATAACTTGTCCACAAACAATGATTATTGGGAGAATCATGATGGATCAAGTATGATAAGATCAAACAACTTGAAGAAGGGTTGTTGATTACAAGTTTTCCTTCTGTCTCAAACTAATTTATTACAAGTGATTTTGTAGAGTGGTCCCTAAACTCCAATGGTGAGTCTTGGGGCATGAGAGCCCTCGTTGGGGTGAAGGAATTCTAGGATTCCAAGGGAGAAGGGATGAGGAGAAATGAGAACCCAGGGCCTCTATTTATAGGGAGATTTTGGCTTGCAAGCCAAGGAGTTCTAGAGGCTTCTTATCCTTAAGAGACAAAACATGGTCCTTGTGTGTACTCTTGCCTCCTTTTGTCTCTTGCCTTTTTGTCTCATATAAGAACCTTCATGAAGCTTACTCCATGGGTGAAATAAGTATGTCATGCTCAAACGATTTCTGGCTGTAGTTAAATTACAATGTTTTGAGATATCAGCAGATAGGTACGGTCGTGCCTAAGGGGAGCACGATCGTGCCTGCCCCATTTTCCCCACAATTTCCTGTTTCTTCCCGGAGCTTTCTTTGCATTCCGTTATGGGCACGAGCGTGCCTATAGATGCACGGTCATGCATGGATAGGTGTCCTCGACATGGCTTGAACATGTCACATTCTTGTCGGTTCTCGAAACGTCTGATATTTTCCTTTAGCTAAGCACGAGCTTGTCTAGGTGTTCCTAGCCATGCCTCCACATATCGTAGACTTTTGTTGACCATTCATGTAAGGAATCTCAAAAAATGTCCTAAAATGACTCATAAGTAAAAACCCGGACCCCTAAAACCCTACTGTGCATCAAAAATCAAGAAATCAAAATTCTGGGTCTTCAGGCGGGCCGCGTAAAGGTTGGCTTATCTTTACGCGGGCCGCGTCAAGGTGTGGTTGACCAGATAAGCATGCCGGGCCACGCGTCGCACACGTGGCAGGCCTATGTATGACACGCTAGCCCTAGTCTACGCATAGCTGGCCCTCGCGGGCCGCGTAAAGATTAAGGATGGGCTCACGCGGGCCGCGTGAGTCCCAAATTTTACCTATAAATAGATTTGGTCCCGAGCTATCCTTCTGTGTCAAATTTCATTCAAAATCACGAAGTATACTGTCCAAAAGTCGAAAATTTCATTTACAGTAGTGAAGTGCTGCTACGATACTGGGTATTAACTCGATCGCTGCTACGATTCAATGTCCGATCGATTGAAACTATCCGATGGATGTTTAAGTGCTGCCCATATTAGGGCCATACTTTGTCATTAGTCGTGAATTCGACGGATGTTTAAGTATAGCACTTTGTCATTAATCGTGAGGGTTTTAGTCTCGCGAGTTATCGTAAATGCTGTATTAGTTACTAACCTAGTTCGTGTGCATTGTTATTTAAATTAGGTTACAAGGCTAATCAGTAGGTTAAACTCTGCCCGTATAAATCTGCAATGTGAGTCATTCTCTTTTTGTCAACAGTGTTTTACAATACTCCAATTATTTTCAAATGTTATAATTACAGGGATTAAGTCATGGTTATCTTAATCACTGGCTAGTGGGGTATTGTGCACATTACTAATTTCTCACGGTTAGGCTAATAAATCCTAACAGTGATAATCATCACTACTTGGGGAAAGACCCAATAGTGGTATGACCATCGTCACCAGGTGACACAGCGCCAGATAAAAATAAGATAGAAGCCATTGTAATCGCTCTTATACTGTAATTAATAACTAAATGTGTCGTTTTACATACTTGAATGACTTGCCAGCATTTCCCCGCTGATAAAATATTTTTAAAACATGTTTCAGGCGACCTGCTGTAAATCAAGGGAAACGTGCTACGGAGCACTAACAAGCTTGAAGAGGTGGCTCAGTTAAAATGAATAAACATGTTTTATAAATCAGGGAATTTACTTATGAAATTCCTCTATTGTAAATTACGGGGTTTATCCCGAATTATGAAATAAAATAATCGGGCATTTTCGAGTTTTAAAAGATCCTGTAAAATCTTCCGCTGTCGCATCATTTAGATACCACGGGTTCCTGTCCCGCGGCTCCTGACCGGGTCAAACCGGGGCTGGGGTCGTGACAATTCATGGGTTGACTTTGTACTCCTAGGTCTTGTGCACGGGCGTGCCCATAGCCTGGCACGGCCGTGCCTATCTGACACTTTGCTGATTTTCTTGGAATCTTGGATTTTTGCGTCTTTTTCTCTTGTTTTATTTTATTTGAGATGCTTTGTTACTTAGATATATTTACATATTTTCATTTCAGCTTTAATTGGTTTCTTAGATATGTTTATATTTTTTCATTTCAATTTTAGTTGGGTCACAGAGACTTTTATCTTTAAGAAAGAAGACATGGGTTAAAATTCTGATATAGGGTAGATTAGGATGATTTTTTGGTGTAATTTAAGAGTAAGGTTATTATAACCTTTGTTGTTCAAAATTTTTTCGACATAGTTAGCTACTAGAGGGGTGTCTATGTTATACGACGAAGAACACAACACACTAATATAGACACTGGCAAAGGGCGTAATAATGCAATGGTATATAACCTAATAACATGTTAATTTTTTTACAATAAAAGATGATAACTAACAACTTAACCGTGATGTTGGTTCAAGAATCTTTCAAAAATAACAACTATTTTGCAAGATGTGGTGTGGAATACTTTTTAGTTTTAGTTTGTTAAATGTTTTTCCATGTTCATGGGTGAATATTGAAGAATATCTTTACATATTTGCATTTATTATAGATGATTCCTCTATTACATCTTCTATGCAGTTTTGGCCACTAAAACAACAAGATCATCAAATAAAACAACAACATGGGTTCTTTCACATAAAAGTGTCCTCCATGTATGTTTTCTTTAAAGTTTTGAAGCATTCTTAAGTTCTTTCATGACTTAAGTTTGTGGATGCTTCAATACCAGACAAAATACCATATAAAAATGAAGAAAAAAATGAAGATTGCTTAGTGTTTCTTAAGAGAAATTTAAGTTACGTTTAGGAGTGTGGTTTGTGTTTTGCTTCTTGGTTTTGGTTTTAAGGTGAAGAGAGAGAGAGAGAGAGTCAAGGGGAAGGGAGAGGATGAAGTGGTGTGATGAGATTCTTTGGGTTAGATAAGGTGTACTCATGTAGGTGATCGCATGAGGCTAATGTCCATGTGTTTAAGGTTCATATCAGATGTTATCCTTAACTAACAATGCTCTAGATCCTTTAAAATATGAATTTTGTGTTTAGTTTGTGTATTTATACATCATATATACATAGTTTATACATAAAAATGGTATCTTGTGGTATTATCTCTATATTAATCTGTAAGTTTTCTTCACCTTACAACAATACTAATCATTTTCCCTTTGACATTTGTTGACTTATATTAATCTTCAATTTTTATTTACTTTTAATCCTTTATTTTTTATCTTTTACACTTTTAACCCCAATAGTTTTCATTTTTTACACTTTAACCCTATAGTTTTTATTTTTTCATATTTGTCATTAACATTTTCTATTTTTAATCCCAACACTTTCCCACATTCGACTTTGGTCCCTGTACTTTACATCTTTTACAAATTTGTCATCGATTTGTTCTAAATTTTACGAGTTAACACGCTGTAATGTGCGCATATGGTTCAACATTTTTACGTCTATTTTTTATGGTTTAACGGCTTCGTCGAAACTCGCAGGTCCTAAGCCGACTTAGTTGTTCTTTTCCATGTTTTACTTGCCTGGTTAAATTTTTGCGAGCTAACACGCTGTAACGTGTGTGCATGATTCATCAACTTTACGTTTACTTTTTATTCGGTTTAACGTTCACGCCGCAAAGTGCGGGTCATAGATACTAGTTTTTATTATGTATAAACACTAGTTTATCTATTCTTTATTTTTAACACTCGTTATACTAAGTTTTTTTTCCATCCCATATCACATTGTTTATAACAATACATATTTTTAGTTCACATAAAATTTAGAGTAAATTGCCAAATTGGTCCTTGAGGTTTGGTCACTTTTGCCACTTTAGCCCAAAACTCAAACTTTTTGAATTTGGGTCCCTGTGGTTTCAATTTTATTGCCATTTTCATCCAAGATCAAAATCTGGTCAGATTTTTCAGTTAAATCCATCTTTTTTTTTTTTGTCTTTTTCCTCTATTTAATGAAGGGCAAAATTGTCTTTTAACGTTTTATTATAACAAATTAGAAAGATCTGACCATTTTGCCTTCATTAAAAAGGAGGAAAAAGACAAAAAAACTGGATGTTAACTGAAAAATCTGACAAGATTTTGATTTTGGATGAAAATGACAACAAAATTGAAACCACAGAGACCCGAATTCAAAAGGTTTGAGTTTTGGACTAAAGTGTCAAAAGTGACCAAACCTTAGGGACCATTTTGGCAGTTTACTCAAAATTTTATATTCCATAGATAATGGTAGAATTTGCTAAAATTCGATTCAATTTAGGGTTTTGTAATTTTGTAATTTGCACATTATCGTCGTTTGTTTTTTCAGACCATTTGTTGATTGTTTTAACTTGAGTTAGCATTAATGTGTTCATTGGTGATAGTATTATCTACGGGACATACTGTAATCATGCACATGTAATGCATTGTAAGACCTAGTTAACGCTATGTGAACCACTTATGTGGATACATGTAATTAAAGCTGTACGAATGCTAACATGGCCAAAAGAGGGTTATACCCTCCTTATGAAAGAAATTTTGTCCTCGAAACTTAGACAATGATATGCTTAGAATTCAAGTTACAAGTTCATTTATAATGGAAGTGTTAAAGCACATAACTTTATATCTTTACTGACAACTAATTATATAATGTGTGACTTTCAAATCATAAACAAAAGAAAGTTACGATTACTTACAAATGCCGAGACCTATATACACTTTTGTATCTTTAACTTTACCTATGAAAATTAAAAGGTTTTTCTCTTTCATTAACCCACCATAGGTTTCCCCATTAAGAAAAAAGAAAGACATGTGCTTCTTTTCCAATTGGGTAGTTTCCTAGGGTAACCAATTTCATTGGAAGGATCTAAACATGTTCGATTTCAATCATTTCAGTAAATTTTTATCTTATTATACTTGTTTAATAAGGAACGCGCATAAATAGGTTAAACACATCACAAAAAGATATATAATCTTTTGAAGTAAGGTATTTTTCAAATTCGAATACGCTGATAACAGGCATTGTGGGTGGTGTGGATTTTTTAATTAAATTTGACGCACGTTTTTTTTTCTTTTTTTACATTTCACATTCACCGTAACACATCGTCCAACTTAGATGATACTCTTATTATGATTGTTTCAAAAGGAACAATCAAAGAGATAGATTTAATCACAAGAAGCTATAAAAAAGATTTAACACCTCCATCGACAATGACACTGCGTATTGTTGTTTATGCATTCCCCAAGAGCCATATTCCCCCTCAACTCCATACAACCACCATCTCAAACGACGGCATAACAATCAACCACTGAAACAATGTATTCACATACCTTGAATGGTGGTGCACCCGTCATCACCTAACACATAACAATTATAAACATACATAAAAAGAAAAAGAATCAATTAGAATATAGCAAATCACATGTAATAGTAGTCGTAGTTGCAACGATTAGTAACAGAAAGATGCAGACAAGCTTCATTCTAGTATTGCTTTGTGGTATCAGTAACTTTAATCACAACACAGATTCATTCACAACATTGTGCATTTATAAGTGTGTTGACAATCTTATGAATTAAGTGCCTATATCCATTACCATATATCAATAATAAATAGCTAATTAATATATGTATTTAATTATAGTATTTTTAATTTTTATTTTATTTTTATACAACACAAACTATTTAAAATCTATTGTATTAAAATTTAGTATTCTTTGAAAACTTTTTATACCAGATAATTAGTTTATTATCCTTACAGGCACTCAATTATACGTGCATGCACCGACATGGCCAAATTTAACTTTCTAAGTAAATAACTATCGAATGCCTTGTTAGAGTGGAATTCAGGGCAGTGGTGGATCTAGAAAATACTTATAGGGGTAACGTTTCAAGAAAAAAGGGTAACGAAATCGAAGAAACGTCAAAAAAGGTCAAAATTTTCCAAAATTTACACTACCGTCGGAGCGTCAAGGGGTAACGGGGGCTACCCCTTAGTACAAGGTAGGTCCGCCCTTGATTTAGGGCGTTGCACTAACTTTTTTCCATCCCTATATTTTAATATGTATAAACACTAGATTATGACCTGCTTAGAATTCTAATTACAAGTTCATATACAATGGAAATGTTAAAGCACATAACTTTATATCCTTACTGACAATCAGTTATATAATGCATGAATTTTAAATCATAAATAAAAGAAAGTTTAGATTATTTACAAATGACGAGAACTATATACACATTAGTATCTTTAACTTTAATCATAAACTAAGTTAATTTATGTCATTTGTCATAACCTAAGTTCGGTTTATGTTTATTTGAATAGTTGATCATAAACTAAGTTCGTTTTATGTCATTTGAATCGTTAATCATAAACTAAGTTCGTTTCAAGTCATTTGAATACTTAATCAAAAACTAAGTTCGTTTCATGTCATTTGAATAGTTAATCACAAACTAAGCATGTTTCTTGTCGCAACCCCCGATCCCTGATTCATGGGAACGGGCGGCAGCGAGCCAGTTTCGGTGGTATCTCGTATTGTCTAATTTGGCAGCGGAAATTTTCATCAGGACCGTAGTTAGGAAACATTGATCAGAGTAAAATACCACATTTTCATAACATTAAACAAATGGGTTAAGAACCAAGTTCGTAGTACACACGTTTTCATAGGAATAAATCCTATTTTATTTAAGAAAAACATCTATTTCTTTTTAGGTAACTTTATTGCCATTTTTCCAAGCCTTCAGTGTTGTCCAGCTGGCTTCTATTTGGCTTTCACAGTTTGTTACCTGAAACGCCTTTTAAAAACATTTGTCAGTGGGAAATACTGGTGAGTGAATCCCAGTTTAATCAAGTTTAAATAAAATCCCATTGTACAGTATTGAGGGCGATCCCACAATTATATTTGTTTCCAAGACATCACAATTAACATCCATGGTACTGTCGAACCCGACTTGTGGAAATGTTACACCTTGACCAGGTGGTAACAAATTTTGTATACAAAACCCCAACATACTCCTGATAATTGTATTCTTACAAATACTCAATAACTGCTTAATATATAATTAATTAAATGAGGTTTTGTAAAAACAGTTAACAAAAAATGGATCAACTCACATTGCTGTCTTAGATTTTCCGTAAGGGTTTCCTGAGCATAATCTATAATTTACACAAATGCACACGCGTTAGTATAATAACCCATTTTAACATTAGTAATACCCTCCCCGAGACGGCATTCCAACGACTACGTCGGACAGAACCACGATAGCCGTTACGGAACCCTAGTCAATCGGGCAGCGTATCTAATACGTATCCAGGGGTTATAATACTTACAACGGAGCAGAACTTCGCTATTTAGGGGGGGTATAATACCCGCTTATAAAGCCTACTATTTAGAATTTAGAGAAAGAAATCGATTTTGAACGAATTCTGATTGAAACCTGATTGCCTTCTTATATAGTTGCTGAGTCTGGTCCTCTCGCGGCCCGCGTAACACAAGCACAGGGCCTACGCGGCCCGCGTTGACTCCAGGTCAACGTGTAGCTTGTCCGGGTCACTATCTAGCCTCGCCACGATGATGACACGTGTCATCACCGGGCTGCGCCACACTTTTAAGTTCACGCGGCCCGCGTGAAGGTTGGGGTGGGTCTTATACGGCCCGCCTCAGCTTAAAAATCAGATTTCTAAATTATTTTTAATACTATTTTGGGTATTCAGGATCCGTTTTCTCGTATGGGGTGTATTTTGGGACATATTGGGATATTTTAAAGTATTTTAGGGCGTCGAAAAATATTCGAGGGTGTCGATTTTATTTAGGATTGTTACATCCTCCCCACCTTGTTTTAGAGCTCGTCCTCGAGATCTTACTGGAACAAGTGTGGATATTTCCTTTGCATTTCTGATTCGAGCTCCCCTGTATACTCAGGTCCTCTTTTAGAGTCCCACTTCACTTCACTTCACTTTGACTAGAACTAGTCTCTTATGCTTGAGGTTCTTGACTTTCCTGTCTTCGATTCGTAGAGGTCTTTCTACAAACTTAATTTGTTCATTTACCTCTATATCCTTAAGAGGTACCATTCGCGATTCATCAGCTAAGCATTTCTTGAGATTTGATACATGAAATACATCATGTATTCCTGTCATTTCTCCTGGCAGTTGTAGTTGATGGGCTACAGGTCCTATTCTTCTAATAATCTCAAAAGGTCCAACATACCTGGGACTTAGCTTTCCCCGTTTGATGAATCTTACCACTCCTTTCCAAGGAGAGACTTTTAACAATACCTTATCTCCTACTTGAAATTCCAACGGTTTTCGTCGATTATCGGCATAGCCTTTCTGTCGATCACGTGCTGCTTTCAGTCGTTCCTTGACTTGAATAATCTTGTCAGTTGTTTCTTGTACTATCTCAGGTCCAGATAGTTGCTTCTCCCTGATTTCTGCCCAACAGACTGGGGTTCGGCACTTTCGTCCATAAAGTGCTTCGAACGGTATAGCATTTATACTTGTGTGATAACTATTATTATAAGAAAATTCTATTAAAGGTAAGTGATCGTCCCAATTATCTCCGAATCAATTACACAAGCTCTAAGCATGTCCTCCATTGTCTGAATTGTCCTTTCGCTTTGTCCGTCTGTTTGAGGATGATAAGCTGTGCTTAGATTTAACTTGGTTCCCATGGCTTTTTGGAAACTTGACCAAAAATGAGAGGTAAAATGGCTATCCCTATCAGAAACAATTGATAAAGGTATTCCATGTAATGAAACAATTTCATTTACATATAATTTAGCTAGCTGTTCCATACTGAAAGTTTCCTTCATTGGTAGGAAATGAGCTGACTAGGTTAGCCTATCTACAATCACCCAGATTGTATCATTCCCTTTCTTTTTTTTGGGTAATTTAGTAACAAAATCCATTGTTATTAATTCCCATTTCCACACTGGCATTTCTAGTTGTTGTAACAAACCTGAGGGTTTCTGGTGTTCAGCTTTAACTTGTGAACAAGTTAAACATTTAGAAACATAGGCTGCTAGGTCCTTTTTCATTCCTATCCACCAGAAATTTTTCCTTAAATCCTGGTACATTTTATCACTTCCTGGATGCATCGTATACTTAGACTTCTGGGCTTCTTCTAATATACGATGACGTAAATTTCCTAATTTAGGTATCCACATTCTCATTTCATGGAATCTCCAAATTCCATCTGTTCCTTGTTCTAATTCCTTAATCATACCTGTTAGTTTTTCAGCATCATCCTTGATTACTGATTCTTGTGCTTTTCTGATTTGATCATTTAAATCTACTAGTAGATTTAATTTAAGAGAACGTACCCTTTTTGGCTTTTCATGATACTTTCGACTTAAAGCATCTGCCACTACATTTGCCTTTCCTTCATGATACTGGATATCACAATCATAATCACTGAGCATCTCCATCCAGCGTCTTTGTCTCATATTCAATTCTTTTTGCCCGAAAACATACCTTAAACTCTTATGATCAGTGAATATGGTAAACTTACTACCATAAAGGTAATGTCTCCAAATCTTAAGGGCAAAAATTATAGCTCCTAATTCCAAATCATGGGTTGAATAATTCTCTTCATGATTCTTAAGTTGTCTAGATACGTAAGCTATAACCTTTTGGCGTTGCATCAACACACATCCATAACCTAATTTAGAAGCATCACAATAGACTACAAAGTCTTCAGTTCCATCTGGTAATGCTAGTATGGGTGTAGGGGTTAATCTTTGCTTAAGAATTCTAAAAGCTTCTTCTTGTTTTGGTCCCTATTCAAACTTAATGGATTTACAGGTTAACTTAGTTAAAGGAATGGTTATTCTAGAAAAATCTCGAATAATTCTTCTATAATAACTGGCCAATCCTAAGAAACTTCTAACTTCGGTTGGTGATTCAGGGGTTTTCCATTTGGTAATCGCCTCGATTTTTGTGGGATCCACATGAATTCCTTCATGGTTAACTAAGTGTCCAAGAAACTGTACCCGTTCTAGCCAAAACTCGCACTTTGTAAACTTAGCATAAAGCTTTTCCTTTCTTAATAAACTTAGAAGTGCGTGCAAATGCTCTGCATGTTCTTCTTTATTCTTAGAGTAAATTAGAATATCATCTATGAAGACAATTATGAATTTATCTAAATATGGCTTACATATTCGGTTCATCATGTACATAAATACGGCTGGGGCATTGGTTAAACCAAATGGCATGACAGTAAATTCATAATGACCATACCTTGTTCTGAAGGCGGTTTTAGGAATGTCCTCTTCCTGTACCTTTAATTTATGATATCCTGACCTTAAATCGATTTTAGAGAAAAATCGAGCTCCTTGCAGTTGGTCGAACAGATCATCGATTATCGGTAATGGGTACCGATTCTTAATCATGACTTTGTTCAATTCACGGCAATCAATGCACATACGCATTGACCCGTCCTTCTTTTTCACGAATAATATTGGCGCTCCCCATGGTGATGAGCTTGGTTGTATGAATCCTTTCTCCAACAATTCATCTAATTGTTTCTTCAATTCCTGCATTTCAGCGGGTGCCAAACGGTAGGGTGCTTTGGCAATTGGTGCTGTTCCAGGCAGTAGGTGAATTCCGAATTCAACTTCTCTGTCTGGTGGTAGTTGTTGCAACCCCCGATCCCTTATCTGTCCCGGGAACGGACGGACGCGAACTCAGATTTTCGGTGGTATCAGGTTGGTTAATTTGGCAGCGGAAATTACATCAGGATCATAGTTAGGAAATGTTTATCAGAGTAAAACCACCATTTTTGATATTAATAATCACATGGGTAAAACCCAAGTTTCTTATTACAATACATTTATAGGGATAAACCCTATTTTATTGAATTTAAAACATCGTCTTTTAGGTAACTTTTATAGCCACATTTTTCCCAAGCCTTCAGTGCTCTCCAGCTGGCTTTTTACTAATTGGCTGTCATATTGGGTTACCTGAAACGCGTTTTAAAAACATTTGTTAGTGGGAAATACTGGTGAGTGAATCCCAGTTTAATCAAGAAACATTTTATCAATTAAAACAGTATTGAGAGCGATCACATTGTTTATTTCTACACAATTACTCATTCAGTACTTTCAATCCTGACTTGCGGGTCATATTATACATTGGCTAACTCGTTGTCCAATGGTAACGTACTGTCATCCCGACTTACTACACGCAGTAGTAAATTTTGCATACAAAACCCCAACATACCGGCAGTAATTGAAGAACTACAAAGACTCAATCACCACTTAATCACATTGTAAAGTATTTAAGGCTTTGTAACATATTACAAAAAGGTTAACAAAAATTGGATAAACTCACATTGCTATCTATAATTTACACAAATGTACATAGGTTAGTATCATAACCCTTTGAAAATATTAATGATACCCTCCCCGAGACGGCATTCCAATAACTACGTCGGGCAGAACCACGACAGTTGTTACGGAACCCTAAATCAATCGGGCATCGTATCTACTATGAAACTGGGGTTATAATACTTACAACGGAGCAGAACCTTGCTAATTAGGGGGTATAATACCAGCTTTCTATGCCTAATATTTCAGAATTCGAGATACAGAAACTTTTGTGAGTGAATTGAGTTGAAGCCCGAGGCCTCCTTTATATAGTTGCTGATCTCGACTTTCACGCGGCCCGCGTACAAGATAAGCGGGGCTTACGCGACCCGCGTACTAGCCCTGGTAGGGTTTAGGTGATCCGGGTCATCGCCTAGGCTTGCCACGATGTCGACACGTGTCGGCCTCTGGTGTCTCTGCGATGTTGATCTCTCGCAGCCCGCGTTAGCTTAACGGGATCTTACGCGGCCCGCTTGAACTTAAGGAAATAAAAAAAATCCGGTTCTCACCCTTATACGGCCCGCGTAAGGATTGGGATGGTCTACGCGGCCCGCCTCAACTTAACTTTCAGATTTTTATTTATTTTTAATATTATTTAATATATTTGAGGCCCGTTTTCGCGTATGGGGTGTATTTAGGGACATATTGGGACATTCTAAAATATAATAGGGTGTCGGAAATATTATGAGGGTGTCGGTTTTATTAAGGATTGTTACATTCTCCCCACCTTGTTTTAGAGCTCGTCCTCGAGATCTATTGGAACAAATGTGGATATTTCCGTTGCATTTCAGATTCAAGCTCCCATGTATATTCAGGTCCTCTTTTGGAGTCCCACTTCACTTTGACCAGAACTAGTCTCTTATGCTTGAGGTTCTTGACTTTCCTGTCTTCAATATGTAGAGGCTTTTCTACAAACTTGAGTTGTTCATTTACCTCTATATCCTTAAGAGGTACTATCAATGATTCATTAGCTAAACACTTTTTGAGATTAGATACATGAAATACATTATGTATTCCTGCCATTTCCTCTGGCAGTTGTAGCTGATAGGCTACATGTCCTATTCTTCTAATAATCTCAAAAGGTCCAACATACCTGGGACTTAGCTTTCCCTTTTTCATGAATCTTACTATTCCTTTCCAAGGAGAGACTTTTAACAGTACTTTATCTCCTACTTGAAACTCCAATGGCTTGCGTCGGTTATTAGCATAGCTCGTTTGTCGATCACATGCTGCTTTCAGTCGTTCCTTGACTTGAATAATCTTGTCGGTTGTTTCTTGCACTATCTCAGGTCCAGATAGTTGCTTTTCCCCAATTTCTGCCCAACAGACTGGGGTTCGGCACTTTCGTCCATAAAGTGCTTCGAAGGGTGCAGCATTGATACTTGTGTGATAACTATTATTATAAGAAAATTCTTGTAACACCTCGAAAATTCACGCCCTATAATGTATTGACACATGTCATAAGCTTGAACGTGTGAAAGAATACTCTAGAGGGACTAAAGTTGACAAACAAGGAAAATATGTGAATATAAGGGTTCAAAATGTCAACGATGGATAAATATACTTTACAATAACCCTACATGATGTTTATACCCTTAAACGAATGAATAATGGATCATACGAAGCTAACGGTGAAAGAAAGTGAGAGATTACAAACTACAGGGGTTAATTGTGTCAATATGTTTAAAGTATACCTCTGAGTGACCTGTTAGCAAACCCGAAGCTTTGTAACGATTAATTATGCTCACTAGAATGCACGATAAAAATTTCACCAAGTTTCGTTATCATATGAGAAAGTTGTGATAAAATTTGTACACGAGGGGTTAAAGCGTCAACGTTGAAAATTATGACTTTTCGGGTAAACATAAAGTGACCAAGGACTTAACAAAGTGGGTATAAGTCTTGAAGCCCTTATAAGTCAATTTGAAAAGCTCATAATGCAAGAAATAAAGGTGGAATGCCTTTCGCAAGACTAAGAGCCAAAGATGCAATAATTGAAAAGTTTTTGACCTGACATCAGGCCTCAGGCGGGCCGCGTAAGGCTTACCACAACCTTACGCGTGCGACTCCCAGATGCAGAAAATGCTGACGCTTCCTGTTCAGCCTTGTAACCGACTTAAAATGCCATTTTCCACTTCCATGGGCGACCCCTACATGCTTTTAGACCTTAGGGACACTTGTGGATGATCCATGATCAGTTGTAGCATGATTTGTCATGATCACAAGCCCTCAAATTCACTATAAAAGGCCCCTCATGTTGCAACATTTTGATCACACCTTCCATCTGCATTTGTGGAGCTTCCTGGAGCATAAGATCAGTCCCCAAGCATCTCTAATCGTACATTAGACCTTGGTAAGTAACCTTGATCTTCCTTAGTTGAGTTTTGCTTAGTTATTAGCTTAAAAGTCAAACCGTCGTAATTAAGGTTTGACTTATCGATTAATCACTAATGGTTCAGTGATTAACCAAATTGAAAGTTGTTATAAGTTGGTAATTATGTGGGCAATAAACCCTTAAGAGGGCACCCTCTGATTCCCGCTCTAACTAGATCAAATGTTGGGTCAAAGTTGTTTATAAAAAGTCAACAGAAACTTAATTTGCGAATTAACATGTAATTAGCAATGTAGAAGGCGTGTAACCTATTTTATCACTCACATAACTTAGTAATAAATGTAAGAACATGTCTAAGCATGTTCGACCCGACAATTTTCTGTTTAGACCCGGTTCGGAACCGAAAGTCGCAAAACTTTGACTTTTGCTTTGACTTCAGTTCTGACCCGATTTAGTATGATTTGGAAATGCCTTAGAGCTTCCTTAGGACCAGGTTACATGATAGTATAACCCTCTGTGGTTGGTTCGTTGATTGTCCGATTCGTTTACATATTTCCGTTAATTGCCTAATGTTGACCAATATGCCCTTTTGACCATAAAACGAGAATTTTGGATATGTGAGAGGACAATAATCTTTATTACTGATTTATAAATATGTCCCTAAATTTTCACATCAGTTTGAGGTCTAGATTAGGATTTATGCTCAATGACGTAATTAGAACGCTTTTTAGTAATTTAACGGCGTCATTAGCATAAAGCCTATCTAAACCCAATTTTTGACACCAAACCTTTTACCCACTGATGTAATATAATATTTTGGGATTTTTGAAGATTTTTAATTATTTTTAACCTGCTCATAACCTAAGGTTATGGCGTTGATTCGGTAAATACCGATTATACCCTTTTTGTGTATAAAATGAGTTTTACATAGTATTTTGACACCAATCCAATTGCTACTGATTTTATATAATAAATGTAGTATTTTGAACTTTATAACCTGATTAGAAAACTCAGATTTCCTGTATAACCCGGAAATCGCTTAAAATGGCATTTTACGCGTATTAAACACCTAGTATGGGCTTAAAAACCATTTTGTCATATAAGACTTATCACCAACTGATATAACCTGATAAATTAAGTTATTTTACTGATTTATTCAGACCCGAATCTCATAATTACATTTAACCTCTTTTATAATCTTTAAAATGACCAAAATACCCCTACGGGGCTTAAATTAAGGTTAAACTCGTTTTGGGCATAATGGAAGGTATCCTACTGATATCACAACCTATTTAAGGCATATTAACTTAGGAAACCTGTAAATGACTCTCATGGTTACCGTCCCGCCTCTTGCGCGTTCGGTTTATGTAACTAGTTTGCATAAATTAGCCGAAACGGGTCAAACCTTATCGTTTTATCACAAAATCCAGAATGTGGTTAGACTACCCATATTATACAAGTCTTCAAACTTGTCGGGTCTAAAGCACGTTCTATTATGGTGTTCGCTTAATCACTTGTTCGAACCGTATCTTTCCTTAAAACTAACCGGTCTAAGTTTAGACTTAATTAAAGACCCGTTAGGATTCTAATAGGTTATTATAAACCTTCGTTCCAGAATTGGAGACCCGGTAAAAGCTACACGTACTTGCTAATTGTGATTGATACTTGCAAAGGTAAATACTTTTAACTTATTTTCCCTATACGGGCTTGGGGTATGGTATATATAAAATACCGCTTGGTCGGGCATTGAATCTTTAATCGAATAGAGGTTAAATCATTGATATGCTCCGTTTTGAAATGTTTTGTTTGCTTAAAGCCTTTGGGGGGTTAATGACCATGTCCCGAATATCCTTGGCATCATCTTACGAGATGGCCACGACCTGAGCACGGGGTGTAGGCATACACCCGTCAGTGCTTAAATAAATAATGTGGTGTGTCTATTGATCTTTAACCCGGTCTACGGATCGGGCTACTGAACGCATAAGGAACATGTAATTCTTTTACAAGATTATATTCAAATAATTATCCCAAGTTATAAAAAGTTTGTGCCACGTGCATTCAAATCAATTTTATTAAACTTTTCAAAATGAGTCGGTTGAATGTATTTACCAGTGTAAACTGACGTATTTTCCCAAAAAGGTTAAGTGCAGGTACTACGCGAACTAGGCTGGCTTTCTCCTAGCGTCCACAATAAGTCTCGCAAGCTTGGATGTCAAAACTGTTAAACAATGTTTCCTATTTATTTTTGATCCACATGTGGATTATTTTCAACTGTTTGTGATAATTGATATTACAATTATATTCGGTTGAAATATATCTATCTTTTGCTTCCGCTGTGCATATTAAATATTGTGTTATTTGACTGTAATGTTACCAACTACGTCACGATACTCCCCACCGGGCCCACCGGTAATACGTGGAAATATCGGGGTGTGACAGGTTGGTATCAGAGCCAACATTGAGGGAATTAAACACTAGCCTTTTGTGTTTAATCTCAATGACACAATTGCACATTCCTAAATCTTCGAGTCTAGACAAAGAACCTAGGAATAATCCAAATTGTTTTATTTATTTTTAACTTTGTCCTTTATATTTCTTGTTGTATCTTTTATTTGTTAACAAGAAATGCCACCAAGATTCAGAAGAGGAGGAAGTGGCAAGGGGGCAATCACTGCCCCCAACGATCACGAGGCCGGGCCTTCACACCGGCGAACTCCTTCTACCACTATGAGTGCCGATCCTCAGGGAAACCGGAGGAACCATTTGGAGCCCGCTAGACGGTCTGTCTCGCACAGCTCAACGCCTCCCTACCGTCACTCTTTTGGGCCGCACTCAGAAAACAAGCCCGAAGACTCCCGTCATTCCTTCTTACCATTGCAGCGATCTGCTTCGCACCGTTCCTTTGGCGACCCTACTCCTGTCTTTCAGGGCCGGTTCCACCTGGCAAACTATATTCAAGAACCAGTGGGTTTTAACCCATTGGGACCAGAGAACCACTTCTCAGGAGACAATACAATGGACATGGATGAGAACACGGATCCCGTCGAACCTGCAAGCGGTACCCCCAACCATCCCATCGAGATCTCTAATGGATCTTCCTTCCACGGATCACCCTACGGTGGTCCAGACAGTTACCAAGCGAGGTTTAACCAACATGAATGGTACTTCACACCTTCTCACCATTCATCACCTCACCAACAACAACAGCAACAGGATCCCTCTGGGGATTCGCATTTCGTGGCAGTCACGCCACTGCCTCCACCGCCGCCAGTTTATCAAGCACCTCCAGAACCACCAAGGCGTAGGAGAACAGGCGCAAGAATATCCGCGCGAGGAGGGGATTTCCACTTTAGCACCCCTCGACACTCCAGTGGCAGTCATTATCCGCCACTGCATGAGGACCCACAAATGGGTGGGCCTTCAAACCCAGTTCCAGAGGTGAGTTCTGCACCAGTTGAACCACAGCCGCCACCATTTGGTTTTGATAACCCGATTCCTGCATACACTGATTCAACGGCGTACAATCCGTTCGAGCAACCGGCTCACACTCATTATAACTATGCTGAAGCCGACCCATACCTGGTAGTGGCCAACTACAACGCCCTTCATCCGGAAGGACCGTATGGAGCTCCTTGGGGAGTAGGATATCCAGCTCATGGGTATCAAATACCTGCACGACCTCCGATTCGGCAGCAGTCGCAGCCACCACGATTTTCCCCACCGGAACAGGAGGAAATCCTCCAAAGACTAAGTCGGGTGGAACACGAGTTTCAAGAAGAACGCAGGAACAACCGGGGATTCCTCAAGGGCCTAGCGAGCTTGTTAAAGGGGAAGAAGAAGAGGGATCATTAAATCCCTATGTGTATTGTTGTACTTCCTACTTCAATCAAGTCCCTGCGTGGACATTTATCTGTGTATTTAGTCCCTGCGTGGACTTGTCTTTTTAGTTCCTGCGTGGACATCTATTCTTGTAATTGGTCCCTGCGTGGACTTGTTTTATCGGTTTAGCCCCTGCGTGGGCAAATTGTTTCTGTTAAAAGTCCCGTTTAGGGCAATGTGTACTCCTTGTAATAATTAATGGAATGTTAAGTTTATAAATTTCATTTTGCCATTATATACATAAATACATTATACATGAAATAAATAAATCAAAAATCATTCCTTTTAAAAATAATCTGCCTATTAAATATTAACTGAGAATCTTAAAGGTATAACCTAGCCTGCATGTCATTATAAGACCTGGCCAAGATGGTAAGACCTGTTTAAAAGATTCGGATCCCTGTTAACATCTGAAAACATGTTAGCACTCCTGGCAGACGTGATTCGTTAAAATCACCCACGTCATTCTTATATAAGGATTCTTCAAAAGATTCCTAACCTAACTTAATGATATATAAATCATGGGTTAAATCATCAATTAAGATGATCATATTTTGACCATACATTGGTAATATAGTACCTATGGGCCATACTCATTGTCATATAAGACAAAAGACAGTAGTAGTCTACGACTCCCAGTCAGAGAAAAGTAATGAACTATGTTCAAACCTTAATGCCTTGATTCTCCGAAATCATGGCTTATGATTTAAAAATGTCCCTGTGACTAGGCCTTTTGTGCTCATAAAACTATTATTGTTTTATAATTAGGATAAATTATAATAAAAATCCTAAATAAATATGATTAACAAATTAACCAAATATGGTCTGTGTTACCATGGTTAATGAATTGCCATAAAAGACAATTCCATAATAAATTCCCAAATAAATTATTGTCGATATCTTATGTAACAGTTCAAGATACATGGCGGACTCGGATGAAATCAACAGTCGGCCAAGGGAGAATAATGACGCCACCAGGTTCAATGTGACTGGTGCTGAGCTCCAAGCATTAATTGACAATGCTGTTACTAAAGCCTTGGATAGACAGTATAGTGAGTCAAGCGGTACTCGAAGCAGAGCCCAATCAGTACCCCATTCCAAGCTTAAGACTCATTCTGAGGCTCACAGCAAGCCACCCTCCAAGAAGGAAGAACCAAAGAAAGACGATGACGATCGTCACTCTTCAAATCAGCAAAGTGTCCCATCTCAAAGGATCGTGCTGAATCAAGGACCCCGTGATAAGGGTTGCTCCTACAAATACTTTGTGTCATGCAAACCCAGGGATTTCACTGGGGAAAAAGGGGCTATAGACTGCATGACATGGTTGGTTGAGATGGACACAGTGGTTGATATCAGCGGGTGCGCTGATAGGGATGTGGTAAAGTTTGTGTCTCAATCGTTCAAAGGTGAGGCCTTAGCCTGGTGGAGATCATTGATTCAAACTACTGGGAAGATTCCACTGTACAATATGACATGGGAACAATTTGTTACCCTCATCCGGGAGAACTACTGTCCTCAGCATGAGGTAGAAAAGATTGAATCTGATTTCTTATCCTTGGTGATGAAGAATCTGGATTGCCAAGCTTACCTTACGAGCTTTAATACAATGTCAAGGTTGGTTCCTTACCTGGTGACCCCGGAACCCAAAAGAATAGCTCGTTTCATTGGGGGTTTAGCCCCAGAGATAAAGGCAAGTGTAAAAGCCTCTCGGCCAGCTACTTTCAGATCTGTAGCTGATATATCTTTGTCCCTCACACTGGACGCGGTCAGGCAGAGATCGCTGAGGAACACGGATGCCGAGAAAGGGAAGTGTGAAGATGACAATTCACGACGGTCAGACAAGAAGCACCGGGGAAACAATGACCACAAGAAGGGGTCTGGTTCTAAGAAGGATGGGCATCAATCTGGAGATAAGCCTAAGTGTAAGATTTGTCAGAAGCACCACTTTGGGAGGTGCAGACTTGATTCGAAATCCCAGTCTCAGCCGAGGCCATGTGGGATTTGCAAATCTTCGGAACATAAGACCCTAGAGTGCAAGAAACTGAAGGATGCAACGTGCTACCGTTGCAATGAAAAAGGGCACATTAAGACAAATTGCCCAAAATATGCAAAGAAAGCTGATGAAGGAAAGAAGACCAATGCTAGGGTCTTCAGGATGGATGCAAAGGAAGCTGTGCAGGACGACAATGTGATTGATGTGCTAAAAGTGGTCTAATTAAACTAACTAATTTTAACCCTAAATTAGACACTCTAAGTTTTAAATTTATAAAAACAGACTCTCTAAAACCTAAACCACACCACCGGCAAGTGTACCGGTCAATGCAGTATAGCCTAAGTAAGTCCGAGTATCGAACCCACGAGACTCTCTAATTACGCTAATTAGACTCTATCTAGACCTAGACTGACACAGACTCTAACTGTTTAATTGGTTGGGGGGGGGGTTACGGAAAACTAAGGAAATCTATTTAAACTAATTAATTAACTAAAAGTAAACTAAATACGAAGGACAACAAAGACGATTCTTATATGAGAGACGAGACCACCTAGACTAGAATCCTGGATTGACTTTAAAGAATTACCAATTAAGTTAAATGCATGAATTATGGAACCGGGATCTTAAAGTACTAAACCTATTAAGAACCAACTAAGCCCCTCGACCCTTCTCAAGGAGAAACCTGTGGAACTACCTAGGCTGTTAATCCTACCGGTTATTAGACGCCTTTCCAGTTGTCTAATTATTGTGTAAGTACCCTAATGTTGACCTACTCTTTTCCAATCATAGATCTAGGGTAGTTTGAATTAATTAACTTGACATGATAGACTAATAAGACCGACAGGTAAACTAAGACACGACCTTTTCCAAGGACTATCTAAAGCAATTCGTCGGGTAAGACCTATCAATAGCCCCTCACTTTCCAGGTATTAGGACTAACAGAACACTAAAACCTAGCAAATTACTAACAATTACTTCTAGGGGTTATTGGCCAATTCCACCCTAAAGAATTAAGATCTATTACATGATATAGACACTCACCAAGATCTAAACCCTAGCATGACTCTATATTGTGATAAAGGCCGTCACTAAGAATCATACGAAGCAATTGACAATAATAAACCAAATTAAAGTACGCATGTGCATCAAATCAATAAAACAAACTCTTTACTAAGCATAATCAACCCATAATATTCATGCAATTAACAAAAAAGGTAAAAACTTCATATTAATCCATTCAACTAAGTCTAGGTGGCTTAAAAGGTTTAGCCAAGAAACATAGTCTTAAAAATAAATAAACAAAGTTTCAAACAAGAATTCATCGATACTAAACAACGAAAAATAGAGAACTAAAGAAAACGAGTAACAAAACCCGGTAATCCCTTGCTCTCCAAGCTTCCCGCTTGATCCCGACGATTCCCGCAAAACCGGCTTTTTTTCTTTCGTGCGTCTCCCTCTGATGCTGCCTTCTGTTCGACGTCTTCTTGTTGGGATTGAACCCTATCAGAGGAACAGATAATTAAAGCCAAAACTGGATCAGAGCAGTGGATCCAGAATAAGCAGATGTTTACATACAAATCTCTCCCCTTGAAAGTGATTTCATATCTGCTGATCTCCTATCTGCTGATCTTGCAAAGTGCTGACCTACAACTGCTGCTCAAGTAAAGACCTGATGAAAGACCAAAGCTCTGCTGATTCAATCTACTGCCTTGAGTCAAGTACTGCTGAGCTGATTCGGACAAGAACTGCTGGGTTCACAGCAGTGGAAGGATGCAGCAGCTGTTTAAGTGTCTTTTATGTAATGAAATGTAATAGCAGTAGTTAGTACATCAGTGTTTGTATAGATCAGAGGTTAGAGTTTGTTAGGAGGTTAGATGTCACTTTCATGGTGACGTCAGCTAAGATGCTCAGTGGTTTGCAAGTGCCTATAAATAGTTCAGTACTTTGTACTGTTCTATTAGCTCTTTTGCATCATCGTCTTCTTTGCACGAATAAACAACTGAGCTCTGGCTGAGGGGGAGTCTGCATTCATTCATCAATCATTGTAATCGTTATTGAAATAAATTCAATCTTCCGATTCATTGTGAAAAGATGTTTGATTAAAGTATTACTCTCGTTTGATTGTATGCAAAGTTTGTTTTCATCATAATTCCGCTGCACACTCATCCATCTTCATTTTAAATACAAACATAAAATACAATCAGAAACAAACTCAGATCCAACAATTGGTATCAGAGCTTGGACAGTCAAATTTGATTTAACAATCATTTTGACGTAAATAGTTCAGCTCATAACAGTTGATACTGATCGTTTGTTCGTTTGTTGAAAAACAGAGCAAGGATTAATCACCATTAAAGTTGATTTCTCAGTGTCTGTAAAACAACAAGAATGACGTCACAATCTCAGGATGATAAAAACAACATCGGCTCGCTTTTTAAACCACCTATGCTAAAAAGAAATGAGTACAACATCTGGCAGAGGAGGATGGGTCACATCCTCGCTCAACAAAGCACAGGATGTTGGAGGTCTGTCGTCTTTGGTCCTCATGTTCCCACAGTGCCGAGCGCTGAAGATGCTAAAAAGTTCGTTCCAAAACCAGTTGAAAATTATACCGAAACCGATTATCAAAAGTTCGAACTAGATGCTAAAGCTTTTAGCATCATAGCATCAGCGCTGCCCAATGAGATATATGCTGTACTGTTACATTGTAACAGTGCCAAAGAGTTATGGGACGCACTTAAGGAACAATTTGGGGGAACCGAAGAAGTCATATAAAACAATAGGGAAATCCTGAACCAACAGTATGAAACATTTTGTTACGTTAAAGGTGAATCACTAACGCAACAATTTGAGCGTTTCAGTTGTCTCATCAGTGAACTGAGGCTTGTTAACACCACTTTTACAAACTCAACTCAAAATAGCAGGTTCCTCAGGTCACTGCCAGAAAAATGGGACACCATAGCTTTTGTCACCCGAAACTCACCTGAGTTCAAGGATCTGACCTTGACCCAACTCCACGGTCGACTCCTGACCTACGAAAGGGAGTTGAACCAGAAAAGGAGGTTACAAGAGTCAGGAAAAGTTACTAATGATTACACTTTCGGTAATACTGCTCTTCTGGGTCAAGAAGAATCTGGGAGCAGTGGTAAGGATCAGGGTTATGATCACTTCATTGACATAACTGCTGGTGCAAATTTTAACAACCCTGATCCTCACTCTGCTAGTTATGCATTCACTGCAAAAGAAAACCAGATGTCAGACAATTTATGCTTTGAACTCAATGATTTGCAACATTTTGATCCCACTGACTTAGAGGAAATGGACATCCTGCACCAACTGGCTTTGCTAAGTGTTAGAACTAGCAAATTTTACAAAAGAACAGGGCGAAAATTCCCAGGTTTGCATGGGAATCTAAGGGTTGGGTTGGATAAATCGAAAATCAAGTGCTACAAGTGTAATAGGTTGGGACATTTCGCTAGGGAATGTAGGAGTCAAACTACTGGTCCCATAATTACTCATCCTAGCTCAAATCCTAGACCTCAAAACCAAAGCACTGTGTACTATGCCCAGTATGCCCCAGCAGCTCAAGTGAACACTGCTCACTATGCTGCTGCCCCTGTGCCAGTGCACTATGTCCAAACTACTGTTCCACAGATCCAATATGTTCAAACCCCTGTTCCCCAGGCACAAGTGCAGCCTGCACCTCAAACCACTGCTCCAGCAGCAGTACAACCAGATCAACAAAGTTTTTTCACTCAAGGGTTTGTTGACTGGAGCAGTATGCCTGAAGACCTTAGTGATGAAAATTTTGCACTCTATGCTTCTAATGATTCTTCTCATAATGAGTTTTGTTTGATGGCATTAGAGTCAATACAGGAGGGGGTTGAAACTGAAGAGGAACAGCTGAGTATTGAAACAGTGGATGAGGTGACTGAAGCAGTGGTTACTGCTGTGGCTGGTGAACTACTGTTGGGAGAAAGTTCAGGTACCCTGATTGAACCACTGACAGACCCATGGTCCGAAGAGGACAAAGAAGAAAAGAAGGAAGAAAAGGCTGGTGAAAAGAAGGTGATAGCTGATGATGAAGAGAATCATCAATGTGATTGTGCAATGATGGCTGCTGCCAAGGTATCTCCTCAAGTTCTAGAAAAACTGTGTTCTGACAATTGCATTATTGCTTTTGCTAACATCAAAGAGGTGAATGAAAACCTTCGGGATAAAATCTTAACTGATGAAGTCAAATTTGAAAGATCTTTAAAAGAACTTAAAAACAAATTGACTGAAAAAGAAAAAGAGATCAGCAGTCTGAAAGAAGAACAAAGCATAACCAAAACTCAACTCCAAACTATGGTAGAAAAATACCAAGTTTGCAAAAAGGAGTTAGAGTCCACCCAGATCACATGTGAGAGATGGGTGGAATCATGCAAAGGGTATGAGGTTATGCTTGAAAAACAGATAAAAAGCAATGTGAAATTTGGGGTTGGTTATAGAAAACATGATGATGAAAACATTGCTTTTGGAAAATCTGTTCAAACCACTGATGTAACCACTGAGTTCATCCCCACAAACAAGAATGGCCAAGAAGTGAAAATCACTGACAAACTTGGTAACAAAATCACACTTGACAAACCAATGGGATCCTCTACTTTTGAGGAACTTGAAGATTATCAGTTTAAACCAAAATGGTCTGATGAGTGTGATATTCTTGAAAATTTCAAGCCAATGGACTTTACATCAACTGATGGTGTTAAAGCTCCAAAAGCTAAAGTCGTATCTCTCAAGGACATCCCAGCAGTGGTTAAAACCTCTGCTGTAAAGGAGTCTGAAAAGAGAAAGAAGAAAGAAAAAATTGATAACTTGTTTTGTGTATTTTGTGAGAAAAGGAATCATCTAACAAAAGATTGTTTCCACTTAAAAGCTTATGATTTAAACAGAACAAATGTCATTGTCTCAGCTGAAAGTTGCATTGTTTGTGCTAAAACCAACCACAAAACTCAAGCATGTGTGTATCTCAAAAACTTTGATGTGAAAAAGAATGAGTACATTGCTAAAACATCCTTGAGTCCATCATCATCATCAACATCTGTCAAATTCACCAAGAAACAACCACTGTCTGTGCCAGTTCAAACAGCTGTCACAAAACAGCTGAACCAAACATCTGTCAAAAGAGATGTTCAGGTTACTGATGCACCCCCTGCCAATCAGTTTAGAAAAGGCAAAGAAAAACAGTCTTACCAAAGGATTCCACACATTTATGAGGCCTACAAAAGGCCCTCTAAACCTAAAGTGAATAGGCATCCTTTTGGTTACCAGCAGATGATTGGTCAAGACCCACAACAGTGGTTAGAGAAACACTGTCCTAAAACAGTCCAAACCCCTGACTTAACCATTGTCCATCATTCTGCATCCATCCCAGACACTGTTGAAACCCCATCCAAAGCCTTGTTGGCTTTGGAGACCTTAATGAACTAATTCTTTTACTTCATGTGCAGGGAGCTTCTGCATGCTTTGATAGTCTTTGGTATTTAGATAGTGGAGGCTCCAGGCACATGACAGGATGTAAAGCCCTCCTCAAAGACTTTAAAATCCATGGAGGGGGTGATATATCCTTTGGGAATAATAGTAAAGGGAAATTTCTGGGGTCTGGTACAGTGCAATCTGGAAATGTAAAATTTGAAAATGTCATTCTGATAGACAATCTAAAATTCAACCTTCTGAGTGTATCACAAATGAGTGACAAAGGGTTTGGGTCATTCTTCACAAAAGATTGTTGTAGGATTGTTGGACCAGAAATGGTCAAAAAGATTGAACCAATAATCAAAACTGGTCAAACTAAACTTGTTGCTCAAAGAAGTGGCAATGTTTATGTTGTTGACATGTCAAAAGAGTGTCCCAGAGCTGATGCCTGTCTGTTCTCAGCTGCCTCTAACAAAGAGACAGAACTTTGGCACAGAAGGCTGGGGCACACAAATCTTAAGACAATTACTGAAATTTCAAAAAATGGGTTGGTGAGAGGCCTACCACAAAAATTGTTTTCATGCCCTGAACATTGCATTTCCTGTTTAAAAGGAAAACAACATAAAAGTTCTTACAAGTCCATTGAAGAGTCCAAAACAACCCAGTGTTTGCAAATGCTACACATGGATTTGTTTGGCCCAGTTCAAGTCATGAGCCTCAAAAAGAAAAGATATTGTTTAGTTATTGTTGATGACTTTTCTAGGTTTACATGGACTTTCTTTTTACACTCAAAAGATGAGACTGCAGGCATTTTGCAAGACTTTGTAACACAGGTTGAAAAGCAATTTGACCTTCCAGTGAAAAGCTTCAGGAGTGACAATGGCACAGAATTCAAAAATAAGGAGTTGGATGCCTTCTGTGTGAAGAAAGGGATTGTAAGGCAGTACAGCATCCCTAGAACACCAGAGCAGAATGGGGTAGTGGAAAGGAAAAACAGAACTTTGATTGAGGCTGCCAGAACCATGCTTGCAGATTCAGGTTTGCCATTAACTTTCTGGGCAGAGGCAGTAAACACTGCTTGCTATGTTCAGAACAGAGTTTTAATAAACCCCAGGCACAAAAAGACTGCTTATGAAATTCTGTATAAAATCAAACCACTGATCTCATATTTCAAAGTGTTTGGCTGCCCATGTTTTATTTTGAACTTAAAAGATTCTATTTCAAAATTTGCAGCCAAAATTGATTGTGGTTATCATCTGGGATACTCAACCACTGCCAAGGCCTACAAAGTGTTCAATACACGGACCAAGGCAGTGGAGGAGACTTTGAATGTTAAGTTCATTGAACTTTCATCAATGAAAATCCCAGCAAATCCTGCTGATCTGTTTGATCTTGAAAAATTCACTTTTGAAAATACTGCTGTCAAGACTAACAGTGCAGGTCCATCAGAGGATACAACACCAGACTATGGGTATGAAATCATCATCCCTCAAAGGTCTGCCACAAAGGGTAAAGCATCAGCTGTTCAAAACAGTTGTCAAAGCTCAACCACTGCTACCTCAACAGTTGTTGACCAAAGTAGCCCATCAACCACTGCTTCCACATCCTCAAACACTGCTGACAAAAGTCCTCAAACAGTGGATAAAAGTCAGCAGATGTCCACTTCACTACCTCCTATTCCACCACCTTTTGAAGCCACTGCTGGATCCTCAAGGTCCCCAGCAGTGGTTAGCTCAGATGATACACATTTGCAGCCTTCACCAACAAATGCCATCATACCATACCAAGGAGATTTAATCTTCTTGAGATTTCATCCACCTGATCAAATCATTGGCAACATAAATGAAGGGGTGCTCACAAGAAGCCAAACCCAAAACATTTGTCTTTTTACTGGTTTTCTATCACTCCATCAGCCAGTCAAGTACCAAGAGGCACTGAAAGACAACAGCTGGGTAGAAGCCATGCAAGAGGAGCTCCAACAGTTTAAAAGACAACAAGTATGGGAGCTTGTACCACTGCCAGAAGAGGTTAGTCCCATTGGCACAAAGTGGGTCTTCAAGAACAAAACTGATGAAAGGGGTATTGTTGTCAAGAATAAAGCCAGGCTTGTGGTTCAAGGTTACAGACAGGAAGAGGGGATTGATTATGATGAAACATTTGCCCCTGTTGCAAGATTGGAAGCCATTAGACTGTTCCTGGCCTTTGCTGTCAACCACAATATGAAGGTGTTTCAAATGGATATCAAAAGTGCTTTCCTCTATGGTACAATTCAAGAAGAGGTGTATGTTTGTCAACCTCCAGGTTTTGAGGATCCATTTTATCCAGATCATGTCTATAGGCTAAACAAAGCCTTGTATGGCTTGAAACAAGCACCGAGGGCCTGGTATGAAACTCTTTCCAACTTCCTACTCTCAAATGGTTTCAAAAGAGGTACCATTGATAAAACACTGGTTTTAAAATGGAGAGGGAAGGATTTAATGATTGTCCAGATTTATGTGGATGACATTATTTTTGGAAGCACATGTAACTCAATGTGTGAAGAGTTTAGAGAACTCATGACAGCTGAGTTTGAAATGAGTGCAATGGGTGAGCTGCAATGCTTTCTTGGTCTCCAAGTTCAGCAGATGCAAAATGGAACTTTCATTCATCAAAGCAAATATGCTAAAGAACTTTTGACTAAATTTGATATGAATGATTGTAAACCATGCAGCACACCCATGGCAACAAATAAGCTGGTCATGTCTGATGAAAAAGATGAGCTGATTGACCAAACACTTTATAGAAGCATGATTGGGTCTTTATTGTACCTAACTGCATCTAGACCAGACATCATGTTTGCAACATGTGTCTGTGCAAGAAGTCAATCAGCTCCCAGAAAATCAAATCTCATTGCTGTAAAAAGGATCTTCAGATACATAAAAGGTGCTCCCACACTTGGCATCTGGTATCCAGCTAATGGGAATATCAAGCTTTCAGGCTTTTTAGACAGTGACTTTGCTGGATGTAACACTACAAGGAAGTCCACATCAGGAGGGTGCTAGTTTCTAGGTGATTGCTTAGTTTCATGGCAAAGCAAAAAGCAAGCAGCTGTTTCAACATCCACTGCTGAAGCTGAATACATTGCTGCTGCAAGCTGTACAGCCCAACTCCTGTAGCTTCAAAATCAGTTGCTGGATTTTGGTATCACTGCCTTAAAGACACCACTCATGTTGGACAGCCAGGCAGCAGAAAATATCATCAAAAATCCAGTTTCCCATTCAACCACCAAACACATCGACATCAGACATCACTTTGTGAGGGATTGCTATGAAAAAGGTTTGATTTCTCTGCATCATGTCCCAACTAAAGACCAGCAGGCAGATGTGCTCACAAAAGCACTTGATACAACCACTTTTGAAAGCTTGGTCTCTAGGATTGGGATGCTGAACATGGAATAACAAGCAACATCTTGTTTTTCTATGAATAAAAGCAACAAAATGTTTTCAGAAAATTAAAAATCCATCCTTAAAAATAGCTCACAATGAAATTTTCATTAAAATCCTTAAAAGTCTGCCATAGCCACTGATTGTTCAAAAGTCTGCTCTACTTCAAAAGTCTGTCCACTGCTGAAAGTTAACCCCTGTTCTCTCATTCCTTTGATAAACTCTGTTGTTCAAAAGCAGTGTCTTATCCACTGATATGCTATCCACTGATAGTGAAAATCATCCACTGCTTTCATACCACTGCCTTCATCAGTCACTTTCACAAAAGTACTGTCCTTCACTTTCACCAGGGGTTGTCACGTGGGCAGTACATAGTGGTCAGACCTTTTGTAACGGCTGCCACGTCAACATTCACTTTCTTCCCTATAAAATCCCCCACTCACCACCAAAACAGGGTTTTACTGTCGAATTGAATTCTTAAAAATTCTCTTCTCAAAGCAGTTTTTCATCTCATCTTTCACAAATTTCTTCGATCATTCTCTTCAAAAATGACAAAATCGAAGCCATCCACAAAACCCACTTCCAAATCATCATCGAAAACAGCCTCTCAAAAGGCAATCTCCACTGAACTCCCATATAAACCATCTCACAATCTCCTGGGTCTTCTCACAAAACCAGGAACCACCAATGTTTTCGATTCTATCATCGCCAAAATGGCAAAATCAAAGTACAAAACTTTGTTAACCGCTGATGCACCCATCTATTTGGCGACCCAAAGAGAGTTTTGGAAGAATGCAACCCTTGACAAACAAGGAGACATTGCAATCACCATACACTCTTCTATAAAGGGTAAAGCTGTCCAAATCACGCCACAATCCATTTAAGAGGTCTTTCAACTCGATGATCAGGAAGGTAAAATTTCTTTCACTAAAAACGAGTTACAAACTGACTTCATTGAAAGAGGGTATGAAGCCACAATGATGAAGAAACTTACCTTACAAAAGGTTATTTTCCTTCTGCAACCAGATTTTTATTTCATACCCTCCTACTATGTGTTTCAAATAAAACCACTTCTTTCAATGAAATCCCTTTAAAGATTCAAAATCTGGGATATGCAATTCTTCAAGAAGAAAATTTTAACTATTCTCGGGAAATTTTAAAGATTTGGTTAATAATGTTGAAACAAAATCATTCTTACTGTTTCCAAGGTTTTTAAGTTACTATTTTGCAAAGAAATTCAGTAAGGATGATTTAGCTGCAATAAACCAAGGTGATTCTACTCAAATAAACAGTTTAACAACTGAAACTTTTTCAAGAATGTTAGCACCTTGCAAAACACAAGCAGAGGTGCCTGAGCAGATTTTAGCAGTTACAACTGCTCCTCAGGTATCTGCTGCTGAGCCCACTGCTCAAGGTGATCAAAGCTGCAGACCAACTGTTTTGAAACCCACACCTACAATTCACAAAAAGCCACACAAAAAGAAAAATCAAAAACCCCCCAAACCAATTAAAAAGGCAACTCTGGAGGATGAGATACCAGAGCAAATGCCTGTGACAACACAAAAGTCACAAGAAACCACTGTTGCTTCTTCCTCACAACAGTTGGTACAAATATCTCAACCCACAACCGAAACTCCTCCTGCTTCTTCACAAAAAGAACAGGTTGTACAAATAGGGTCTCCACATCATGATGCTCTGGAAACACTTGTTTCTATCATCCACAGCTCAATACCCGGGGTAAATTCACTTTCTACACCACCCATCACATCCACAATTCCCCCACCAACTAAACTGCTGTTGGATGCAATTGATTTGAACCAGGCACTAGCCAGTCCTTCTCAATCACCTATCAATGAGAATACACCTCAACAACTGACTGGGTCTGATGAATCAATCTTTGCTAACCCACCAACACAACCTGAGGAGGTTACACCCCTTGAGTTACAAGTAACTCTTGGTGGTAGTCCAAGTGAAGCAGCCACTACAACTGTTGAACCCACTGGTTTACAGTTGGACAGTGATTACATCAATAAGACTTCCTTGGAGGCAATTCCATTTATAGCACCTCTGCCAACCACCAGTGGATTTATTTATCCTACTGGCAACATCAAAAGGTTGTCAAGTGTTAAAGGGAGAAGACCCCAGTACCAAGAAAAAGGGGCATCAGTGGTTAATGTTTGGAGTACACTCCCTACCTCAACTACTGATAAAACCACTGTTAGTGGGAAATCAGATGATCCAATTAAATTGGGTGATGGTTTAAAGTACCAGAAATTGACGGATCATATTGAAAAGCTTGATAACTCTGTTGCAGAAATCAAAGATATGCTACAACAGTTGTTACAAGTACAAAAGGTACAATCAACTGCTGTTCCATCTCAAGCACCTGCTCCACAACAGGCACCTGCTACAAATGAGCTCTGGAATTTGTTTCAACCTTTTCTCCATAAACAAGCACAATTAGCAGATCAGCAACATGAAAAACATGTCCAACAGCTGAGAAATGCAATGGAGTCAAGGTTCAAGAACACTCAGGCTGATCTAAAGGCTCTCAAAACTCAGATCCTGCACACCACTGGCACTGCTCCTCCAACAGTTCGCTTCATTTATCAACTTCCCCCAGATAATGCCAAAAAGGGGAGAAAATTCAGGAGTGGAAAAAGAAGGGAATAGAGGATGGTCTCTACATTGAACCAGAAAATGCAAACATGACCAAACAGATCCCTTTGCCAGATGGAAGCAAGAAAATTGATGTGTCCACAAATGCACTGGCAGAAGCAGTTGCAAGTGTAAAAAGGGATAAAGAAGCCAAAAGGAAAGCCAGGGTGGATTATCCGGATCAGGGTACTTCAGGATCAAAAGATGATGAAAATCTTGTTGATGAAAAGAAGAAGCCTATAAGAAGAGTAAGTCTACCCAAATCCATTCCAACCAGACGTTCAAAGTCTGCTCCAAAACCACCACCTAAAACAGCTGTTGTAACTCCTGTTGTATCAACAACTATTGGTACTTCAATGGTTTCAACATCTGCTCCCACTTCAACACACACCACTTCAACATACACCAAATCCACTGCTTTACCACCATTACCACCAAAAACAAAATCACCTCCTGCCAAAAAGCAGAAGACAGTAGTTGTTACAACATCTGCTGTAATGACAACAGTGGTTGGAACACCAGTTGTTTCAACAGCTGTTAGTCAATCACAAACCACTTCCACTACATCCACCACCACTATTCCATCCAAAACATCATCAGCCCCTCCTCAAACAAAGAGGAGACGGCTAATTCTCAAAGATGATGACACTTCACCACCACAACCATCTTCAAAATCTTTAGCTCTTGTCACAATACCAAAACATGTTCCTCTCTTTTCAGTTCAAATGTACAAACCCTTACCTCCTGCAGGTGTTCAATTTCCTCTTGAACTAGCAGCTGTTAGAGAAGAAATAAAATCTTTTTACTATGAGGATGACCCTGCCAAAAGGAGTTTGCCATCAATAAAAGGATATCCCTGGCCTAAAAATGTTGATGAATATTTGAAAATCAAGGCCAAGCAAGCAGAGGATATCTCAAAAAGAAACACACAAGGGAAATCTGACAAAGAAATTTCAAGAAATTATCAACATCTGCTCACACAAGTCAGCTCCCTAGAACAATTTGCAAAAAAATGTCAGTCAACAAATTTCAGAAAGAGCAGCTGAAACTTTGAAAAAAGACTACATTGAAAGCATCATGGCTCACAAGAAGTACAAAGGAGAGAAATACATGTACAAAGAGTGGACTGTTCCTGAGCTTGAAAATGACGCTGCAAGAATTCAAGACATGATAAAAAGGAAAGTCACTCACACTCCTCCTATCTGGGCAAAGTTTAGAAAGAATGTACCTGACAAACAGGTAGAACTGAAAAGAATGAAAGAAGAGCTGGTTGCTGCTGAATATGGAAACAAAAGACAAGTTGCTAGATGGAAAGAAGATGTGGCCAGGATCACCTACAAAAGGTTGGAGGAACTAAGAAAGAAAGATCCAAATGTTCCTCAAAAGCCTGACTATCCTGAAGCAGAGGTTTCAAAAAGACCAACAAAGCTGCAGATCAGGAGAGCCACTGCTCCAACTGGTGCTGCCATCTATAAAAGAAGGGCACACAAACAGTTGAGAGGTGAAACCATCCAAGAGATGATAAAAGGAGATGACCTTGTAAATGAAGGCATAAAGAAAATGATCATAGAAACTCTTGGTTTGGATCAAACTGCAAGAACTGCTCAGCCAGTTTTGAATAGGCCAGCCTCACCAAATACTTCTGCAAATAAACATCTCCCAAGAAACCCACCAGGCTCAAAAATACAAAAGTGGGAAACTGACAAACAGACTTGCGTATTGACTTTGCTCAGGTCTGGTGGAGAAGTGGAGAAAATATCAAGGGAACAAGCTCTTGGCCTGAGTCTTGAAGATTTGCAGGATCTCCTTGATCTTCCACTTAGCAGGGATGATGAAGACACAGATGCCCTAGACTTTGAACTACAATTTAAAGGTCAGATAAGGGAACTGTTGATGAGGCAATAAAGATTTCCACAATAATGAAGAGTTTTGGCATTATCTGTTCCAGGGGGAGATTGTTGGGATTGAACCCTATCAGATGAACAGATAATTAAAGCCAAAACTGGATCAGAGCAGTGGATCCAGAATAAGCAGATGTTTACATACAAATCTCTCCCCTTGAAAGTGATTTCATATCTGCTGATCTTGCAAAGTGCTGACCTACAACTGCTGCTCAAGTAAAGACCTGATGAAAGACCAAAGCTCTGCTGATTCAATCTACTGCCTTGAGTCAAGTACTGCTGAGCTGATCCGGACAAGCACTGCTGGGTTCACAGCAGTGGAAGGATGCAGCAGCTGTTTAAGTGTCTTTTATGTAATGAAATGTAATAGCAGTAGTTAGTACATCAGTGTTTGTATAGATCAGAGGTTAGAGTTTGTTAGGAGGTTAGATGTCACTTTCATGGTGACGTCAGCTAAGATGCTCAGTGGTTTGCAAGTGCCTATAAATAGTTCAGTACTTTGTACTGTTCTATTAGCTCTTTTGCATCATCGTCTTCTTTGCACGAACAAACAACTGAGCTCTGGCTGAGGGGGAGTTGCATTCATTCATCAATCATTGTAATCGTTATTGAAATAAATTCAATCTTCCGATTCATTGTGAAAAGATGTTTGATTAAAGTATTACTCTCGTTTGATTGTATGCAAAGTTTGTTTTCATCATAATTCCGCTGCACACTCATCCATCTTCATTTTAAATACAAACATAAAATACAATCAGAAACAAACTCAGATCCAACACTTCTGATGTTGCTTCCCTCGTTTTATGTTTTTCTGCCGAATGTTATCCCTCAAAATATATGGCCGCCCTAATGTATAAATCACCTAATAGTTGTGGCTGATGTTGTTCGGCCCAATGTGACCCAAACAAAATAATACAATCCATAATTATTGGCAACAACTTTGGTACTTATAATATATGGCTATGCATGCTCTTTTGTCTTGTCTGATGCCTCCTCAATATTATGCATGCCATTAGCCTCAATAATAATAATACCAATGTAGTTCTTTTTTTTTTTTTTTTTTTTCTATTTGTCTGATGTAGCAATAATAATCGAAATGGGCTTTGGCCCTTTCCATCGTTATTTTCAAATATGGCCTCCCCAAATATATCATACATGCAGGCTGTCTTTAATATATTAATATAGAGATAGCGGGCTCGGCTCACTTGAGAGAAAAATAACGATAATTTTTACTTTGGTCACTGGCGTCTCACTCTGCCCAACTGGCTGGTTATTTAAATATTACTCTTTTTCTCTCCATTTGCACCAGGACCTGTCAAAACACAAAATAATATAATATAATATAATACTAAAACTAAATAAAATCAAAGAAAACCTATACAATAATTATACAATTTACACGGGACAAATATGTGTATTTTACCCACATCAAATATCCCCACACTTAACTTTTTTTCGTCCCCGAAAAAGAATCTATGCATACGGAATCAGAGACAAATAATTACTCGGGTCAAAAACTTATTTAAATTTTGTTAAAATCAAAACTTGCATTAGCCGCGACTGCGAATATATTTGTCCATTTAAACCCAAATCCGGTCATAGGCCCTTATCATGTGAATTTAGTTTAAGTGCGGTCAATCTACCTAGGGTCTCACGCTAGAATCTACGGTCCACCTAATCCCGCCTCAAGCTTATAGAACAAAAGGAACGATCACTGGACCAATTCCTAACCGTCTTATATCAAAACCAAGAGAATTTAAAATCAAACTTTTTTTCTTCATTTTTTTTTTCACTTTTTTTTTCTTATTTTCAATGAACGTAGACGTTGCTTTCCCTAACCAAGAGGCCATCCGGCTGTAGAGTCGCTATCCCCAACTCGGATTACTTAGGCTTCGGTACTTTTTTCTTTTCTTTGCAAGTTCGATTTCACACATCCTAGCGGTATTCCGGTTGTAGAGTCGCTATCCCCAACCAAGATTACATAGGCCTGCGCTACTTTCATTCAGTTTCTAGCTCATTTTTTTTTCTATTTTTTTTTCTTTTTCATGATAAAAATTTTTAGCGGTTTTAACTTATAACGGTGTCCCTTATACTCTTATTGGCGGTTTCAATTTCCCATATTTCCCAGATGAAAACCAACTAGTAGACCGACAATTAAGGTGATATTAACTCAAAGGGACCTAAAACCAAACCCGGGCCTATTCACATATCCCTAACTAGACACAAGCTCGATTTATTTTAGTCTCATATTATCATTATTCGAACCCAAACAAAAACCCATCTTTTCTATCATTTTCCGTATTAATTTTGCAAACTTCTTATTTCAAAGGACATTTTTCTGATTTTTCAATTTTTTGTATTTTAAATTTTTAATTAATTTTTTTTTCAAATTTTTATGACTCAAGACTCTACTAACTAGACACTAAATGATAGTTTCCCATTCCCACACTTAAACACTACATTGCCCTCAATGTAGGATGGAAACCGACTCAAAAAACTAAAAATAAATAAGAAATAAAAAACAAAAGGGCAAATTGGAAAGGACTTAGTTGGTTTTATAAACGCGTAAGCTCCAAAACTCGCATCCAATCCAGCTCGATCGTATAGCATTTCGGTCGCGATCGGCTTTGACACTGACTGACATACTCGGAAAATGCCTGGGATCTGATAAGCAGCTCCAAAATCACACTAATGGAGATTGAGTACGGGTGGTACATATCAAACCTGCATAAACAAAGACAGGCAAAAACAAAGTAGTACCGACTCGACACAAAAATTGACTCAAAAACTACTAACTAAGACTCAATATACAAAAACTACAAAACCTCCCCACACTTTAATTTAATCAGGAGGCTTCTCTTTGATTTGAACCCGGTCTAGCCCATTTAATTCCACCCGGTCCTCAAAAGTAGTTAAAAATCTAATAGTGGAATAATAAAATAATTTAAAATTTTGAAACGGGTCAGACCACCAGAATTTATACTTACCTGGAAGAAACCGGATGCGCGACATGTAGCGATAAGAGCGGTCGTGGTTGCACTTTAATTGCTCCATTTTCTGTTTCGCCCATCTTCCGACCCAGAACCATCTCCGGTTTCCAGGTTCTTTCTTTCTTGCCCTCTCCCGTGGCCATGAATCTTCAGTTACCCCTACCACGGGCCAACTATGGTGTCCTTCCTTTTCCACCATTCCCTCTAATTCCTTGGGAAGATTCCCACACTTAATTTCTACGTGCGGTGTGGGTTCACTTATTTTCTCAGGTTTACCTTCTAGTAGGGCTTCTAAATTTGTTAAATCACCTAATGGATCAAATTCCCCTACTTGTTCAGATTCTGATAAACCTTCTAACTCCCCTAAAAACTCATCTTCCCAACTAAACACTTTTTTCTCTACCTCAACTTCTACCTCATCATCAAACAGTCTACCTAAGGAATCTCCTAAATCTAATTCCTCTTCAACATCTACTTCCTTAACTAATGATTCCTGGTAGACTTGCCACTCGTCTACTTCTTCCTCGTCATCTGAATCACTCTCTCTCACTATCCCGCAATTAGCCACCTGCATCGTAATCTCCTCTTCTTCACAGCCAAAATCAATGATGCCCTTATTCTCAGTTTCTATTACTTCTTCTTATCTCCTAGACATTTCTTCTACTGAACATCGAATGTCTGAGAGTATAGACTGGTTATTTTGAAACAGGACTTCATGTTCTTGAATCATTTTATGAGTAGTCTCATCCGTAGCTACCAGTTGAGCTAACAACCCCATTATCCTATCCAGCTGGTCCTGCTCATTTACTCCAAAATTTTGCTGTTGGGGCTGGTGATACGGTTCCTCATACTGGTACGAGGAATACCCCTGTGAAAAATATGACTGTGGCTGCACATAGGGGTTAGCATAATAATGTGCGGAGGACCCCTCATATTGTGGGCATTTAACTGTAAAGTGAGGTCCTCCACAAATTTCACACATATTTACTGACAAATTTTCCAAGGACTATCTAAAGCAATTCGTCGGGTAAGACCTATCAATAGCCCCTCACTTTCCAGGTATTAGGACTAGCAGAACACTAAAACCTAGCAAATTACTAACAATTACTTCTAGGGGTTATTGGCCAATTCCACCCTAAAGAATTAAGATCTATTACGTGATATAGACACTCACCAAGATCTAAACCCTAGCATGACTCTATATTATGATAAAGGCCGTCACTAAGAATAATACGAAGCAATTGACAATAATAAACCAAATTAAAGTACGCATGTGCATCAAATCAATAAAACAAACTCTTTACTAAGCACAATCAACCCATAATATTCATGCAATTAACAAAAAAGGTAAAAACTTCATATTAATCCATTCAACTAAGTCTAGGTAGCTTAAAAGGTTTAGCCAAGAAACATAGTCTTAAAAATAAATAAACAAAGTTTCAAACAAGAATTCATCGATACTAAACAACGAAAAATAGAGAACTAAAGAAATCGAGTAACAAAACCCGGTAATCCCTTGCTCTCCAAGCTTCCCGCTTGATCCCGACGATTCCCGCAAAACCGGCTTTTTTCTTTCGTGCGTCTCCCTCTGATGCTGCCTTCTGTTCGACGTCTTCTGATGTTGCTTCCCTCGTTTTATGTTTTTCTGCCGAATGTTATCCCTCAAAATATATGGCCGCCCTAATGTATAAATCACCTAATAGTTGTGGCTGATGTTGTTCGGCCCAATGTGACCCAAACAAAATAATACAATCCATAATTATTGGCAACAACTTTGGTACTTATAATATATGGCTATGCATGCTCTTTTGTCTTGTCTGATGCCTCCTCAATATTATGCATGCCATTAGCCTCAATAATAATAATACCAATGTAGTTTTTTTTTTTTTCTATTTGTCTGATGTAGCAATAATAATCGAAATGGGCTTGGCCCTTTCCATCGTTATTTTCAAATATGGCCTCCCCAAATATATCATACATGCAGGCTGTCTTTAATATATTAATATAGAGATAGCGGGCTCGGCTCACTTGAGAGAAAAATAACGATAATTTTTACTTTGGTCACCGGCGTCTCACTCTGCCCAACTGACTGGTTATTTAAATATTACTCTTTTTCGCTCCATTTGCACCAGGACTTGTCAAAACACAAAATAATATAATATAATATAATACTAAAACTAAATAAAATAAAAGAAAACCTATACAATAATTATACAATTTACACGGGACAAATATACGTATTTTACCCACATCAGTGATCACATGTACCTTCCTTATAAATGATGTCTATGCGAGAGTGTTATTTGATTCAGGAGCTGATAAATCATTTGTAGATAATAAGTTTTGTGAGTTGTTGAAATTGCCAGTAAAAACCTTAAGTGTGAAGTATGAGGTGGAATTAGCTGATGGAACCATAGAAACCGTCTCAACTGTGTTAGATGGATGTGTTATATCCATTAGGAACCACTATTTTCCTTTGTCCCTACTTCCTTTGAAGTTAGCCGGTTTCGACATAGTTTTGGGAATGGACTGGTTATCTCATAACTAGACCCAGATTGTCTGCAATAAGAAGCAAATGGTGATCAAGACTCCATCTGGTGAATCACTTACCATTCAGGGAGATACCCAGTATGGACTGCCTGAGCAAGTGACTATGCTCAAGGCCTCTAAGTGTTTAAAGAAGGGTTGTGTCATCTACATGGCACAAGTTACTATCGATGAGCCGAAGCCTAAGATTGAGGATATCCCCGTCATTTCTGAATACCCTGAAGTTTTTCCTGAAGAGCTACCTGGTTTACCACCAGATAGGCAAGTAGAATTCAGAATTGACATCATCCCTGGAGCAGCACCAGTAGCAAGGGCGCCTTATAGGTTGGCACCAACAGAGATGAAGGAATTGAGAACGCAACTAGATGAATTGCTAGCCAAGGGTTTCATTAGACCTAGTTCGTCTCCTTGGGGAGCACCAATCTTATTTCTCAAGAAGAAGGATGGATCGATGCGTCTGTGCATCGATTACCGTGAGCTTAATAAGGTCACTATCAAGAATAGGTACCCATTGCCCAGAATCGACGATCTGTTCGATCAGCTTCAAGGGGCAAGTTACTTCTCCAAGATCGATCTGAGGTCAGGCTATCATCAATTGAAGGTTAAAGATGAAGATGTACACAAGACTGCATTTAGGACTCGTTATGGTCATTACGAGTTCCTAGTGATGCCTTTTGGGCTCACTAATGCACCTGCCGCATTCATGGATCTCATGAATCGCGTCTGCAAGCCCTACTTGGACAAATTTGTCATCGTCTTCATTGACGACATCCTCATCTACTCGAAGAACCAAGCTGATCATGAGAAGCATCTTCGATGTATTCTTTCACTACTTCAACAGGAGAAGCTTTACGCCAAATTTTCGAAGTGTGAATTCTGGCTTCGAGAAGTCCAATTCCTTGGACATGTGGTTAGTGAGCGTGGTATCCAAGTGGATCCCGCTAAGGTTGAAGCTGTCATGAATTGGCAAGAGCCGAAGATGCCCACAGAAATTCGCAGTTTCTTGGGATTGGCAGGATATTATAGGCGTTTCATTGAGAATTTTTCAAGGATTGCTGCACCCCTAACCTCTTTGACTAGGAAGAATATAAAGTTCGATTGGGGCCCTAAGCAGCAAGAATCCTTTGATATCCTTAAACAGAAGCTAAGCAATGCACCTGTGTTGGCATTGCCTGATGGGATAGAAGAGTTTGTGGTATATTGTGATGCATCACACACCGGGATGGGATGTGTGCTTATGCAGAAAGGCAAAGTTATTGCCTATGCTTCACGTCAGTTAAAGGTGCATGAAAAGAATTACACCACCCATGACTTGGAGTTGGGTGCCGTTGTATTTGCACTAAAGCTATGGAGGCACTATTTATATGGTATCAAGTGTGTGATCTATTCTGATCACAAGAGCCTCCAGCACCTGTTTAACCAAAAGGATTTGAACATGAGGCAACGACGTTGGATGGAAACTTTGAATGATTATGATTGTGAAATAAGATACCATCCTGGCAAGGTGAATGTAGTCGCCGATGCCTTGAGTCGAAAGGAAAGGGTGAAGCCTATAAGAATCAATGCCAAGAGCATTGAGATAAAGAATGGTTTGAACGAAAGGTTGTTAGCTGCACAGAAGGAAGCTGTGTTGGAAGCTAACTATCCTAATGAAGAGCTAGGAGTAACTGAAGAACAGTTATCCTATGGCAAAGACGGAATTTTGAGGTTAAATGGACGAATATGGGTTCCAATTTATGGGGGACTTCAAGATGTTATCCTCCAGGAAGCCCACAGTTCTAAATACTCCGTTCATCCTGGAGTTGATAAGATGTACCAGGATCTAAAGGCAAACTATTGGTGGATAGGCTTGAAGAAGTCTGTAGCTGCCTATGTAGCTAAATGCTTGACGTGTGCGCAAGTCAAAGCAGAACATCAAAAGCCGTCAGGTTTGCTACAACAGCCTGAACTTCCCACATGGAAGTGGGAAATGGTGACGATGGATTTCATCACCAAGTTTCCAAAGACAAGGAAAGGAAATGATACGATATGGGTGATAGTAGATAGACTGACTAAGTCAGCACATTTCCTACCCATCAAGGAGACCTATAGCTCCGACATGTTAGCCCAATTGTACGTGGATAAGATTGTATCTCTACATGGCGTACAATGTCTATTATCTCTGACAGGGATACTAGATACACATCTCATTTTTGGAAAAGTTTCCAACAATCTTTGGGCACGCGCTTAAATTTCAGTACGGCTTACCATCCCCAGATGGACGGGCAGAGTGAGCGTACAATCCAAACATTGGAAGACATGCTTCGTGCATGTGTGATTGACTTAGGTGGTAGTTGGGATAACCACCTGCCGTTAATCGAATTCTCCTACAACAATAGCTATCATACCAGCATTAAGGCTGCGCCTTTCGAGGCCTTGTACGGTAGAAAATGCAGAACGCCCGTTTGTTGGGCGGAAGTTGGAGATGTCCAACTGACAGGACCGGAAATAGTCTTTGAAACGACGGACAAGATTGTCCAGATTCGTGAACCGCCTGAAAGCTGCCAGGGATAGGCAAAAAAGCTACGCAGATCTAAAGCGTAAACCTCTGAAATTCGAGGTAGGTGATAAAGTGTTGCTTAAAGTATCACCCTGGAAGGGAGTGATGCGATTTGGTAAGAAAGGTAAGTTAAGCCCGAGATACATAGGACCATTCGAGGTCATCGAATGTGTCGGATCAGTTGCTTATAAGTTAAAATTACCTGAAGAGCTCAGTGGTATTCACAATGTTATCCACATCTGCAATCTGAAGAAGTGTTTCGCAGATGAATCACTAGTCATGCCACATACAGATGTGCACATAGAAGAGAGCTTGAAGTTTGTTGAAAAACCTGTGTCGATCTAGGATCGACAGGTTAAGAAGCTTCGAAGGAAGCATGTACCGATCGTAAAGGTTAAATGGGATGCCCGTAGAGGTCCCGAGTACACGTGGGAGGTAGAGTCCACAATGAAAGAAAATTACCCTCATTTGTTTCAGTAAATCTCGAGGTCGAGATTTCTTTTAAGGGGGTGAGGATGTAACACCTCGAAAATTCACGCCCTATAATGTATTGACACGTGTCATAAGCTTGAACGTGTGAAAGAATACTCTAGAGGGACTAAAGTTGACAAACAAGGAAAATATGTGAATATAAGGGTTCAAAATGTTAACGATGGATAAATATACTTTACAATAACCCTACATGATGTTTATACCCTTAAACGAATGAATCATGGATCATACGAAGCTAACGGTGAAAGAAAGTGAGAGATTACAAACTACAGGGGTTAATTGTGTTAACATGTTTAAAGTATACCTCTGAGTGACCTGTTAGCAAACCCGAAGCTTTGTAACGATTAATTATGCTCACTAGAATGCACGATAAAAATTTCACCAAGTTTCGTTATCATATGAGAAAGTTATGATAAAATTTGTACACGAGGGGTTAAAGCGTCAACGTTGAAAATTATGACTTATCGGGTAAACATAAAGTGACCAAGGACTTAACAAAGTGGGTATAAGTCTTGAAGCCCTTATAAGTCAATTTGAAAGGCTCATAATGCAAGAAATAAAGGTGGAATGACCTTTCAAAAGACCAAGAGCCAAAGATGCAATAACTGAAAAGTTTTTGACCTGACATCAGGCCTCAGGCGGGCCGCGTAAGGCTTACCACAACCTTACGCGTGCGACTCCCAGATGCATAAAATGCTGACGCTTCCTGTTCAGCCTTGTAACCGACTTAAAATGCCATTTTCCACTTCCATGGGCGACCCCTACATGCTTTTAGACCTTAGGGACACTTGTGGATGATCCATGATCAGTTGTAGCATGATTTGTCATGATCACAAGCCCTCAAATTCACTATAAAAGGTCCCTCATGTTGCAAAATTTTGATCACACCTTCCATCTGCATTTATGGAGCTTCCTGGAGCATAAGATCAGTCCCCAAGCATCTCTAATCGTACATTAGACCTTGGTAAGTAACCTTGATCTTCCTTAGTTGAGTTTTGCTTAGTTATTAGCTTAAAAGTCAAACCGTCGTAATTAAGGTTTGACTTATCGATTAATCACTAATGGTTCAGTGATTAACCAAATTGAAAGTTGTTATAAGTTGGTAATTATGTGGGCAATAAACCTTAAGAGGGCACCCTCTGATTCCCGCTCTAACTAGATCAAATGTCGGGTCAAAGTTGTTTATAAAAAGTCAACAGAAACTTAATTTGCGAATTAACATGTAATTAGCAATGTAGAAGGAGTGTAACCTATTTTATCACTCACATAACTTAGTAATAAATGTAAGAACATGTCTAAGCATGTTCGACCCGACAATTTTCTGTTTAGACCCGGTTCGGAACCGAAAGTCGCAAAACTTCGACTTTTGCTTTGACTTTAGTTCTGACCCGATTTAGTATGATTTGGAAATGCCTTAGAGCTTCCTTAGGTCCAGGTTATATGATAGTATAACCCTCTGTGGTTGGTTCATTGATTGTCCGATTCGTTTACATATTTCCGTTAATTGCCTAATGTTGACCAATATGCCCTTTTGACCATAAAACGAGAATTTTGGATATGTGAGAGGACAATAATCTTTATTACTGATTTATAAACATGTCCCTAAATTTTCACATCAGTTTGAGGTCTAGATTAGGAGTTATGCTCAATGACGTAATTAGAACACTTTTTAGTAATTTAACGGCGTCATTAGCATAAAGCCTATCTAAACCCAATTTTTGACACCAAAACTTTTACCCACTGATGTAATATAATATTTTGGGATTTTTGAAGATTTTTAATTATTTTTAACCTGCTCATAACCTAAGGTTATGGCGTTGATTCGGTAAATACCGATTATACCCTTTTTGTGTATAAAATGAGTTTTACATAGTATTTTGACACCAATCCAATTGCTACTAATTTTATATAATAAATGTAGTATTTTAAACTTTATAACCTGATCAAAAAACTCAGATTTCCTGTATAACCCAGAAATCGCTTAAAATGGCTTTTTACGCGTATTAAACACCTAGTATGGGCTTAAAAACCATTTTGTCATATAAGACTTATCACCAACTGATATAACCTGATAAATTAAGTTATTTTACTGATTTATTTAGACCCGAATCTCAGAATTACATTTAACCTCTTTTATAATCTTTAAAATGACCAAAATACCCCTACGGGGCTTAAATTAAGGTTAAACTCGTTTTGGGCATAATGGAAGGTATCCTACTGATATCACAACCTATTTAAGGCATATTAACTTAGGAAACCTGTAAATGACTCTCATGGTTACCGTTACGCCTCTTGCGCGTTCGGTTCGGTTTATGTAACTAGTTTGCATAAATTAGCCGAAACGGGTCAAACCTTATCGTTTTATCTCAAAATCCAGAATGTGGTTAGATTACCCATATTATACAAGTCTTCAAACTTGTCGGGTCTAAAGCACGTTCTATTCCGGTCTTCGCTTAATCACGCGTTCGAACCGTATCTTTCCTTAAAACTAACCGGTCTAAGTTTAGACTTAATTAAAGACCCGTTAGGATTCTAATAGGTTATTATAAACCTTCGTTCCAGAATAGGAGATCTGGTAAAAGCTACACGCACTTGCTAATTGTGATTGATACTTGCAAAGGTAAATACTTTTAACTTATTTTCCGTATACGGGCTTGGGGTATGGTATATATAAAATACCGCTTGGTTGGGCATTGAATCTTTAATCGAATAGAGGTTAAATCATTGATATGCTCCGTTTTGAAATGTTTTGTTTGCTTAAAGCCTTTGGGGGGTTAATGACCATGTCCCGGATATCCTTGGCATCATCTTACGAGATGGCCATGACCTGAGCACGGGGTGTAGGCGTACACCCGTCAGTGCATAAATAAATAATGTGGTGTGTCTATTGATCTTCAACCCGGTCTACGGATCGGGCTACTGAACGCATAAGGAACATGTAATTCTTTTACAAGATTATATTCAAATAATTATCCCAAGTTATAAAAAGTTTGTGCCACGTGCATTCAAATCAATTTTATTAAACTTTTCAAAATGAGTCGGTTGAATGTATTTACCAGTGTAAACTGACGTATTTTCCCAAAAAGGTTAAGTGCAGGTACTACGCGAACTAGGCTGGCTTTCTCCTAGCGTCCACAATAAGTCTCGCAAGCTTGGATGTCAAAACTATTAAACAATGTTTCCTATTTATTTTTGATCCACCTGTGGATTATTTTCAACTGTTTGTGATAATTGATATTACAATTATATTCGGTTGAAATATATCTATCTTTTGCTTCCGCTGTGCATATTAAATATTGTGTTGTTTGACTGTAATGTTACCAACTACGTCACGATACTCCCCACCGGGCCCACCGGTAATACGTGGAAATATCGGGGTGTGACAATTCTATTAAAGGTAAGTGATCGTCCCAATTACCTCCAAAATCAATTAACAAGCTCTAAGCATGTCCTCCATTGTCTGAATTGTCCTTTCACTTTGTCCATCCGTTTGAGGATGATAAGCCGTGCTCAAATTTAACTTGGTTCCCATTGCCTTTTGGAAACTTGACCAAAAATGGGAGGTAAATCGGCTATCCCTATCAGATACAATTGATAAAGGAATTCCATGTAAAGAAACAATTTCATTTACATATAATTTGGCTAACTGTTCCATACTGAAAGTTTCTTTCATTGGTAGAAAATGAGCTGACTTGGTTAACCGATCTACAATCACCCAGATTGTATCATTTCCTTTATTTGTTTTGGGTAATTTAGTAACAAAATCCATTGTTATAAATTCTCATTTCCACACTGGCATTTCTAATTGTTGTAATAGACCTTAGGGTTTCTGGTGTTCAACTTTAATTTGTGAACAAGTTAAACATTTAGAAACAGAGACTGCTATGTCTTTCTTCATTCCTATCCACCAGAAATTTTTCCTTAAATCCTGGTACATTTTATCATTTCCTGGATGCATCGTATATTTAGACTTATGGGTTTCTTCTAATATACGATGACGTAGGTTTCCTAATTTAGGTATACACATTCTCTTTTTACGAAATCTCCAAATTCCATCTGTTCCTTGTTCTAATTCTTTTAGCATACCTTTTAGTTTTTCAGTATCTTCCTTGATTACTGATTCTTGTGCTTCTCTTATTTGATCATTTAAATCTACTTATAGATTTAATTTAAGAGAACATACCCTTTTTGGCTTTTCATGATACTTTCGGCTTAAAGCATCTGCCACTACATTTGATTTTCCTTCATGATACTGGATATCACAATCATAATCACTAAGCATCTCCATCCAGCGTCTTTGTCTCATATTCAACTCTTTTTGCTTGAAAATATACCTTAAACTCTTATGATCAGTGAATATGGTAAACTTACTACCATAAATGTAATGTCTCCAAATTTTAAGAGCAAAAGTTATAGCTCCTAATTCTAAATCATGGGTTGAATAATTTTCTTCATGATTCTTATGTTGTCTAGATGCGTAAGCTATAACCTTTTGACGTTGCATTAATACACATCCATAGCCCAATTTAGAAGCGTCACAATATACTATAAAGTCTTCGGCTCCTTCTGGTAACGCTAATATGGGTGTATGGGTTAATTTATGCTTAAGGATTCTAAAGGCTTCTTCTTGTTTTAATCCCCATTCAAACTTAACAGATTTACAGGTTAGCTTAGTTAAAGGAATGACTATTCTAGAAAAATTTTGAATAAATCTTCTATAATAACCGGCCAATCCTAAGAAACTTCTAACCTCAGTTGGTGACTCTGGGGTTTTCCATTTAGTAATCGCCTCGATCTTTGTGGGATCCACATGAATTCCTTCATGGTTGACTAGGTGTCCGAGAAACTGTACCTGTTCTAACCAAAATTCGCACTTGGAAAATTTAGCACCAAGTTTTTCCTTTCTTAATAGACTTAAAAGTGCGTGCAAATGCTTTGCATGATCCTCTTTATTCTTAGAGTAAATTAAAATATAATCTATAAAAACAATTATGAATTTATCCAAATATGGCTTACATATTCGGTTCATCATGTCCATAAATGCAGCTGGGGCATTGGTTAAACCAAATGGCTTGACAGTAAATTCATAATGACCATACCTTCTTCTGAAAGCGGTCTTAGGAATGTCCACTTCCTGTACCTTTAATTGATGATATCCTGACCTTAAATCGATTTTAGAGAAAAATCGAGCTCCTTGTAGTTGATCAAACAAATCATCGATTCTCAGTAATGGGTACTGATTCTTAATCGTAACCTTGTTTAATTCACGATAGTCAATGCACACACGCATTGATCCGTCCATCTTTTTTACAAACAGTATAGGCGCTCCCCATGGCGATGAGCTTGGCTGTATAAATCCTTTCTCTAACAATTCATCCAATTGTTTCTTCAGTTCCTGCATTTCTGCGGGTGCCAAACGGTAGGGTGTTTTGGCAATCGGTGATGTTCCTGGTATTAAATGGATTCTGAATTCAACTTCCCTATCTGGAGGTTGCCCTGGCAATTCTTCTGGAAATACATCTGAAAACTGAGATACTACTGGAATATCTTTTAAATCCTTTCCTTTAGTGTTAGTGATTATGGAAATCAAATACACTAATGATCCTTTTCTTATATAACTTGCAGTTTTCATCACCGAGATGAATCTTGTAGTTCTAGATGGTTTATCTCCTTTAATTGTGATCATTTTACCTTTTGGTGAATTTACTTGAATTGACTTTTGATCACATAAAATACCGGCTTTGATGCGTGTGAAGTGTTATATATATTAGGTGTATATTTTAAGCCCCTTTAACACTTATTTTAGCCAAGTTTTAAATTTATAAAACACGATATTTTACCAACACTAAACACACATATGGGCAAGTGCACCCATCGTGAGCGTAGTATAGCGTTGGTAAGATACCGAGGTCGTCCAAGGACACAAGAGCTTTTAATACCGGTTTATCCTCAACGTCTAATCAAAATAAAAAGTTTAGAAAAATGTTTTAAACTAAGAAAAATAAAAACTTACTAAAATGCTGAAAATAAAAATAAAAATAAAAACAGATAGACAAGATGAATCACTTGGTTCCGACTCGTATCTAGTGTAACCTTTGATTATTTCCGCACTTTTGCACATAATTAAGAGATTATCTTAGTTATTGTAGTAGGCCCCTCTTTTGAAGGTGACGTTACCCTCACCCCAGTAGTTTGAGTCAGCAAGGATACAATCCTAAAAGGGTGGATTATTGGAAGATAATTAATTAAGTTATTAATGCAATATTATGGTAGGCCCCTCTTTTGGAGGTGACGTTACCCTCGGCTAAGTAGTCTGAGTCAGCAGGGATACAGTCCTAAAGAAGGTTTTGGGCTTGTCATAGAGTGTCGGGATTTCCAAGATTCTTTATTTAGTTTTATTTTTATTTATTTACAATCCTATTCGTCATGATTTATTTAAAACTTTTCATTAGATAAATTACTTATTAGGGCATAACATGCCTTTGTAAAATTCTATTTATATACAAGTTCACATACCTCACGGGGATCACTCAACACTCGGCCGAAAATGTATTTTTGTGGATCACTCGAGAGCGGCATGGAACTTACTCCTACCATAGGCTTGCCAAGCAATCAATCCTCATCCTTTTTAACTTATATGCCTTTGTAAATATCAAGAGGACTTTGTGGGTTAAGGGTTAGGCTTGGGTTAAAGGTAGGTGGTTGGGTTGGTGGTTGGGTTGGTGGTTAGTAGAAAAAAAGGCGAAAAGCGTAACAAGTTTCGGTTTTCGTAAGACTTTCTATTTTTGTAACTTTTATTTTGATGAAGCTATTTTTCAAACAAAGTTATTTTTGATGAACTTGTTTGTTTATTTTCTTTTGCTTCATCATCAACAATTTTTTTTTTTTGAAAAGTCATATGAAGAACCGAACTCGTTACTAAAACAAAGGGGTAAAAATGAAAAAGGCTTTGGTGGGTAAAAAGGGTGTTTAGTTTGGGTTATGAAATGAAAAGGTTTAGGCTCAAAGGGGCTAACTAGGGGGATTTTGGGTAGGTGGTAAAAAAAAGAAAAATAGTGGTGTAGAAATAAAAAAAGGGTTAGTCCTAATGCCTCCATCATTTACTTACTTGGGTTTAAGTTGGTAAGGACCGGGAATGTATTGTCATGGCAAGTTCTAGAGTCGTAAGAACCAAGTGGCTATTCACACAAGAAACGAAAAATGAGCAATTAGTTCTAATGATATGTAATTGTATGCTCAATAAAGGCTCAAATCTCACTTTTGTGGGAATGGGTTTTTATGTGATCAAGTATATAATTAAATTTTAACTAAGCTTGTCATGCCTTTTCATAATTTTCTTATGTTGGTTCTTTTTATCACGACGCTATCGGTTGTAAATTTGTAAAAATATAACCTTTTTAAGAACTTGAATTTCCCGAGTTAAACCTAGACAAGTAAAAAAATGAAAATTTTTTGGAAAAAATTTGGGGTGATTAGCGGTTCCAATAGAGTTTTGTGTAAGGCTTGTATTTAGGACTTGCAAGATTCAAGGTTTTAGCATCCCCCCACACTTAAATTACACATTGTCCTCAATGTGTCCCAAAAATAAGTTTTTAGGTTGATTGAATGTGTAAAAAGGTGTAAAATGCAAAAAATTTTCTGTTATTGGGCGCTGAACACGGCCCCGTGTGATCCGGGCACGGCCCCGTGTTAAAGTGCCAGTAACAAAATTAAAACAAGAGGAACATAAGTCTGGACACGGGGGCGTGTTGGGTGAACACGGCCCGTGTCCAGTTACCTGAACTGGGTCTTTTTCTGCAGACAGTGCAGCACGGGGCCGTGTTGGGTGGACACGGCCCGTGCCGAGCTTACTGTAAATGAAGAAATTTGTCGGACGGTTCTGTTTTCCTGTATGGAGTGCTGGTTCAAGTTTCCCTTGCATCCTTTGCCATCTCCAGTGTGTTTTATTCATTTCAACACCATCCAAAACACCAAATTAACTAAAACCATCATTCATTAATCATAGAGAGAATTACATAATAGTCCTAAAAATTAAAATACTAGCTAGTTAGGTCAAAGAAACACAAGAAATCCAAGAAGTTTCTAGCCTACTATTTATTCTACTAGCAAAATTTCCGAAAAGATAGATCTCTCGGTTAAAAGTGGCTCGATAACTTCTTCCTACGGGTATGGGCTCCTCATACATCGGCGAGCCACTCTTCGATCTCCCTAGGGAGAAGAAAAGCGGGCTCATGAGCATCGGGTTGAGGAGGTGTAACTTCCACCGGAACTTCTTGGAGTTCTTCAAGAGGAGGTTCTGCCGGAATGTCGTCCCAACCGGTAGGATTTTGAATTCCAAGTGCGAGGTTCCAATCCTCTTGAGGGAGGATTGGTTCCATAGGAGGTGTTACCAAAATGTTTAACCTCTGGTGCAAGAGGTTTATTTCCCGGAAACTGTTTTCCAACCCCACCGAGAGATAGTTTATACGGTCAATGAGGACCTCCTCCACTGAAGTCATCTCGTCGAGTGCTTCACGTAGCGCCATTACGTATCTTACGAGAGTTGCTTCAATCGATGGCCTCCTTTCCCGTCGGCTGTTCCTTGAGTGCGCAGAAGAGGTTCCGTTGTTTTGGCTAGACATTCTATGAAAACAAACCAAAAATAGTTCGTTTTAATGAAACAGTACTGCGGGCACGGCCCCGTGCTCAATGAGCACGGCCCCGTGTTCAACTTTCTGCAGATTTTTAGAACAAGGAATCTTGGGGTTTCAAATTATTTTTCTTAACTTATGAAGCTTTTTGAGCAGAAATAACTTAAAACAATGTTATGTAACTTATTTTTAACACGATTCCTTGAACAAAAATTCAATAAACATCACAACAAAGCTTGAAATCAAGCTTTAATGGAGTTCTTGGTGCAAGAAAGATGAAGAAGAAGGCAATGGATAAAAGAGGAAAGGACAAGATGCTTGTAGGAACCTTCTTTTAGAACATACCTAGGATGTAAGTCAGAAAATCCCTCCAAATCTCTGTCCCTGGATGGTCCAAATATGCAGGGTTCTTGGCTGCATTTATAGAAAACGACAGCAAGCTGAACACTGCCCCGTGTCGGCTGGACACGGCCCCGTGTGCAGGCAAGATCCTGACACATTTTGTCCGTATTCTGACAAAAGTCAGAAGGGAATCTTTTGGTGGACACGGGGGCGTGTTGACCTGGGCACGGCCCCGTGTCGGAAAACTGTTTTATGAAGTGCGTCTATTTTTAAGGAACTTTTCTGGATCGGGTGGTTCCTTACTGGATGGAACAACCCCAAAGTGCCTAAGATACCGTAATTGATCTAGATTAAGACGAGAACGCAAGAGGTTTTCGGTGAGGGTGATTCCTATGCTATATGTAGGTGGACAAGTCCAACCCTTTTCCGGGCTCTCGTTAAAGAAGGTGTATGTCGAATCGCTCAGGTCTATGTATGCATCAAACGAAGTTGATGGGGAGTCCTTCACGGCACAATCGACACAGGGACGACTATCGCTCAAGTCCTCAGTAGAGTTAGAAGCATCATTGGAAACAATGAAGTTGTTTGTATGCGGTTCCAACCTCTCTTCTTGGTTATTGTCTTGGAAAAGATTATTGAAATCTTCCCTAAGTTCTTTTAACCAATTAAAAATTAGATCTTCTAGTTGAAATAATTCATCGAGAAGCATTTCTCCTAGAATATCTGGTTGGGCGCATTCGAGGGAGCGATAGGGATTATTTTTACTTTCGCCCCTCTTAAGGATACTAGGGAATGATGGGTCTATATAGTGGGGTTTATAATTTAGAAAAAAAACATTCTAATTCTTTATGGTTACCACCACATAGTTGACACCACATAGTACCATAAGAGTGCCGAAAGTAAAAAGTATCAGTATCACTCATGTTTGTGTCAGAAATTACCAACCGTCGGGATCTTACGGTTCTGTTTTCGGTAACTGAAACTTGGGCACGGGTGCGTGTTGAGTGGGCACGACCCCGTGTTCAGCTTACTGTCTGACTTAAAACAGGATTGCCAGTTCCAATGATTGGGCACGGGGCGTGTTCAGCGGGCACGGCCCGTGCTGAGTTCTGCAGAAGCTGAAAAATCTAAAAAAAAATCCTAAAAAAATTGAAAAACAAGAAAAACGATTAGGCCGTTGATTCCTAACTTTCTTAAAATCCTTGTGTCCCCGGCAACGGTGCCAAAAACTTGATGCGTGTGAAGTGTTATATATATTAGGTGTATATTTTAAGCCCCCTTAACACTTATTTTAGCCAAGTTTTAAATTTATAAAACACGATATTTTACTAACACTAAACACACATATGGGCAAGTGCACCCATCGTGAGCGTAGTATAGCGTTGGTAAGATACCGAGGTCGTCCAAGGACACAAGAGCTTTTAATACCGGTTTATCCTCAACGTCTAATCAAAATAAAAAGTTTAGAAAAATGTTTTAAACTAAGAAAAATAAAAACTAACTAAAATGCTGAAAATAAAAATAAAAATAAAAACAGATAGACAAGATGAATCACTTGGTTCCGATTCGTATCTAGTGTAACCTTTGATTATTTCCGCACTTTTGTACATAATTAAGAGATTATCTTAGTTATTGTAGTAGGCCCCTCTTTTGAAGGTGACGTTACCCTCACCCCAGTAGTTTGAGTCAGCAAGGATACAATCCTAAAAGGGTGGATTATTGGAAGATAATTAATTAAGTTATTAATGCAATATTATGGTAGGCCCCTCTTTTGGAGGTGACGTTACCCTCGGCTAAGTAGTCTGCCTCAGCAGGGATACAGTCCTAAATAGCCGGGTTATAGTATTAATAGTAGTTAACTTATGAGGGGATCAAAGAGTTTGGACCCCCGCCATCCAATACCGTTAAGTATTGAAGGAGGTCCTACTAAATTTGACCCAGGTCCATTGCAGGACCTCTAAACGCCGAACAATGGCAAGACCTTTGCCAAACCGTTCCCTTAACCCCCGACCAGGTAGCCAACATACCTCCATATAGACCGTGGAGATATGAATGGTGAAAATCTTTTATTTTATATAGACAGTAAAATAATTTCAAGACACCACGGACAAACGATAAGGAAAGATCACCTTCAACATAAGCAACTAGTTATTAAAGTCATTAATACAAAACCAAGTAAAAAGTGCAAAAGATTAAAAATAAAAAGTATTACACTAGACACTTTGTCTTCACCAAGTGATGTAAGAGACTTAGGCAAACATGGCCTTGATTGTCAAGAACTCTTACGATCAATCTTGGATCCCGAGACGACTCACATACTCTACGATGGACAATGGATGATGGTGGTGGATGATGGTGTTATGGTGGTGGTGGGTGGTGGGTGAAGTGTGAGAGAGGTGGTGTGCCAAGGGATGGTTTGAGCTTGAGCCAAGCACTTCTATTTATAGGCTGAACAGAAGCTCGGACACGGCCCCGTGTCCAGTGGGCACGGCCCCGTGTCCACATCCTCTCTTTCTTCATTAAATGCAGCTTTGTCTTATTAGTTGACCACGCCCCCGTGTCCGCTGAGCATGACCCTGTGTGCAGAAGAATCTTTGTACTATGAAGATTTGCCTGGATTGTGCGAATCTTATAGTTGACCACGGCCCCGTGTCCGCTGAGCACGGCCCCGTGGTGGGCAATAGAAGCTTCTACCACTTTGTCTTTTCTGCTGACACTTGGGCACGCCCCCGTGCTGGCTGAGCACGGGGCGTGTTCAGGCCTCTGATCTCTTGTTTTGCTTGGGAAGATGCTGTAGTGGGGTTGGGCATGCCACGTCTTGTTCCTTTTCTTGTATTTATGTTAGATTTTGATGTCTTTTTGCTTCTTTTGTTAATTTGAGCTCATTTAATCCTGAAAATACAAAAGGAAGACAAAAGCACACTTTTTCCAACCTTAGTACTAAAAAATGGTTAGTTTTATGCCTCATTTGATGAAATTTATATGTTACATTTTGAACACATCAGGCTTTATTGGCTATTAACCAATCCATTCCTAAAACAACATCGAATCCTGCCAGATTCATGGGATAAAGATTTGCAATAAATTTCTGATTTAAAATTTCTATGCTTGCTCCATGCAAGATTTCAGAAATCCTAACAGTTTCTCCATTAGCTGTTTCTACTAAGCATTCTTGTGGTAGTTTAGTTAATGACTGATTTAGAAATTTTTAAAATGATGTATTAATAAAACTTTGGTTTGCACCAGCGTCAAATAATACTTTAGCAAAAACATCATTAACTAAAAATGTACCAGCTATGACATCTGGAATCATCTTAGCTTCATCTGCAGTCAGAACAAATGATCTAGCATTTTGAGTATTCCTGTTGTTTGTAGCTGGAGCTAATTTTGGGCAATTAGACTTGATATGATCTTGTTCTCCGCAGTTGTAACATATCCTGTTGTTAGCTTTCTTCCTGCAATTTTCTTCCTTGTGTCCCGATATTTTGCAAAAGTTACAGTATATGGAGCATTTTCCTGAATGTTTTCTTTTGCAATTCTTACAGTAAGGTGCAGAGGTAGAACCTATATTTTTCCCACGATTAAAATTTCCAGAACGAAATTCTTGTGTGAGTTTCTGGGTTAGGTTCCTCATTTGATCTTCTTCTCGGGTACGGACTAATTCATTTGTCAAGGTATTTGCTAGTTCTACAGCTTCTTCTATGGTTTGAGGTCTAGCTGCCTTGACTATGTGTCTTATCTCTCCAATTGATCCCCAGATATAACGGGAGATTAACACTGGTTCAGGTGAAGAAAGAGTTGGCACCATTCTAGCATATTCGAAGAATATTTTAGTGTATCCTTTACTATCTACACCAGTCATTCTAAGGTTTAGGAATTTGTTTGCTATCTATTCCTTCTCATTGGGTGGGCATAATTTCCTTTCTACCTTATCCTTAAATTCTTCCCATTCCATATTGTAGGTTCTATCACTTCCTCTTGATTGGAGGATGGTGTTCCACCATTCTAGTGCTGAATTCTTAAATAGATTAGAAGCAAACAATATCTTATCTTTTTCAGCACACTTGCTTATCCTTAAGACTGCCTCAGTTTTCTCTATCCAGCGTAGGGTTGCAATGGCCCCTTCGTTACCCGAGAATTTCATTGGTTTACAAGACCAGAATTCTTTAAAAGAACAACCGTAAGACACGGTTCTTCTCCTTTTGGGAATGGGTATTTGAAGTATAGGTCCATTGTTTACGCTGTGTTCTGGTTCAATTGGTCGCTTACTGCTATGCTTACTTTTATTATTCGCTTCTTGAATCGTTTGAATAATAAATGGCATTGCATCTATAATTCCTTGTGCTACTATATGTTGAACAACACTATTATCCATTTGGTTTCCATTGTTATTGATGCTTGGATTTTCATTAACCACGTTAATGTTACTCTGGTTATCATTATTCAGATTTCCTTGATTTCCTTCATCGGCCATCTAAATTTTAAACATTTACCCCATATTAATATCACAAGATAATATTTAATATAGTTAATCACATGATACGTAATTTAGCAAAAAACGTCGATCATTGCGACTTTTACTCTATTTCCATATACTATTATGCATCTATTACACACTAGTACTGAAATAAAAATTACAATACCAACAGAAATAGAATCACACTAATAGTAATATGCATCCGTACACACATATTTTATTTTATTTTTATTTTATTATATTATTACTACTATTACCGTCTCCTCCATCACATCACGGATATGGATTTATCCAAAAATCCATATTGCGCTCATCGTATTTCCATACGAGACGCTCTCCCACCTGTCGCATTCGCTCACTACTCTCTAAAATTTACTCACTAAAAGTCCTAAGTTCTTGGACGTTTTCTGCACTCATTGGGGGTGCAGGTTCTAGGTCTGGGTTCGGAATCTGGGGTGCGGGTTCCTGATTGGGGGTGAAAGGGCCTGAAATAGGTAAGGATCTTCTAAGATCTCCCTAATATATTCATCGTGGTAATAGGGATCTAAAGGGTCCATACCTGGATAGCCTCTTATGTTCTGTATGGGTATGTCTTCATGTATCGGGTAGCGTTGCACAAAGTCCCTATTATCATCCCACCAGGGGTCGTAATTTGGGTCTAGGGGGTTTGGTGCAGGTACCCTAGGGATTTCCTCTGGGTTGAAGTTATGCATCTCCACTTGGTTTTCAGGGTTTTCTATCTCCATAGGTTGGTCTGGGAATGGTGGTTGTGGGGCTACTAGTTGTTCCAGACTTGGGTCAGCAGTAGTTGTAGCTAGGATATGAAAATTAGCTAGGCTTCTATTAAGCATATCCTGTGTATGGGCATCTGTCTTTCGCTTAACGGCTGCTAAGGCTCTTTCCTGTTGCAACTTTTGCATTCTTTTCCTACGCGCAAAAGCTTCCTTACTGAACCATCCTCGTTTCTTATGAGGGAATGGCTCTTCCGACTGAGCTTTAAAGGCAAACATCCCTTCTTCCTGATCAGCAGAATACCCAGAAAGGGCAGGCTGTGAAGAGGTACCTTCACTCCTAGGTGAATCAGACAACTGACGACTCATGTCTGAGGGTCCTTGATCACTCATACTGTAAACTAACAAATAGTCAAATAACACAAAACACATAATTACATAAATTATTTCCTAACATAAAATTTAGAATTTAAGTGTCAGTAGAACACTTCTTTGGCTCAGACCAGTGGCTAGGCTCTGATACCACCTTCTGTCGCAACCCCCGATCCCTTATCTGTCCCGGGAACGGACGGACGCGAACTCAGATTTTCAGTGGTATCAGGTTGGTTAATTTGGCAGCGGAAATTACATCAGGACCGTAGTTAGGAAATGTTTATCAGAGTAAAACCAACATTTTTGATATTAATAATCACATGGGTAAAACCCAAGTTTCTTATTACAATACATTTATAGGGATAAACCCTATTTTGTTGAATTTAAAATATCGTCTTTTAGGTAACTTTTATAGCCACATTTTTCCCAAGCCTTCAGTGCTCTCCAGCTGGCTTTTTACTAATTGGCTGTCATATTGTGTTACCTGAAACGCGTTTTAAAAACATTTGTCAGTGGGAAATACTGGTGAGTGAATTCCAGTTTAATCAAGAAACATTTTATCAATTAAAACAATATTGAGAGCGATCACATTGTTTATTTCTACACAATTACTCATTCAGTACTGTCAATCCTGACTTGCGGGTCATATTATACATTGGCTAACTCGTTGTCCAATGGTAACGTACTGTCATCCCGACTTACTACACGCAGTAGTAAATTTTGTATACAACTACGTCGGGCAGAACCATGACAGTTGTTACGGAACCCTAAATCAATTGGGCATCGTATCTACTATGAAACTGGGGTTATAATACTTACAACGGAGCAGAACCTCGCTAATTAAGGGGGGTATAATACCAGCTTTCTATGCCTAATATTTCAGAATTTGAGATACAGAAACGTTTGTGAGTGAATTGAGTTGAAGCCCGAGGCCTCCTTTATATAGTTGCTGATCTCGACTCTCACGCGGCCCGCGTACAAGATAAGCGGGGCTTACGCGGCCCGCGTACTAGCCCGGGTAGGGTTTAGGTGATCCGGGTCATCGCCAAGGCTTGCCACGATGTCGACACGTGTCGGCCTCTGGTGTCTCTGCGATGTTGATCTCTCGCGGCCCGCGTTAGCTTAACAGAATCTTACACGGCCCGCTTGAACTTAAGGAAATAAAAGGAATCCGGTTCTAACCCTTATACTGCCCGCGTAAGGATTGGGGTGGGTCTACGCGGTCCGCCTCAACTTAACTTTCAGATTTTTATTTATTTTTAATATTATTTAATATATTTGAGGCCCGTTTTCGCGTATGGGGTGTATTTAGGGACATATTGGGACATTCTAAAATATAATAGGGTGTCGGAAATATTATGAGGGTGTCGGTTTTATTAAGGATTGTTACAGTAGTCCTGGTAATTCTTCTGGAAATACATCTGAAAACTGAGACACTACTGGAATGTCTTTTAGTTCTTTTCCTTTAGTGTTAGTGATTATGGAAATCAAATACACTATAGAACCTTTTCTTATATAGCTTGCAGTTTTCATCACAGAGATGAATTTAGTGGATCTAGATGGTTTATCTCCTGTAATTGTGATCGTTTTACCTTTTGATGAATTTACTTGGATTGACTTTTGATCACTTAAAATACTGGCTTTATTGGCCATTAACCAATCCATTCCTAAAACGACATCAAATCCTGCCAGATTCATTGGGTAAAGGTTTGCAATAAACTTTTGATTTAAAATTTCTATTCTTGCTCCCTGCAAGATTTCAGAAATCCTAACAGTTTCTCCATTAGCTGTCTCTACTAGGCATTCTTGTGGTAGTTTAATTAATGACTGATTTAGAAGTTTGCAATACGAAGTATTAATAAAACTTTGGTTTGCACCAGAGTCAAATAATACTTTAGCAAAGACATCATTAACTAAAAACGTACCAGCTATCACGTCTGGAATTATCTTGGCTTCATCTGCAGTCAGAACAAATGCCCTGGCATTTTTAGCGTTCTTGTTGTTCGCAGTTGGAGCTAGTTTTGGACAGTTTGGCCTGATATGACCTTTCTCTCCACAGTTGAAGCACAACCCATTACTAAATTTTCTTCTGCAATCTTCTTCCATGCGTCCCGGCATCTTGCAGAAATTGCAAAGAGTGGAGCATTTTCTCGAATGCTTTTTCTTGCAGACCTTGCAAAAAGGTGCAGAGGTAGAACCCATTTTCCTACGATTATAATTCCCAGAACGGAATTCTTGAGTAAGCCTTTGGGTTAGGTTTCTCCTCTGTTCTTCTTCTCTAGTACGGATTAACTCATCTGTCAAGGTATTTGCTAGTTCAACAGCTTCTTCTATAGTTTGAGGTCTAGCTGCCTTGATTACATGTCTAATTGTAACAACTCGTATTAAAAAGTCCTAATTATTATTTTAATTGTCCAATAGGAAACCCTAATTGAGACACCCAAGTGATTCTGCACAAACCCTAAAATTTTCAGAACAATCAGAATCAGGATTAGGGCCCCTAAAACTCAGGGGGGGTAAACACTAGTTACGATTATCCAAATAAAACGCTGTCAAAATTGAAATTTATGAAACTGTCAACTCAGCAAGCCTACACACACACGGGGCTAACCTATAAATAAAGTGTAACCCTTACGGACCGTAAGGGATGAGGCTTACGGTCCGTAAGCATGTCAAATTTTGTGTATAAATAGTAGGCATTGGGACTTGATTTCTGGCACTGAAACGACGTAAAAAGTCGAAATACACACTGAGTTACGTTCTGTTTACTATCAAAACACACACGGATCACTAATCGCCGCCGCAATACAGGGTAATAACTCGATCGCTGATACGATTCAATGTCTGATCGATTAAACTATCCAATGGATGTTTAAGTGCTGCCCACATTAGGGTTTATGCTTTGTCATTCGTTATTAATTCAATGGATGTTTAAGTATCGCACTTTGTCATTCGATGTGAGGGTTTAATCTCGTGAGTTATCATAAATGCTGTATTAAGTTACTAACCAAATTGTGTGCCTATTATTAATTTAGGTTAAAAGGCTAATCAGTAGGCTAGGCTCTGCTCAATTAAATCTGCAATGTGAGTCATTCTTTTTTTTTATCAAATTTGTTTACAAAATCATGTTTATTTTCAAAGGTTATAATTACAGGGATTAAGTCTATGTAATCTCCATATTACAGCTGGTATGTGTGGTTTTGTATACATTACTTGATAATCTTCACCATTGGACAACGAGTTAGCCAATGGGTGATATGACCATAGTCACAGAAACGAGTCGAGTGACAAATACCGAGGGTAGTTGGTTGATATAGAAACATTGTAATCGCTCTTAATACTGTAAATTATAACAAAAGAGTCGTTTTTAGTAAAAAGAATGATTCACTCAGTATTTCCCGCTGACAAAACCTTTTTCAAACATGTTTCAGGTGATCTGTTGTGATCCAGGAAAAGTGCCGTGTAGCACTACAAGCTTAAGGAAGTGGCTCAATATAAAATAAGGAAACATGTTTTGTAAAATAAAAGATTTCTCCGTGAAATCTCAAGATTGTAAATTACCGGGTTTTATCCCGAGTTGTGAAATGAAATAATCGGGAAATATTTCAGTTTTAAAAAGATCCTGAAGAAACTTCCGCTGTTAAATAAATACCACGGGAATTTCTGTCCCGCGGCTCCTGAAACGGGTCAAACCGGGTCGGGGGCCGTGACAGAAATAAGGTGGTATCAGAGCCACTGAATTAAGCCTATTAAGTATTTAGAAAATACTTAAATTTTTCTACTTGTCATTATGTGATTATGTGTTTTCTTATTTGAATATTTGTGTACAGTATGGGTAAACAAAAGCTATTAAATATCTATCTTAAATTAGATAGGTCTTCCAACGAGAAGGGAAGTTCATCCCAAACCAAATCCTCAAATCACTCTGTAATTTCTGAAGAAGGAATATTTGTGCGAAAGGCACAATATGAGGAACCACTTTCTCCTAATAAAAGAAGTTTGATTTTTAAGAAAAGTCAGGAGAAAATAAAGAAATTCCGAGAAAAGAAGATTAAACAGGAAACCCAGAAATTAACCAGTAAATCACCTTGGGAAGACAAGTTAGATGAAAAATGGGCGGATCTTTATATGCTAGCCACTGTAGCAGTTAATGCAAATCTTTAAATTAATCTGACTCAAGTTTTAGTAACCTTATTACCTACAGTCTAGAAACCTTACCCAGTAAATAAATAAGTTACAATAAACCTTAGTATGTTTTACTTTTTAGTTGTTTTGTAGTACCCAGTATGAAATAATATTTAAAAGTTTTTGTATAAAATTTTGTTATGATTTTTAATTGTGTGTATTTTGCTAAACAGCATGAGTGACTTGTCGGACGCCCTTCAGAACTTAAATCTCTATCCGGTAAAAATAGAGGTTTCCAGAGATTTCAATAGGTATATACCAGACATAGAAGAACCTATTGAATTCAATGCTCCACCTCCGGAGAAACCCAAGCCCAAGAAAAAGAGGAGATTTGTGGGATGGAGGCGTGTGCGTAGGAGGAAACCCGTCCCTAGAAAGATGCCTACAATAGAAAATCCTTTAGATAAAGGGAAGGGAATTGAAGTCGGGGAAGAATCTAGGCAGATGGGATTACAGTTTGATGAATATTCTAAGCAAATAGAAATGGAAATTGGAGGAGGTTCTCAGGTAGAAGTTGGAGAAAGTTCTAAACAAACTCAGGAAATGACACTGCAGGAAGAGCTAGATTTTATATTGGCAAGCTGTGATACTATTCAGTCTGTCAATACAAATGTTTTTACTCGTCCTATTGAAACTCAACTCCCTATAAACTTAGAACCAGCAATCCCAGAACCTATAATCCACACTCAACCTCTAGGAATGGACGAATGGTGGACGAATGATTGGCAATTCCAAAACTTGCTCAACAGTCCTTATTCCTTTCTTCCTCAATTTAACCCAGAACCTATACCTAATCCACCTATGAGTAATGAGAATTTAGCTGAACTCCGCCACTTTGGCGAGGAGTTAATGGATGCGGGAAATAGGATCCGGGAAGTAGGAGAACAGATCTCCTGGAAGTATGATAAGAGGGAGCACCGTTATTAAAATATTAGCTGACGAGGGATAAGGGGGTTATGAAACTGTGGTTGTAAATTAGCAATAATAATATAATCATGTGAAATAATCTAAAATAAAACTTTGTAAGATAATGGTGTGTATTGATGCATACTATTAAATATAAATGGAAATCGAGAAATCGATAGTTTTGGCTATATGTGTATTGTGAAATTAGTATGATTATTTTGTGTATAAGTGTTATTTATTTAATACTAATAAAATTAAATATATTATCAGATGGAAAACGCTAATAACGAACCAGTTAATGAGGTTAATCAATCCGAGCAACAACCGGGGGATCAATATATGACTAGGCAGGATATAGAAAATATCGTTGCTCAAGGGATAGCCAATGCTATTCCAGCAATTGTTGCTGCTGTTAAAAATCCAATCGAACCGCAATAAATCGTTCCTAGCAAACGTATTTCTGAAGATAACTTCAGTAATAGCGTAAACGGAGGCAATAATCATACTAATCATGATAATGAACCACGGCAAGCCCCGCCCCCTAAGAAAATGAAAGCTGCAACACTTGGTTGCACTTACAAAGAATTTCTTGCTTGTAAACCCACTGAGTTTGCAGGCAATGAAGGAGCGACTGCGGCACTGCGTTGGTTAGAGAAAACCGAGGCAGTAATTGCTATAAGTAAATGTGACAAGGATGACAAGGTCATGTACGCGTCAAATCTTTTCAAAGAAGGGGCGCTAGAATGGTGGAACACGATGTTACAAGCAAAAGGAAGGATGATGGCATATGCAATGAACTGGGAAGAATTTAAGAGTCTTGTAGAAAGAAAATTCTGTCCCGAATATGAAAAAGATCAAATGGCAAATAAATTCTTAAAACCATAGAATGATAGGTGTAGATTGTCGCGGTTATACTTCGACATTATTTGAATATGCTAGAGTGGTACCAACACTGGCTTCGCCAGAACCGGTACTCATTTCTCGTTATATTTGGGGATTGATTAGTGAAATCCGTAACATCGTTAAAGCTGCGAGACCTCGCACTATTGACGATGCAGTGGAATTAGCTAATACCCTAACTGACGAACTGGTACGCACAAGAGATGAAAACCGGAAGAAGGAATTGGCTCAGAAAATTACCCAAGGATTTCGTATGGGTAATAACAACAATTTCAAGAGAAAAGGAACGGGACAGTCCTCAACTCTGCCATTTTGCAAGAATTGCAAAAAGAAACATTATGGAAGATGTAGTATAACCTGCAATTTTTGTAAGATGGTAGGACATCGTGAAGAAGACTGCAGAAAGAAAACAACGATCTGCTATAACTGTGGAGAAAAGGGACATTTTAAACCAGAATGTCCTAAATTTGTCAAACCAGCAGACAACAAAGCCAAGACAGCTGACGGAGCTACTAAGAAGAATGTTCAAGCTTTTCAGTTAACTACTCAGGAAGCCGAGATGATTCCAGATGTGATAGCTGGTACGTTCCTAGTTCACAATGTGTATGTAAAAGTATTATTTGACTCTGGGGCAAACCAAAGTTTTATCAATACTTCATTCTGCCAAGCTCTTAACTTACCCTTAACCAATCTTAGACAAATTTTTATAGTCGAAACGGCAGACGGAAATTCTGTTATCATAGATAAAGTTTTGCAAAAGGAAAATATAGAACTCTCAGGTCATAAATTCTTTGCAACCCTATTACCTATGAAATTAGCCGAATTTGATGTTGTGTTAGGAATGGATTGGTTAGTAGCCAACCAAGCTCGAATCCTTTGTGATCAGAATTCCATAGAAATTCAAGCACCCACCGGAGAAGTAATTATGATTACAGGAGATAAACCACGTAAACCCATGAAGTTCATATCAGTAAAGAAAGTTGCTGGTTATGAACGAAAGCAAGGAATAGTATATATGATTTCAGTAATCATTAGTACTAAGGGAAAAGAACTTAAGGAGATTTCTGTAGTTTCGGAATACCCAGATGTATTCCCAGAAGAATTACCAGGATTACCACCAGATAGGGAGGTAGAATTTAGGATTCATCTAATTCCCGGAACTATACCGATAGCCAAAGCACCTTATCGGTTAGCTCCCACAGAAATGTTAGAACTAAAAAAGCAATTAGATGAATTATTAAGTAAAGGTTTCATACAACCTAGTTCATCCCCACCAGTGTTGTTTGTAAAGAAGAAGGATGGTTCTATGAGAATGTGTATCGATTATAGAGAATTGAATAAGGTTACAATTAAGAATCGATACCCATAACCTAGGATTGATGATCTTTTCGATCAACTTCAAGGAGCTAGATATTTTTCTAAGATCGACTTACGTTCCGGATATCATCAATTGAAGGTACAAGAAGAAGATATACCTAAAACTGCTTTCAGAACTAGGTATGGTCATTACGAGTTTACAGTCATGCCCTTCGGATTAACGAATGCACTTGCAACATTCATGGACATGATGAATAGAATCTGTAAACCGTACTTGGATAAATTTGTAATTGTCTTCATCGACGATATACTTATTTATTCCAAAAGTCAAGACGAACATTGTCAGCACTTGCATGCACTCTTAACTTTGTTAAGAAAAGAAAAGCTGTACGCCAAATTCTCGAAGTGTGAATTTTGGCTACAAGAAGTGCAATTCCTAGGACACATGGTGAATCACGAAGGCATTCATGTAGATCCTACTAAGATAGAAGCAATTTCCAAATGGAAGGTTCCACAATCCGCAATGGAAATTCGAAGTTTTATAGGCTTAGCTGGATACTATAGACGGTTTATTAAGGATTTTTCCAAGATAGCTGTACCATTAACTAAGTTAACCTGTAAAGCAGTTAAGTTTGAATGGGGACCTAAGCAAGAGGAAGCCTTTAGAATCTTGAAACAGAAATTAACCAATGCTCCAATCTTAGCCTTACCAGAAGGAAATGAAGATTTTGAAGTATATTGTGATGCTTCAAAACTAGGATTTGGATGTGTGCTAATGCACCGCAAGAGGGTAATTGCGTATGCTTCAAGACAATTGAAAAAGCACGAAGAAAACTATACGACTCATGATTTAGAATTAGGAGCTGTAATTTTTGCCCTGAAAATCTGGAGACATTATCTATACGGAAGTAAGTTTATTGTCTATACAGATCATAAAAGTTTAAGATATATATTTGGGCAAAAAGAGTTAAATATGAGGCAAAGAAGATGGATGGAAATCCTAAGTGACTACGACTGTGATATTCAATATCATGAAGGAAAGGCAAATGTAGTTGCAGATGCCTTAAGTCGTAAGTATCATGAGAAACAACGACGAGTTCGTGCTCTTAGGTTAAATCTACAGTTAGATTTAATGGAATAATTGAAGAATATTCAAGAAACAGCAATCAAGGATGATGATGAAGGAATGAAGGGACGAATAAAGGAATTAGAACAAGGAGTTGATGGAATTTGGAGATTCCACAAAAGCAGAAAATGGGTACCTAAGCAGGGAGAATTAAGAAATAAAATTTTAGAAGAAGCTCATAAATCTAGGTATACCATTCACCCAGGAAATAATAAAATGTACCAAGATTTAAGAAATAATTTCTGGTGGATAGGCATGAAAAAGGATATAGCTAGATATGTTTCTAAGTGTCTTACTTGTTCACAAGTTAAGGCAGAACACCAGAAACCTTCAGGTCTATTACAACAACTGGAAATGCCTGTATGGAAACGGGAACTCATAACAATGGATTTTGTTACTAAGTTACCCAAAACCAGAAAAGGTAATGATGCGATTTGGGTAATTGTGGATCGATTAACCAAATCTGCTCATTTTCTACCTATGAAAGAAACCTTTAGCATGGAAAGGTTGGCCAAGTTGTATATAGATGAAGTTGTATCCTTACATGGAGTTCCACTCTCCATTGTTTCGGATAGGGAAAGTCGTTTTACTTCTCATTTCTGGAAAAGTTTCCAAGAAGCAATGGGAACTCGACTAAACCTAAGCACTGCATATCATCCATAAACAGATGGGCAAAGTGAAAGGACGATCCAAACTCTAGAAGACATGCTCCGAGCATGTGTAATAGATTTTGGGGGAAATTGGGACGATCACTTACCTCTGATTGAATTCTCCTATAACAATAGTTATCATTCAAGTATTGAAACTGCCCCATTCGAGGTACTGTATGGAAGAAAGTGCAGAACTCCAGTTTGTTGGGCAGAAATAGGAGAAAGTCAATTATCAGGTCCTGAAATAGTGCAAGAGACGACCGACAAGATTACTCAAATCAAGGAAAGACTGAAGACAGCTCGAGATCGTCAAAAGAGCTATGCAGACAATAGATGCAAGCCGTTAGAATTCCAAGTTGGAGACAGAGTACTGTTAAAAGTTTCACCTTGGAAAGGAGTAGTCAGATTCGGTATGAAAGGAAAGCTAAGTCCAAGATACGTAGGACCATTTCCAGTGATCCAACGTATAGGACCAGTTGCTTATCGTTTACAACTACCAGATGAGTTAGCTGGAATACATGATGTATTTCATGTATCCAATCTCAAGAAATGTCTATCAGACGAATCTTTGGTAGTACCTCTTCAAGATATAGAAGTAAACGAAAAGTTAAAATTTGTTGAGAAACCTCTTCAGATAAAAGACAGAAAAGTAAAGTTTCTCAAGCACAAACGACTGGTGCTAGTTAAAGTAAAGTGGGATTCAAAGAGAGGAGCTGAATACACTTGGGAGCGGGAATCTGAGATGAAGAAAAAGTATCCTTACTTATTCCAGTAAATCTCGAGGACGAGATTTTTATTAAGGTGGGAAGAATGTAACAACTCGTATTAAAAAGTCCTAATTATTATTTTAATTGTCCAATAGGAAACCCTAATTGAGACACCCAAGTGATTCTGCACAAACCCTAAAATTTTCAGAACAATCAGAATCAGGATCAGGGCCCCTAAAACTCAGGGGGGGGGGGGGTAAACCCTAGTTACGATTATCCAAATAAAACGCTGTCAAAATTGAAATTTACGAAACTGTCAACTCAGCAAGCCTACACACACACGGGGCTAACCTATAAATAAAGTGTAACCCTTACGGACCGTAAGGGATGAGGCTTACGGTCCGTAAGCTTGTCAAATTTTGTGTATAAATAGTAGGCTTTGGGACTTGATTTCTGGCACTGAAACGACGTAAAAAGTCGAAATACACACTGAGTTACGTTCTGTTTACTATCAAAACACACACGGATCACTAATCGCTGCCGCAATACAGGGTAATAACTCTATCGCTGATACGATTCAATGTCCGATCGATTAAACTATCCAATGGATGTTTAAGTGCAGCCCACATTAGGGTTTATGCTTTGTCATTCGTTGTTAATTCAATGGATGTTTAAGTATCGCACTTTGTCATTCGATGTGAGGGTTTAATCTCGCGAGTTATCGTAAATGCTGTATTAAGTTACTAACCGAATTGTGTGCCTATTATTAATTTAGGTTAAAAGGCTAATCAATAGGCTAGGCTCTGCTCAATTAAATCTGCAATGTGAGTCATTTTTTTTTATCAAATTTGTTTACAAAATCATGTTTATTTTCAAAGGTTATAATTACAGGGATTAAGTCTATGTAATCTCCATATTACAGCCGGTATGTGGGGTTTTGTATACATTACTTGATAATCTTCACCATTGGACAACGAGTTAGCGAATGGGTGATATGACCATAGTCATAGAAACGAGTCGAGTGACAAATACCGAGGGTAGTTGGTTGATATAGAAACATTGTAATCGCTCTTAATATTGTAAATTATAACAAAAGAGTCGTTTTTAGTAAAAAGAATGATTCACTAAGTATTTCCCGCTGACAAAACCTTTTTCAAACATGTTTCAGGTGATCTGTTGTGATCCAGGAAAAGTGCTGTGTAGCACTACAAGCTTAAGGAAGTGGCTCAATATAAAATAAGGAAACATGTTTTGTAAAATAAAAGATTTCTCCGTGAAATCTCAAGATTGTAAATTACCGGGTTTTATCCCGAGTTGTGAAATGAAATAATCGGGAAATATTTCAGTTTTAAAAAGATCCTGAAGAAACGTCCGCTGTTAAATAAATACCACGGGAATTTCTGTCCCGCGGCTCCTGAAACGGGTCAAACCGGGTCGGGGGCCGTGACACTAATCTCTCCAATTAATCCCCAAATATATCGGGAGATTAATATTGGTTCAGGTGATGCAAGGGTTGGTACTATTCTAGCATATTCAAAGAATGTGGTAGTATAACCCTTATTATCTACCCCGGTCATTCTTAAGTTTAGGAACTTATTCGCTATCTGTTCTTTTTCATTGGGAGGGCAGAATTTCCTTTCTACCATATTTTTAAATTCCTCCCATTCCATGTTGTATATCTTATCACTTCCTCTTGACTGGAGGATAGTGTTCCACCATTCTAAGGCTGAGTTCTTAAACAGATTAGAAGCAAACATTATTTTGTCTTCTTCAGCACACTTGCTTATTTTTAAAACAACCTCAGTCTTTTCTATCCAGCGTAGGGCTGCAATAGGTCCTTCATTGCCCGAGAATTCTATTGGTTTGCAGGACCAGAATTCTTTATAAGAACAACCGTAAGACACGGTTCTTCTTCTTTTGGAAATGGGCACTTGAAGTATAGGCCCAATGTTCACGCTGTTTTCTGGTTCAATTGGTCGCTTACTGCTATGTTTTCTTTTATTATTTGCTTCTTGAACCGTTTGAATAATAAATGGCATTGCATCTATGATTCCTTGTGCCACTATGTGTTGAACGACACTATTATCCATTTGGTTTCCATTGTTATTTGTAGGATCGATTTGATAGACCGAGTGAGTCAATTAAAGTCAATACACACTTTTTGTAAGGCGGAATCAAACAAACAGAGATGAATCAGTACATAATGGAGTAGAAAACAGAGAATATCACTTTAACACACGTTTCTCATTAATAATTCACTTGAAAATCCGGCAGTAGTTCGGTACACAACTTCTGGATTTGTTTGAAATGAGAAGACAACACCCATATATATAGGGTGGGTGATTTCGTTTGAAAGTGACACATGCATGTTCAAACGAAATTACAAGTTTATGCCATATTTCAAGTTCAAACAAAATTACTATATAATTTCATATTTCGTTTGAATTGAACTTCATGATGTCATATGTGTGGTCACTTGTATGATGTCATCATCAATAATGATGACATCATTCTTGTTCAGATCTGCAACGAAACCAAGACTCGATATAAGACGAAGTCAATAGACATATGCACCAACAGTCTCCCCCTTGGATGTTGACGGAGTCTTCAGTACGAGACTTTAGTACATCAAAACTTCAGTCTTTATCAGTCTTTATGCTTTTCAAAATATTTGACGCTGAAGCATCCTTCAAACTCTCTCTTTCTCTTCAATCACCATCATCATCTATTTTTCAGAATCTGAGTCTGGCTCATTCACTTTTCAATCTCCCCTTTTGCTAACAGACTCCCCCTTAAGTTGTTCCGGGAACGCAATCTGATATAGCATTTTCACAGGTTTTGTATCAGAAACCTGGCTTTAACTCTGCACAAACTTCGACACGGGGATCACCACAAACTCTAACCAACATTAAGTTTTAACTTTATGCTTACCACTTGTATTTAAAATGATTAAATTGGTTTCAAATTAATGAGCCATTTTTCCATTTCAAAAACAATTCTCATATCCAACAAACTTTTCCAAATTTCTGTTCTTCCTGCTTAGCACTTAGAATTTTGAATATCAGCTCTCCAACATCAGTTGTCGAAAATCTTTTTGGACTTTTGTTTTTAATGAAAAGCATAAATAAAATGCAATAAAGAAATATTTACAGACAATATTTTTTGTGAGTTTGTGTAAGAGGATCATATCAGTTTTTGAGACAAATCACCAGCACCGTTAAGCTTTAAACATTTTAAGTTCTAAACGATTCACGTAGATTGACGATATTGTTGTCCACTTAAAATCAATCTAAAAAAATTTTGAAATGCTTACCGATACATTATGATATATTAATTTTGCACTAAATTCTTATGGACCCCATGATCTCAGCATATCCCCTCATCATGCAATACACTGACTCAAGTAATGCCTTTAAACTTTCATCAACTGTGATATGTGCGAAAACAACGCAGAATGTTTAAACATTAACAATCAGGTCGATCTTTCGATACGCAGAGAAAGTTCAATGTTTAAACAAAATAAGAAATAAAAACAAGTTGAAATTGTTTAGGCTTTAACCACCAGTTCGATACTCCCGTATACGTAGAGGTGATCCAAAGCTTAAACGAAACACCAAAGAAAATAAAGCAGAACGTTTAGGCACTAACATCCAGTTCGATACTCACGTATACGCAGAGAATGTCCAATGCTTAAACAAAATAAAGAAATAAAACAAGTTTAAATCTTTGCAAAAAGAAATGCACAATCACAGCGACTTTTTCAGCAAGTTGTGAAAGTTCACAAACTGACCGGTTTTTATGCTCTTTAGCATTCAGCGATTACTGAGTAGGCACACAATCAAGAAGGACAAAACTAAGTACTATGCTTTCAACCGTGTTTCCCACTAGAACTAGGCTTTTTCATTTAAGTTTGTATCGTTATCGCAAATCTACTAGTCTAGCTGAGCCTATCGTCACATCTTTAGTGAGACCATTTATCACATTTGACATTTCATTTCTTTAGCATGCTGTGATAGTCCAACTGATCTACTATCATTTCCTCTTTTTCACAACAAAAACTCATTTTGAATTTTTCAATGTTTTTGGCATTTTCAAATTTTCAAATTTTTTTTAAAAATTTTTCTCCCCCTAAAATCAAAATATGTTTCAATTTTGATTTTCTGAGAAAATTTGAAAACAAACTATACAAATAAAGTGACAAACTTATGAGAATTGCCTCAATTTGCCATCCACTTGGCTTAAACAATTAGAACTCCCATGACAACAAACTATTTTCCCATTATGATTTCAAAACACTTAAGTTTGTTTTAATCAAAATGGTTTTTCCGGAAAATTAGTTTTGTTTGCCATTTCACAAACATGGGGTTTCATCACATTGTTCTTTCATCCATTTGATCAAAAGTTAAATCAAGTACAACTTAATTTCCTTGATAAAACATTTCTCAAGAAAGATGCCGATTCATGCTCCACACTTACCAACCTGGGAGCTCCGGCAAGTCAGGATTTTCAAGTACAGAAAGTTGACACCCAAGCCTGACCAGTCTTGGGTGCATCCGAGTTATTTTCACTCGTTGTGTCAGTTCTCTTCTTTGATTCATAAAATTCCTTTACCCTTTTGACTGTTCCGTCAACCATTTTTCCAAAAATGTTTAGAACATTGGGATTAAAGGCTTTTTCAACATCAAAATCTTTCTTTTCAGAAAAAGATTGATTTGAAATTTCAACTTCGTCAACTTTTTGTTTATAATTTTCAGCTCGCAATGGTGGAAAGTTGATATCATCCATTGGCGGAACTGAAATTTTCTCCTTTTTGATCAACATATGGCTCTTCCGACTTTGACGAGTCAGGATCATCACCAGAACGTACCTTCTTTGTTTTTAAAAAAACAAATTTATCATCAGAAGGTGGCTCCTTTGTTTTTAACACAACAGATTCATCATCGACCTTTATTGGAACTGTTTGATCAACAAATTTGACCTTTACTCTACCTTTTGTCCTCAGATTTATATCTGATGGATTCATTTTACTTGACTGATTTTTTGTTGAGCAAAACGATTCATCAGAACTTTTATCTGAATTAACCGTTGTACCCGAGGACAAAATCCTTTCAAGATACTCTCGAGCTTTCTTTCTTTTCTTTCTCAGTCGATCTTTCTACCCTTGTGAAAGCTTCACTTTCTGTTCTTTCACCTTCTGTTCTTTGGGCTTTTCTTCGACCTTGATTGATTTCTTCATCTTTTTCTGAGATTCAGCCCTCGATATTTCCATTAATCTCATCGGGCAATCTCTGACAATGTGACCTTTGATTTGGCATTCATAACATCTTCTTGTCTCAAATCTCTGTTTCTGGCAGTTAACAGCAATGTGTCCTTGAAAACCACAGTTGTAACACATCCTGTTATCGTACCAATCTCCACCATCAATCCAAACACTCAAATCATAACACTGATTTGATTTGTAGTACTCATGACTTCTCCTATAAGCTTGATTTGACGCTTGAGCACTGTGGTCAAACCTGCACCACTTATTACCAACTTTTTGTGAGTTTAAATTTTCAACTTTTTGTGGTTTTTTATAACGATTGGATGACTGAACTGATGAGCTTTTATTATTGTTTTGAAAATTTTTCGGTTTTTTAACTTTTTGTTTTTGTTCCACATTCTTCTTTACAGGTTTTGCGTTGAGCATTCACCTTTTTTCAGTAGAATGTAAAACAGTTTCTTGAAATTTTTCTTTTAATTCCAAAAATATTTTCTTTTTCTCTTTTTCATCATTAGATTTATCATCACAATCTTCAATTATGACATCGTCATAATTTGTGACATTGTCACTTATTGGAACTGAATTGATAGGTTTTGGACAGACATGTGATGTAGAATTCACAAAACCTTTCAGTTTATTCTCAAGCTCATCAATTTTATTCCGAGCAATTTCAGCTTCTTTTTCAAGCTGAATGATTTTCTGAAGATGAGAATTTATTTCAATTTGTTTTTCAATATTATTTTTGCCAAAAATAGATTTCTCATCTTCTAAAATCTTTATTTGACTTTGAAAATCTTTTTCAATTTTTAATTTTTCATTTTCCAAAAATGTTATTTTATCTTGAAAATCTTTTTCTTTCAAATTTTTGTTTTCCAATGTCAAACTCTCTACATCCTTTAAGAGTTTGACATTGTCTGTTTCAGATTTATCACAATTTAAGCACTTCTCGGACATCATTTCAGCTTCAGTTTTCTTCTCAACCTTGATAGCTGAAATTTCTTTAACCTGCTCCTCTACCACTTGAACATTTTTCTCAGGTTCGAATTTTTCATCAACAGACTTCATTTTTCTAATCTTTTGGAATTCAAGTTATTGAGCTTGAATCTTCTCAACAAACGTGCTCAAATTGATACCATAATATCCAAAGCTATTCTTCCAAGCTAACAAATACGTTCCCCACACATCATTTGGTAAAGCATTTGCCAACTTATCGATCCACTCCTCATTAGTCTTGGTTATCTCCAATCTTCCCATCTCCACAACTAGATGGCAATATCTTTCAATCAATTCTTTTGTAGACTCTCCCTTGATACCAATAAAACTATCAAACTTCTTCTGTGCAATATCTGCTGGAGTCTGAACAAGCATACCATATCTGAAAGACGAGTTATAAGACTCAGAATCCATGTTTCAGTATTGAAAGATTCACAAAGACAGATTTTCAAATGATACGAAAATTCCCACAATCTAAGATCAGTTCAATCTCTTTCTCAAACAACTGAATCAGATGAATATCCGATTGAATGGAAAAAATCAGACGACAGCGGATCGAGTGGGGATTCGCTCGGGCGAGTATTCGATGCTTGACAAATCACCTGAAACACTGACAAATAGAACTGATTAGGATCGGGTGGCAACTAGTTTGGATTGCCGCTCAATTTGTTGCACTTTAAATTTGAACAAACAAAATTCTTTAACTCGAATTGTGGCCCGATTGGGTGGGTCAACAAAAGTATATCACGTGAGCTGTATTTATGTAACTAAAATTGATTCAACTATGAAATATTGATCCTATATCATATGACCCGAGAATTAATGCACTGGCACACAATGCAATTCACATGTTAGACTAACATTTGCAATTAATTGACCTATGAATTCACATAGACTAATAATCAACACGCATGCACACTGTTCAAATGTCAGAGACTTCACATGGGTCGATGTGATATTTGATATATCTCTTAATTGAATTTGATATATTCGATGTTATTTAAACTCTTAAAGTCAACAATTTTTAATTGGACCTCTATGTTTTTGCATGAATATCTATTGGGCTGATGAATAAGTGAATCTGATTGGACCGAAAAAGCCACTTAGTCCGACAACATTATCAATATTCTCACATGCACTTATCCAATTAATCAATATCTGACAAAGTAATATAATTCTTGATCCTTATTTGACCGATTGACTTTGTTTATTGATTAATGAGCCGACAAACCAATATCACATGTAAACTGACACAAATCACGTGATTTCTTGTCCCAACTTCAAATGTCCTGACAACCTCGTTTGACGTGTCACACAAATCACATTTACACGAAATAGAACTACTTTCAAGCGAAATTAGATATATCTCAAACGGTTTTCAAGCAGAATCAGATTGATTTTCAAGCAAAATCACTTATTTTCAAGCGAAATCAAGTATTTTCAAGCGAAATCAAGTATTTTCAAGCAGAATCTCTTATTCGCTTGAAATTACCACAATTTTTCAAGCGGAAACAGATGTTCGTTCAAGCGAAATTAGGTTTTTAGTCCATTTTTGTCACTTTTTCTATGAATTTTGATCTGATTCTCTCAAGGGTTTGTTAAAACACACTTTTACACACACTGTCAAAAACTCAGTCCATTTTGTCCGTTAAAATGTCCAGAAATCCAATTTTGAGTAGAAAAAACTACTGATTCAAGTGTATTGGCTCATAACTAGCTCTGATACCAATTGTAGGATCGATTTGATCGACCGAGTGAGTCAATTAAAGTCAATACACACTGTTTGTAAGGCGGAATCAAACAAACAGAGATGAATCAATACAGAATGGAGTAGAAAACAGAGAATATCACTTTAACACACGTTTCTCATTAATAATTCACTTGAAAATCCGGCAGCAGTTCGGTACACAACTTCTGGATTTGTTTGAAATGAGAAGACAACACCCATATATATATGGTGGGTGATTTCGTTTAAAAGTGACACATGTATGTTCAAACGAAATTACAAGTTTATGCCATATTTCAAGTTCAAACGAAATTACTATATAATTTCATATTTCGTTTGAATTGAACTTCATGATGTCATATGTGTGGTCACTTGTATGATGTCATCATCAATAATGATGACATCATTCTTGTTCAGATCTGCAACGAAACCAAGACTCGATATAAGACGAAGTCAACAGATATATGCACCAACATTATTGATGCTCGGATTCTCATTAACCACGTTAATGTTACTCTGGTTATCGTTATTCAGATTTCCTTGATTTCCTTCGTCGGCCATCTGAATTTTAAACATTTACGCCGTATTAATATCACAAAATAATATTTAATATAGTCAATCACATGACACGCATTTTTGCCAAAAGCTTCGATCATTGCGACTTTACTCTATTCATCTATATACTAGGCATCTATTACACACCAGTACTGAAATAAAAATTACAATACCAACAGAAAGAAAATTACACTAATAGTAGTAGGCATCCATACACACATATTTTATTTTATTATTTTATTATTATTACTACTACTACCGTTTCACCATCACATTCATGGATATGGATTCATCCAGAAATCCATATTGCGCTCGTCGTACTTCCAGACGAGTCGCTCTCCCAACATGAGATAAGATAAAGACCTTGCATTGGAGAAAGAAAGGAAAGAAAGCATGAGGTTGTGTAGTAAATGTATAAGGTACAAACATATATATACGATAAACAAAATTTGACAGTTATTACTTAATAAATATGTATAATTTATATGATTTAAATTAAATAATTAGTAAGTAAAAAAACAAGATTCTCAATAAACATGTGGTTAAATAAAACTTAGTACGAAATGTTGGCAGTGCAATATTACAATTCAGCATGCATATTATAAATTGCACCAAGAATGATTATATCATATGTAAATATATTTTAAACAAATTAACAAAGGCTAAATCTTAGCTAAAAACCTAAAATCGTAGTAACTATTATTAATTTATAACAGAGAATGAAACCCACACTTCTTATTCATTGAACAACAAATTTCTCTTTAACACGATGCAAACAATACAAACAGTGTAATGGACTATTGAAGGTCCTTTTCTTTACAGTTGAAGATTAAAAAAATAAATAAAGGAATCAAGAAGACCTGATTTCACTCATCTTCACCATTGCAGCTGCAAAATCCGACTTGAACTTTGAAGGATTGTTGCTATATTCTCTAACTATGTTGTCAGTTGATCCGCCACTGAACAACACTTGGTCAGATTCAAGAAGACCCTTCTTTTGTATCAAGTTCTTGAAGTAATTATAATCAAACGAATTAGGTGTCACTAAATCGAGTGGTGCAAGATTTCCGTTGCCGTCGTTGAAAGGGCATCCACGTCTACGCGTGCTAGCAAATCCTGCATCAATATCTGATCCGTTGTTGTATATCCTATCACGGAATAAGAAGCATTGCGCTTGTCCAATGGTATGAGCTCCTGCATTAATCACATCTTCAATATTAGCTCACACTTTGTTATAATGGATGAATCAATTAAACTACATATACGGCAAATAAGCACCTGATAATGCAACCATGTCCCTGGCACTAAGCCCGTTATCACCAAAGGTGGATATAAGTGAGTCTAGCGATGCTTTGAAACTAGGAAGAGCACCGGATTTTGCTAGAAGAAGGCTAGCCGAGGTTGAGTCTCTTCTTCCGAGCTTCACAGACGATGGGCCACCAACCATTTCTGAGGCATCACAGGCAGCCACGGTTAGTACATCCGCACATGATACAACTCCAGGAAAGAGTTTTTCAACCTCAGATTTTGCTGCCTCTATCACTTCATAACCTCTTACCGAACCCTTATTAGGCAACGCATTCTTTTCACTAATAATTGAAGGGCCATCATCTAGCAAGATAGACGCGTCACAACCCTACATTAAATGTTACAAAACTCGTTACAAATTATCTTTTTATATATCTTGCAGCTATGGTGGTCATATATATATGGTTAAAATAGTACCTGAACAAAGCAGTCATGGAAGTGGAGACGAAGGATAGAAGCTGCCATGCGACGCTCACGAGATATGGCTGTTCGGATGGATGTCCTGATTGTACGTAGTGCATTGGGACATGAAGCGTCATAGAAAGTAGAAGATAACTGTGCTTCACATGGTGTATTGTTGGTAACACAAAGAATTAGTAAGACGAAGATAGCTGTAATAATATTTGGGGAAGCCATTTGAAAAAAAATGCTAATGATGCTGCTGGGTGAGAAGTAGAAAGATGGAATGCAAATAAAAGGGCATGAAGGAGGCTTATATAGTGTTTGAGGTAAACCGCGAGGTGAAGATGTCTTTGTTTGATCAACAGTTGTATGATGGGCTGACTTTGTCCTCTTGCTCGTTCATGCATTGAAGGTCAGCAAAAATGTTAAAATTTGACATTCTCACCAAGTCAATAAAGTTACTCCTATATTGAAATATTAAACTAACACATGCATCCACTACAGCCAATGTTGTAGAAGGCGCTAGACGCTAGTCGGGCGGTGAGGTACCGCCTAGGGATTTATCAGGATTAATCGGAATGGGATTTTTATATGTATTTTTTCAAAATTATATACATATATACCCAATAATATAAAAATAATACTCCAAAATTCACATAAATACTTCAAGTTTCAGATAGTATGGTTCGATTTTGACCGATTTTGACCAATTTTGACCGCCTAGGACCGACTAGGACCGATTTTGACCGATTAATATAGTCCGATTAATCCGATTTTTGACCGCCTAGGTACCGCCTTTGACCATGGCCGATTAATTGACCGACTAGCTCAAAATTAGGCAGTAAGTGGCCGCCTAGCGCCTAGGCGCCGATTAATCGGCCGCCTAGGCCGATTTCTGCAACTTCTGCAACACTGCTACATCACTACTTTTCTTTTGTCCCAAGCTGACTATATAAAAAAGAGTTTATTATAAATAACATTATAAATGTTATTAATAGTTATAAGTTATATTATGACATGTTTATAAATATAGCGATCTCATATATTTATTTCACATGCTTGCTAGCTTTAATGTGATTTTATCGCAACTCTAGAAGCAAAATAATTAGGCTGACAATATCATGATAAAAAGCCAACTTATTATGGGAAAAAAAAACAAACTGTGTGGGGTATAAAAACATGTTTAATTATGAGATTATGAAACACTGTTAAAAATGTAAAAACACCAAAAAATGAATTTAAAGACATGATATTTTTTTCATATTGCGCATGGTTTGTTGAATTCTTGATATTGAATTGTTAGATTTAGTTTGATAATGAGTGAATCTTCTTCTTTAGGTCATATGAAATAGACAAACTCGAATAATTATAATAGACGATTTGTTTTCTAATCATATGAGTGACTTGGTTTATGATACTTATAATCATGTAGTTGCTATGTCCTGTAAGTAAAATTACGAATATTATTCATTATAATCAATCCTAATGGAGGTTTTTTTCCGAATCAAAGGTGGATGTTAGGTGTGGAGGGGGGGGGGGGGGGGTTGAGATGAAATAAGGCGTGTTGTGTGTTCATAAATCCTAATGCGAGCGGACGAACTATGTGAGAGGAGGAAGGAAAGAGAGAAAGGAAAGAATGGATGTGATAGTCAAAGTTTAAAATTGTTTGGAGACTATACTAATCAAATGCCAGCTAGTGTGTTTTAAAACAAAAAGCAATCCATCTATATAAATAATAAAATCATTCTCTGTAGTTGTGTTTTATAGACTATGCGGCAAATATATATTAGTGTCGTCTTGAGATCTGGCCCGAGTCAACCATAAAATTATGTTTTATTATGAAGATGTTCACATGTGTGTCTATACATGTGGAGCCTTTTAAAATTTGTAGGTTGATATATGTATGGATATGAATTTGACTAATAATTTTTTTTTATAATAAATAGTATGTATTGGATGTGTTAATAATTTTTGTTTATCCTGGGAGAACAAAATGTAAACACATGACAATAAATGTATGTTGATACATATTTTGTGGATACGGCTCGGCTCGGTTCGACTCGGCTACGAAGTGAAGGCCGTAGTCAAGACAACCTCCTGTCTTGACTCGGTATGCTAGTTATTTCGTAATGTTCATGTACATGTAACTGCGTGTGTGCAATATACATGTTAGTATTGTTTAGATGTTGTCTGGCCCAATATTGAAGAAGCCCAAGTGACAAAGTCAAGGCCCAAGCCCAAACACAAGTGACGAAAACACATGTTTGGTGAAATCCCTTTTAGTTGAAAACACCTTGTGGTGAAATCACCCTGTAGGTGAAAACCAAATGGGACGAAATCACTTGATTTCGTCTGGACCTTGATTTCGTCCATGTGTTTTCGTGGGCCACTGGTTTTCGTCACTGTGTTACTATATAAGCCCAGACAACAGACAAAAACATTGAGACAAGTCTGAATAGATTTGAGAGCGAACACATTGTAACACACACACTGAGAGTTTACAGAGACCATTTGTAAACACCGTATTGTAACCGTTTTCTAGCATTAATACATTGAGTGTTAATCGTTGAATCTTGTGTCTTACGTGTTCGTAACTTGGTTTAACTTACCCGTTTGGATTCCACACTTTCGGGTTTGTCGGAAAATAGGGAATAGAGGTTACTCGATCCTTCGGGTGGACCTACAATTGGTATCAGAGCATTGGCTCGATTCCTTGTTAAAACCAAGTTTGTTTATCTTGTGTTTTGAAAGATTTTCATGCATTTTCAGAAATTGTTCTTTAAGATTTGAGCTTTGAATATCAACTTTTCTGGAAAATCTAGTGTTAAAGTCTTGAAAATCTTGTATTTTGCCGTTAGTTCATACAAAACCTTGTTAAATCTTTGTTATACATGTTGTATTAAGGTTTTTTTATTGAAGTTTCTCGCAAAATTGGTGTTCGAAAATTTATCGGTGACCTGAAAACTCATCAAGTTCATAATATATTCAAGTTGTTCTTGTTTATGTTCTTGATAATATCTGATTTTGATTCTATATTGTTGAATTGTTAAAGTGTTTGTGATTAAAATAATTTAAGTTGACATTTGTGTACACAAACCATCATGAGTATTCGGTGAGAAAGCTGATAAGATAAGGTGGTGCTTGACTTATTTGCCAAAGTAGTTTGAGTGTGTCAAAAGTTTTGGTGAAGATAAGATTTTGTTTTGGATAATATCTGGCAACCAGCAACAATTGTCAACATAATCAAGCTGGATGAAAACAGATCTGGACGAAATCACCAACAAGTCTCTTGAACGAAATCACCAACAACTTTTATCATTCTGGACGAAATCATCTGGTTAATTCTGGACGAAATCCCTCTCATCTTCAAGCTGGACGAAATCATTCCTCAGCCGAAATCACTCTTCATCTGAAATCACTCCTCAGCCGAAATCAGTTCTGAACCAAATCACCTTTCAACGAAATCACTTGTATTTTCACTATTCCATACGAAATCCTTTTAGTCAACAATTACAAGCTGGATGAAATCACCTTGATTTAGTCAAACATACCAGTCAACGAAAACACATGATTTTTGTCATCTAGCTGGACTCATTCTGGACGAAATCCATCAGGTGTGTCTCCAGTCAACGAAATCTCATCCAGTCAACAAAATCAAGCTTCAACGAAATCACATCAGCGACGGAATCCCTCTACACCTTTCAGCGACGAAATCACTTTGTTTTCATCACACATCAGCGACGAAAACAATTCTGATTTCATCACACTTCAGCGACGAAATCACCTACATTTCAGCAACGAAATCACTCCTGATTTCGAAATCACTCCTGATTTCGTCATCACACATCCAATTTCATCACTTATTGTTTTGGACGAACACCTTATTGTTTTCGTCGCATACTTGTGATTTTTATACAGAAGCTTTGCAAAACTAATTTAACGTTTGTTTTTAAGTGTTTTACCAAGTTTTCACTTACATATACCAATCATGAGTTGTACGAGCCCTTGGGATTGGAGTACGGACTCACAACCAGTTCAAAAACCGACTTCGATGGCCGAATATTTAAGGAATACCATACCTCAACAACAACAATCTATTAGTGCAAGTCAATGGGCAATGGTGTCGAATCAAAATCAGAGCATTCAAAATCTTTTGCTTAGTGAGAGTGAGACGGGTAGCAACAATCGCCCGCCAAAATTGAATCACATGAATGAATTTCCGACATGGAAAGGTCGTTTCACCACATACGTTCAAGGGCAAAGCACCGATCTTTGGAGGTGCTTCATTACTCCACGCAACAATTCCCTCGAAGAAGCAGCATCAACTGCAGCGGGTTTTACTAATATGCTTGAAGATGACAAGAAAGCCTATGACTTAGAGAAAAAGGCGTTTGCTATTCTTACACAAGCGCTTCACAAAGAAATCTATCATCAATTCGCTTACTGTGACGACATGAAAGGTTTATGGGATGCATTGGTAGCGAGAGGAGAAGGAAATTCAGCTTCTAGAAAGACACACCATGATTTATTGAAGAAAGAGTTTGAATCATTTCGATTCTTGGATAATGAAACTCTAAATGATATGACTTCTCGTTTTTATCATTTGATTAGTGAAATGAGTTCTTATAATGTTGCTACAACTCATCCGGAAATGATTGCACGGTTTGCTGATGCTCTACCTCCTAAGTGGAGTCCATTCATTGAACTTCTAAAGCATACGGGCGCTATGGATACAGCCAATGGCACTCTCTATGAATTCATTCAGAAGTTGGAGCACAAGAACGAAGAGGAAATTCGGAAAGCTAAAATGATTGCACCTCCTCAAAACACAGAAATGTATTTGCCTGGTTTTGGTCCTTCAGCTAGTTCTAGTTCCATTCAGCAACCGAAGCTTCAAATGGCGTTTGTGTCCAATACAAGCTCATCACCATTTCCACAGTGGAATCAAAGTGCTTATCTTTCACAATCTATACCCCAACCTCAAGCCCAACCACAACAACAACAAGCCCAACCACAACAACAGCAAGCTCATTATACCAACAATCCTCCACCCCTAAACCCTAACACAGTCAAAGTTGATACATCAAACCTCTCAAATGTTAGCATTGAAGTAGCGAAGGAACATTTGGAACTTCTCAACACAATGTTTAGTTCCTACTGTGGATTGGTAGCAGGTCAAATTGGAAACATCAATATGACCAATGAAGATTATCAGCAGATAGACCGTGATGAAATGGAGTTAATGGATATTAAGTGGGCGTTTGCAAGTGCTGTTAGAAGGGCAAAGGATTTCATGACTCGAACTAGAAGAACAAATTTGGAAGGCAAAAATGATACGAAGTACGGGTTTAATAAAGATGCGGTTACATGTTTCAATTGTGGCGAAAAGGGACACTTCAAACGTGAGTGCACCCGACCAAGCAAACAAGGCAATCAGAACCCATTCAGAAATCAGACGAGTACTTCAAATGTCAATGTCAATCAAGACAATCGTGAAAGAAGGATGGTAGCGGTGAACAACAATCAGAACCAGAACCAGTCTGGACCATCAAATGCCAATCAAGCATTGACTGTTCAAGCTGATGAAGGGTGTAATTGGTCTGTACAACTTGGGGAAGGTGATCTAGATAGAGGAGGAACAGCGTGTTATGCAAAGATCATCAATCACATCAAGCATGTTCACAAGGAAGAGTTTTCTGAAAGTGATGATAGCTCGGGTTATAGCGGGAGCTCAGATGAAGAAAGCTCAAATGCGGGAGATTATAATTCTAAAGACGGATCTTTTTATTATCAGACTGCCTTTATGGCAAATGTCTCAGCCTCTACGAGTCAGGTAAATTCTGAAACTCCTGCTCCTAGTGTTTGTAATTCTTGTGCTGAATTGAAGCTTGAATCTGAAACGGTTCATAGTCACAATCAGAGTTTGGTTATTGAACTGTCAAAGTGCAAAGAGGCAAATATGGCTTTAGTTAGAAACGATAAGGATTTTAATCTGTAATTGAAACCTTAAAGAAAAGTGTTTTCGAAGTGACCAAAACTGTTTATCATAAACAAGTTAGCATTAACGATTACATTAACATTGTTGAGGAAACCAAAAAGGAACTAGCCATTGCCAAATGCGAGCATGATGCAATCAAGCTCAAATCAAGCTCAAATTGGAGAGTTATTCTAACTCCCGATTTGTGCTCGATCACATTATAGACGTTCAAAAACTGAAAGGGAACGTGAAAGGCGTTGGGTATAAGTCATGTCCGCCTCCTTTGAGACACAACTATACCAGAATGCCCGATGAGGAGGAAATGCTGCGTTTTGAGCCAACTGTACCTCTTGATTATGGGGAAGTTACAACTGGCTTAGGGTTCAAAACGGACAATTCATCGGAGGGCTCATCTGATCGGAAAGAAAAGTCATCATGTGCTTCAAATCAAAGTCCTCCAACCATTGAGGACTATGATTCGTCCGATGATGAACCAGATGTGAGTGATGAGGATAAATCTCTTGAGAAGAACAAAGGAGTAGAAGTGCCTTTTGAGAATCACATTCTGTGTGATCCTCCTACTCCTGTTGTGCAATCAACTGGTGCTAAACAAGAGATAGATCCTATCACCGAGACAATGTCTACCATTAAAAGTGATAACGTGTTGTATACTTTAGTCGGTGATGACAAAATTTATTCAAACACAACTTTTCCAATTAAAAATGTCAATCAATCTTTGATTGATAAAGTGTTTGAAGATACTACCAGTAAGTTTTTGGAAAAGGGGATCCCGAGAGTTTCAGTAACTCAGTGTAATCCGATTCCAAAAGCTGAAGTTAGAAGAAAATTTGGAAATCAAAAATCACCAACGAAGCAACAACCTATCGCTTTTAAGGGTAAACAACAACAACAACGAGCTCAAAAGCCTAAGGTGACACAACCAAAGGCTGAAACAAAAGGAGCTCATTACAAGAAGAAATGCAAAGATGTTAAGTTTGTGGCCTCCAAGGGTACTGATAAAATTAAGACTTTTGAAAACAAATTAAACACCAATTTTATCCACCAAGTCAAGATTTTAAAACGTAACAGCCAAAACAATTACACTCAACATACAAACGGGTGTGATGAAAAAGCAAGTACCTCAGGTTCTACGGATTCGACATCTGTTGGTCGATCAAATTCTCCTAAGTTTGTGGAAAGGAGAACGTGTTTTAAATGTGGGGAGTTTGGGCATATCATTAAGAACTGCTCAAACACTCCAAAAGAGAAATTTGTTGAAAGAGCACCACCTGAAAAGGTTCACCCACAACGTCGTCCTGTTTCACCAAAACATGATAAAAGAACTGTTAAAGAACAAGAAACATAACAACGACGTCAAAACGTCAAAGAAGTTGAAAAGGCGTTAAAACCGGAGGTTGTCCAAACAAAGTCTGTTAAGTTAGAAATTAAAAATGAAAAACAAAAACAGATTTGGAAACCAAAATCGGTAACTGTTTCAGGGGAAGCTCAATCCATTCCGAATCACCAGGAAATCGAAGTCACAATCCTCGATGATGAAGGACGACCCAAGTCTGTTAAGGCTTGGGTCCCCCTCTCCATCTAATCTCTGAGTGAGTGTGCAGGATGTTCCAGGAGGAACTTTCGATAGTCATAGGATTATTGATAGTGGAATGTTCACGCACAAGATCGGCGACAAAAGAAATTGTTGCCTTTGATGGAGAGAAAAAGAAAAGAAGACAGAATTGTCTGTCGAAAGAAATTGCAAGCTTTGACAAAATGAAAATAATACCAAAGTTTGATTGTTCAAGGCTTTAATCGGGTCCCCAGGATAGATTCAATCAAAATGTACGCACCTGCAGCACGTTTGATGTTCAAACTCAACAAGATGAACGTGCAGTGTACATTTCTTCGCGGTGTAATTGAAGAAAATGTGTTTGTTGAACAAACCAACCGGGTGTGCGGATGCCTTGGCATGGATTGAACAACCGCACACTACTTCTCAAGAGAAAGAGAAAGACCTTCGCTGGTGCAATGTGGAAGACCAGCCGGACCCAAAGGTTTATGATCTTGTTGCTGTCAAGAGATTTCTCAGTAGCTACAAAATTGACTTTGAAATCCACAACGGGTGGATATCCAGTTTGGGAGAGCACTCAAATTCCTGGCAATGCACGAAGCAGTTGCAGATTACGGTTTTAAATTTCTAATCTCTCCTATACTTGTCGATATTTAAGCTGCTTTATGAATTATTATCATCTCGTACAACACTCTTTGACCTGACACGTTGAACACGAATATCACCTCACACGTGATGAGTTTCAATATGAAACTCATCAATGTTGTCATGGTCCGCACCGATTACCGTCATGCCAACTGATTTTTCCAATAAATCATTTCTGATTAAATTAATTTTGGTAAACGACATTGAGGTAAAACATGAGTTAACCAGCATCGGGAAATCCTTTTTGTAAATATCTTTGTGTCTTTTAAATTTATCTTAGTTTGTTGATTTTAGGGGGAGTAAATCCAAATTTGAAAATTCAAAAACAGTGAAAAATTTCAAAACGCAAAAACAATAGAAAAACAAAAATGAGTTTCCTGGCGAGAAAAAGAGAAAATGATAGTAAATCAGTGGTCTGTCGAAACCTCTTCGAACTGAACTTGAAAATGAAAAATATGTTAAGCAGCTCTATATAAGATGTATCAGTAGGCTCACAATCATTTTAAAGTGTGCAGGGTGATATAAATCTTAAATCGACTGAAGACCAGGTGGGAACCGCACATTGACATATGGTCTTAGTACCGGAATTTCGTTTGAGAGATTGCCGAGGTTCTGAGATATTCAGTCTTTATGCTGTCTTATCATCTGGGTATCATGGTTGTATCTTTTACCGAAATATAACGGAGACGAAGTCTAGATCTTCCATGATACTATACATACGTGTACATATTGCATTCGACCTCAATAAGTGATCAACAATCACATGTCCAATCAAATAAGTGATAAAATATCACATTTATCCGGGAGTCAAGTTCGTCTCTTTGCTGTACGAAAGTACTGACCTGTTCACGGACTTGCTCTTGTGCCCTTCATGCATCTGAAAATCAAGTTCCTCATCAATAAGTGATTCTATCACATAGGGCTTGTTTTCAATCAAAATAAGTGAGTTTCTCACATTCTTTTATATGGTCAAACAGATGATAAACGGTATAGTCACCGGTAAGATGAACCCTCGTGCATACCTTGATACGGGAATGTGTCGTGTATGGATGAACACCGGTCGGTAAGTATAAATCATACACTAATCGTATCCCCTCGCCATGATTACATCTGATAAGTTGAGCTTAAGTGGACAACAATACCGATAATTGTTATAGGATGCTTATCTAAATGTTAACTAATTGAACAAAAAGAGCGTTTTGGTGTGACCGTACACTGATATGATTCTCTTACCCTCGAAACTCGCAAAAAGAATGTCTGTAAATATTTATTTACTGTATTTCATTTCTGCATCTTTGTATATATTTATTTATTGCTTTCCGTTTTTACATTTGAAAAATGACAAATTCCAAAAAGATTTTAGGTGTGTTTTAATATAAACTTTATAAAAGCCAAAAAGATTTTGCTTCTAGTTTATTTTTGATTGACCAATGTTGGAACTCGAGTCTATCCTACCCAAAATCCTGATTGTAAGCCAAACAATTGCATCTTCATAAACTGTCGAAGTTAACAAGTTTTGAAAGTAAGGGATTAAAATTGATCATTTTCTAAACTTTCAAACTGTTATCGGTCGGTGTTTGATTGAGATTTGATCTCATATGTGTTGTTTGTTTAATTCATCTATATTCCAAACGGTTGTTCTCATTACGTGTTTAGCTTTCTTGTATGTGCAGATGCGACATCAGAATCAGCTAAAGGCAAAGAGAACGTGTCAGATGACAAGCCGAAAGTGAAGACATGCGTTAATGCAATCAGAAGATCAAGATGATCAGGTTGCAGTTGATCACTCATCAACACCTCAAGGATCTAAAGTTTTGAAGTCCAAAAGATTCACGAGCATCATTCAAGGGGGAGTTTGTTGATACACTCCCTGATTGTCTCACGTGAAGACTTTGAAGATCATTTCCGAGAATGAATGCACCATCAAGAGATGGAGAACGAGATTACGAACCTCGCGAGCAGCATCCAAGGGGGAGTTTGTTGATACATATTTTGTGGATACGGCTCGGCTCGGTTCGACTCGGCTACGAAGTGAAGGCCGTAGTCAAGACAACCTCCTGTCTTGACTCGGTATGCTAGTTATTTCGTAATGTTCATGTACATGTAACTGCGTGTGTGCAGTATACATGTTAGTATTGTTTAGATGTTGTCTGGCCCAATATTGAAGAAGCCCAAGTGACATACATGTGATGAAGTCCCTGAAGCCCAAGTGACAAAGTCAAGGCCCAAGCCCAAACACAAGTGACGAAAACACATGTTTGGTGAAATCCCTTTTAGGTGAAAACACCTTGTGGTGAAATCACCCTGTAGATGAAAACCAAATGGGACGAAATCACTTGATTTCGTCTGGACCTTGATTTCGTCCATATGTTTTCGTGGGCCACTGGTTTTCGTCACTGTGTTACTATATAAGCCCAGACAACAGACAAAAACATTGAGACAAGTCTGAATAGATTTGAGAGCGAACACATTGTAACCAATGTTGTAGAAGGCGCTAGGCGCTAGTCGGGCGGTGAGGTACCGCCTAGGGATTAATCGGAATGGGATTTTTATATGTATTTTTTCAAAATTATGTATATATACCCAATAATATAAAAATAATACTTCAAAATTCACATAAATACTTCAAGTTTCAGATAGTATGGTTCGATTTTGACCGATTCTGACCAATTTTGACCGCCTAGGACCGATTTTGACCGATTTTGACCGATTAATATAGTCCGATTAATCCGATTTTTGACCGCCTAGGACCGATTTTGACCGACTTTGACCATGGCTGATTAATTGACCGACTAGCTCAAAATTAGGCAGTGAATGGCCGCCTAGCGCCTAGGCGTCGATTAATCGGCCGCGTAGGCCGATTTTTGCAACACTGGTTGTAACACACACACTGAGAGTTTACATAGACCATTTGTAAACACCGTATTGTAACCGTTTTCTAGCATTAATACATTGAGTGTTAATCGTTGAATCTTGTGTCTTACGTGTTCGTAACTTGGTTTAACTTACCCGTTTGGATTCCGCACTTTCGGGTTTATCGGAAAACAGGGAATAGAGATTACTCGATCCTCCGGGTGGACCTACAATGTAAATATGAGACTACTAAGCCCGAAATTGTGAAAAGCAAATTGATACAATTTAAAAAAAAAAAAACAATACATACTCTTTTATTTATATTTATAATAAAATCTAGTTTTTTTTCAATATTAGTTTGTTGCATTTATATAATATAAATTATTAACATTTGACCACTTTATGGTATTGTACCTTTTGCATATTGGCTTTCTTTGACAATTTGCTGTTTACGTTTAGTGATGAAATTCCATCACTCACAAACATCCAATCATGTTCTGCCATGTCAGCAACCGCTATTCTATCACTCACAAGCATTCTTTAGTGGTGGTGATTATCACTAGTGATGGAATTCCAATGTACAAGTATTAATACACAATGTACAAGTCAAACACATACATTCAACAATTCTTCAAAGCGTGATATTATCAACGCGTTAAAGTTTCACGAGTGATTGGAATAGGAGGCGGCGGTGTTCTATACTTTTTCACGCGTGATGTATGGCTATAACACTCCCACCCCCAGTGGCCTTAGTGACTATACAATATTTTTATATGTTGCGCGTACTTGCAGGTGTAAAGTTGTCTCACTTTTCGTATTTTTTGCTTACATCACTTTCTGCATGCTCTGGGTTTATAGAATTCTCTCTTTTTAGGTATGTTCGATTCCTTTTTCGATGTAAATTTCTCGGAAATTGTCGTCGCCATTTTACTTTCTTTCTTTTTCTCATACTTTGAGGAAATTTTGTTTTTGGTTGTTTGGTTTATTGTTTTTTGAATATATTTTGATTAAAGCCTTTGTTGACTTCAATTGTATTGTTACCGGTGTTCAGTTATAAACGTTTTCTTTTGATTTTGTTATAGACGTGTCACTTTTGTTTTTCCATGTGAAATGGGTAATTCATTTTTTTTTTGAAATTCTACTATGTATGTGAGTTACAAAGTATCTAATTTAGGTTATGTTATATCTGGATTTTTTTATTGTATTTTTTTTAATTTAATATACTTTTTTTTTGATAGTGTATTCTTTGGTATTAATAGTTTAGACTGTGATATGCTTAGAATTCTAGTTACAAGTTCGTATAATGGAAGTGTTAAATCACACAATTTTATATCTTTACCGACAATCAATTATATAATGCATGACTATGAAATCATAAAAAAAGAAGGTTACGATTATTTATAAATGACCAGACCTATATACACATTTGTATCTTTAAATTTACGTATAAAATTTAAAAAGGTTTTTCTCTTTCATTAACCACCATAGGTTTCCTCTTTATGAAAAAAGAAAGACATGTGCTTCTTTTCTAACTAGGTGGTTTCCTAGGGTAAACAATTTCATTCCAAGGATCTAAACATGTTCGATTTCATTTCTTTCGGTAAATTTTTATCTTATTATGCTTGTTGAATAAGGAACACAAATTAAATAGGTTAACTACATCACAAAAAGATATATAATATTTTTGAAGTAATGCATTTTTTATATCGGAATACGCTGATAACAGATGTTGGGGGTGGAGTGGATAATTTTTTTAAAATTTTTAATTATTAATTAATATATAAACCTATGATCTAGTTTTATTTCACCATTTATTTTTTTTTTCTTTCAGTTTTTTATTAGTCAACCACCGCATTTCACAATTCACATTTCGATAACACACCTTAGTGAACGGTGAAACTACTCTGCACATATGGCGCCCATCTGATGTAGTTCTTTTTCTTTCTTTTTTTTTTTTACATTTCAAATTCATCGTAACACAAACTCTTGATATTCTTATAATGATTATTTCAAAGGGACATTAAAAGAGATAGAAGTAATCACAAGAAGCTATAAAAAAATTAACACCTTCATCGACAACGACACTGTGTATCGTTGTTTATGCATTCCCCAAGAGCCATATTCCCCCTCAACTCCGTACAACCACCATCACAAACGGCGGCATAACAATCAACCGCTGGAAAAATGTATTCGCATACCTTGAATGGTGGTGCATCCACGTCATCACCTAACACATAACAATTATCAGTTTATGATAAAAAGCCAACTTATTATGTGAAAAAAAAAACAAACTGTGTGGGGTATAAAAACATGTTTAATTATGAGATTATGAAACACTGTTAAAATTTAAAAACACCAAAAAATGAATTTAAAGACATCTGAAATGATATTTTTTTCATATAGCGCATGGTTGGTTGAATTCTTTATATTGAATTGTTAGATTTAGTTTGATAGTGAGTGAATCTTCTTCTTTAGGTCATATGAAATAGACAAACTCGAATAATTATAATAGACTATTAGTTTTCTAATCATATGAGTGACTTGGTTTATGATACTTATAATCATGTAGTTGGTGTGTCCTGTAAGTAAAATTAGGAATATTATTCATTATAATCAATCCTAATGGAGTTTTTTTTTTCGAATCAAAGGTGGATGCTAGGTGTGGAGAGGGGGGGGGGGGGGGGGGGTTTGAGATGAAATAAGGAGTGTTGTGTGTTCATAAATCCTAATGCGAGCGGACGAACTATGTGAGAGGAGGAAGGAAAGAGAGATAGGGAAGAACGGATGTGATAGTCAAAGTTTAAAATTATTTGGAGACTATACTAATCAAATGCCAGCTAGTGTGTTTTAAAACAAAAAAGCAATCCATCTATATAAATAATAAAATCATTCCCTTTAGTTGTGTTTTATAGACTACGCGACAAATATATATTAGTGTCGTCTTGAGATCTGTACCGAGTCAACCATAAAATTATGTTTTATTATGAAGATGTTCACATGTGTGTCTATACATATGGAGCCTTTTAAAATTTGTAGGTTGATATATCTATGGATATGAATTTGACTAATAATTTTTTTTTTATAATAAATAGTATGTATTGGATGTGTTAATAATTTTTGTTTATCCTGGGAAAACAAAATGTAAAGACATGACAAGAAATGTAAATATGAGACTACTAAGCCGGAAATTGTGAAAAGCAAATTGATACAATTTAAAAAAAATACATACTTTTTTATTTATATTTATAATATAATCTAGTTTTTTTCAATATTAGTTTGTAGCATTTATATAATATCAATTATTAACATTTGGCCACTTTATGGTATTGTACCCTTCGCATATTGGCTTTCTTTGACAATTTGTTGTTTACGTTTTGTTTTAGTGACTATACAAGGTTTTTATATGTTACGTGTACTTTCAGGTGTAAAGTTGTTTCCCTTTTAGTATTTTTTGCTTACTTCAGTTTCTGCATGCTCTGGGTTTTTAGAATTCTCTCTTTGTAGGTATGTTCGATTCCTTTTTCGATGTAAATTTCTCGGAAGTTGTCCTCATTTTACGTTCTTTCTTGTTGTCATATTTGAGGAAAGTTTGTTTTTGATTGTTTGGTGAAAATATTTTGATTAAAGTCGTTGTTGACTTCAATTTTATTGTTACCGGTGTTCAGTTATAAACTTTTTCTTTTGATTTTGTTATAGAGGTGTCACTTTTGTTTTTCAATATGAAATGGGTAATTCAGTTTTTTTTTTTTTTTTTTTTTTTTTTTTTTTTTTTTTTTTTTTGAAATTCTACAAATATTTTTGTGTGTATGATTTGTGTAAAGGTTTATTGTTGTGTATGTGAGTTACAAGGTATCTAATTTAGGTTATGTTATATCTGAATTTTTTTTATTGTGTTTTTTTTAAATTTCATATTCTTTTTTTTTGATAATGTATTCTTTGGTATTAATAGTTTAGACTGTGATATGCTTAGAATTCTAGTTACAAGTTCGTCTACAATGAAAGTGTTAAATCACACAACTTTATATCTTTACCGACAATCAAATATATAATGCATGACTTTGAAATCATAAAAAAAGAAGGTTACGATTATTAAATGACTAGACCTATATACACATTTGTATCTTTAACTTTACCTATAAAATTTTAAAAGGTTTTTCTCTTTCATTAACCACTATAGGTTTCCTCGTTAAAAAAAAAAAGAAAGACATGTGCTCCTTTTCTAACCGGATTGTTTCCTAGGGTAACCAATTTCATTCGAAGGATCTAAACACGTTCGATTTCATTTCTTTCAGTAAATTTTTATTTCATTATGCTTGTTGAATAAGGATCACAAATTAAATAGGTTAACTACATCTCAAAACGATATATAATCTTTTTGAAATAAGACATTTTTTATATTGGAATACGCTGATAACAGATGTTGGGGGTGGAGTGGATATTTTTTTTTAAATTTTTAATTATTAATTAATATATAAACCTACAATCTAGCTTTATTTCACCATTTATTTTTTTTCTTTCAGTTTTTTATTAGTTAACCACCGCATTTCACAATTCACATTTCGATAACACACCTTAGTGAACGGTGAAACTACTCTGCACATATGGCGCCCATGTGTTGTTCTTTTTTTTTTTTTTATATTTTAAATTCATGGGAACACAAACTCTTGATATTTTTATAATGACTATTTCAAAGGAACATTAAAAGAGATAGAGTTAATCACAAGAAGCTATAAAAAATTTAACACATCTATCGACAACGACACTGCGTATTTTTGTTTATGCATTACCCAAGAGCCATATTCCCCCTCAACTCCGTACAACCACCATCGCAAACGGCGGCATAACAATCAACTGCTGAAAAAATGTATTCGCATACCTTGAATGGTGGTGCGTCCACGTCATCACCTAACACATAACAATTATCAGTTTTTGTGATATTAAACATATATAAAATGAAATAGAAAAAAAATATAATATACTAGATCACATGTAACTGTAGTCGTAGTTGCAACAATTAGTAACAAAAGGATGTAGACAAGCTTCATTCTAGTATTGCTTTATGGTTTTAGTAACTTTAATCACAACAAAGACTCATTCACAACATTGTGCATTTAGAAGTGTATTGATAATCTTATGAATTAACTGCTGATATCTGTTAATATATGTATTTAAGTAGCCAATTAATATATGTATTTAAGTATAACATTTTTGTTTGTTATATTAGTTTCATACAACACAAACAATTTAAAATCTACTATATTTAAATATAGTATTTTTTTTTAACTTTTTATACCAATTAATTAATTTATTACCTTTATCGACACTCAATTATACGTGCATGCACCTACATGGCCAAATTTTACTTTCTAAGTAAAGAACTACCAAATGCATTGTTAGACTTGTATTAAGGGCTTTGCCAGCAATTCCAGGTTTGACGGGAAGGGGGGGGGGGGGGTTAGAGGCTTTTGCTTTTTGGGAAGAAGATCAAGGTACAATTTATGGCATGAGATATATTTAAGATTAAATTGGTGTTCAATTTAAAGCCTATCTTGAACATGTCAAGGTCTCGGGCTTCTAAGTTTCCAAACATTTCGCCTATTTCCAACCGTGCCATAGTTAAATGTTACTTGAGTGCCTAAAACGTCAAACATAAAGTTGGTGATTCATAGGTTTTATTTAACATGATGGAACTGCTGGTTTTTTAGTAATTGTTGGTTTTACGCCAGATTTTGTTACAGTAGTTTTAGCAAAATGGTTTTGTACTAATCTGTACTTTAGTGACCGATTGCCCTACTTCTACTGGTTTTTCAACTACGGGAGGTTTTGAGCTAGCCTAAGTTCCAGTAGTTCGCAAAGGTTCAGTTGTTTGAGCTTTGACTCGAGCTGTTTGACATGGTCCAACTGTTTGAGTCTTGATTCCAGTTGTTTGACCTTGGGCTTGTTTCTAAGATTTTTGGGGTTGTTGTGAGTTTGATCTGCTGATGGTTGAACTTGAGGAGGAACTTGTCTCTTTTTCATTTCATTCTTTGCAACAGCTTTGGCCTTGTTGATAACTGCCGGAAGATATCTATTTGATATTCTTATTTATTTTTATATCTTGCCTCACAACTCTTACTTCTGCTTTTGTCCTTCAATCTAAGCTTTGACCAAGGCTGCACCAGCTCCTCTTTTATTTATCTTAAATTTTGCAATTCTTTCCTAATGGTCTATGTCACAAGCATATGGCTCATTTTGTTTTTGAACCATGGCTATAGCTGAGATGAGACAAAATGCACTTGTTTTAATATCAAATTATACAAACTTTTTATTATGTTTTGTTAAAAAAAATTCAAAATATGCCTAAATTGTTTTATATTGGATTTTCAGGACAAAACTAACGCAAAATGACAAAAGAAGCAAAAAAACAAAGAAAAATTAAGAGAAAAGTCAAGTTGTGACTCAAGACACGGTTCATGCCTACATGACACGCCTTGTACATCATCCTCAAGTCATGAAAAAGTGTTGATCTACTCAAGTCAAGACAAACTAGTGGTCCCCTGAACCAACTAAATGTCAAAAGCACTCCTTGGAAAACCCCAAAACTTCGTAGATGCATATCTCGGGTTAGGAAATGAGTACGTGAACTATAATATATGAATCTTAGGTTGCTCGACGAGACGAAGCCAAAAAAATTGTTTTAACAGTCAACATACCTGTGGCACACCACGTGTTGACCACGACCAGAAGCTCAACGAGAGGGTTATATTACAAAACACAAAAAGATATTTCGAAGATTTTTGAAGACTCCGAGAGACACACAAAGATGACCACGACCCGTGCCTGCGAGACACGCCCCTTGTCTTAGCGATTGAAAATTGCAAGATGTGTCATCTAGACACAACTCATGCCTCGGAAACCCGATATGAATCTTAGGTAGCTCGACGAGACGAAGCCAAAAAAATGGTTTTGACAGTCAACATACTTGAGGCACGCCACATGTATGGGCAAGACACGGGTCGTGCCTTGACCACCAAACACAAAAAGATATTTCAAAGATTTTTGAAGATTCCGGGAGACCCATAAAGTTCACCACAACCCGTGCCTGTGAGACACGCCCCTTGTCTCAGCGATTGAAAATTGCCAGATTTGTCATCTAGACATGCCTCATGCATTAGAAATCTGGTATGAATCTTAGGTAGCTCAACGAGACGAAGCCAAAAAATGGTTTTGGCAGTCAACATACTTGAGGCACGCCACATGTATGGGCAAGACACGGGTCGTGCCTCGACCACAGAACACAAAAAGATATTTCGAAGATTTTTGAAGATTCCGGAAGACCCACAAAGTTGACCACGACCCGTGCCTGCGAGACACGTCCCATGTCTCAGTGACTGAAAATTGCCAGATGTGTCATCTAGACACGCTTCATGCCTCGGAAACCCGGTATTTACCAGACATTACTAACGTGTCATCCAAACACGCCTCATGTCTCCGAGACATGCTCCATGACTCGGAAACCGACAGTTGCGAGTCACTGTTGACGTGTCATCCAGGCACGACGCATGCCTTCTAGGCATGGGGTGTGCTTCGATTTGCAACTGCCTATAAATAGAGGTTATTTCCACCATTTTTACTTGTTCATTCTCTCTCCTCTTCTCCACTACATAGTTCTCTTCTACCCACTCTCTCTAATCATTTTAATCATTAGGAAGAACTAAAAAATCATTAATGTAATCAAGATTTTTATGATTTATATAATCTTTACATGTTTGATCATATCTTCTTCCATGGCCATTGCTGGCTAAATTCTTGAGGGTGTTTGAAGGAAAGTTATCCCCTTGCTGTCAAGCTAACTAAGGAAGATTATGGCTAAGCAAGGGGTGTGTGTGTTAATGACTTTAACTAATTAAATAGTTTATTGAAAGTGAGTGAAATAATAGTGCGACATTGATTTGGGTCATTAGAGTTTCTGCATAATCCTTAAAATCTACCAACACTCTTATGTCATCATTGATTTGGGTCGTTCATATGTTTCTATGTCTATGTAGAGTCAAAACACGTTGATGCTTTTGACTGAGATTAAAGGTTTTAGATGGGACATCAAGTTGGTTTACGCCCCGCTTGCAGTATGCGCATATAATGTATATATGTCACACCCCGATATTTTAACCACAAACCGGTGGGCCCCGTGGGAGTATCGTGACGTAGTTGATATCATCATAGATAATTAAACACAATTATAGCACAGCGGAAGGCTTGGAAGGTAAAATACTATTACAAATCGAAAGTTCAAAGTATGAATAAAACAATATACAGACGGTTGTAAAGAAAGAATCCACAGGCGGATCTATAATATAATACAAAACATGTTCAACAGACTTAAGGCATTACGGACTTGCAAGATCCTCTACTTAACGCTCAGAAGCTCCCAGCCTAGTACGTGTAGTACCTGCCACTTAGCCTTTTGAAAATATGTCAGTTTACACTGGTAAATACAATTAACCGACTCTTTTGAAAAGCGTTTATAAAATTGGTTTGGATGCACAAGGCATAAAAATCTTTTATAACTTGGGACAATCCTAATTATAATCTTGTATATAGATTTATATGTTGGTCATACATTAAAGGCCAGATATAGAAGCCAAGACATGATTAATAGACACACCACTAATATAAACCCAAAAGGAGTTATCCCCAACAAGTGGGTATATCATTTTACATACGCAACTGTCAGGTGTATGCCTACACCCCGTGCTTAAGTCGTGGTCATTTACAAATGAAATGAGCCGAGGATATCCAGGATACGGTCGCATTAACCCCCAATGTTTATGTTATCAAACAAAACGAATTAAAACGGGTTATGTAATTTATTAATCACAATCCGATTAAATGATCCCATACCCAACCAAGCGGTAATATTATACCGTATCCCAAGCCCGTATAAGGGAAAATAAGTTAAAAGTATTTACCTGAGTTTCTAAATGCAAGATCTATCTACTCAGCCATATATTGTACTTAGACTCGTGAAGGTAGCTTTTACCGGGGCTCCCTAATTTGGAACGAAGGTTTTATTAACCTATTAGATTACTAACGGGTCTTGTTTAAGTCGTAGACTTAGACCGGTTAGTTTAAAGTAAGATTTACGATATAGAATGCTGGGTTAAGAGATGATCGGAATGGAATGTAATTTAGACCCAACAAGTATGGAGACTTGTATTATATGGGTAAACTAAATACATTCTGGATTTTGAAGTTAAAATGATAAGGTTTAACCTATTTCTATTAATTTATGCAAACTAGTTACATAAACCGTACTGAACGCGTGTAAGCATAATCGGGTAACCGGATGAGTCAAATACAAGTCCCATATGGTATTATGCTTAAAATATGTTAATATATCAGTAAGATATCAACAAATATGCCCATAAAGATTTTAAAACCGAATTAAGCCTCATAATGGCATTTTGGTCATTTTATGATTTATAAAAGAGGTTTACATGCAAACTGAGGTTCAGGTCATAAACCTTCTGTAAAAATATTTAATTCATGTTATATTAATAGTAGGATATCATATATATGTGTGGTTTACCATTTATGGCCAAACTATGCCCAGAAAGGGCATTTTGGTCATTTCACATATGTTTTTAGGGACTTATTTGGGATTCTGAGTTCATGACTTATACCTACCGTAAAAATATTAAAAATGGTTTATTAAATCAATAGGTAACAAGTCTTGGGTGCTAAGTATGGTTTAAAACCATATTATGCACCTTATTGTCGTAAAATCGATAAATGACGATTATTTCGATGTTTAGGAAATTCTAAGGTTATGACCAGCTTTGAATGGTCAAAATAATTTATTTATCATATCATATCAGTAACAAAAGGTTCTTTCATGTTAATTTTATTTAAAACCCAATTTATGTGTGAAAAGGGCATAATCATCATTTATTAACATAATACGAAAACTCATGCATAAACTCAGTAAGTAATCTGACTTGAAATCCCAATTAGTCCTAAATATGATATCATAACAGTGGATAATGAGTTTTATGTCAAAATTATGTTTAAAACTTAATTTTCATGCAAAAGGGTAACTTAGTCCTTATAAAATCATGTTTTACGATTCATTATATAACTTCAGTTTATGACCAGATTATAAATGTCAAATATGTTAAATATTATTACTAATCAGAATGTAATTCATTTGCATGTTTGTTTATGTTAAAAATCCCATTTTTGACTAAAAGGGCATAATAGTCAACATTTAGCATAATAACGGAAACAAGTAAACAAACTCAGATTACTAGGTGACCGTGTAATATAACCTCAGAGGGTAATACTACAATATAATATAGTCACAAAGGAATCTTAATACATAAAGAAACTAAGCTAATTCGGGTCAGAACTGAAAGTCAAAGCAAAAGTCAAGCTTTTGCGACTTTCGGTTGCGAACCGAGTCTATACTTAGAATTGTCAGGTTGAACATGTTTAGAAACGTTCTAATAATGTTTACCAAGTTATTAAAGTGATGAAACATATTTTATAACCTCTACATTATCAGATTTGAATTTATTTAAAAACTGACCCGTTTGACTTTTTATGTTAATTACTTTGACCTGACGATTAACTAAGAAACACGGTAATTAGGAGATACCCTTTTGAGGGATTAACACCTACCTAATTATGATCACGTAGCCATATTCGCCTCGAACCATGGTTGGACCGTTTAGGTCTAAATCGAAAATCAAAGCCGAATTGCGGCAACCTTGACTTTCAGCTTTTAAATGCATAAAAACCGAACTAGGGTGGCTAAGGACACTTACAAAGGGTCCTAGCTCGAAACTTGAACTATGGAGAGCTTCCTTTTGATCAGGAACCTCAGAGAAACCAAGCTAGAGAGAAGAGAAGAAATCTTTGAATGAGCAAGGAAGAAAGTGAGGGTAAGGCACCTATTTATAGTGCAAGAGGATGTCTTATGTTGCTACCAGGTGTCCAGGGGTGTTATGAGAGGCTAATAAGTGTCCACATACGTGTCCCAAAACAGCTAACAACCCTGGTATCAAATCTGACTCGTTTTGGTTGTTTGTGTGGCAGCCAAGCAATTTTTCTGCCAAGTACCAGTCCTTACGGACCGTAAGGAAAGGACCCATATAGTCCGTATACGATCTGTCAGCGGAAAGAATTTTAAATCTGACTCAAGATTTATTGAAATAAATAAGGGTACTTTTGTCGCATAGTGGCTTTGACTTCCCACGTATACTCAGGGCCTCTACGGGCATCCCATTTCACCTTCACAATTGGTACATGTTTCCTCCAAAGCTTTTTAACCTATCGATCTTCGATCGATATAGGCTTTTCAACAAACCTCAGGCTTTCATCAATCTGCATGTCTTTAAGACATTGCTAGCGACTCATTAGCTAGACATTTCTTTAAGTTGCAGATGTGGAACACATTGTGAATTCCACTAAGTTCATCAGCTAGACATTTCTTTAAGGTGGATGCTAGGTGTGGGGAGAAGGGGGGGGGGGGGGGGGTTGAGAAGAAATAAGGAGTGTTGTGTGTCTTGTATTGACGGTTTCCAAGAAGTTTCTCGGATATAGATGCTCTAATTGTAACTTCTCTAACATAAATACATCTATGAAGACTAAAAGAAATTATTAGCTTCTCTATCATCTTTTTAGCTCCTATAATGTGTAAAACAATTTTATATAATTATAATCTAGATATTAAAAACACGAATGTGATAGTCAAAGTTTAAAATTGTTTGGAGACTATACTAATCAAATGCCAGCTAGTAGTGTTTTAAAACAAAAAAGCAATCGATCTATATAAATAATAAAATCATTCTCTTTAGTTGTGTTTTATAGACTATGCGGCAAATATATATTGGTGTCGTCTTGAGATGTGGACCGAGTCAATCATAAAATTGTGTTTTATTATGAATATGTTCGCATACATGTGGAGCCTTTTAAAATTTGTAGGTTGATATATGTATGGATATGAATTTAACTAATAATTTTTATTTGTAATAAATAGTGTGTATTGGATGTGTTAATAATTTTTGTTCATCACGGGAGAAGAAAATGTAAAGACATGACAAGAAATGTAAATATGAGGCTACTAAGCCCGAAATTGTGAAAAGCAAATTGATACAATTTAAAAAAAAACAATACATACTTTTTAATTTATATTTATAGTATAATCTAGTTTTTTTCTATATTAGTTTGTAGTATTTATATAATATCAATTATTAACATTTGGCCACTTTATGGTATTGTACTCTTCGCATATTGGCTTTCTTTGACAATTAGTTGTTTACGTTTTGTTTTAGTGACTATACAAGGTTTTTATATGTTGCGCGTACTTCCAGGTGTGAAGTTGTCTCCCTTTAGTATTTTTTTGCTTACTTCACTTTCTGCATGTTTTGGGTTTATAGAATTCTCTCTTTGTGGGTATGTTCGATTCCTTTTTCAATTTAAATTTCTTAAAAATTGTTATTGTCATTTTACTTTCTTTCTTGTTGTCATACTTTGAGGAAATTTTGTTTTTGCTTTATTGTTTTGTGAATATATTTTGATTAAAGTCTTTGTTGACTTCAATTGCTTTGTTGCCGGTGTTCGGTTATAATTTTTTTCTTTTGATTTTGTTATAGACGTGTCACTTTTGTTTTTTCATGTGAGATGGGTAATTCAAATTTTTTTTGAAATTCTACAAATATTTTTGTGTGTTTGATTTGTGTAAAGGTTTATTGCTATGTATGTGAGTTACATGGTATCTAATTTAGGTTATGTTATATCTGAACATTTTTTATTTTGTTTATTTTTTAAATTTAATGTTCTTTTTTGTGATAGTGTATTCTTTGGTAGTAATAGTTTAGTCTGTGATATGCTTAGAATTCTATTTACAAGTTCGTCTACAATGGAAGTGTTAAATCACACAACTTTATATCTTTACACACAATCAATTATATAAAGCATGACATTGAAATCATAAAAACAGAAGGTTACGATTATTTACAACTGACCAGACCTATATACACATTTGTATCTTTAACTTTACCTATAAAATTTTAAAATGTTTTTCTCTTTCATTAACCACCATAGGTTTCCTCGTTAAGAAAAAAGAAAGACAAGTGCTTCTTTTCTAACTGGGTGGTTTCCTAGGGTAACCAATTGTAACACCCCGTGTTTTCATAAGTGAAAGTCAAAGTCAAGGTCAAGGTCAACGACCGATTTCGCGCAACTTGACTTGTAGAAATGTCTTTATTTTATTTATATTATGTGGAGTAAGTGTCGTTCATTGCAATAATCGAATCGTGTTAATCATATTTCGACCAACCTACGACTGTGAACTATAGGAAGTAACAATGCGATAAAGTTAATCAACTGATAATCAAGCTATGTTAATCGAATCGACATCAAATCGCAACTCGAGCTACTTGTTATTATACATGTGTGTGTACCTTACGTGTTACCTGTGCATGTTTATTTATGTATGTTGTGGTTATCAAACGAACTCAATCGAACTCGAAATCTAACTCGAATGTAATCGAACTCGAACTCGAAGCATGATCATGATAGTTAGTGGAGAAGAGATTACGCTAAATACGAAGTAGTTGAGACTGAAAGTAATTTGACTAGGAAACCCTATCGAATCGAATCGCTCGCAACCGTAATCGAAATATCAGAAATCGCCGCGCAAAACACTCGAAAGGGGCGACTGATCGATCAGGCTTCCCAGCCGATCGAACAGCCAGCCGAACGGACTGCTGTCCGATCGGACAGGCTGTCCGATCGAGGTGCCAGCCGATCGGCTAGCCCTTTCCTCTTTTGTCTTCCTATAAATACCCCTGTCATTGTCATTCTTTCCACTTTTGGAAACCCTTGTTCGACCAGCACGCTCAACTCGCCCTTTTCTCAGATTTCTCTCGATTCCGGTAAGTTTTTGTCCTAAATCTTGTACTTTCTTGATCTATACACGCTCCTACACATTTCTATCTTTCGAATCTAAACTTTTAACCGTGAAATCATCAAGAATCAAGTGTTCTAGGATGATGTCATCATGGGTTCTTGAAGAACTTCATGTTTTGGCCTCAATCCACCAAGAACGACTTGGATCTAGCCGATTTCCACATAAACAAACAAAGATCTTCCCTAGATCTAAACATATACATGGTGAAAAGGATTGAAGGATGGATTTTCCCAACTTTATTCAACTCTTTTCACTCGAACCAGTAGAAACAGAACCCGAGCCGTTTTACAGATCACTTCGGTGGTTATACGGCTCAAGGTCTGGATTCTATTCACGAGGTTAACCGACTTCGGGTCAAATGTTATACTCCGTTCCGAACAGACCACCGACCGGATTTGGGTGATTCCTGTCCGACCCGGGGAACCAAGTGAGGACGAGGTACCTATGGTTTTATTCGCTGTCAAAATACCTCGATAAAACGACAACGAACAGAACAACCAAGTGTTAGATGAAAGGGACTGATCAGGTCAGAATGCTGACCGATCGGACTGCTGTCCGTTCGGACAGCCAGCCGATCGGATAAGTCAGCCGATCGACCAGCCAGCCGATCGGCTAGCACTTGGCCCTACATAATCAACTTGCTTAGAAGAATGGTATTGAACGAACTGTTGTTCGATCGAACTACTGTTCGATCAGATTACTCTTCGAATCATGAGATACTATGCTTCAATACTTAATCAATTTTCAACATGTTCAATGCACTAGAAGTGCCACCCGATCGAACAGCCGTCCGATCAGGTGACACCTCGTTGCCCGATCGAACAGCAGTTATGCTGCTCGATCGATCAACCATCCGATCCACTGAACAGTACCTTGCAATTCATTAAAAGTGGTTGACTATTGTTGACTTGCCAACCAATCGAACACCTGTCCGATCGAACACCTGTCTGATCGAACATCTGTCCGATTCAAAGACTAAACTTTGAAATTCTGTTGAATGTCTAACCGTTCGGGTTGCCGGTCGATCGAACAGCCGTCCGATCGACCGACCTGAAAGGTAAACGTACTTCAATGATTTCAAAATGCTACAACGAAAACTTCAAAGGTCAAACCATCATACACAAACACATCCTTCCCAAAGGAAGAAACAATCCACTCGAACAGCCATCCGATCGGCTTGCCAACTGACCGGACAGCCGTCCGAGCAGACTGCCAACCGAACGGTCAGTCGTCCGATCGAACTGTCGTCCGATCGACCAGCTGTCCGACCCCTCGTTATGCTATCGAATCTATTCAGGCTAACCGTACTCGCTAAGCGCTCCCTTCAATCCATAAATCACTGTGAGTATACTCGATCCCTTTTTGCTTTAAGCACTTTTGGGTGTTACATACGTTACGAATATTCAAACTACAACTATCACACTACTCAAACTATTTGAACGCTAACCGATAATGCATGTTATACGTGGCTTATGAATGCTTGTTTGTTATGTTTACACATGGAATACTGTCTACTTGCCTTAGCAACGATAGTACTATAGTTTGGACTCAGCACCCGTTCACACGGGGGTTGTTAAGGATCTTTTACTTGCATGGATTACGGTGGTAATCATGTATTGCGAACTGCCTCAGGCAGTCAACCCACAGTCATTTGTATCGATGGGTCTATGTCGATAATTAACGTGCTTCATTTCACTATGTGAACGTGCTGGTTATGCGTAAACGAATTCGAACTCTATATGCTATTATCAAACTTGTACGCTCACCTTTACATTTTATGTATTGACTTTATTTTAACGTATGTGACAGGTGCTTAGGAAGTTTACATGCTTAGCATGCTGTGAACTTGAGGCTCGGAAAGGTCTAGGATGCTCTCTGTGCTGTGATGAAATCGAAGCTAGGAAATGGAGTCCTAGAAACCAATAAATAAACTATTTGTGTTTGAATCTGAGTTGTCGGAACAGAATATTTGTCTTGATGTTTATCTGTAATAATTTGTTTACTGTTTGAGACATGGTATGGGACATGTTAATTTAAATTGAATGGTAATGATAGTTGTTATGGAAACTTCTGGACAATCTGTTTCGCTCAGTGCCATGCCCCGATGATTCCGCCATCGGTTGGGGTGTGACACCAATTTCATTCGAAGGATCTAAACATGTTTGATTTCAATTCTTTCAGTAAATTTTTATCTTATTATGCTTGTTGAATAAGGAACACAAATTAAATAGGTTAACCACATCACAAAAAAAGATATATAATCTTTTGAAGCAAGGCATTTTTTATATCGGAATACGCTGATAACAGATGTTGGGGGTGGAGTGGATGATTTTTTAATTTTTTTTTAATTATTAATCAATAGGGTTATTTGATTTTATCACCCTTAACTTTCGGCCATTGGCCCCTGCCACCCCCAACTATCACTTTGACGGTTTTGGTTGAGGATCGTGTTTGACACGGGCCCTTAAAACATATTTCGCGCCTTCTCTCAAACGGTCTGTTTCCTGGATACAACAACCGAAGCAGTAGTTGTACTGCCGTAGATGGCTCTCACGCCGTATATAATTTGGTGTTAATACAATTAGGAAAAATATGAAGTTGATAAAAGGATTATTTAGAGAGTGCTCCTCTCTAAAATTTCCATGGAACAAAAGACCTCTGTTTTGTGTGTATATCTCTCTTCTACCTTTAGAATGAGTCCTCATTCTTTTTATAGTCATACACATAAAGAGCTAATTAAAACCCAATCAATATTGTCATAATTTAGATAATTAAACAAGATAATAACCTTGTAATGAATAGGGTTTAATTTCTCATTAATCTTGTACTAAAATAAGATATTTAATATTGTAACATACAATATTAAGGTTCAATCAAATGGATTAAAGTGGTCAACTCGAAACGCTCTTTTTCATTCATGAGAGAATTAAATGAGTTGAGACCATTTAGACATTAACTCACTAGTGGTTTACCAATTTTCCTGGTCGCGCATGCGTGTAGGCGGACCTGCACCAAGGCTATTGTCCAACTAGTACTTCTATTACTATTGTAAACCTGCGCACGCGCATGAACTGATCCGCCAGTCTGCGCGCCACACTTCAAGGATCTCTTTCCACGCCATATGGAGTCGCGTGCCACTCGGATGACACTACGCATACCAGGACGCCACCTGTCATGCGCCATCCATACGCGTGCGCCACTTGCACTCTCTGCCCTAGCCAATGACGTGCGCCATGTGCATACGGAGCTTGTGCCGCCTCAACTTGCCATTGCATCCGCCTACGCCACCCAAGGGTGCGCCATACGCGGACCCGTCATGTATCTGACCACGCGCTCATGGACAAAAATACAAAGGCAGTGTACGAAGTGCCAAGTGCGTCACATTGCGACCGTCACCCATGCCACACGCGTGCGTGTGTGCATGGGTAAGGGTGCTCCGCACCCTTTAGGGTCCCCACTAGTGTTTAACTTTAAGGAAACAATATACAAGGAGTTCTTCTCCTTATAAACCACTTTAAGTTTTATCACCCACCTATGTGGGACAAGGTGACAAACCTCAATCCATTTTTCTCATCTTTGTTTGTTCCAAACATACAACTTCAAGCTTCGATATCTCATTCATCTTAGCTCTATTTGGATGTAGTTTGAACACAAACTCAAAAATAATTATTTATACAACACATATATAAATATTATTGATGTCCAAAATATTTAGTGAAAAACTCATTTTCACTAAATTTTCAGCACAAAAAACCTTCAAGTCTAACATATTATGTACTAAAAAAACTCACAATATGAAACAAATTACTAGAGGCTCACAGCTCTGCCACGGCTGTAGCATAAGTTGTTACATCAAATAGCGGAGAGTCATCACAAACACCGGACAATCTAGCTCCACTACCGCCGCTGCCAGAGACGACCGCAAATGGTGCCGACACCCCATTCTTTGTTTCTCTCTCTCTCGAATCCTCCACTATATATTTCCCTCTTTGTGAGAAAATGAGACCATCGTAGTTCGTCCACCACCATAGATGACTGGAGCTGATGGAACCACAATCAGTCGCCAGAAAAGGTGTACAGAGCTGACAGAGAACCTGTGATGTTTTCGATAGAGAATGAAGAAAGTGTAAACGAAAAAGACGAGGAGAGAAGACATAGAGCCTCTGATGTTTTAGAGAGAGGAACCTGCTGCCGCCAACAAAGATGGCTGGAAAGCCGCCGACAACAGCATGGCAACACACACTCGTTGGAAATAAAGAGGTTCTGTTGTTTAAGAGAGTGAAATAAGAGATCCAGTGCAGCCGGAAAACATGAGAGAAGACAAAGAGCTTGCTTTAGAGAAGGAAAGGAAAGAAAGCATACGTTGGTACTAAATGTATCAGTGGAGCCAGAAAACATGAGATAAGACAAAGAGCTTGCCTTAGAGAAAAAAAGGAAAGAAAGCAAGAGGTTGTGTAGTAGATGTATAAGGTACAAACATATATAAAACACCACTAAATTGAATAGTAGAATCGTAAGGTAAACAAAATTTGACAATTATTGCTTAATGAATAAATATTTATTATTTATATTATTTAAATCAAATAATTAGTAAGCAAAAAACAAGATTCTTAATAAACACATGGTTAAATTAAACTTAGTACGAAATTGGTACTGCAATATTACAATTCAGCATGCATATTATAAATTGCACCGGTAATGATTATATCATATGTAAATATATTCAAACAAATTAGCAAAGGCTAAATCTTAACTAAAAACCTAAAATCGTAGTAACTATTATTAATTTATAAAAGAGAATGAAACCCATACTTCTTATTCGTTTTTTTAACGGCCGACAATTTTTTTTTATTAATTCTAACTAGCAAGATGCTAGACACCAAATATACAAAGTGAAAGTTACACCAATCAGGCCTAAGCCAAAACTAACTTACTTAAACACTGAGAGAACCTGCTCCAATACTCCCATGAGAGATTCACCTCCTTAGATCTATTCTTAACCCAAAGGAAACTTAGTGATTTGACTTCCTCCAAAACTATAATAACATTAGGCTGAACGTTATTAAACATTGCCTCATTTCTGGTCTTCCAAATACTCAAAATAACAATATGCACAATTGCGTGCACAGTCTTCTTCTTCTTCCACGGGCCCGGACTGAATCCATGAAGATCCAGTAGATCTCTGATATCGAAAGCTACAATGGGTGGGATTTTGCACCAAGAGGCGATATTTTGCCAAACAAATTGTGCGAAATGGCATGCGACGAACAAGTGGTCACTTGACTCCACAAACTCTCCACATAAAACACACGAGTCATCTGTAATATCTATACTCCTTCTGATCAGCGCCTCTTTGGTTGGAAGCCTATCTGTGACAACCCGAGTTTTCAAGGTTTCTACTTGACTAAATACTTGTTCACTACGTGTTGTTTTGTAATTATACCGGTGTGCATTATACGTGTGTAGGTTAAAAATGATATTTTTGTATTAATAGTATGTTAGTAAAATTAAAAGCATAACCCTTGGCTGAATACCTCCCACCCGAAAACACCCCATGTGGCGAAAACACTAAGTGTTTTCGTCCACTATGTGGCCGGCGAAAACTGGTTGGGCTTTGGCCCAGTAGCAATCTGTTTTAATATCTTGTTCCCCACTTTACGTAAAAGCTTAATCACCAAACCCTAGAGCCTTACTCCTTGTGCGACGACAACTGCAAGTTTTCAAGCTTTTCCTTTCGATCAATCAAGTGCCCCTTCCACCTCTGTTAGTCTGCACTGTTGTTGGATTTCTGCATGACTCTTAATAGAATCGTTACATGTCTGTATGTATATTAGATTGTTGATGTTCTGTGGAATTGTGAAATACATGTTAGTGGTTAAAGACTGGGATCTCGTTATAATTAATTAGACTATATGAATGGCCTCGTAAACTGAATTGGATGGGTAGTCGTTTCAATATACTTTCAATGCATGATAGCATGATGTTGATGTGCTGATGGAATGTTTTTGTTGTTGTTTGATCATGAAATTGTTAGAAAGTAATTAGGGTTTAATGTTTCTATTGTAAATCGTTCGGACTAGACCTGATTGTTTGTATTACTGCTCATGTTCGAATGGATGATATGAATATGTAAATATGTCTAAATGTTGAATTGAATGATGATTCTGTTGCATGATAATTGGAATGATGATTCTGATTGTTCTAAAGATTGAGTGATTGCTTGATGAGATTGAGTAACTATAAGTGATGATTAGGGTTACTGTAATTGTGTAACTATTATTATTGTTGTTGTTGAAGTCGACGAAGACACAAGGGCCAGACGAAAACACAAGGAGTGTTTTCGCCATACTATATGTTCGACGAAAAACCCTTGGGATTTCGTCGCCCAAAGGGTTTTCGCCAGAAGTGTTTTCGTCCCAAGTGATTTCGCCGAATGCTTGGGCACATTAACTCCGTTAAGTTATTGAATCTGTTAAGTGGTTAACCCTGTTAAGTATTAACTGTGTTAAGTATGTCAATTATGTTAACTGGGTTATGTTAACTATGTTACGCATGTTAAGTTCATTATGTATGATAACTCTGCTAATTCTGATTAACTCTACCAGGTGTGTTAACTATGCTAAATGTTTTAATCTTGTTAAGTATGGTAACTTTGTTAAACCCCTTTAACGCCGTTAAGTATGTTAATGGATAATATGGATAGAATAGACTGAGAAATCAACCATGTGAAGCATGAATTATGTGAACCTGATTAACTGATTTAGTGGTGCATGATGTCAACTGCCAAGTACATTTGGTGATATAGATTGCATGTGAAACTTTACCGACATAAACTGATTTCGCATACGTGCATAATTATAGGACTTGACTGATTTTTTTGTGAGAACGTAATTTAGCATACCGAGCAAACCAAGGTGAGTTCACACTTCTAAGGCAAGGGATTCCCGGTGGGTTGGGAATGGGATTGAATAACTACGACAGAACTTGTACATTTACCACTACTAGACTACTTACCACCGTCCTCGGACTGGGAAGGACGCCAGCGCTAAACCTACGTACTCGCTACGTACCACTGTCCTCGGATTGGGAAGGGCACTTACATAAAACCTACGTAATCTCATACTTACTACTGTCCTCGGATTGGGAAGGGCACTTACGTAAAACCTACGTAAACTCATACTTATCACTGTCCTCGGATTGGGAAGGACACCTATAGATACAACTAGTCTAGTAATATACAACATGGGAAGCCCCCACTAAACATCGTAAAGATTTGGGAAACAAGGATACTGGGTAACACATGATTATGAAACAAACTTACGATTCTGAAACGAACTCAATAGCTGAACAATCAACTGTGAACTCGCTCAACTTTGTTGTTGACTCTCTGTTACATGCCTTGCAGGTCGATAGGTACTCATGGAGCTCGCACAGGGAGGCGCGGTCGTTGTGGGACATGGACAGTGGGGGCCATGTTAAAAACATTATAACATTTCGAACTTAATACTTATGTTGGGTTTTCACATTTATGCTTCCGCTAAACACTTAACTATGTTTCGATTTGAACACCTTTTGTATTGATGGCTTGAACTTTATTTATTACTTACAATGTTCAATATGATTGGTGGCTTGATCCTGGTCAGTCACGCCTCCAGGCAGTGTTACTCCGCATGTGGATTTTGGGGGTGTGACACTATCCTTTTCAGCTCTCCATGCCACAATTCCGACTTTTTTCGGCGACCAATTATTCCACTTGAAAACCCAACTCGGCGACACTCTATCAGCCGAACTGATAAACTTTTTGTTGCTCGAAACCGAGAAACAGCCTGAAGGATCCAGTTCCCATACCTTCTTGTCCAGTCCCGATGTAAGAAAAAAAGGGTTCAAAAGATCATGGAATGCATTACTTTCAAGCCCATCTGAAATGGGCCTAACCCAGTCCCAAACAATTTGAGGCCCAGAATCATTATTATTTATGCGATTAGCCACATTACACAACTTATGATTCTCAAGTTTGAAAAGTTGAGGGAACCTGAGGTGTAATGGAGTATCACACAGCCAAGCATCCAGCCAAAAGGAAGTGTCTGAACCGTTCGATACGACACACATAATAGTCTTCTTCAGATCAATCCCACGTCTATGTAGAAAGTCATAAATACTTAAGATTTGCTTCCATGGCCCAGTAATAGAGACCTTAGCCGGAATTGTCGTCCATGATCTATTATATTGATGGATTCCCAAATAATAATCCGCCATAAACCTTCTTTCTGAATTTTAAAACGCCACCACCACTTGGCTAACTTAACTAGATTAGCATCTTTCAGCGATCCGAAACTGAGTCCTCCATATTCGACAGGAGCTATTGTCTTTTCCCATGCAACCTAATTTATCTTCGCCTTTTCTTCACAGCCTCCCTAAAAGAAAACCCATCTAATTCTCTAAAGGGATTCAATAACTTGAGCCGGTGCCTTAAATAATGAAAAATAGCACGTCAGTAATGAGTTAAGAACCGATTTTAGGAGAGTAATTCTGCCACCATATGAAAGATGTTTTGCCTTCCAAATCGATAGCCGATTTCTAAACATATTCACTACTGGTTCCCAATTACGGGCAAGGTTCATGTTTGCACCAATGAGAAGTCCTAGATGTTTTAATGGAAATGAACCTTTCTTGCAATTAAGGGAACTCGCCATTTGTTGTACTTCTTGTTCCCCTACCCCAATGCCATATACGTTACACTTCAAAAAATTAACTATGAGCCGGATGTTAAATAAAAGCATCTGAGAATCCTTCGAAGGTTTGTGATATTGTGAAGAGACCATTCACCAAGAAACATAACGTCATCCGCATAAATGAGGTGAGATATATTTGGAACATTACTTGTGCATCTAATACCTTTATATATTCCATCGGCAACCGCCTGCTTCATGATACCCGTTAAGGCTTCCATTACAATGACGAAGAGAAAAGGGGAGAGGGGATCCCTTTGTGTAAGACCTCGTGTGCAAACAAACTCTCGGGTTGGGGAGCCATTTACCAAGGCCGAGGCTTTTGCGGAGCGAAGAGTTGCCATTACCCATCTCCTCCACTTACTCGGGAAATTCATTTGTGTCATAATGGAATCAAGAAAATTCCAGTAAACCGAATCGTATGCTTTATGGAAATCCACTTTAAAAAAGATGGCTTTATTTTTAGACTTCTTAAGCCACCCAATTATCTCATTTTACATTAATGGGCCATCTATGATACTTCTACCCGCCAGGAAAGCCGACTGCTCCTCCGAGATTAAATTTCCGATCACTCCTTTTAATCAATTAACCAAAACCTTCGAGATCACCGTATTTATCACCACAATCAAACTGATGGGATGAAAGTCAGAAGGGGTATTAGGATCCTTAACTTTAGGAATTAAAGCAATGAAAGAAGCAGTGCAGTAAGTATTTAGGGACCCTTCACTATAGAATCTATTAAATAGGCTGACAAAGTCATTTTGTAGTCCTTCCCAACATCTTTTAACAAACGTGAAGTTGAATCCATCTAGCCCAGGGGCCCGGTCACCATCACAATCCCAAATAGCATTTTTAATTTCAACAACGGAAAACGGTGCTTCTAACAGTGCTGCTTCAGAGTCGGAAATGGCTTTAAGATTTGGACAAATAATAGCTGGCCTAGTATCAATTGGTTCAGTAAACTGCTTATGAAAAAAGTCAAAAAAAAATTGTTTTATGACTACCGGATTTGACTCCCACACCCCACCAATGTTGAGGCCATTTACATGATTAGTACTGATATTCGAGTTAATAATGTGGTGGAAGAAAGCGGAGTTTTCGTCTCCCTCTAGTGCCCATCTAGCTCGAGACTTTTGTCGGGTATCCATATGTTTTAATCTATCAAATTCTGATACAAAGCTTTTGCACTCGGCCCTTTCACATAGTTCATGATCCTCCAATAGCCTTTCCTCTTCTAGATTGTCTAATAACATCGCACGGTTCTTTTTTTTTCACCATATACTCCATATGTTCGATTTCTTTCCTCTTTTAACAAAGTCATTATATTATTCTTTAGCCACCTTAACTTTATTGCAATCGCCAAGTCATCCGAACCAGCAAAAGTAAATGAGCTGCAACGTTGAAGCACAAAATTCATGAAGCCCGGAAGCTCAAGCCACGAATTGAAAAACCTAAATGGGATGGGGCCAAAGTCCGACTGGATCATAGATAAAACAATAGGTCTATGATCCGAGACCTCTCTGTCCAAGGCTAATACAGACGCCGTCGGCCACTTTTCCATGAACCCGAGACAAACTAAGAAACGATCTAGTTTACTCAGTTTATCACCTCTATCCGAGATATAAGTAAATTTACCACCACCCATGTTATATTCCTTAAGCCCCGCTGCCAGAATAATATGATTAAATGCCTCAGCATTAGATGCGCTAAATTCTGAGTTTTTCCTTTCCGAAGCATCACGGACCTCATTAAAATCTCTGATCAGGACCCAAAGTCCTTGCAATGAATTTCTTACGGTAGTAATATCATTCCATAATGTTCTCCTAGCCATAGCTTCATTGGGAGCATAGACATTAACAAAATTTATACAGCACCACGTGTTAGGACTCTCAAAATTTTCCTAAAAATACCCGTAAGTAAAAACCCGGACCCCTGAAACCATACTGTGCATGAAAAACCAAGAAAACAAGATTTATGGTGTTCAGGCGGGCCGCGTAAAAGACAAGCATTGTCTTACGCGGGCCGCGTCAAGACCTGTTTGACCGGATAAGTGTTTCGGATCCACGTGGTGTCCACCTGGCTAGCCTACTCGTGACCAATCAACCCTACTCGTAGACTAGGTGGCCAAGCGGGCCGCGTAAAGGTAAGCCGAAGGCTTACGCGGGCCGCGTATGGCCTCAAAATCAGCTATAAATAGCTTGTTGCATGCATAGTCCACTGGTGTCGAGATCTTTTTGTAAAAACGAATTCTCAATACTCTGAAGTCAAAATTACTTTCAATTTTAGTGGGGTGCTGCTCCGATACTGGGTATTAACTCGATCGCTGCTACGATTTAATGTCCGATCGAATAAACTATCCAATGGATGTTTAAGTGCTGCCCACATTAGGGTTTATGCTTTGTCATTCGTCGTAAATTCGATGGATGTTTAAGTATCGCACTTTGTCATTCGTTGTGAGGGTTTAATCTCGTGAGTTATCGTAAATGCTGTATTAGTTACTAACCGAGTTCGTGTGCATGTTGTTTAAAATTAGGTTAAAAGGTTAATCAGTAGGCTAAGCTCTGCTCATATAAAATCTGCAATGTGAGTCATTCTCTTTTTATCAAATTATTTACAAAACCCTATTTATTTTCAAAGTTACAATTACAGGGATTAAGTCTTTGTAATCTCCAAATTACAGCCGGTATGTGGGGTTTTGTATACATTACTTGATAAACTTCACCATTGGACAACGAGTTAGCCAAGGGGTGATATGACCATAGTCACAGACACCATTGGACTATGAGGTTACCAATGGATGGTCGAGTGACAAATACTGTGGGTAGTTGGTTGATATATGGAAACAATGTAATCGCTCTTAATACTATAAATTATAACAAACGGGTCGTTTTAGTAAAAAGAATGATTCACCAGTATTTCCCGCTGATAAAACCTTTTTCAAACATGTTTCAGGTGATCTGTTGTGATCCAGGAAAAGTGCCATGAAGCACTACATGCTTAAGGAAGTGGCTCAATATAAAATAAAGAAACATGTTTTGTAAAATAAAGATTTCTCAGTGAAATCATATGATTGTAAACTACCGGGGTTTATCCCGAATTGTGAAATAAAATTATCGGGAAATTTCAGTTTTAAAAAGATCCTGTTAAAATCTTCCGCTGTTAACTCAATTAAATAAATAACACGGGATTTTCTGTCCCGCGGCTCCTAAACCAGGTCAAACCGGGTCGGGGACCGTGACAGAAAAAAGGTGGTATCAGAGCCACTGATTTAAGCCTATTAATTATTTAAAATACTTAATTTTCTTGATTTTCATTTTGTGCTTATTAACTATTTGTTAGTTACAGTATGGGTAAGCAAAAGCTTTCAAACATCTATCTTAAATTAGATAGGTCATCAAAAGAGAAGGGAAGTTCATCCCAAACAAATTCCTCAAAGTACCCAACAGATACTAATGAAGGAATATTTGTTCGAAAGGCACAATATGAGGAACCACTTTCTCCTAATAAAAGAAGTTTGATTATTAGGAAAAGTCAGGAGAAAATAAAGAAATCACTACCAAAAGAAAAGAGAGTTAATCAGAAAACCCAAGAACTAGGCAGTAACCCACCATGGGAAGACAAGTTAGATGAAAAATGGACAGATCTCTATATGTTAGCCACTGTAGCAGTAAATGCAAATCTTTAAATACACCTAACTCAAGTTTTAGCTCCCTTATCACCTACAAGCCAGAAACTTTATCCAGTAAATAAATAAGTTTACAGTAAACCCTGATATGTTTTAGTTGTCAGTTGTCCTTTGTATTAAATTAGTCACACGGTATGCAATAATATTTAAAGGTTATCTATGAAATTTTATTATAAAATTTAACTTAGCCTTTTTGTGTGTAATTTTGAAAATATGCTAAACAGCATGAATGAGTTATCTGAAGCCCTTCGGAATCTCAACTTGTATCCGGTGAAAATAGAAGTTTCTAAAGACTTTACTGGTTACATAGCCGATATAGAAGAACCTATGGAATTCAACGCTCCACCTCCGGAGAAACCCAAGCCTAAGAAAAAGAGAAGATTTATAGGATGGAGGCGTGTGCGCAGGAGGAAACCTGCAACTAGGAAGATTCCCAAAATAGAAAATCCCATAGACAAAGGAAAGAGTATTGAAATCGGGGAAGGTTCTAGGCTGATAGAAATGGAGATTGGGGAAGATTCTAGGCAAACAAATATGGAAGTTGGGGAAAGCTCTAGGAAAATTGAGGAGTTGCCATTTCAGGAGGAATTGGATCGTGCATTAGAGAGCTGTGATATCGTCAGGCCTATTAATAATAATCTCTACCCTTATCCTGCCGAAAATCATCTTCCAATAAACTTGGAACCAGCAATCCCAGAACCTATAATCCACACCCAACCTCTAGGAATGGATGAGTGGTGGACTAATGACTGGTAGTTTCAAAATCTGCTTAACAATCCTTATACTTTTCTCCCTCAGTTCAACCCGGAACCAATACCAAACCCGCCAATGAGCAATGAAAATCTAGCTGAACTCCGCCACTTTGGTGAGGAGCTGGTGGATGCAGGAAATAGGATTCGTGAAGTAGGAGAACAGATCTCCTGGAAGTACGACGAAAGGGAACGTCGTTACTAAAGTACCAACTGCCGAGGGATAGTGGGGTTATGAAAATGTGATTGTATAAAAATATATAATCTTGTAAAATAACTACAAATAAAACTTTGTAAGATAATGGTGTGTATTGATGCATATTATAATATAAAAAATGGGAATCGAGAAATCGATAATTTTGGCTATCCATGTGTTATGAAATTTTGTGATTAATTATATATTGCTATTAATTATTTTATACTAATAATTTATATATATTAATTATCAGATGGAAAACGCTAATAATGAACCAGTTAACGAGATTAACCAATCTGAGCAACATCAGGAAGATTAATTTATGACTAGGCAAGATATAGAAAATATCGTTGCTCAAGGAATAGCCAATGCTATTCCAGCAATCCTTGCTGCTGCCCAGAAACCTGTTGAACCTCAACAAATCATTCCTAGCAAACGTATTTCTGAAGATAACTTCAGTAATAGCGTAAACGGAGGCGGTAATCATACTAATCACGATAATGATCCATGGCAGGCTCCGCTCCCTAAGAAAATGAAAGCTGCAACGCCTGGTTGCACTTACAAAGAATTTCTTGCTTGTAAACCCGCTGAATTTGCAGGAAATGAAGGAGCGACTGCGGCACTGCGTTGGTTAGAGAAAACCGAGGCAGTGATTACAATAAGTAAATGTGCCAAAGACGACAAGGTCATGTACGCTTCAAATCTTTTCAAAGAAGGGGCGCTAAAATGGTGGAATACAGTACTTCAAGCCAAAGGAAGAAATATGGCCTATGCCATGAACTGGGAAGAATTTAAGAGTCTTGTAGAAAGAAAATTCTGTCCCGAATATGAAAAAGAACAAATGGCAAATAAATTCCTGAACCATCGGATGATGGGTATAGATTGTCGCGGGTATACTTCGACATTCTTTGAATATGCTAGAGTGGTACCAACACTGGCTTCGCCAGAACCAGTACTCATTTCTCGCTATATTTGGGGATTGATTGGCGAAATCCGCAATATCGTTAAAGCTGCGAGACCTCGCACTATTGACGATGCGGTAGAATTAGCTAACACCCTAACTGACGAACTGGTACGCACAAGAGATGAAAACAGGAAAAAGGAACTGGCTCAGAAAATTACCCAAGGATTTCATACGGGTAATAATAGCAGCTTCAAGAAAAGAGGAACATGGCAATCTTCAACTCCGTCGTTCTGCAGGAATTGCAAAAAGAAGCATTATGGAAGATGTAATGTAATCTGCAACTTCTGCAAAGTCATAGGACATCGCGAAGAAGACCGCAGAAAGAAAACACGAGTCTGCTATAACTGTGGAGAAACAGGACATTTTAAGCCAGAATGCCCTAAGTTGGTTAAACCAGCAGACAACAAAGCCAAACTGGCAGACGTAGTTACCAAGAAGAATGCAAGAGCATTCCAACTGACCACGCAGGAAGCCGAATTGATTCCGGACGTCATAGCTGGTACATTCCTAGTTCACAACATTTACGCAAAAGTATTATTTGACTCTGGTGCAAACCAAAGTTTTATAAATACTTCATTCTGCCAAGCTCTTAACCTACCTTTAACCAACCTTAGGCAAATCTTTCCAGTCGAAACAGCAGATGGGAATTTTATTAAAATAGATAAGGTTTTGCAAAAAGAAAATATAGAACTTTCAGGTTATAAATTTCATGCAAACCTATTACCAATGAATCTAGCTGGGTTCGATGTTGTGTTAGGAATGGATTGGTTAGTAGCCAACCATGCTCGAATCCTTTGTGATAAAAACTCTATAGAAATTCGGGCACCTACTAGGGAAGTAATCATGATTACAGGAGATAAACCACGTAAATCCATGAAGTTCATATCAGTAATGAAAGTTGCTAGTTATGAACGAAAGCAAGGAATAGTATATATGATCTCAGTAATCATTAGTACTAAGGGTAAAGAACTTAAGGAGATTCCTGTAGTCTCAGAATACCTAGATGTATTCCCAGAAGAATTACCAGGATTACCACCAGATTGGGAAGTAAAATTTAGAATTCATCTACTTCCCGTTACTACACCAATAGCCAAGACACCTTATCGGTTAGCACCTATAGAAATGTGAGAACTGAAAAAGCAATTAGATGAATTACTAAGTAAAGGTTTCATATGTCACGGCCCCCGACCCGGTTTGACCCGTTTCAGGAGCCGCGGAACAGAAATCCTGCGGTATTTAATTAATTGAGTTTAACAGCGGAAGTTTTCATCAGGATCTTTTAAAAAGGTAAATATTTCCCGATTATTTTATTTCACAACGCGGGATAAAACCCGGTAATTTAAAATCTTTGGATTTCACGAAGAAATCTTTTATTTTACAAAACATGTTTCTTTATTTTATACTGAGCCACTTCATTGAGCTTGTAGTGCTATATGGCAGTTTTCCTGATTCATAACAGGTTACCTGAAACATGTTTGAAAAAGGTTTTGTCAGCGGGAAATACTGAGTGAATCATTCTAATTTTGCATAATGATGCATAGTTATCAATTACAGCATAAGAGCGATTACAATGGCTTCTATCTTATCTTTATCTGGCTCTATGTCATAATGGTGACATGTCACAATGGTGACGATGGTCATACCACTATTTAGATCAATGAACCTAAATAGTGACGATTATCCCTGTAGGTCAATGAACCTAACAGTGATTATCCCGAGTAGGTCAATGAACCTAACTGGGAGAATATTTAGTAATGTGCACAATACCCCACTAACCAGTAATTCAAGATATCCACGACTTAGTCCCTGTAATTATAACCTTGAAAATAATTTGAGGTATTGTAAAATAGTTGATAAAAAGAAAATGACTCACAAACTGTGAGAAAAGAAGAATGACTCACATTGCAGATTTATACGGGCAGAGTTTGGCCTACTGATTTAGCCTTTTATCCTAAATTTAATAACAGGCACACAATTTGAGGTTAGTAATCAATCCAGCATTTACGATAACTCACGAGATCAACCCTAACAACGAATGACAAAGTGCTATGCTTAAACATCCATCGAATTAACGATTAATGACAAAGCATCACCCTAATGTGGGCAGCACTTAAACACCCATTGAGTACATTGATCAATCGGAAAATGAATCGTAGCAGCGATTGTGCTAATACCCTGATTGTGGCATCGATTATTGATCCGTGTGTGTTAATTGTGGTAAACATACAATATCTCAGCGTAGAATTGGAATTCTAACGTCGTTTCAACTCCCAGAATCAAGTCCCAAACTCATCTATTTATAGCCGAATTTTGACCCTTAGGCGGCCCGCGTGAGATGTAAGCTTATCCTTACGCGGCCCGCGTAACAACAACTTTCATGCATAGGGTTGCCACGTGTGGGACTAGCTCAGCTGAGTCGACGATTTCTGAAAATTCCTTTCTGCCTACGTTTTAAGTGGATAATCGTCAATAGGGTTTAACCCCCCCCCCCCCTGAGTTTTAGGGGCCCTAATCCTGATTCTGAAAATTATGAAAATTTTAGGGTTTATTCAGAATCACTTGGGTGTCTCAATTAGGGTTTCCTTTTAGACAAATTATTTTAATAATTATGATCTTTGATGAGAGTTGTTACATTCTCCCCACCTTAATAAAAATCTCGTCCTCGAGATTTACCGGAATAATTGAGGATATTTTCTCTTCATTTTGGATTCCAATTCCCAAGTATATTAGGGTCCTATCTTTGAATCCCACTTTACTTAAACTAACACTATTTGTGTACCTTTATATCTTGAAAAGGTATTACCAAAGATTCATCTGTTAGACATCTCTTGAGATTGGATATATGAAATATATCATGTACTCCAGCTAACTCTTCCTGGTAGTTGTAAACGATAAGTAACTGTTCCTATACGTTGGATCACTGGAAATGGTCCTACGTAATTTGGACTTAGCTTTCATTTCTTACTCCTTTCCAAGGAGATACTTTCAATTACATTTTGTCTCCAACTCGAACTCCAACAGCTTTTATCTATTATCTGTATACTTTTCTGACGATCTCTTGTCGTCTTCATCCTTTCCTTTGTGATACTGAATATTACAGTTGTAATCACTTAGGATTTTCATCCATCTCCTTTGTCTCATGTTTAATTCTTTTTGCCCAAAAATATATATCTTAAATTCTTATAATCCGTATAGATAGTACCCTTACTTCCATTCAGATAATGTCTCCAAATCTTAAGGCAAAAATTATGGTTCCTAATTCTAACTCATGAGTGGTATAGTTCCTTCGTTCTTTTTCAATTATCTTGATGCATACGCAATTACCTTTTTGTGTTGCATTAACATGCATTCAAATCCTAATTTTGAAGCATTACCTTATACTTCAAAATCTTCAGTTCATAAGGCTAAAATTGGAGCAGTTTGGTTAATTTCTGCTTTAAGATCCTCATTCAAACTTAACTATTTTACAGGTTAACTTAGTTAATGGTATAACTATCTTAAAAAAAATCCTTAATAAATTGTCTGTAATATCTGACTAAACTTCTAATTTCCCTTGCGGATTAGGGAACCTTTCATTTGGTAATATCTTATCAGAATTTACGTGAATACCTCCGGGATTCACCATATGTCCTAAAATTGCACTTCTAGCAGCCAAAATTCATTCTTCGAAAATTTGGCGTAAAGCTTTTCTTTTCTTAACAAAGTTAAGAGTACATGCAAGTGCTGATAATGTTCTTCCTAACTTTTGGAATACATAAGTATATCGTTGATGAAGATTATTATCAATTTATCCAATATGGTGTACCGATTCTATTTATCATGTCCATTAATACTGCAGGTGCATTTGTTAACCCAAAGGGCATGACTGTAATTTCGTAATGACCATACCTAGTTCTGTAAGCAGTTTTAGGTATTGTCTTCCTCTTGTACTTTCAATTGATGATATCTGGAACATAAGTCGATCTTAGGAAAATATCTATTTCCCTGGAATTTGATTGAATAAATCATCAATTCTAGGTATTGATTCTTAATTGTAACCTTATAATCAATACACTTTCTCATCGAACCATACTTTTTCTTAACAAACAATATTGTGCTAACCGATAAGGTTCCCTGGATTATCGGTAAAATTCCTGGAATTTAGATGAATCCTAAATTCTATCTTCCTATCTGGTGGTAATCCAGGTAAATCTTCTGGAAATACATCTGGGTATTCTGAAACTACAGAAATTTCCTTAATTTCTTTATCTTTGATGATTATTGAAATCATGTATACTATTCCTTGCTTTCGTTCATAATTAGCAATTTTCATTACTGATATGAACTTTATGACTTATTTCCTGTAATCATTATTAATTCTCCAGTGATTGCTCAAATTTCTATAGAATTCTTATCACAGATAGTTCGAGCATAATTGTTTTACTAATCAATACATTTTTTAGCACAACCTTGATTTCAACTAATTTCATAGATAATAGGGTTGCAGAAAATTTATGACTTAAAAGTTCTATTTCTATGTTTCGCAGAACCTTATTTATTTTAACTGAATTCCCATCTGCCAATTCTACTGTAGAAATTTATCTAATGCTTGTTATCGGTAAGTTAAGAGTTTGGCAGAGTAAAGTATTTATAAAACTTTGGTTTGCACCAGAGTTAAATAATACTTTCGTGTAAACGTTGTAAGCTAAGAACATACCGGCTATCACATCTGGAATCATCTCGACTTCATGAGTAGTCAGCTGAAAGGCTCTCGCATTCCTTTTTGCTCCTTCTGCCGGTTTGGCTTTATTGTCAAATGGTTTATTCAGTTTTGGACAATCTGGCCTAAGATGTCCAGCTTCTCCACAGTTGTAGCAGACTGAAAATTTCTTCCTCCTGCAGTCTTCTTCTTGATGCCCCGGAATTTTGCAAAAATTGCAATATCTTTTGCATCTTCCAAAATGCTTCCTTTTGCAGAAATTGCAAAATGTACTAGTAGAAGATTGCGCATTCCCTCCTTTCTTGCAATTGTTATAGTTACCTGAACGGAATTCTTGGGTAATCTTTTGGGCTACTTCCTTCCTTCTATTTTCTTCTCTTGTCCGTACTAGTTCGTCAGTCAGAGTATTGGCTAATTCTACTGCATCATCAATCGTATGAGGTTTCGCAGCCTTGACGATATTACGGATTTCGGAAATCAATCCCCAAATATAACGAGAGATAAGTACCGGCTCTGGCGAAGCCAGGGTTGGTACCACTCGAGCATATTCGAAGAATGTCGTAGTATACCCTCGACAATCTACATCCACCATCCGGTGGGTTAGAAACTTATTTGCCATTTGATCTTTTTCATATTCGGGACCGAATTTTCTTTCTACAAGACTCTTAAATTCTTCCCAGTTCATAGCATACGCCATCCTTCTTCCTTTTGCCTGTAACACTGTGTTCCACCATTCTAACGCCACTTCTTTGAAAAGGTTTGATACATACATAACCTGATCATCCTGAGCACATTTACTTATGGCAATTACTGCCTCGGTTTTCTCTAACCAACGCAGTGTCGCAGTCGCTCCTTCATTGCCTGCAAACTCAGTGGCTTTACAAGCAAGAAATTCTTTGTAAGTGCAACCAGGTGTTGCAACTTTCCTTTTCTTAGGGAGCGGAGCTTGCCGTGGTTCATTATCATGATTAACATGATTACCGCCTCCATTTACGTTATTACTGAAATTATCTTCAGAAATGCGTTTACTAGGAACAACTTGTTGCGGTTCGATTGGATTTTTAACAGCAGCAATGATTGCTGGAATAGCATTGGCTATCCCTTGAGCAACTATTCCTGGAATAGCGTTGGCTATCCCTTGAGCAACGATATTTTCTATATCTTGCCTAGTCACATATTGATCCCCCGGTTGTTGCTCAGATTGATTAACCTCATTAACTGGTTCATTATTAGCGTTTTCCATCTGATATCTAATTTATAGATAAATAATTAGTATAAAAGAAATAATCCAATGTTACAATTATTTGCACAGAATCATGTAAACAAATATACAACCAGAATTGTAATTTTTTTTCTAATATTTCGTTTGTTGTATAGATTATATCATACTTCTATATACAACCATTTTATTATTTACTTTACACAAACTGATTTTACTATTACACAATCATAGTTTCATAATCCCCTATCTTTTGTCAGGTGATGTTCTAGTAACGGCGTTCCTTCTCATCGTATTTCCAGGAGATCTGTCCCAAACTTTCTTGGATCCTATTCCCAGTATCCATTTCGTCAAAATGACGGGATTCAGCCATATTCTCGTTACTCATTGGTGGATTTGGTAAAGGTTCTGGATTGAACTTTGGAAAAAGCCTATAGGGATGGTTTTGTAACAGTATTTCATTAGTCACCCATTCGTCTATTTGCGAGTGAATTGAAAGTTTTGGAATAGCTGGTTCTAAATTCATTGGTAGTTGTGTTTCAAGAGAATGAATAAAATCATTTTCATTAATAGGCTCAATAGTATCATCGGTTGCCATTATAAAATCTAGTTCTTCTTGAGATGGTAACTCCTCAATTTGCCTAGAGCTTTCCCCAATTTCCATTTTCTTAGGTTTAGGTTTCTCAAGAGGTAAAGCGTTGAATTCTATAGGTTCTTTTATGTCTGGAATATACCTATTGAAATCTCTGGAAACTTCGATTCTTACTGGATAGAGATTTAAATTCTGAAGGGATTCAGGCAAATCACTCATGCTGTTTAGCAAAATACACACAATTACTAAGTTATAAACAAAGTGTATAGAACAACTTTTTAAATAGTATTTCATACTGGGTAACTACCAAAATAACTAAAAATTAAAACACACTAGGTTTTATTTACTGAATACAGTTTATAGACTGTAGATAATAGAGGTGCTAAAATTTTGAGTCAGAATATTTAAAGATTTATATTTACTATTACAGTAGCTAATATAAAAAAATCTGTCCATACTGTTTAAAAAAATTAGTCAGATAATAAAACATATAATCACAAAATAGCATTTAATAAAAAAAATTAAGTATTTTCTAAATATTTAATTGGCTTAAATCAGTGGCTCGATAAGTGGCTCTGATACCACCTTTTTCTGTCACGGCCCCCGACCCGGTTTGACCCGTTTCAGGAGCCGCGGAACAGAAATCCTGCGGTATTTAATTAATTGAGTTTAACAGCGGAAGTTTTCATCAGGATCTTTTAAAAAGGTAAATATTTCCCGATTATTTTATTTCACAACGCGGGATAAAACCCGGTAATTTAAAATCTTTGGATTTCACGAAGAAATCTTTTATTTTACAAAACATGTTTCTTTATTTTATACTGAGCCACTTCATTGAGCTTGTAGTGCTATATGGCACTTTTCCTGATTCATAACAGGTTACCTGAAACATGTTTGAAAAAGGTTTTGTCAGCGGGAAATACTGAGTGAATCATTCTAATTTTGCATAATGATGCATAGTTATCAATTACAGCATAAGAGCGATTACAATGGCTTCTATCTTATCTTTATCTGGCTCTATGTCACAATGGTGACATGTCACAATGGTGACGATGGTCATACCACTATTTAGATCAATGAACCTAAATAGTGACGATTATCCCTGTAGGTCAATGAACCTAACAGTGATTATCCCGAGTAGGTCAATGAACCTAACTGGGAGAATATTTAGTAATGTGCACAATACCCCACTAACCAGTAATTCAAGATATCCACGACTTAGTCCCTGTAATTATAACCTTGAAAATAATTCGAGGTATTGTAAAATAGTTGATAAAAAGAAAATGACTCACAAACTGTGAGAAAAGAAGAATGACTCACATTGCAGATTTATACGGGCAGAGTTTGGCCTACTGATTTAGCCTTTTATCCTAAATTTAATAACAGGCACACAATTCGAGGTTAGTAATCAATCCAGCATTTACGATAACTCACGAGATCAACCCTCACAACGAATGACAAAGTGCTATGCTTAAACATCCATCGAATTAACGATTAATGACAAAGCATCACCCTAATGTGGGCAGCACTTAAACACCCATTGAGTACATTGATCAATCGGAAAATGAATCGTAGCAGCGATTGTGCTAATACCCTGATTGTGGCATCGATTATTGATCCGTGTGTGTTAATTGTGGTAAACAGACAATATCTCAGCGTAGAATTGGAATTCTAACGTCGTTTCAACTCCCAGAATCAAGTCCCAAACTCATCTATTTATAGCCGAATTTTGACCCTTAGGCGGCCCGCGTGAGATGTAAGCTTATCCTTACGCGGCCGCGTAACAACAACTTTCATGCATAGGGTTGCCACGTGTGGGACTAGCTCAGCTGAGTCGACGATTTCTGAAAATTCCTTTCTGCCTACGTTTTAAGTGGATAATCGTCAATAGGGTTTAACCCCCCCTGAGTTTTAGGGGCCCTAATCCTGATTCTGAAAATTATGAAAATTTTAGGGTTTATTCAGAATCACTTGGGTGTCTCAATTAGGGTTTCCTTTTAGACAAATTATTTTAATAATTATGATCTTTGATGAGAGTTGTTACATCATACAACCTAGTTCATCCCCGTGGGGAGCACCAGTATTGTTTGTGAAGAAGAAGGATGGTTCGATGAGAATGTGTATTGATTATAGAGAATTGAATAAGGTTACAATTAAGAATCGATACCCATTACCTAGGATTGATGATCTTTTCGATCAACTTCAAGGAGCTAGATACTTTTCTAAGATCGACTTACGCTCCGGATACCATCAATTGAAGGTACAAGAAGAAGACATACCTAAAACTGCTTTCAGAACTAGGTATGGTCATTACGAGTTTACAGTCATGCCCTTCGGATTAACGAATGCACCTGCTGCATTCATGGACATGATGAATAGAATCTGTAAACCGTACTTGGATAAATTTGTAATTGTTTTTATCGACGATATACTTATTTATTCCAAAAGTCAGGATGAGCATTGTCAGCACTTGCATGCACTCTTAACTTTGTTAAGAAAAGAAAAACTTTACGCCAAATTCTCGAAGTGTGAATTTTGGCTGCAAGAAGTGCAATTCCTAGGACACATGGTGAATCACGAAGGTATTCATGTAGATCCTGCTAAGATAGAGGCAATTACCAAATGGAAGGTTCCGCAATCCGCAATGGAAATTAGAAGTTTTATAGGTTTAGCCGGATACTATAGACGGTTTATTAAGGATTTTTCCAAGATAGCTGTACCATTAACTAAGCTAACCTGTAAAGCAGTTAAGTTTGAATGGGGACCTAAGCAAGAAGAAGCTTTTAGGATTCTAAAGAAAAAGTTAACAAATGCCCCAATCCTAGCCTTGCCAGAAGGAAATGAAGATTTTGAAGTTTACTGTGATGCTTCAAAACTAGGATTAGGATGTGTGCTAATGCAACGCAAAAAGGTAATTGCGTATGCTTCAAGGCAATTGAAAAAGCACGAAGAAAATTATACGACTCATGACTTAGAATTAGGAGCCATAATTTTTGCCCTTAAAATTTGGAGAGATTATCTGTACGGAAGTAAATTTACTGTCTATACGGATCATAAAAGTTTAAGATATATATTTGGGCAAAAAGAGTTAAACATGAGGCAAAGGAGATGGATGAAAATCCTAAGTGATTACGATTGTGATATTCAATATCACGAAGGAAAATCAAATGTAGTTGCTGACGCCTTAAGTCGTAAGTACCATGAGAAACAACGACGGGTTCGTGCTCTTAGATTAAATCTACAGTTAGATTTAATGGAACAACTAAAGCATTTTCAAGAAACAGCAATCAAGGATGATGCTGAAGGAATGAAAGGACGAACGAAAGAATTAGAACAAGGAGCTGATGGAATTTGGAGATTCCACAAAAGAAGGATTTGGGTACCTAAGCAGGGAGAATTAAGAAATAAGATTTTAGAAGAAGCCCATAAATCTGGGTATACCATGCACCCTGGAAACAATAAAATGTACCAAGATTTAAGAAATAACTTTTGGTGGATAGGAATGAAAAAGGATATAGCTCGATATGTTTCTAAGTGTCTTACTTGTTCACAAGTTAAGGCAGAACACCAGAAACCTTTAGGTCTATTACAACAATTAGAAATGCCTGTATGGAAATGGGAACTCATAACAATGGATTTTGTTACTAAGCTGCCTAAAACCAGAAAGGGTAATGACGCGATTTGGGTAATTGTGGATCGATTAACCAAATCAGCTCACTTTCTACCTATGAAAGAAACCTTTAGCAAGGAAAGGTTGGCAAAGTTGTATGTAGATGAAGTAGTATCCTTACATGGAGTTCCACTCTCCATTATATCAGATAGGGATAGTCGTTTCACTTCCCACTTCTGGAAAAGTTTTCAAGAAGCAATGGGAACTCTACTAAATTTAAGCACTGCATATCATCCACAAACAGACGGACAAAGTGAAAGGACAATACAAACCCTGGAAGATATGCTCCGGGCATGTGTGATAGATTCTGGTGGAAATTGGGACGATTATTTACCTTTAATCGAATTCTCCTATAACAATAGTTATCATTCAAGCATTGAAGTTGCCCCATTTGAAGCATTGTATGTACGAAAGTGTAGAACTCCAGTTTGTTGGGCAGAAATGGGAGAAAGTCAATTATCAGGTCCCGAGATAGTGCAAGAAACTACTGACAAAATCACACAGATCAAAGAAAGATTAAAGACTGCTCGAGATCGTCAAAAGAGTTATGCAGACAATAGACGCAAGCCACTTGAGTTTCAAGTTGGAGACAAAGTACTATTGAAAGTTTCACCATGGAAAGGAGTAGTTCGATTTGGTAAGAAAGGAAAGCTAAGCCCAAGATACGTAGGACCATTCCCAGTGATCCAACGTATAGGACCAGTTGCTTATCGTTTACAACTACCAGAAGAACTAGCTGGAGTACATGATGTATTTCATATATCCAACCTAAAGAAATGCCTATCAGACGAATCTTTGGTAGTACATCTCCAAGATATAAAGATAAATGAGAAATTGAAATTTGTTGAAAAACCTCTTCAAATCGAGGATCGAAAGTTCAAGTTTCTCAAACACAAGCGACTAGTTCTAGTCAAAGTCAAGTGGGATTCAAAGAGAGGACCTGAATACACTTGGGAGCTGGAATCGGAGATGAAGAGAAAATATCCTCACTTATTCCGATGAATCTCGAGGACGAGATTCTAAATAAGGTGGGGAGAATGTAAGGACTCTCAAAATTTTCCTAAAAATACTCGTAAGTAAAAACCTGGACCCCTGAAACCATACTGTGCATGAAAAACCAAGAAAACAAGATTTATGGTGTTCAGGCGGGCCGCGTAAAAGACAAGCATTGTCTTACGCGGGCAGCGTCAAGACCTGTTTGACCGGATAAGTGTTCCGGATCCACGTGGTGTCCACCTGGCTAGACTACTCGTGACCAATCAACCCTACTCGTAGACTAGGCAGCCAAGCGGGCCGCGTAAAGGTAAGCCAAAGGCTTACGCGAGTCGCGTAAGGCCTCAAAATCAGCTATAAATAGCTTGTTGCATGCACAGTCCACTGGTGTCGAGATATTTTCGTAAAAACGAATTCTCAATACTCTGAAGTCGAAATTACTTTCAATTTTAGTGGGGTGCTTCTCCGATACTGGGTATTAACTCGATCGCTGCTACGATTTAATGTCCGATCGAATAAACTATCCAATGGATGTTTAAGTGCTGCCCACATTAGGGTTTATGCTTTGTCATTCGTCGCAAATTCGATGGATGTTTAAGTATCGCTGATGTGCTAAAAGTGGTTTAATAAAAACAACTAAAATTAACCCTAATCTAGACACTCTAAGCTTTAAATTTATAAACTTAGACTCGATCTAAACTAAAACCACATAACCGGCAAGTGTACCGATCAATGTAGTATAGCTAAAGTAAGTCCGAGTATCGAACCCACGAGACTCTAATGATTACGCTAAGACTCTATCTAGACTATGACTGGCATGACTTACTAAATTTGTTGATTGAGGGGGGGGGGGGGTTCTAGAAGTCCTAAATAAAATATTAAAATAATGCTAAATAACTAGACACGAACTCGGACGAAGACTAGAACCAGTGGCGATGAAGACTACCGAGGCTAGACGCAAGTTTAACTCAGAATGAAAAGTCGGGTTTTTGTTCGGGTTCAACTAAATAATAATAATATGAGAATAATATAATCGTGCTTGTGTCTAGTTTGGGATGTGCGGGTAGGCTCGATTCGGTTCTAGGTTCCTTTGATCTTAAATATACCTAATTGTCGGTCTACTAGTGGGTTCTCATCTAGGGAAAGTGGGGAAATTGAAACCGCCAATAATAGTATAAGGGATGCCGTTATAAGCTAAGATCGTTAGAGTTTTTGGCCATTATCTCGTTGAGAAAGGAAAAATTGAAAAAAAAAAAGAGAAATAAACGAGCTAGAAACTAAATGAAAGTAGCCACTTCTATGTAGTCTGGGTTGGGGATAGCGTCTCTACAGCCGTATTACCGTTAGGGTGTGTGAAATCGACCTTGCAAAAGAAAATAAAAAAGTACCGAAGCCTAAGTAATCCGAGTTGGGGATAACGACTCTACAGCCGGAATGCCCCTGGGTTAGGGAAAGCAACGTCTATGCTCGAGAAAAAAAGAAAAAAAAAGAAGGAAAAAATGATGAAAAAATGAGAAAAAAAAATAAATAAATAAGAAAAGATTTGATTTTAAACTCTCTTGATCTTGGTATAAGGCGGTTAGGAAATAGCCCAGTGGTTATTCTTTTTGTCCTATAAGCTTGAGGGGGGATGTAACACCCCGTGTTTTCATAAGTGAAAGTCAAAGTCAAGGTCAAAGTCAACGACCGATTCGCGCAACTTGACTTGTAGAAATGCCTTTATTTTATTTGTATTATGTGGAGTAAGTGTCGTACATTGCAATAATCGAATTGTGTTAATCGTTACTCGATCGACCTACGATTGTGAACTATAGGAAGTAACAATGCGATAAAGTTAATCAACTAATAATCAAGCTATGCTAATCAAATCGACATTGAATCGTAACTCGAACTACGTAATTTTACTTATTGTTTATACGTGTGTGTGTGCCTTACGTGTTACCTGTGCATGTTTATTTGTGTTATGTTGTGGTAATCAAGCGAACTCAATCGAACTCGAAATCTAACTCGAATGCTATCGAACTTGAGCCCAAATCACAATCGAAGTAGTTGAGACTAAAAGTTATTTGGCTAGGAAACCCTATCGTATCGAACCGCTCTCAACCGAAATCGAAATATCAGAAAACGTCGCGCAAAACACTCGAAAGGGGCAACCGATCGACCAGGCTTCCCAGCCGATCGAACAGCCAGCCGAACGGACTGCTGTCCGATCGGACAGGTTGTCCGATCGAGGTGCCAGCCGATCGGCTAGCCCTTTCCTCTTTTGTCTTCCTATAAATACCCCTGTCATTATCACTCTTTACCACTTTTGGAAACCTCTGTCCGACCAGCACGCGCAACTCGCTTTTTCTCAGATTTCTCTCGATTCCGGTAAGTTTTCGTCCTACAACTTGTACTTTCTTGATCTATACACACTCCTACACCTTTCTACCTTTCAAATCTAAACATTTAGCCGTGAAATCATCGAGAATCAAGTGTTCTAGAATGATGTCATCATGAGTTCTTGAAGAACGTCATGTTTTGGCCTCAATCCACCAAGAATGACTTGGATCTAGCCGATTTCCACATAAACAAACAAGGATCTCTTGTAGATCTAAACTTATACGTGGTGAAAAGGATTGAAGGATGGATTTTGCCAACTTTCTTCAACTCTTTTCACTCGGACCAGTAGAAACAGAACCCGAGCCGACCACTTCGGTGGCTATACGGCTCCAGATCTGGATTCTATCCACGAGGTTAACCGACTTCGGGTTAAATGTTAAACTTCGTTCCAAACAGACCACCGACCGGATTCGTGTGATTCCTGTCCGACCCGGGAGACCAAGTAAGAACGAGGCATCTATGGTTTTACTCGCTGTCAAAGCACCTCGATAAAACGACAAACAAACAGAACGACCAAGGTGTTAGACGCAAGGCTGATCAGGTCAGGATGCTGACCGATCGGACTGCTGTCCGAACGGACAGCCAGCTGATCGGATAAACCAGCCGATCGACTGGCCAGCCGATCGGCTAGCACATGGCCCCACACAAACAACTTGTTTTGAAGAATGGTATTGAACGAACTGCTGTTCGATCGAACTACTGTCCGATAGAATTACTCTTCGGATCATGAGATACTATGCTTCAACACTTAATCAATTTTCAACATGTTTAATGCACTAGAAGAGCCACCCGATCGAACAGCCGTCTGATCAGGTGACACCCTGCTGTCCGATCGAACAGCAGTTGTGCTATTCGATCGACCAACCATCCGATCCATCTTGCAATTCCTTAAAGTCTTTGACTTGTTGACTTGCCAACCGATCGAACACCTGTCCGATCGAACACCAGTCTGATCGAACACCTGTCCGATCCAAAGACTTCACCTTGAAGTTCTGTTGGAGGCCTAACCGATCAGGCTGTCGGCCGATCGAGCAGCCGTCCGATCGACCGACCTGAAAGGCAAAGGTACTTCAATGTTTTCAAAATGATACAACGAAAACTACAAAGGACAAGCCATCATACACAAACACATCCTTCTCAAAGGAAGGAACAATCCACTCGTACAGCCATCCGATCCACGGACTGTCAGCCGAACGGTCAGCCGTCCGATCGGACTGCCGTCCGATCGACCAGCTGTCCGACTCCCTAATACTTGTTTCCTGTTTTACGTTCACTTATCATTATGCTACCGAATCTATTCAGGCTAACCGTATTCGCTAAGCGCTCCCTTCAATCCATAAATCACTGTGAGTATACTCGATCCCTTTTTGCTTTTAGCACTTTTGGGTGTTACGTACGTTACGAATATTCAAACTACAATTATCACACTACTCAAGCTATTTGAACGCTGACCGTTAATGCATGTTATACGTGGCTTATGAATGCTTGTTTGTTATGTTTACACATGGAATGTTGTCTACCTGCCTTAGCAACGATAGTACTATAGTTTGGACTCAGCACCCGTTCACACGGGGGTTGTTAAGGATCTTTTACTTGCATGGATTACGGTGGTAATCATGTATTACGTACTGCCTCAGGCAGTCAACCCGCAGTCATTGGTATTGATGGGTCTATGTCGATAACTAACGTGCTTCATTTCACTATGTGTACGTGCTGGTTATGCGTAAACGAATTCGAACTCTATATGTTATTATCAAACTTGTATGCTCACCTTTACAATATATGTATTGACTTTTATTTTAACGTATGTGACAGGTGCTTAGGATGCATGTGTGGTAGGAAATGGAAGCTAGAATAAAACTTTAGAGCCCAACAAATAGTTGTCTGTAGATAACGAATTAGGGGTCTCTAGAAGCAGATAAACAATTGCTACTTATTTAAATCTGAGTTGTCGGAACAGAGTATTTATCTTGATGCTTGTCTGTAATAATTATTTGACTGTTTGAGATACGGTATGGGACGTATTATTTAAATTGAATAGTTATGATAATTGTTGTGGAAACTTCTGGACAATCTGTTTCGCTCAGTGCCATACCCCGATGACTCCGCCATCGGTTGGGGTGTGACAGATTGGTATCAGAGCCATAACTATAGGGAATTAGGCAAGACTCGACCTAGTCCGGGTCGAAGTCTTAGATACCTAGACTATAGTTAAGAACCATCAGGCCGACTTGTGCATAACCAGTAGGGGTTATGTACGAGCTTACTTCTTGTTACTCTCGCTTATTCTACATTCTCACTGCACTCGAAATTTCTAATTATGAATGGGCAATAAAGTCAGGAATAGGTGTGAAACCGCAAACTCTCGACTAAGGTTGCTCAATCAACTCGCATTTTTAACTACAAACGGGGAGAATCATGCCAAATCAGGAGTGAAATCCATATTTTGATGAATAATCTCCTCTATTTTATCAAAACAGGGGCGAAGTTGTCAAGCCAAGGGTGAAACCCTAACCTTGACAACTTGTTCCGCGTATTTTACAAAACTCTCACCAAGGTCTCAACAGACGATCTGTAGTCACAATAAAAAAACTAACGGGATTCACGCCAAATGCCCAAGAATCGAGGCCAAGGCACGATCTTGAAAGTTGAAGGTGCATAACAGATTCCCTGTGAATAATTGAACCACCTTGGATAGTCGAAGTCTACTAGCCACAGACGATCTACCTCCCGATTTTTAAGCATTTCAAAGTTAGTTGCCGATTTTATACGTGTTTTATGTGTCGTTTTCCCATTTATGTGCTTATTTTGACTCCCAACGATTTCGTGACGACACGTTCAACGTGCGAAAACCGTGAACGTGCATGGCCAAACACACCAGAACGTACAATTTACCGTGATTCTTGTTATGTCCCGGTTTTGACTCTGAAACGATTGCGAACCGAACGTGTGACGTGCGGAATCCGTACACGAACGAGACCGAAACACCCGAGACGTAATATAATCTGTGATTCGATATAGACATAGAAGGTACAAAGGAACGTAAATCACCTTTCGCCTTCTCTCTAGTTTCTCTCCCTAGCTTACATTATGCTCTTTTCGGACAATCGCAGACTTGGAATGATAGGTTTCTGTTTTCTGACTGCCTCTATTAGTTAAGATGTGTATGTGTTCCTTTACTTCTGTGCTTTACGTGCTTAGGAATTAAATGACTATGTGATTTTGTGATTTCGTGATAAGTATTTACGTAAGTATACGTGTTCCTGAGCTTTAGTAAGAAGTAGACGTGTGAGGTGAGATTCGAATACAATGTGATGAGTCCTGTGACAATGTCTGTTGCAGACCATGTCGTCTGGATCCCGTCATGCACTCTCTCGTCAGGAAAAGAGGGACAAACGCCTTGCTTCCATTATCGCTAAAAGTGTGGCAAAGGCCGTGAGTGACGTCTATGAGAATGCCAGCAAATCATCCGAGGAGTCGAGAACCGAAGCTCCTAAGACTGCCGCAAGGCCCTTCAGTTTCAAGCAATTCAAGTCTTGTGGGCCAAAAGAATTCACTGGCGAAGGAGGTCCCACTGCATTCTTTCACTGGTTTGACTCTATCGAGGTTACTCTGCGACAGAGTGGTTGCCCTGATGACCTTCGAACTCTGAATGCTACCGGCGTCTTTCAGTCCCGTGCTCTAGACTGGTGGACGGCCGAGAGGAACAAGCGAGGGAATGATGCAGCCTATGGTCTGTCGTGGGATGAGCTCAAGGAAGTTATGCTAGAGGAATTCTGCCCTCCTCACGAACGTCAAAAGCTAGAAGATGAATTTTGGCACATACAGCAGAAGGATGGAGACAATGATGGTCTTACTGCTCGTTTCAAACAGCTCAGCATTATCTGTCCCGATCAAGTCAAGACTCCCGACATGACCATCAAGAAATATATCCGAGCTTTGCCCGACTGCGTTGCTGATTTCGTGCAAGCGGCTAAGACTACAACGATCGAGGAAACTTATCTGTTGGCCACCGAGATCAACGACAAACGGGTTAAGGCTGGGGTATGGGATAAGACTTCGAAGCATCTTCATCAAGCTACCGCTACCGCACCAACTGCTGAACCCACCTCATCAAGAAACAAGAGAAAGAACAAGAGAAATAACAGCTCCACCAACAAGAACTGTGCGATTACTGCTATACCGATTCAAACCGTACCTGCTCAACAGCGTCAAGTAGCAGCGCCTGTGGCCAATGCACCGCCTGCAAAGCGTGCATACACTGGGCCACACCCGCTCTGCCCTACTTGCACCTACCACCACCCGACTACTATTCAATGCCGCTTTTGTGCTCACTGCAACGTATACGGCCACTTTACTGCCAACTGCCGTATTCGTCAAGCTCCTGCCAATCAAGCTCTAATCACTGCCCCACAGGGTCAACAAGCTCCTCCGGCACCCGCAGTCAAAGCCAGAGCCTGCTTCGCGTGTGGCGACCCGAACCACTTCGCCAACGTGTGCCCAAACAGGGTCGTGAAACAAGAGCCTCAGCAACAGCAGCCACAGCAGCAACAGCAACAGCAGCAGCAACAACAGGCTGCACGTGCCAGAACTTTCAACCTCAACGTGCGTCAAGCCCAGGCCGACAACAACGTGGTCAATGGTACGTTCCTTGTGAATGGTATTTATGCTTCATGTTTGTTTGATACTGGAGCCGATAATTGCTTTGTGTCGCTCGAATTAGAGAAACTCCTTAGTCGTAAACGTTCCCAACTATCCTCGAAGTTCGATGTAGAAGTCGCTACCGGAAGAACCGTCGCTGTTAATTCTGTTATCCGTGATTGTACTCTTGAGCTCAACAATCACATTTTCCCAATCAATCTCATTCCAATGCAACTCGAAAGCTTTGACGTCATAGTAGGCATGGACTTTCTTTGAGAAAACCATGCTGAAGTTGTATGCTTCGACAAGATGATTCGTTTTTCGCTCGCGAATGGCGACTTATTGTGTGTATATGGCGATACTACCTCAAAGGGGCTCAGACTTATGTCATGTATCCAAGCCAGCAAGTATCTCCGCAAGGAATACAGGGCTTTCTTGGCTAACATCGTAGTAGCGGAGAAGGAAAAGAAAGAGAAGAAGGAAGTGAAAGACGTTCCTGTGGTCCGAGAATTTCCTAATGTTTTTCCAGAGGATCTTCCCGGATTACCTCCAAGTCATGATATCGACTTTCGTATTGACCTCATTCCTGGGGCAAATCCTATTGCCAAAGCTCCTTACCGACTCGCACCGTCAGAAATGCGCGAACTCTCAACCCAACTCCAGGAATTACTTGAAAAGGGCTTCATTCGCCCGAGCACCTCTCCTTGGGGCGCGCCAGTCCTTTTCGTCAAAAAGAAGGATGGGTCGTTCCGGATGTGCATCGACTACCGGGAATTGAATAAGCTAACCATCAAGAACCGCTACCCTCTGCCTCGTATCGACGATTTGTTTGATCAATGATGCGTGTGAAGTGTCGTATATATTAGGTGTATATTTTAAGCCCTTTTAACACTTATTTTAGCCAAGTTTTAAATTTATAAAACACGATATTTTACTAACACTAAACACACATATGGGCAAGTGCACCCATCGTGAGCGTAGTATAGCGTTGGTAAGATACCGAGGTCGTCCAAGGACACAAGAGCTTTTAGTACCGGTTTATCCTCAACGTCTAATCAAAATAAAAAGTTTAGAAAAATGTTTTAAACTAAGAAAAGTAAAAACTAACTAAAATGCTGAAAATAAAAATAAAATAAAAACAGATAGACAAGATGAATCACTTGGTTCCGACTCGTATCTAGTATAACCTTTGATTATTTCCGCACTTTTGCACATAATTAAGAGATTATCTTAGTTATTGTAGTAGGCCCCTCTTTTGAAGGTGACGTTACCCTCACCCCAGTAGTTTGAGTCAGCAAGGATACAATCCTAAAAGGGTGGATTATTGGAAGATAATGAATTAAGTTATTAATGCAGTATTGTGGTAGGCCCCGCTTTTGGCGGTGACGTTACCCTCGGCTAAGTAGTCTGAGTCAGCAGGGATACAGTCCTAAATAGCCGGGTTATAGTATTAATAGCAGTTAACTTATGAGGGGGTCAAAGAGTTTGGACCCCCGCCATCCAATACCGTGAAGCATTGAAGGAGGTCCTACTAAATTTGACCCAGGTCCATTGCAGGACCTCTAAACGCTGAACAATGGCAAGACCTTTACCAAACCGTTCCTTTAACCCCCGACCAGGTAGCCAACATACCTCCATATAGACCGTGGAGATATGAATGGTGAAAATCCTTTATTTTATATAGACAGTAAAATAATGCCAAGACACCACGGACAAACGATAAGGAAAGATCACCTTCAACATAAGTAACTAGTTATTAAAGTCATTAATACAAAACCAAATAAAAAGTGCAAAAGATTAGAAATAAAAAGTATTATACTAGACATTTTGTCTTCACCAAGTGATGTAAGAGACTTAGGCAAACATGGCCTTGATTGTCAAGAACTCTTACGATCAATCTTGGATCCCGAGACGACTCACACACTCTACGATGGACAATGGATGATGGTGTTATGGTGGTGGTGGGTGGTGGATGAAGTGTGAGAGAGGTGGTGTGCCAAGGGATGAGTTGAAATGAATCCAAGCACTCCTATTTATAGGCTGAACAGAGAGCTGGGCACGGCCCCGTGTCCGCTGGGCACGGCCCCGTGTCCGCTGGGCACGGCCCCGTGCCTGTCTGACACTCTCTCTCCTCATTAATTGTAATTCGCAATTACAATTAATGCGCCTGCTGTACTTTCGACACGCCCCCGTGTCCGCTGGACACGGCCCGTGGTGGGCAATAGAAGCTTCTATAGGTTTGTCTTTTCTGCTGCTTCTTGGGCACGGCCCCGTGCTGGCTGAGCACGGGGCGTGTTCAGCCTTCTGTCTTCTCTATTTTGCTTGGGAAGATGCCGTTGAGGGGTCGGGCAGTCCACTAGTGTTCCTTTCCTTGTATTTATGTTGGAATTAGCTGTCTTTTTGCTTCTTTTGTGTTTTTGAGCTCATTTAATCCTGAAAATACAAAAGGAAGACAAAAACACTCTTTTTCCAATATTAGTACTTAAAAAGGATTAGTTTTATGCCTTAATTGATGTAATTTATATGTTGCATTTTACACACATCAAATACCCCCACACTTGAACTTTTGCTTGTCCTCAAGCAAAACTCTTTAATATGTGGCTTACACTCCCAAATGGAATACGTAGAAGAGAAGGTTTTTGGGCTTGTCGTAGAGTGTCGAGATATCCAAGATCTTTTTTGGGTTTTACTTTTATTTATTTACAATCCTATTCGCAATGATTTATTTAGAACGTTTCATAGGAGAAATTACTTATTTGGGCATAACATGCCTTTTTAAAATTTCATTTATATACAAGTTCACATACCTCACGGGAGAAATCACTCACACTTGGCCGAAGGTGTATTTTTAGTGAATCACTCGAGAGCGGCATGGAACTTACTCCTACCATAGGCTTGCCAATCAATCAATCCTCCTCCTTTTTAACTTATATACCTTTGTAAATATCAAGAGGACTTTGTGGGTTAAGGGTTAGGCTTGGGTTAAAGGTAGGTGGTTGGGTTGGTGGTTAGTGGTTAGTAGAAAGGGCGAAAAAGCGTAACAAGCGTCGGTTTTCGAAAGACTTTTTATTTTTTTTTGCAATATATATATATATTTTTTTTATCTTGATGAAGCCAGTATTCAAACAAAGTTATTTTTGATGAACTTTCTTGTTTATTTATTTTGCTTCATCATCAACACACTTTTTTTTTTTTTTTTGAAAAGTAGACGAAAAACCGAGCTTGTTACTAAAACAAAGGGTGAAAAATAAAAAGGGTTTAGGTGGGTGAAAAGGTGTTTGGTTTGGGTTAAGAAATGAAAAGGTTTAGGCTCAAAGGGGTTAACTAGGGGGATTTTGGGTAGGTGGTAAGAAAAAAGAAAAATAATGGTGTATAAATAAAAAGGGTTAGTCCTAATGCCTCCATCATTTACTTACTCGGGTTTAAGTTGGTAAGGACCGGGAATGTATCGTCGTGGCAAGTTCTAGAGTTGTAAGAACCGAGCGGCTATTCACACAAGAAACGAAAAATGAGCATTTAATTTAAAGATATATATTTGTATGCTCAATAAAGGCTCAAAACTCACTTTTGTGGGAATGGGTTTTTATGTTATCAAGTATATATAATCAAATTTTAACTAAGCTTGCCATGCCTTTTCATAATTTTCTTGTGTTGGTTCTTTTTATCACGACGCTATCGGTGGTAAATTTGTAAAAATATAACCTTTTTAGAATTTTGAAATTCCCAAATTAAACCTAGACAAGTAAAAAAAATTGAAAATTTTTGAAAAAATTTGGGGTGATTAGCGGTTCCAATAGAGTTTTGTGTAAGGCTTGTTATTAGGACTTGCAAGATTCAAGGTTTTAGCATCCCCCCACACTTAAATTACACATTGTCCTCAATGTGTCCCAAAACTAAGTTTTTAGGCTAATTAAATGTGTAAAAATGGGTTAAAAACAAGATTTTATGGTACTGGGTAGCTGAACACGGGGTGGTGTTGGCTGAGCACGGCCCAGTGTCCAGACTGCCAGTACCAAAAGTAATCAGAAGGCTGGGCACGGGGGCGTGTCCAGTGAGCACGGCCCCGTGTCCAGGTACCTGAACTGGGCATTTTCTACAGAACCTTGGGCACGGGGCGTGTTGGGGTGAGCACGGCCCCGTGCTGAACTTGCTGTAATGAAGAAAAATCGTCGGGAGGCTCTGTTTTTGTGCATGGGGTGTTGGTTCAAGCTTCCCTTATCATCCTTCACCATCCCGAGTGTGTTTTATTCCTGAAAAAAAACTAAACTAGAAAACATAAAGGTTAATCTAAACTAAACTACGGATAGTTCCGCGGAATGCCTCCGTGGTGCGCCACGTTTATAAGGGTCCTTGGCTAGACCCTCCTTATCGGGTGGTTCTGGCTCATCTTCAATTAGGGGGTCATTATTGCCGAATGGATATTTCATTGACCGCTCAAGATCGACGCTCTTTTTAAATGCCCCTAATTGAAGAGGTAGATTGTTGAACTTCCGGTTTTTCAAAGCTTCGTGAGTTTTTACAAATGGTCTTCCCAACACTAGAGGAGCGTCATCAAGGATGACAAAGTCGGTTGGGATTACCATTTGATTTGTTTGAACCAAGACTTCCTCAACTACACCGATTGATTTTATTATTCTCCGATTAGATAGTAAAATGGGTATTTGACGTGGAGAAAAATCACTAATACTTAATTTTTCGAAAATGTAGTTAGGCATTATGTTAACACAAAGATCTTTATCAACCGTGACATTACTAATAAACGAATTTTGAAAGAAACATGGAACCGGTGTAATGTTAATTTCAAATGGGTCTTCTTTTATTAGCGAGGTTTGATCATTAGTTAACTTAACACTTACCGTTTCGTCAATTTTAGTGTTAGTGTTTAACTCTTTTAAAAACTTAGCATGAGTGGGTACTAAACAATGATTTTCGAAAGAAGGTGACAAGAGATTAATTTCTTCAAAATTAGACTCTTCTTGAATTTTAACATTGTCGGACTCACCTTTATTGTTGTTTAACTCATGTGTCGGTTTTTCACTTATTTGTTCTTCCATTTTTACACTTTTGGTTATCTCTTCCTTTTTTAATTCTTCTCTTGCGCGGGACTCCTCTTCCCTTGCGCGAGCTTCTTTTATACATCGATCGATAACTCTAATGTGTTCTAATATCCTATCGGTTACTTCGGTTATAGAAAAAGAATCGGTATTTTCTAAGCTTGAATCCGGTTGTTCGACCCTTTGTTCCTCATAATACCTATATGAAGTAGATGGTTCGCACCATTGTTCTTCATTGTAAGCATATGATGGATAAGGTTCGTAATTTTGTTCTTCATAATACTCATATGAGGTGGGTTGTTCACGCCAAGGTTCCTCATAGTAAGCATATGAAGGTGGTGGCTCATATCTTGGTTCCTCAAAGTATGAGTATGAGGGTTCATACCTTGGTTCATCAAAATATGAGTACGAGGGAGGAGGTTCATACCTTTGGTCTTCATAGGATGTGTATGAAGTTGATGGCTCGTACCTGGGCTCCTCATAGTAGGTGTATGAATTGGATGGTTGATATGAGTGATTATTTTGAATCGAGCGTGCATTACGACAATTAGTGCAATAATTACCCCTATAATCATCCTCATCATAGGTGTAGTTGTAACCTCCTGAGTATTGATCCATAAGAATCACTCAGCAGACCACAACCAAGTCTCGAGATCAGAAAACAAAAATAAAAACGGAAACAGAGGCTGGACACGGCCCCGTGTTCAGTGAGCATGGCCCCGTGTTCAGGATCTGTATCTGGGCGTTTTAATTAAATTTACTGATTTCGTTGAGCACGGGGCGTGTTCAGTGAGCACGGCCCGTGTTCAAGCTACTGTTACTGGGTGTTTATGAAAAATCTGCAGCACGGCCCCGTGTTCAGCGAACACGGCCCCGTGTACAGGTTACTGTAAATGCAAAACTAAACTAAAATGCAGAAAAATGTGGGCCCGTTTTGAAAAGGTTTTGAAAAACTGATTAGGCCGTCGATTTTAAGCTTTCCTAAAATCCTTGTGTCCCCGGCAACGGCGCCAAAAACTTGATGTGCGGTAAAGTGTCGTATATATTAGGTGTATATTTTAAGCCCTTTTAACACTTATTTTAGCCAAGTTTTAAATTTATAAAACACGATATTTTACTAACACTAAACACACATATGGGCAAGTGCACCCATCGTGAGCGTAGTATAGCGTTGGTAAGATACCGAGGTCGTCCAAGGACACAAGAGCTTTTAGTACCGGTTTATCCTCAACGTCTAATCAAAATAAAAAGTTTAGAAAAATGTTTTAAACTAAGAAAAGTAAAAACTAACTAAAATGCTGAAAATAAAAATAAAATAAAAACAGATAGACAAGATGAATCACTTGGTTCCGACTCGTATCTAGTATAACCTTTGATTATTTCCGCACTTTTGCACATAATTAAGAGATTATCTTAGTTATTGTAGTAGGCCCCTCTTTTGAAGGTGACGTTACCCTCACCCCAGTAGTTTGAGTCAGCAAGGATACAATCCTAAAAGGGTGGATTATTGGAAGATAATGAATTAAGTTATTAATGCAGTATTGTGGTAGGCCCCGCTTTTGGCGGTGACGTTACCCTCGGCTAAGTAGTCTGAGTCAGCAGGGATACAGTCCTAAATAACCGGGTTATAGTATTAATAGCAGTTAACTTATGAGGGGGTCAAAGAGTTTGGACCCCCGCCATCCAATACCGTGAAGCATTGAAGGAGGTCCTACTAAATTTGACCCAGGTCCATTGCAGGACCTCTAAACGCTGAACAATGGCAAGACCTTTACCAAACCGTTCCCTTAACCCCCGACCAGGTAGCCAACATACCTCCATATAGACCGTGGAGATATGAATGGTGAAAATCCTTTATTTTATATAGACAGTAAAATAATGCCAAGACACCACGGACAAACGATAAGGAAAGATCACCTTCAACATAAGTAACTAGTTATTAAAGTCATTAATACAAAACCAAATAAAAAGTAACTAGTAAAAGAGGAGGATATCTCCACGACCGCATTTCGAACTCGTTACGGCCATTACGAATTCGTTGTTATGCCTTTTGGTTTAACCAACGCACCAGCAGTTTTCATGGATCTGATGAATCGCGTGTGTAAACCATATCTCGACCGTTTCGTCATCGTATTCATCGACGATGTCTTGATCTATTCCAAATCGAGAGCCGAACACGCGCAACATCTACGTTTGGTCCTCGAGTTACTCCAGGGGAACCAACTCTACGCCAAATTCTCCAAGTACGAATTCTGGTTAGGGGAAGTTCAATTTCTGGGTCACATCGTAAATAGTCAAGGCATTCACGTCGACCCTACAAAGATTGAAGCTGTCAAGAGCTGGGTCCGTTCTTTTCTCAGACTAGCAGGCTATTATCGACGATTTATCGAAGGATTCTCGAAGATTGCTGTACCACTTATCTCTCTTACACATAAGGACCAGCCTTTTGTTTGGGGAACTAAACAAGAGTCCGCCTTTCGAACCCTCAAACACATGCTTTGCAATGCTCCTGTTCTCACATTGCCCGACGGAAACAATGAATTCATTGTCTACTGTGATGCTTCCAACCTTGGTCTCGGGTGTGTTCTCATGCAACGGGACAAGGTCATAGCTTACGCATCTCGTCAGCTCAAAATCCACGAGAAGAACTATATAACTCATGATCTCGAGCTAGGCGCGGTTGTTTTTGCATTAAAGATTTGGCGACACTACCTGTATGGTACTAAGTGTACGATCTTCACCGATCATAGGAGCCTACAGCATATCTTTAATCAGAAGGAACTTAATATGCGTCAACGCCGATGAGTAGAACTTCTCAACGATTACGACTGTGAGATTCGTTATCACCCAGGCAAAGCAAATGTTGTTGCCGACGCACTTAGCAGACGGAGCTACCTGCTTAGCACTCGTAATGTTCAAGCCCAGCACAACCTCGAAACTCTCATCCGCGACGCTTAACACGCGTGTTTCAACGAACGCACCTTGAAGAAGGAAAGAATCTACCACGATGGAGCCCAGCTTGTGAGCAAATCGAATGGGATATTCCACTTCTTAGACCGAATTTGGATTCCCAAGCGAACCAACTTGCGACAGATTATCATGGACGAAGCCCATAAATCCCGCTATTCAGTTCACCCCGGTGCTGAAAAAATGTACCAGGATATTCGTTACAAGTACTGGTGGTTGGGCATGAAACGGGATATCGCTCTCTACGTTGGAAGATGCCTAACTTGTGCTAGAATCAAGGCTGAACATCAAAGACCCTCTGGCTTGCTCGAACAACCACCAATTCCCATGTGGAAGTGGGAGAGCATAGCTATGGATTTCGTAACCAAGCTTCCACCCACGTCATCAGGTCACGACAGCATATGGGTTGTGGTCGACCGATTGACTAAATCAGCTCACTTTCTGCCTATACGAGAGGACTACAAGGTGGAACGATTAGCCCGAATCTACACCGACGAGATCATTTGTAATCATGGGATGCCTCGTGACATCATCTCTAACCGTGATGCTCGGTTTACTTTGCGATTGTGGGAAACGTTTCAAACGGCACTCGGTACAACGCTTAATCTAAGTACTGCTTTCCACCCTCAAACCGACGGCCAGACTGAAAGAACGATCCGTACTCTTGAAGACATGCTACGTGCGTGTGTTCTAGACTTCGGTGGTAATTGGGATAAACACCTGCCGTTAGTCGAATTCTTGTACAACAATAGCTATCATTCTAGCATCGAGATGGCACCTTTCGAGGCATTGTACGGAAGAAGATGTCGGTCGCCTATTGTGTGGCACGAGATCGGTCACTCGCAACTAACCGGTCCTGAGCAATTACAAGAAACGACAGACAAAATTTTCCAAATCAGAAACAACCTGGTGAAAGCTCGGGATCGACAGAAGGTTTACGCCGATAAAAAGCGCAAGCCCCGTGAATTTGGCGTTGGTGACTACGTACTCCTAAAGGTATCACCTTGGAAGGGTGTAGAGTGATTCGGCAAGAAAGGGAAACTTGCGCCTCGATATGTTGGACCTTTTAAGATTCTGGAAAGAATCGGAAAAGTCGCTACAGACTCGAATTACCGGAGGAACTTAGTAATGTCCACCCGACTTTCCACGTGTCAAACCTTCGAAAGTGCATCGCCGACCACGATTTACATGTCTCTCTAGACGATCTACAAGTGAACGAAACATTACACTTTGTGGAAAAGCCTGTCGAAACCGAGAACCTGCACAAATACCACTTGTAGGTCCCGGTTTTCAACTCGGTCCAAACAAATAGTTCTCAACGTGATTCACGGCTTGTTACGGCTTCCAGCTTAATTTCGGGACGATGGGAAGGCAAACGAGGCGCAGAGTTCACTTGGGAACTCGAAAGAGACATGAAGGCTAAGTACCCGCAGTTGTTCAAAGGATGAAATTGGATAGAGAAAGTAGTATTTTGACTTTAATGTTTTGTACGATTTCATATTAATCTATAGAACCACCGATTATAGTACGAATCTGTGCGTTTGACCTTCATAACCGAGAACCTGCACAAATACCACTTGTAAGTCCCGGTTTTCAACTCGGTCCAAACAAAGAGTTCTCAACGTGATTCACGGCTTGTTACGGCTTCCAGCTTAATTTCGGGACGAAATTCCCTAAACAAGAGGAGGCTGTAACACCCCGTGTTTTCATAAGTGAAAGTCAAAGTCAAGGTCAAAGTCAACGACCGATTCGCGCAACTTGACTTGTAGAAATGGCTTTATTTTATTTGTATTATGTGGAGTAAGTGTCGTATATTGCAATAATCGAATTGTGTTAATCGTTACTCGATCGACCTACGACTGTGAACTATAGGAAGTAACAATGCGATAAAGTTAATCAACTAATAATCAAGCTATGCTAATCGAATTGACATCGAATCGTAACTCGAACTACGTAATTTTACTTATTGTTTATACGTGTGTGTGTGCCTTACGTGTAACCTGTGCATGTTTATTTGTGTTATGTTGTGGTAATCAAGCGAACTCAATCGAACTCGAAATCTAACTCGAATGCTATCGAACTTGAGCCCAAATCACAGTCGAAGTAGTTGAGACTGAAAGTAATTTGGCTAGGAAACCCTATCGTATCGAACCGCTCTCAACCGAAATCGAAATATCAGAAAACGTCGCACAAAACACTCGAAAGGGGCAACCGATCGATCAGGCTTCCCAGCCGATCGAACAGCCAGCCGAACGGACTGCTGTCCGATCGAGGTGCCAGCCGATCGGCTAGCCCTTTCCTCTTTTGTCTTCCTATAAATACCCCTGTCATTATCACTCTTTACCACTTTTGGAAACCTCTGTCCGACCAGCACGCGCAACTCGCTTTTTCTCAGATTTCTCTCGATTCCGGTAAGTTTTCGTCCTACAACTTGTACTTTCTTGATCTATACACACTCCTACACCTTTCTACCTTTCAAATCTAAACATTTAGCCGTGAAATCATCGAGAATCAAGTGTTCTAGGATGATGTCATCATGAGTTCTTGAAGAACGTCATGTTTTGGCCTCAATCCACCAAGAATGACTTGGATCTAGCCGATTTCCACATAAACAAACAAGGATCTCTTGTAGATCTAAACTTATACGTGGTGAAAAGGATTGAAGGATGGATTTTCCCAACTTTCTTCAACTCTTTTCACTCGGACCAGTAGAAACAGAACCCGAGCCGACCACTTCGGTGGCTATACGGCTCCAGATCTGGATTCTATCCACGAGGTTAACCGACTTCGGGTTAAATGTTAAACTTCGTTCCGAACAGACCACCGACCGGATTCGTGTGATTCCTGTCTGACCCGGGAGACCAAGTAAGAACGAGGCATCTATGGTTTTACTCGCTGTCAAAGCACCTCGATAAAACGACAAACAAACAGAACGACCAAGGTGTTAGACGCAAGGCTGATCAGGTCAGGATGCTGACCGATCGGACTGCTGTCCGAACGGACAGCCATCCGATCGGCTAGCACATGGCCCTACACAAACAACTTGTTTTGAAGAATGGTATTGAACGAACTGTTGTTCGATCGAACTACTGTCCGATCGAATTACTCTTCGGATCATGAGATACTATGCTTCAACACTTAATCAATTTTCAACATGTTTAATGCACTAGAAGTGCCACCCGATCGAACAGCCGTCTGATCAGGTGACACCCTGCTGTCCGATCGAACAGCAGTTGTGCTATTCGATCGACCAACCATCCGATCCATCTTGCAATTCCTTAAAGTCTTTGACTTGTTGACTTGCCAACCGATCGAACACCTGTCCGATCCAAAGACTTCACCTTGAAGTTCTGTTGGAGGCCTTACCGATCGGGCTGCCGGCCGATCGAGCAGCCGTCCGATCGACCGACCTGAAAGGCAAAGGTACTTCAATGTTTTCAAAATGCTACAACGAAAACTCCAAAGGACAAGCCATCATACACAAACACATCCTTCTCAAAGGAAGGAACAATCCACTCGTACAGCCATCCGATCGGCCTACCGACCGATCGAACAGCAGACCGTACGGACTGTCAGCCGAACGGTCAGCCGTCCGATCGGACTGCCGTCCGATCGACCAGCTGTCCGACTCCCTAATACTTGTTTCCTGTTTTACGTTCACTTATCGTTATGCTACCGAATCTATTCAGGCTAACCGTATTCGCTAAGCGCTCCCTTCAATCCATAAATCACTATGAGTATACTCGATCCCTTTTTGCTTTTAGCACTTTTGGGTGTTACATACGTTACGAATATTCAAACTACAATTATCACACTACTCAAGCTATTTGAACGCTGACCGTTAATGCATGTTATACGTGGCTTATGAATGCTTGTTTGTTATGTTTACACATGGAATGATGTCTACCTGCCTTAGCAACGATAGTACTATAATTTGGACTCAGCACCCGTTCACACGGGGGTTGTTAAGGATCTTTTACTTGCATGGATTACGGTGGTAATCATGTATTGCGAACTGCCTCAGGCAGTCAACCCGCAGTCATTGGTATCGATGGGTCTATGTCGATAACTAACGTGCATCATTTCACTATGTGTACGTGCTGGTTATGCGTAAACGAATTCGAACTCTATATGTTATTATCAAACTTGTATGCTCACCTTTACATTATATGTATTGACTTTTATTTTAACGTATGTGACAGGTGCTTAGGATGAATGTGTGGTAGGAAATGGAAGCTAGAATAAAGCTTTAGAGCCCAACAAATAGTTGTCTGTAGATAACGAATTAAGGGTCTCTAGAAGCAGATAAACAATTGCTACTTATTTAAATCTGAGTTGTCGGAACAGAGTATTTGTCTTGATGCTTGTCTGTAATAATTATTTGACTGTTTGAGGTACGGTATGGGACGTATTATTTAAATTGAATAGTTATGATAATTGTTGTGGAAACTTCTGGACAATCTGTTTCGCTCAGTGCCATGCCCCGATGACTCCGCCATCGGTTGGGGTGTGACAAGGGATTAGGTGAACTTGCGATTCTTAGCCTGAGACCCTAGGTAGATTGACCACACTTGAACTAAATCGCATGATAAGGGCTTGGAACTGGGTTTGGGTTTAAGAGGATCAAAATATTTGCAATCGCGGCTAACACAAGTTTCGATTTTAATAAGTAATTTAAGCTTTTGTCCCGAATAATTATTCCGTGTATGATTCCGTTTTGCACAATTCTTTTTCGGGGACGAAAAAAGGTTAAGTGTGGGGATATTTGATGTGCGGTAAAATACACATATTTGTCTCGTGTAAATTGTATACTTTTTGTATAGGTTTTATTTATTTTTATTTAGTTTTAGTGCTTTATTATATTATTTTGTGTTGGGTCAGGTTCTGGTGCAAATGGAGCGAAATAGTAATGTGGAAATAACCAGCCAGTTGGCAGAATGGGATGCCAGAGACCGAAGTAAAATTGCCGCTGTTTTCCTTGATTGGGCCGAGCCCGCTATCTCTATCTATCTATAAAAGGCTGATATTATACATTATCTAAATGTGGACATTAATATGGACGCCACTTTTGAGTTATATACAAATCAGCTATATTGTATTGTATGATCATACATAATATTACTTGGATGAATTTAGAGATTATTATATTTGAGTGGGGAGCCATAAAATCAAAATAATAAAAAGGTTGGGCCGTGAAAGATCTCAGTAGCCCACTAGCAAGTGTTTTCGTGAATTGGTTTGGGCCATGCGGTACATCAGAAGTGGGGACGCATACAATCAGAATTGGTATTGAAGATCTTTTTCTTTACAGTTGAAAATAAAAAAAAACAGTGTAATGGACTATTGAATAATTGTTCATTGAACAACAAACTAAAAAAAGACAAACCCACCACTAGCAATTATTCATTGAACAACAAATTTCTCTTTAACACGATGCAAACAATACAAACAGTGTAATGGACTATTGAAGGTCTTTTTCTTTACAGTTGAAAATAAAAAAATAAATAAAGGAATCAAGATATGATTACAAACAGCGTAATTTCCAAGTAATCGAAAAAAGATTTAGATGACATTCAAAATAACTAGGGAAGAGCACCACAAATTCTTCGTATGACTCCTTCTTGACCTGTTAAAGGCCTGATTTCACTCATCTTCACCATTGCAGCTGCAAAATCCGACTTGAACTTTGAAGGATTGTTGCTATATTCTCTAACTATGTTGTCAGTTGATCCGCCACTGAACAACACTTGGTCAGATTCAAGAAGACCCTTCTTTTGTATCAAGTTCTTGAAGTAATTATAATCAAACGAATTAGGTGTCACTAAATCGAGTGGTGCAAGATTTCCGTTGCCGTCGTTGATAGGGCATCCACGTCTACGCGTGCTAGCAAATCCTGCATCAATATCTGATCCGTTGTTGTATATCCTATCACGGAATAAGAAGCATTGCGCTTGTCCAATAGTATGAGCTCCTGCATTAATCACATCTTCTATATTAGCTCACACTTTGTTATAATTTATTATACAATAAAATATAGAGTTAATTGCCAAAATCGTCCCTGGGCACGTTTGCCATTTTCGTCCAAAATAACACTTTTGTACCAAATTACCCCCCAACGTTTGTAACTTTTTGTCATTTTCATCCAAACCACTAACTTAGTTTATTTTTTCTGTTAAGTTGAGGATATTTGGATGAAACTGGCAAATATAAAACCACAGGGACGATTTTGGCAATTTACACGAACCCTTTTTAATTTCTTTTATTTAATTATTTTTGTTACATATATAATAAAAAAGAATATGCATGGAGTTTTTAGAAAAAAAATTAATTGTTTTATCACATAATTTTTATAAATTTTCATCCAAATCACTAACTCAGTTTATAATTTCTGTTAAGGTGAAGGATGTTTTAAATTTTATAAATTAAGACAAATTAATTTACAACTTCTTTATATAAATCAGTTTTATAAAGAGAAAACGTCATTGGTGTGCAACACATCTTTTAGTATTTATCAGTTGTAGAGATAGAAAAAAATTGTAAAACGTTACATATTTTTTAAATGTGTTGAGCACCTAGTAAATATGTTGGTAGAAATAAAATATTTATTTAATTATGATTATGAGGGTAACTAACTAATACTTTTTCTGAGTGGCTTGAGTAAAGAAACTTTTGGTTCATAGCATTATAATTACAATTTGGTGGGTAATTTTAAGGTTTGGTAATGATACGTTGTTTGATAGAGGGGGGGGGGGGGGGATGGATTCTGTTTTTCCTTAGGGGCGAATTTAAAAGAGTAGAAGATAAATTACAAACTTGGTACATATGATAAGATTTTTTTTATTTGAGGTCACCAGTATTTTAGTTTTATAAAATTTAGAGGTTTAAGTAGATTTTATTTTTATAAAATTGATCTATATAAAAAATTAGAAATTAAATTATGTCTTAGTTTATAAACATCCTTCGCCTTAATAGAAAAATTAACTTAGTTAGTGGTTAGATGAAAATTTATAAAAATTATGTGACAAAGCTATTACGTATTTTTTTCATATAAAAATTGCATGAATATTCTTTTTTATTATATATGTAACAAAATTAATTAAATAAAATAAATTTAAAAGAGTTTGAGTAAATTGCCAAAATCGTCCCTGTGGTTTTATATTTGCCATTTTCATCCAAATATCCTCAACTTAACAGAAAAAATAAACTAAGTTAGTGGTTTGGATGAAAATGGCAAAAAGTTACAAACGTTGGGGGCAATTTGATACAAAAGTGTTATTTTGGACGAAAATGGCAAACCTGTCCAAACCTCAGGGAGGATTTTGGCAATTAACTCTAAAATATATATTAATCGACGAATTAATTAAACTAAATATACGGCAAATAAGCACCTGATAATGCAACCATGTCCCTGGCACTAAGCCCGTTATCACCAAAGGTGGAAATAAGTGAGTCGAGCGATGCTTTGAAACTAGGAAGAGCACCGGATTCTGCTAGAAGAAGGCTAGCCTAGGTTGAGTCTCTTCTTCCGAGCTTCACAGACCATGATTGTTGGTTCAGGCCCCTCTCACACTCTCAATCACACACTTAACTCACTTATGTATGTGAAATATATGGATGGAAGAAACACAATATTTGCAAAGAAAAGCTCTGTGTATTCGCTAAAAATAAAAGAGGGTTATTTATTCAATAAACATGGGGCTTTAAATAGCCTTACAAAAACACATGAAAATGCATAATATACTCAATAAAATACTAATTCCTCCAGAGGATCCGGTACACGGCATGACCACTTCTTCACTCAACTTGCACCACTCCTAAACGTACACTTCCATCAATTTCGGTCAAACCCTTTTACCAAGCTAATTAAATAAATCAAATATAACACACAAATGTTTAGCTTCCAGCCATGCATGTAAACCATTCATGCAACAACACACCAAATGTGAACCATAACCGATAACGTGCCGACCCGATGACCTGTGAACAAACCCGAGTAAACCCAACAATCACCCCCTTAATCGGTGTTTGTTCGCACTTTCACCGCAGCACCGAATCACCTCGGTTTCGAACCACTATGACATCTAACGGACACCTGATCTTCACCTCGATCAAGTCCAATGTCTCGGTTCAACCCGAATAAAAAAAACACCACTTCTGTAACATGTAACATGGCATAACGCTGGAACCGTCCATTCACATCTTGACTCATCACGGATCAACGACCCACCCGGTCACATCCGAGTCACCCGATTTGAACTCCAACACCATAATGTTACACCGCGTTTTTTCTTTCTTTACCTTTTTTCGATCACCCTTGTTCCAAGAGGCCTCTCCACCAACCAAGAAAACAAAGCTACCCGCTTTTTCCGTTTTCTCACCTTGCCAAATGAGACAAATCCAAAGCCACCTGCTTTGACGGATACTTTCTGCTCGCCTTTCACGCACAACGCAGGTCTCCTCTTATCACGAACAAGCCGATCAAGGCTCCTGCAAAACATTCTGCTGTTGTCACCGTTGTATAACAGCTGCGCAAACCCGCAACTAACATCCGAACAACCTTGAACCTTCTTTTGATCACTCGGGTTTGTTCACAGGTCATCGGGTCGGCACGTTATCGGTTACGGTTCACATGTGGTGTGTTGTTGCATGAATGGTTTACGTGCATGGCTGGAAGCTAAACATTTGTGTGTTATATTTGATTTATTTAATAGTTTAATGTAGTTGGACTTGGTATAATTTGACCGAGTTTTCTGCAAGTTTACGTTAGGTAGAAGTGTCAAGAATGGGTCCGGTTCTTTAGGAGTATTTTATTGTTTTTCTTTGATCACGTTTGTTATTTGTAAGGCTATATATAGCCTATTTGGTTAATGATAGAAGTACCCTTTTTTTGTTTATCAAATACACTGCAAGCTTTCAATTCCTTTTCATTTCTGCAAAACTTATTTTCACGAGTGTTTGTGTATTATTGAGGGCATGTAACCAACAATGATGGACCACCAACCATTTCTGAGGCATCACGGGCAGCCACGGTTAGTACATCCGCACATGATACAACTCTAGGACAGAGTTTTTCAACCTCAGATTTTGCTGCCTCTATCACTTCATAACCTCTTACCGAACCCTTATTAGGCAACGCATTCTTTTCACTAATAATTGAAGGACCATCATTGTAATAACCATAAATTTAAATCATTATTCTAGAAATAAAAAGAATAATAATAATTTATAAATTACCCACTAGAAAACCCTAATTAAGACACCCAAGTAATTCTGTACAAACCCTAGAATTTTCAGAATTTTCAGAATCAGGATTAGGGCCCATAAAACTCAGGGGGGGTATTCCCTACTTGATGATTATCTTAATAACTTGCGGACGAAGTTGAGATTTAAAAATCTGTCGACTCAGCTAGGCTAGTCCCACACGTGGCAACCCTATACATAAAATAAGTTGTCTCGCGGGCCGCGTAAGAATAGGTTAAATGTCACGCGGGCCGCGACAAGTTCAAAATTCACCTATAAATAGAGGACATTAGCACTTGAATCTGGGCACAAAAACGACGAAGAAACTCAGAATACACTCTGAAATATCGTCCAATTACTCAATTAACACACACGAAACACTAATTAAGTATAGCGGGGTGCTGCAGAACAGGGTATTAACTCGATCGCTATTACGATTCATTGTCCGATCGATCAATGTACTCAATGGATGTTTAAGTGCTGCCCACATTAGGGTGATGCTTTGTCATTAATTGTGATTCCGACTGGATGTTGAGTGCCACCCGAATTCGGGGAATACTCTGTCCTTCGTTGTGAATCCGATGGATGTTTAAGCATAGCACTTTGTCATTCGTTGTGAGGGTTGATCTCATGAGTTATCGTAAATGCTGTATTAAGTTACTAACCTAGTTGTGTGCATGTTATTTAAATTAGGTTAAAAGACTAATCAGTAGTCTAAACTCTGCCGTATAAATCTGAAATATTATCACAAGGTAGCTTCACTTTGGAATTATTAAGGTACGGATCCTTACCCCACTCTTTATTGCGTCATAGTCAAATTGTTATAAACCACTAAATTACTATATCTTTTAAAAACTCTTCACGTCTTTGATTATCGATTCATTTGACAGTCCGTTGAATTCCTATTCTAAACTTTGAATTTAGCTTTCATGTCATGCGATAGTTTTCTGTTAAGTTGTACTCATTATCGCATGTTCAAATATAAGTTACGTTTTGTTATGAAAAGTATTTTGATAAGTTATGTAAATAAGACCATTTGTACTCTGATACCCTGAGTATCGCTTCTCGTGGAGTGTCCCACGAGCATGTTGTTGCGGCATTAACATCATGTGCTCTACCCGTGACGGAGAGATCAGTTCACGGCGTCTCTTAAGTACAAGTGTGGTACATAAAGCTATTAGGAGGCGTATGGATCGATCCTAGGATTTAAGTATAAGGAGGTGGATAACGGGTATGCCAATTCGCCATCTCATGTGATAATTATGCAGGAGTAGCTACCTGTGTATTGTCACGTTTTAAGTTTGCTCATGGGTACATCCGTAAGATATGATTATGAAATTATGTTCTTGCATCGTATCATTTTCGTATAAAGCGTTATTTGTTATTTGAGCCTATTATTCCGTACTGAGCATTCGGCTCATTCCATAAATTTTTGAATATACAGGTCTGGATGTTACTTTGGGCGGGGAAAAGAGAGAAGAATAAAGACTAGGAATAAATCTGAAGATATTAGTTAATGAAGTCGAATGTTTTCGCTTGTATATTAATCTTAAGTTTCGTTGTTATATGGTTGTATCCTTGTCAAATAAATAAATGGAATTATGACTTTTGTTTATGATACTACTGTTATTGTGACACGTCAGCCCTTCCGGGTTGGGGTGTTACAGCTATGGTATCAGAGCAAAGGCTCTTTCCTGTAGAAAACTTGAAAATAGTAATTAAAACCTGTGAGGAATGGGTAGATATCTATGATAGGATTCAATTTGGTCTCTTATTTGATTAAATTCTATGTCTATTCGTATAGATATGCCTCCTCGTCGTCCGCTACGTAGGAATACTCGTACTAACCATGTACGTAACAACACTTCTTCGAATGAGACTCCAGTTGATCCAAACGTAATTAATGCTATCAACCAGGCTGTTGCCGGGTTGCTTCCAAACCTTGTTGCTCAAACAGCTGAGGCCGTTATTCAACAAACTCGTCAGCCAGAACGTAATAACACGAATCCAATTTCTGGTGAAGAAATTCGTGAGAATACCACGAACAATACTAATTATAGTATAGACATATGGATTAGTAAATTCCAAAAACAAAAGCCGAAATCCTTTAGTCACGTTAATAATCCAGTCGAAGCAAGGAACTGGATAGCTCATATTGAAAAGATCTTCGGAGTTCTTGGAGTTCCGGAGCAATACAAAGTTAGATTGGCTACCTACAAATTTGAAGATGACGCACAAACTTGGTGGGAAGGATATAAGCAAGTCAAAGGAGGGGATGATTTTGACGCTAATCTTTCATGGGTCGACTTTCGTAATATCTTTTACGACAAGTATTTTTCGACCGCTGATAAAGAAGCTTATATCAGGGAGTATGCAGTGATTCGACAGGGAAGTGATGAACCAGCCTCTGAGTTCATTACTCGATTTTCAAGGTTGGCTAGTATTGTAGGAGATGTTGCAGGATCAGCAGAAGTCCAGCCAGAAAAATGCAAGTGGGCAGTTAATGATCGAATTCGGAAGTCGATCATGTACATGAAATTTAAGGATATCACCGAAGTTGCTGATGCAATCAAAACTTTTGAATTCGAAAGGAAAGAATTCTTATCTCGAACTGGGGATAATAAGAAGAGAAATAGGGAAGGACAATTTAAGCAGGAAATCGGCCAATCATCCACTACACCACAGCATCAAGATCGCAAAGTGCAAGGAAATCAAAACTCTGGAAATCAGGCACGTCCATGGCAACCTAGACTGCAAAACCCGAGGCCTGCTCAAAACCAGATCCAGTTGTATGCAGAACCTATTAGAGCTCAACCACTGAATCAGCATGTAAACCCGAATCAGATTACATATCCTCTATGTAATACTTGTGGTAAGCGACATCAGGGCGTATGTCACCGAAGTACAGGAGCATGCTTTAGATGTGGCCAAACTGGACATATGATCAAGGAATGTCCTAAGAAAGATATTAAGAAGAATAATCAACCCAATGTTGGAGGAAGAGTTTTCGCACTTTCTGCTACTGATGCTGCTAATGTCCCAGGTACTGTGTCAGGAACCCTTCAGCTTGGTAAACATAGTATCTATGTGTTATTCGACACAGGAGCGACTCATTCTTTAGTATCCCACTCGTTTACTAAGTACCTTCCGATAAAACCAACTCTCTTAAATTATACCTTAATCATTTCCACTCCCATGGAAAATTCATCCGCAATCACTTACGTATATAAAGATTGTCCGATCAGTATTGAATCCATGGTGTGTAAGGCAGACCTATTTCCAATACATATGTGTGACTTTGATGTTATTCTAGGAATAGATTGGTTGTCTCGACATCGCGTAACTATAGATTGTCATTCTCGCCGTGTTATTTTCGGTAATCTCCATCATCCTGATATTATATATCAGGGAACTCAAGCTCATAAATCTCTTAAAATTATCTCTGCGCTCAAGGCTCGAAAATTCATATCAAACGGTTGTGCTGGATTCCTAGCATCGATTAGGGATACTTCTGCTAGTGTTAAGAGTATCGATAGCCACTCCGTTGTTCGTGAATATCCTGATGTATTTCCGGATGAACTTCCGGGATTACCACCCGACCGTCAGGTAGAATTCACCATCGACTTGATCCCTGGTGCCGAACCTATTTCTAAAGCTCCATACCGTATGGCTCCAATGGAACTGAAGGAGTTGAAGGAACAATTGCAAGAATTGTTAGATCTAGGATTCATAAGACCCAGTGTTTCACCTTGGGGTGCTCCGGTCTTATTTGTGAAGAAAAAAGACGGTAGTATGCGTTTATGTATTGACTACCGAGAGCTGAACAAGATTACTATTCGTAATCAGTATCCTCTGCCTCGCATTGATGATCTCTTTGATCAACTTCAGGGGGCTCAGTTCTTCTCAAAAATTGACCTGAGGTCTGGGTACCATCAGCTAAAGATCAAGAATGATGATGTTCCCAAGACCGCCTTTCGTACTCGTTATGGTCATTACGAATTTTTGGTTATGCCCTTTGGGCTAACTAATGCACCCGCAGTCTTTATGGATTTGATGAATCGTGTATTTCACAAATTCCTAGACAAATTCGTAATTGTTTTTATCGATGACATTCTAGTATATTCTAAGAATCGTGAAGAGCATGAAGCACAGCTACATGCTGTACTTGGAACCTTTCGACATGAGAAGTTGTACGCTAAGTTTTCCAAATGTGACTTTTGGCTTAGCCAAGTGGCATTTCTAGGTCATGTCATATCAGCCGAGGGAATTATGGTGGACCCAACAAAGGTTGAAGCTATTACAAAATGGCCAAGACCTACTTCTGTTACCGAAATACGAAGTTTCTTGGGTCTTGCTGGCTATTACCGAAGATTTGTTGAAAGATTCTCGGTAATTGCTTTACCACTCACAAAACTCCTAAGGAAAGGGGTGAAGTACTCATGGAATGAGGAACAAGAGAAAAGCTTTGAAGAATTGAAGAAACGACTCGTATCCTCTCCGATACTCGCTCTTCCTTCTGGATCAGGAGGTTACCAAGTCTATAGTGATGCCTCAAAGAAAGGATTAGGTTGTGTGCTAATGCAACATGGGAAGGTTATCGCTTATGCCTCCCGTCAGTTGAAGCCTTATGAAGTTAACTACCCTACACATGATTTAGAACTAGCCGCAGTAGTCTTTGCACTTAAGATTTGGCGACACTATCTGTATGGTGAGAGTTGTGACATCTTTACCGACCACAAGAGCCTCAAGTACATATTTACTCAGAAGGAACTAAATATGAGGAAAAGAAGGTGGTTAGAACTTTTAAAAGATTACGACGCAAATATTCAATACCATCCAGGCAAAGCCAATGTTGTAGCTGACGCGTTGAGCCGAAAGAATTCCGGGACTATATCTTGCTTACAAATTCAGCCTCGTATTAGGAGGGATCTCGAAAGAATGAACATTTGGCTTCAGGTTAGTAAATCTGATGGATATCTAGCTAGAATGCAGATTGAACCCGACCTCATATCACGGATCAAAGATGCACAAAAGCAAGATGGAGAACTTTGGGCAATTGTACAAAATCTTGAGGTGGGTAAGCAATCTGAATTTAGTATAGACCATCATGGGGTGATTTGGTGCGGTAAGAGACTTTGTGTAACCGATGACTCCAGCCTTCGTGAGTCATTGTTAGCCGAAGCTCACAGCTCACCATTTTCGATTCACCCAGGATCTACCAAGATGTATAGAGATTTAAGACAGAACTTTTGGTGGAATGGCATGAAGGAAGACGTTGCTCGATACGTAAGCAAATGCCTCACTTGCCAACAAGTGAAAATTGAACACAAACGAGCAAGCGGTTTATTGCAGCCATTGGATATTCCCATATGGAAGTGGGATGAGATTACAATGGACTTTGTTACTGGTTTGCCTAAGACATTCAAAAAGAATAATGTGGTATGGGTTGTTGTCGATAGATTGTCGAAATCAGCACATTTTATACCAATTCAGCAAGGAAATTCGGTTAATAAGTTATCCGAAATATTTCTTCAAGAAATTATTCGACTCCATGGCACACCATATTCCATTGTTTCCGATAGAGACCCACGTTTCACCTCACGATTTTGGAAAGGTTTTCAGGCAGCTTGGGGTACACGACTGAAGTTTAGTACGGTTTTCCATCCACAAACAGATGGGCAATCGGAACGCACGATTCAGACCTTGGAAGACATGCTCCGAGCATGTGCACTGGAATGGTCTGGAAACTGGGATGAATATCTATGTCTTGTTGAGTTCGCTTACAACAATAGTTGGCAAGCAAGTATTGGCATGGCACCTTTTGAGCTTTTGTATGGTCGGAAATGTCGAGCACCAATATGCTGGGATGAAGTTGGAGAAAAGATTATTGAAGGGCCAGAATTAGTTCAGATTACAAATGAAAAAGTCACTATGGCCCGAGAAAAACTGAAAGAAGCTCAGAGCAGACAAAAGAGCTATGCAGATCAAGATAGACGACCACTCGAATTTAAAATTGGCGACCACGTTTTCTTAAAGGTATCACCTTGGCCTGGCGTTCGTAGATTTGGAATTAAAGGGAAGCTTAGTCCCCGTTTCATCGGTCCGTTTGAAATCCTTGAAAGAGTTGGAGAAGTGTCATATCGACTGGCTTTACCTCCTCAGCTCTCTCACGTTCATAACGTTTTTCATGTCTCCTCGTTAAGAGGATATAATTATCATCCACTCCATGTCATTAGTTATCCGTTACTTACAATTCACGAAGATTTGTCCTACAAAGAGGAACCAGAAGCCATCTTAGATCGACAAGAAAGGGTTTTGCGTAGGAAAGTAATTCCGTTTGTTAAAGTCCTTTGGAAAAATCACTCTGAACACGAAGCAACATGGGAATCTGAAGAATCAATTCGCTCTCTATACCCTAATCTATTCTAGTAATAGAATTTTAGTCGAGTAACGGTAAATCTTGCTCTTTGATATATGTTCAATTGTTTCTGTTTACGGTCATTTATGCTTTACCTTATGTGAATATATCTTAGCTATGATTAAGCATATCTATGTAGGAAATATCAGTATCAATAGTCACTCTAAGTATCTGTAAGTCTCTATTGACTTTTCGTACGATAAGATATTTTATTAAGATGCGTTATAGGAGGACCATTAGGGCACATATATAAGGTAATTGACAAGTATAGTCATGACCTTAGTTATGAATTTCAGATACACATGTGTGTTTAGGAGATTCTGGTTATATAAGTTAATAACTCTGCTATGACAGTTCCGTTTCTGTTACTTATGCGATAGATTATATTCTTATTTGAAAAATTTCGAGGACGAAATTTCTTTTAAGGGGGTAATAGTTGTAATAACCATAAATTTAAATCATTATTCTAGAAATAAAAAGAATAATAATAATTTATAAATTACCCACTAGAAAACCCTAATTAAGACACCCAAGTAATTCTGTACAAACCCTAGAATTTTCAGAATTTTCAGAATCAGGATTAGGGCCCCTAAAACTCAGGGGGGGTATTCCCTACTTGATGATTATCTTAATAACTTGCGGACGAAGTTGAGATTTAAAAATCTGTCGACTCAGCTAGGCTAGTCCCACACGTGGCAACCCTATACAAAAAATAAGTTGTCTCGCGGGCCGCGTAAGAATAGGTTAAATGTCACGCGGGCCGCGACAAGTTCAAAATTCACCTATAAATAGAGGACATTGGCACTTGAATCTGGGCACAAAAACGACGAAGAAACTCAGAATACACTCTGAAATATCGTCCAATTACTTAATTAACACACACGAAACACTAATTAAGTATAGCGGGGTGCTGCAGAACAGGGTATTAACTCGATCGCTATTACGATTCATTGTCCGATCGATCAATGTACTCAATGGATGTTTAAGTGCTGCCCACATTAGGGTGATGCTTTGTCATTAATTGTGATTCCGACTGGATGTTGAGTGCCACCCGAATTCGGGGAATACTCTGTCCTTCGTTGTGAATCCGATGGATGTTTAAGCATAGCACTTTGTCATTCGTTGTGAGGGTTGATCTCGTGAGTTATCGTAAATGCTGTATTAAGTTACTAACCTAGTTGTGTGCATGTTATTTAAATTAGGTTAAAAGACTAATCAGTAGTCTAAACTCTGCCGTATAAATCTGAAATATTATCACAAGGTAGCTTCACTTTGGAATTATTAAGGTACGGATCCTTACCCCACTCTTTATTGCTTCATAGTCAAATTGTTATAAACCACTAAATTACTATATCTTTTAAAAACTCTTCACGTCTTTGATTATCGATTCATTTGACAGTCCGTTGAATTCCTATTCTAAACTTTGAATTTAGCTTTCATGTCATGCGATAGTTTTCTGTTAAGTTGTACTCATTATCGCATGTTCAAATATAAGTTACGTTTTGTTATGAAAAGTATTTTGATAAGTTATGTAAATAAGACCATTTGTACTCTGATACCCTGAGTATCGCTTCTCGTGGAGTGTCCCACGAGCATGTTGTTGCGGCATTAACATCATGTGCTCCACCCGTGACGGAGAGATCAGTTCACGGCGTCTCTTAAGTACAAGTGTGGTACATAAAGCTATTAGGAGGCGTATGGATCGATCCTAGGATTTAAGTATAAGGAGGTTGATAACGGGTATGCCAATTCGCCATCTCATGTGATAATTATGCAGGAGTAGCTACCTGTGTATTGTCACGTTTTAAGTTTGCTCATGGGTACATCCGTAAGATATGATTATGAAATTATGTTCTTGCATCGTATCATTTTCGTATAAAGCGTTATTTGTTATTTGAGCCTATTATTCCGTACTGAGCATTCGGCTCATTCCGTAAATTTTTGAATATACAGGTTTGCATGTTACTTTGGGCGGGGAAAAGAGAGAAGAATAAAGACTAGGAATAAATCTGAAGATATTAGTTAATGAAGTCGAATGTTTTCGCTTGTATATTAATCTTAAGTTTCGTTGTTATATGGTTGTATCCTTGTCAAATAAATAAATGGAATTATGACTTTTGTTTATGATACTATTGTTATTGTGACACGTCAGCCCTTCCGGGTTGGGGTGTTACAATCATCTAGCAAGATTGATGCGTCACAACCCTGCATAAAATGGTACAAAAATCAATACAAATTAATGTTTACATCTTGCAGCTATGGTGGTCATATATATGGTTAAAATAGTACCTGAACAAAGCAGTCATGGAAGTGGAGACGAAGGATCGAAGCTGCCATGCGACGCTCACGAGATATGGCTGTTCGGATGGATGTCCTGATTGTACGTAGTGCATTGGGACATGAAGCGTCATAGAATGTAGGAGATAACTGTGCTTCACATGGTGTATTGTTTGTAACACAAAGAATTAGTACGAAGAAGATAGCTGTAATAATATTTGGGGAAGCCATTTGAAAAAAAATGTTAATGATGAGAAGTTGAAAGATGGAATGCAAATAAAAGGGCATGAAGGAGGCTTATATAGTGTTTGAGGTAAACCGCGTTGTGAAGATGTCTTTGTTTGATCAACAGTTGTATGATGGGCTGACTTTGTCCTTTGCTCGTTCATGCATCGAAGCTCAGCAAAAAATGTTAAAATTTGACATTCTCACCAAGTCAATAAAGTTACTCCTATATTTAAATAGTATTAAACTAACACATGCATCCACTACAGCACTACTTTTCTTTTGTCCCAAGCTGACTATATATAAAAAAGAGTTTATTATAAATAACAATATAAATGTTATTAATAGTTATAAGTTATATTATGACATGTTTATATATAAAAAAGAGTTTATTATAAATAACATTATAAATGTTATTAATAGTTATAAGTTATATTATGACATGTTTATAAATATAGCGATCTCATATATTTATTTCACATGCTTGCTAGCTTTTAATGTGATTTTATCGCAACTCTAGAAGCAAAATAATTAGGCTGACAATATCATGATAAAAAGCCAACTTATTATGTGAAAAAAAAAAACAAACTGTGTGGGGTATAAAAACATGTTTAATTATGAGATTATGAAACACTGTTAAAATTTAAAAACACCAAAAAATGAATTTAAAGACATCTGAAATGATATTTTTTTTCATATAGCGCATGGTTGGTTGAATTCTTTATATTGAATTGTTAGATTTAGTTTGATAGTGAGTGAATCTTCTTCTTTAGGTCATATGAAATAGACAAACTCGAATAATTATAGTAGACGATTAGTTTTCTAATAATATGAGTGACTTGGTTTATGATACTTATAATCATGTAGTTGGTGTGTCGTGTAAGTAAAATTAGGAATATTATTCATTATAATCAATCCTAATGGAGTTTTTTATTTCGAATCAAAGGTGGATGCTAGGTGTGGAGAAGGGGGGGGGGGGGGGGGGGTTGAGATGAAATAAGGAGTGTTGTGTGTTCATAAATCCTAATGCGAGCGGACGAACTATGTGAGAGGAGGAAGGAAAGAGAGAAAGGGAAGAACGGATGTGATAGTCAAAGTTTAAAATTGTTTGGAGACTATACTAATCAAATGCCAGCTAGTGTGTTTTAAAACAAAAAAGCAATCCATCTAGATAAATAATAAAATCATTCCCTTTAGTTGTGTTTTATAGACTACGCGACAAATATATATTAGTGTCATCTTGAGATCTGGACCGAGTCAACCATAAAATTATGTTTTATTATGAAGATGTTCACATGTGTGTCTATACATGTGGAGCCTTTTAAAATTTGTTGGTTGATATATCTATGGATATGAATTTGACTAATAATTTTTTTTTATAATAAATAGTATGTATTGGATGTGTTAATAATTTTTGTTTATCCTGGGAAAACAAAATGTAAAGACATGACAAGAAATGTAAATATGAGACTACTAAGCCCGAAATTGTGAAAAGCAAATTGATACAATTTAAAAAAAATACATACTTTTTTATTTATATTTATAATATAATCTATTTTTTTCAATATTAGTTTGTAGCATTTATATAATATCAATTATTAACATTTGGCCACTTTATGGTATTGTACCCTTCACATATTGGCTTTCTTTGACAATTTGTTGTTTGTTTACGTTTTGTTTAGTGACTATACAAGGTTTTTTATATGTTACGTGTACTTTCAGTTGTAAAGTTGTCTCCCTTTTAGTATTTTTTGCTTACTTCACTTTCTTCATGCTCTAGGTTTCTAGAATTCTCTCTTTGTAGGTATATTCGATTCCTTTTTCGATGTAAATTTCTCGGAAGTTGTCCTCATTTTACTTTCTTTCTTGTTGTCATACTTTGAGGAAAGTTTGTTTTTGATTGTTTGGTTATTGTTTTGTGAAAATATTTTGATTAAAGTCGTTGTTGACTTCAATTGTATTGTTACCGGTGTTCAGTTATAAACTTTTTCTTTTGATTTTGTTATAGAGGTGTCACTTTTGTTTTTCCATATCAAATGGGTAATTCTGTTTTTTTTTTTTTTTTTTTTTTTTTTTTTTTTTTTTTTTTTTTTTTGAAATTCTACAAATATTTTTGTGTGTATGATTTGTGTAAAGGTTTATTGTTGTGTATGTGAGTTACAAGGTATCTAATTTAGGTTATGTTATATCTGAATTTTTTTTATTGTGTTTTTTTTAAATTTCATATATTTTTTTTTGATAATGTATTCTTTGGTATTAATAGTTTAGACTGTGATATGCTTAGAATTCTAGTTACAAGTTCGTCTACAATGAAAGTTGTTAAATCACAAAACTTTATATCTTTACCGACAATCAATTATATAATGCATGACTTTGAAATCATAAAAAAAGAAGGTTACGATTATTTACAAATGACTAGGACCTATATATACATTTGTATCTTTACTTTACCTTTAAAATTTAAAAGGTTTTTCTCTTTCATTAACAACCATAGGTTTTCTCGTTAAAAAAAAGAAAGACATGTGCTCCTTTTCTAACTGGATGGTTTCCTAGGGTAACCAATTTCATTCGAAGGATCTAAACATGTTCGATTTCATTTCTTTCAGTAAATTTTTATTTCATTATGCTTGTTGAATAAGGATCAGAAATTAAATAGGTTAACTACATCTCAAAACGATATATAATCTTTTTGAAATAAGGCATTTTTTATATTGGAATACGCTGATAACAGATGTTGGGGGTGGAGTGGATAATTTTTTTTTAAATTTTTAATTATTAATTAATATATAAACCTATAATCTAGCTATATTTCACCATTTATTTTTTTTTTCTTTCAGTTTTTTATTAGTTAACCACCGCATTTCACAATTCACATTTCGATAACACACCTTAGTGAACGGTGAAACTACTCTGCACATATGGCGCCCATGTGTTGTTCTTTTTTTTTATATTTTAAATTCATGGGAACACAAACTCTTGATATTTTTATAATGACTATTTCAAAGAAACATTAAAAGAGATAGAGTTAATCACAAGAAGCTATAAAAAATTTAACACATCTATCGACAACGACACTGCGTATTTTTGTTTATGCATTACCCCAGAGCCATATTCCCCCTCAACTCCGTACAACCATCATCGCAAACGGCGGCATAACAATCAACCGCTGAAAAAATGTATTCGCATACCTTGCATGGTGGTGCATCCACGTCATCACCTAACACATAACAATTATTAGTTTTTGTGATATTTAACATATATAAAATGAAATAGAAAAAAAAATATAATATAGTAGATCACATGTAACTGTAGTCGTAGTTGCAACAATTAGTAACAAAAGGATGCAGACAAGCTTCATTCTAGTATTGCTTTATGGTTTTAGTAACTTTAATCACAACAAAGACTCATTCACAACATTGTGCATTTAGAAGTGTATTGATAATCTTATGAATTAACTGCTGATATCTGTTAATATATGTATTTAAGTAGCCAATTAATATATGTATTTAAGTATAACATTTTTGTTTGTTATATTAGTTTCATACAACACAAACTATTTAAAATCTACTATATTTAAATATAGTATTTTTTTAACTTTTTATACCAATTAATTAATTTATTACCTTTATCGACACTCAATTATACGTGCATGCACCGACATGGCCAAATTTTACTTTCTAATTAAAGAACTACCAAATGCATTGTTAGACTTGTATTAAGGGCTCTGCCAGCAATTCCAGGTTTGACGGGAAGGGGGGGGGGGGGGTTAGAGGCTTTTGCTTTTTGGGAAGAAGATCAGGGTACAATTTATGGCATGAGATATATTTAAGATTAAATTGGTGTTCAATTTAAAGCCTATCTTGAACATGTCAAGGTCTCGGGCTTCTAAGTTTCCAAACATTTCGCCTATTTCCAACCGTGCCATAGTTAAATGTTACTTGAGTGCCTAAAACGTCAAACATAAAGTTGGTGATTCATAGGTTTTATTTAACATGATGGAACTGCTGGTTTTTTAGTAATTGTTGGTTTTACGCCAGATTTTGTTCCGGTAGTTTTAGCAAAATGGTTTTGTACTAATCTGTACTTTAGTGACCGATTGCCCTACTTCTACTGGTTTTTCAACTACGGGAGGTTTTGAGCTAGCCTGAGTTCCAGTTAGGGCTGCAAACGAACCAAACGTTTGGCGAACAGTTCGTAACTGTTCGGCGGGAAGTTCGTTTGTGTTCGTTTGTTTATTAAACAAACAAACACAAACAAGAAATTTCGTTTGTTTAGTTAAATGAACAAACATGAACAGAGGAGGCGTTCGTTTATTTATGTTCGTGAACGTTCGGTAACGTGTTCGTTTGTGTTCGATAGTTCATTAGTTTTTTAGCTTTTATATTTTATTTAAATACTTCAAAATTCTAACAAATAAAATATTTAATAAGTGTCAATGTATTATATATTTTGTTCACGAACGTTTGTTTGTGTTTGTTTGTTAGTATTTGTGTTCATGAACATTAGTTTGTGCTCATTTGTGTTTATTATCGTTCATTTTCATTCATTGCCTAAAATTAACAAACAAACACAAACGAACATGAACAAGTTGATTTCCTTAACAAACAAACACGAACATAAAATCTTGTTCGGTAAGCGTTCATGAACAGTTCGTGAACACATATATTTCTTAACAAACGAACACGGACAAGGACTTGTTTGTGTTTGTTTGGTTCGTTTGCAGCCCTAGTTCCAGTAGTTCACAAAGGTTCAGTTGTTTGAGCTTTGACTCGAGCTGTTTGACATGGTCCAATTGTTTGAGTCTTGATTCCAGTAGTTTGACCTTGGGCTTGTTTCTAAGATTTTGGGGTTGTTGTGAGTTTGATCTACTGATGGTTGAACTTGAGGAGGAACTTGTCTCTTTTTCATTTCATTCTTTGCAACAGCTTTGGCCTTGTTGATAACTGTCGGAGGATATCTATTTGATATTCTTATTTATTTTTATATCCTGCCTCACAACTCTTACTTCTGCTTTTGTCCTTCAATCTAAGCTTTGACCAAGGCTGCACTAGCTCCTCTTTGATTTATCTTGAATTTTGCAATTCTTTCCTAATGGTCTATGTCACAAGCATATGGCTCATTTTGTTTTTGAACAATGGCTATAGCTGAGATGAGACAAAATGCACTTGTTTTAATATCAAATTATACTAACTTTTTATTATGTTTTGTTAAAAAAAATTCAAAATATGCCTAAATTGTTTTATATTGGATTTTCAGGACAAAACTAATGCAAAATGACAAAAGAAGCAAAAAACGAAGAAAAATTAAGAGAAAAGTCAAGTTGTGACTCAAGACACGGTTCATGCCTACATGACACGCCTTGTACATCATTCTCAAGTCATGAAAAAGTGTTGATCTACTCAAGTCAAGACAAACTGGTGGTCCCCTGAACCAACTAAATGTCAAAAGCACTCCTTGGAAAACCCCAAAACTTCGTAGATGCATATCTCGGGTTAGGAAATGAGTACGTGAACTATAATATATGAATCTTAGGTTGCTCGATGAGACGAAGCCAAAAAATGGTTTTAACAGTCAACATACTTGTGGCACACCACGTGTTGACCACGACCAGAAGCTCGACGAGAGGGTTATATTACAAAACACAAAAAGATATTTCGAAGATTTTTGAAGATTTCGAGAGACACACAAAGATGACCACGACCCGTGCCTGCGAGACACGCCCTTTTGTCTTAGCGATTGAAAATTGCAAGATGTGTCATCTAGACACAACTCATGCCTCGGAAACCCGATATAAATCTTAGGTAGCTTGACGAGACGAAGCCAAAAAAATGGTTTTGACAGTCAACATACTTGAGGCACGCCACATGTATGGGCAAGACACGGGTCGTGCCTCGACCACCAAACACAAAAAGATATTTCAAAGATTTTTGAAGATTCCGGGAGACCCATAAAGTTCACCAGAACCCGTGCCTGTGAGGCACGCCCCTTGTCTCAGCAATTGAAAATTGCCAGATTTGTCATCTAGACATGCCTCATGCATTAGAAATCCGGTATGAATCTTAGGTAGCTCGACGAGACGAAGCCAAAAAATGGTTTTGGCAGTCAACATACTTGAGGCACGCCACGTGTATGGGCAAGACACGGGTCGTGCCTCGACCACAGAACACAAAAAGATATTTCGAAGATTTTTGAAGATTCCGGAAGACCCACAAAGTTGACCACGACCCGTGCCTGCGAGACACGTCCCATATCTCAGTGACTGAAAATTGCCAGATGTGTCATCTAGACACGCTTCATGCCTCGGAAACCCGGTAGTTACCAGAGACATTACTAACGTGTCATCCAAACACGCCTCATGTCTCCGAGACATGCTCCATGACTCGGCAACCGACAGTTGCTAGTCACTGTTGACGTGTCATCCAGGCACGACGCATGCCTTCTAGGCATGGGGTGTGCTTCGATTTGCAACTGCCTATAAATAGAGGTTATTTCCACCATTTTTACTTGTTCATTCTCTCCCCTCTTCTCCACTACATAGTTCTCTTCTACCCACTCTCTCTAATCATTTTAATCATTAGGAAGAACTAAAAAATCATTAATGTAATCAAGATTTTTATGATTTATATAATCTTTACATGTTTGATCATATCTTTTTCCATGGCCATTGCTGGCTAAATTCTTGAGGGTGTTTGAAGGAAAGTTATCCCCTTGATGTCAAGCTAACTAAGGAAGATTATGGGTAAGCAAGGGGTGTGTGTGTTAATGATTTTAACTAATTAAATAGTTTATTGAAAGTGAGTGAAATAATAGTGTCGACATTGATTTGGGTCATTAGAGTTAATGCATAATCCTTAAAATCTACCAACACTCTTATGTCACCATTGATTTGGGTCGTTCATATGTTTCTATGTCTATGTAGAGTCAAAACACGTTGATGCTTTTTACTGAGATTAAAGGTTTTAGATGGGACATCAAGTTGGTTTACGCCCCGCTTGCAGTATGCGCATATAATGTATATATGTCACACCGCGATATTTTAACCATAAACCGGTGGGCCCCGTGGGAAGTATCGTGATGTAGTTGATATCATCATAGATAATTAAACACAGTTATAGCACAACGGAAGGCTTGGAAGGTAAAATACTATTACAAACCGAAAGTTCAAAGTATGAATAAAACAATATACAGACGGTTGTAAAGAAAGAATCCACAGGCGGATCTATAATATAATACAAAACATGTTCAATAGACTTAAGGGATTACGGACTTGCAAGATCCTCTACTTAACGCTCAGAAGCTCCCAGCCTAGTACGTGTAGTACCTGTCACTTAGCCTTTTGAAAATACGTCAGTTTACACTGGTAAATACAATTAACCGACTCTTTTGAAAAGTGTTTATAAAATTGGTTTGGATGCACAAGGCATAAAAATCTTTTATAACTTGGGACAATCATAATTATAATCTTGTATACAGATTTATATGTTGGTCATACATTAAGGGCCATAAGCCGATACATGATTAATAGACACACCACTAATATAAACCCACAAGGAGTTATCCCCAACAAGTGGGTATATCTTTTTACATACGCAACTGTCAGGTGTATGCCTACACCCCGTGCTTAAGTCGTGGTCATTTACAAATGAAATGAGCCGAGGATATCCAGGATATGGTCGCATTAACCCCCAATGTTTATGTTATCAAACAAAATGAATTAAAACGGGTTATGTAATTTATTAATCACAATCCGATTAAATGATCCCATACCCAACCAAGCGGTAATATTATACAGTATCCCAAGCCCGTATAAGGGAAAATAAGTTAAAAGTATTTACCTGAGTTTCTAAATGCAAGATCTATCTACTCAGCTGTATATTGTACTTAGACTCGTGAAGGTAGCTTTTACCGGGGCTCCCTAATTTGGAACAAAGGTTTTATTAACCTATTAGATTACTAACGGGTCTTGTTTAAGTCGTAGACTTAGACCGGTTAGTTTAAAGTAAGATTTACGATATAGAATGCTGGGTTAAGAGATGACCGGAATGGAATGTAATTTAGACCCAACAAGTATGGAGACTTGTATTATATGGGTAAACTAAATACATTCTGGATTTTGAAGTTAAAATGATAAGGTTTAACCTATTTCGATTAATTTATGCAAACTAGTTACATAAGCATAATCGGGTAACCGGATGAGTCAAATACAAGTCCCATATGGTATTATGCTTAAAATATGTTAATATATCAGTAAGATATCAACAAATATGCCCATAAAGATTTTAAAACCGAATTAAGCCTCATAATGGCATTTTGGTCATTTTATGATTTATAAAAGAGGTTTACATGCAAACTGAGGTTCTGGTCATAAACCTTCTATAAAAATATTTAATTCATGTTATATTAATAGTAGGATATCATATATATGTGTGGTTTACCATTTATGGCCAAACTATGCCCAGAAAGGGCATTTTGGTCATTTCACATATGTTTTTAGGGACTTATTTGGGATTCTGAGTTCATGACTTATACCTACCGTAAAAATATTAAAAATGGTTTATTAAATCAATAGGTAACAATTCTTGGGTGCTAAGTATGGATTAAAACCATATTATGCACCTTATTGTCGTAAAATCGATAAATGACAATTATTTCGATGTTTAGGAAATTCTGAGGTTATGACCAGCTTTGAATGGTCAAAATAATTTATTTATCATATCATATCAGTAACAAAAGGTTCTTGCATGTTAATTTTATTTAAAACCCAATTTATGTGTGAAAAGGGCATAATCATCATTTATTAACATAATACGAAAACTCATGCATAAACTCAGTAAGTAATCTGACTTGAAATCCCAATTAGTTCTAAATATGATATCATAACAATGGGTAATGAGTTTTATGTCAAAATTATGTTTAAAACTTAATTTTCATGCAAAAGGGTAACTTAGTCCTTATAAAATCATGTTTTACGATTCATTATATAACTTCAGTTTATGACCAGATTATAAATGTCAAATATGTTAAATATTATTACTAATCAGAATGTAATTCATTTGCATGTTTGTTTATGTTAAAAATCTAATTTTTTACTAAAAGGGCATAATAGTCAACATTTAGCATAATAACGGAAACAAGTAAACAAACTCAGATTACTAGGTGACCATGTAATATAACCTCAGAGGGTAATACTACTATATAATATGGTCACAAAGAAATCTTAATACATAAAGAAACTAAGCTAATTCGGGTCGGAACTAAAAGTCAAAGCAAAAGTCAAGCTTTTGCGACTTTCGGTTGCGAACCGAGTCTATACTTAGAATTGTCGGGTTGAACATGTTTAGACATGTTCTAATAATGTTTACCAAGTTATCAAAGTGATAAAACATATTTTATAACCTCTACATTATTAGATTTGAATTTATTTAAAAACTGACCCGTTTGACTTTTTATGTTAATTACTTTGACCTGACGATTAACTAAGAAACATGGTAATTAGGAGATACCCTTTTGAGGGATTAACACCTACCTAATTATGATCACGTAGCCATATTCGCCTCGAACAATGGTTGGACCGTTTATGTCTAAACCGAAAATCAAAGCCGAATTGCGGCAACCTTGACTTTCAGCTTTTAAATGCATAAAAACCGAACTAGGGTGGCTAAGGACACTTACAAAGGGTCCTAGCTCGAAACTTGAACTATGGAGAGCTTCCTTTTGATCAGGAACCTCAGAGAAACCAAGCTAGAGAGAAGAGAAGAAATCTTTGAATTAGCAAGGAAGAAAGTGAGGGTAAGGCACCTATTTATAGTGCAAGAGGATGTCTTATGTTGCTACCAGGTGTCCAAGGGTGTTATGAGAGGCTAACAAGTGTCCACATACGTGTCCCAAAACAGCTAACAACCCTGGTATCAAATCTGACTCGTTTTGGTTGTTTGTGTGGCAGCCAAGCAACTTTTCTACCCAGTACCAGTCCTTACGGACCGTAAGGAAAGGACCATATGGTCCGTATACGATCTGTCAGCGGAAAGAATTTTAAAACTTTACCCGAATGGCCCCTTGACTTGTATATTCTCTAATATTGTCTTGTAACTTATCAAAAGACAACTTTAGTCAATAATGGCCATATATAGAAGTGTAAATAAATATTCTATGGCTCCCGGTTCGTATGTAGACTACCCGAAGGTATTAGTTTCTCTCGTTGACACTTTTAATCCCTCCGTATACATCTTTTCATCGTTTGTCATCTTTAGTCCTTCAAAGTCAACTTATAACATGTTTAGGGTTTCTGACACGTGTCTTCATATTATTGGGTATGATTTTGCGAGGTGTTACATGCTCCCCCCTTAAAAGAAATCTCGACCTCGAGATTTATTGAAATAAATAAGGGTACTTTTGTCGCATAGTGGCTTTGACTTCCCACGTATACTCAGGGCCTCTACGGGCATCCCATTTCACCTTCACAATTGGTACATGTTTCCTCCGAAGCTTTTTAACCTGTCGATCTTCGATCGATATAGGCTTTTCAACAAACCTCAGGCTTTCATCTATCTGCATGTCTTTAAGACATTGCTAGCGACTCATCAGCTAGACATTTCTTTAAGTTGCAGATGTGGAACACATTGTGAATTCCACTAAGTTCATCAGCTAGACATTTCTTTAAGGTGGATGCTAGGTGTGGGGAGAAAGGGGGGGGGGGGGGGGTTGAGAAGAAATAAGGAGTGTTGTGTGTCTTGTATTGACGGTTTCCAAGAAGATTCTCGGATATAGATGCTCTAATTGTAACTTCTCTAACATAAATACATATATGAAGACTAAAAGAAATTATTAGCTTCTCTATCATCTTTTTAGCTCCTATAATGTGAAACAATTTTATATAATTATAATCTAGATATTAAAAACACGAATGTGATAGTCAAAGTTTAAAATTGTTTGGAGACTATACTAATCAAATGCGAGCTAGTAGTGTTTTAAAACAAAACAGCAATCGATCTATATAAATAATAAAATCATTCTCTTTAGTTGTGTTTTATAGACTACGCGGCAAATATATATTGGTGTCGTCTTGAGATGTGGACCGAGTCAATCATAAAATTGTGTTTTATTATGAATATGTTCGCATGTGTCTATACATGTGGAGCCTTTTAAAATTTGTAGGTTGATATATGTATGGATATGAATTTAACTAATAATTTTTTTTGTAATAAATAGTGTGTATTGGATGTGTTAATAATTTTTGTTTATCCTGGGAGAAGAAAATGTAAAGACATGACAAGAAATGTAAAGATGAGGCTACTAAGCCCGAAATTGTGAAAAGCAAATTGATACAATTTAAAAAAAAAACAATACATACTTTTTAATTTATATTTATAGTATAATCTATTTTTTTTTCTATATTAGTTTGTAGTATTTATATAATATCAATTATTAACATTTGGCCACTTTATGGTATTGTACTCTTCGCATATTGGCTTTCTTTGACAATTAGTTGTTTACGTTTTGTTTTAGTGACTATACAAGGTTTTTATATGTTGCGCGTACTTCGAGGTGTGAAGTTGTCTCCCTTTAGTATTTTTTTGCTTACTTCACTTTCTGCATGTTTTGGGTTTATAGAATTCTCTCTTTGTGGGTATGTTCGATTCCTTTTTCGATTTAAATTTCTTAAAAATTGTTATTGTCATTTTACTTTCTTTCTTGTTGTCATACTTTGAGGAAATTTTGTTTTTGCTTTATTGTTTTGTGAATATATTTTGATTAAAGTCTTTGTTGACTTCAATTGCATTGTTGCCAGTGTTCGGTTATAATTTTTTTTCTTTTGATTTTGTTATAGACATGTCACTTTTGTTTTTTCATGTGAGATGGGTAATTCAATTTTTTTTTGAAATTCTACAAATATTTTTGTGTGTTTGATTTGTGTAAAGGTTTATTGCTATGTATGTGAGTTACATGGTATCTAATTTAGGTTATGTTATATCTGAACTTTTTTTATTTTGTTTATTTTTTAAATTTAATGTTCTTTTTTGTGATAGTGTATTCTTGGTAGTAATAGTTTAGTCTATGATATGCTTAGAATTCTATTTACAAGTTCGTCTACAATGGAAGTGTTAAATCACACAACTTTATATCTTTACACACAATCAATTATATAAAGCATGACATTGAAATCATAAAAGCAGAATGTTACGATTATTTACAACTGACCAGACCTATATACACATTTGTATCTTTAACTTTACCTATAAAATTTAAAAATGTTTTTCTCTTTCATTAACCACCATAGGTTTCCTCGTTAAGAAAAAAGAAAGACAAGTGCTTCTTTTCTAACTGGGTGGTTTGCTAGGGTAACCAATTTCATTCGAAGGATCTAAACATGTTCGATTTCAATTCTTTCAGTAAATTTTTATCTTATTATGCTTGTTGAATAAGGAACACAAATTAAATAGGTTAACCACATCACAAAAAGATATATAATCTTTTGAAGCAAGGCATTTTTTATATCGGAACGCTACGCTGCTAACAGATGTTGGGGGTGGAGTGGATAATTTTTTAATTTTTTTTTAATTATTAATCAATAGGGTTATTTAATTTTATCACCCTTAACTTTCGGCCATTGGCCGCTGCCACCCCCAACTATCACTTTGACGGTTTTGGTTGAGGATCATGTTTGACACGTGCCCTTAAAACATATTTCGCGCCTCCTCTCAAACGGTCTGTTTCCAGGATACAACAACCGAAGCAGTAGTTGTACTGCCGTAGATGGCTCTCATGCCCGAGATTACGCCGCGTATAATTTGGTGTTAATACAATTAGGAACAATATGAAGTTGATAAAAGGATTATTTAGAGAGTGCTCCTCTCTAAAATTTCCATGGAACAAAAGACATCTGTTTTGTGTGTATATCTCTCTTCTACCTTTAGAATGATTCCTCATTCTTTTTATAGTCATACACATAAAGAGGTAATTAAAACCCAATCAATATTGTCGTAATTTAGATAATTAAACAAGATAATAACCTTGTAATGAATAGGGTTTAATTTCTCATTAATCTTGTACTAAACAAGATATTTAATATTGTAACATACAATATTAAGGTTCAATCAAATGGATTAAAGTGGTCAACTCGAAACGCTCATTTTCATTCATGAGAGAATTAAATGAGTTGGGACCATTTAGACATTAACTCACTAGTGGTTTACCAGTTTTCCTGGTCGCGCATGCACGTAGGCGGACCTGCACCAAGGCTACTGTCCAACTAGTACTTCTATTACTATTGTAAACATGCGCACACGCATGAACTGATCCGCCAGTCTGCGCGCCACACTTCAAGGATCTCTTTCCACGCCATACGGAGTCGCGCGCCACTCGGATGTCACTACGCATACCAGGATGCCACCTGTCATGCGCCATCCATACGCGTGCGCCACTTGCACTCTCTGCCCTAGCCAATGACGTGCGCCATGTGCATACGGAGCTCGTGCCGCATCAACTTGCCATTGCATCCGCCTACGCCACACAAGGGTGCGCCATACGCGGACCCGCCATGTATCTGACCACGCGCTCATGGACAAAAATACAAAGGCAGTGTACGAAGTGCTAAGTACGTCACATTGCGACCGTCACCCATGCCACACGCGTGAGTGTGTGCATGAGTCCGCACCCTTTAGAGTCCCCACTAGTGTTTGACTTTAAGGAAACAATATACAAGGAGTTCTTCTCCTTATAAACCACTTTAAGTTTTATCATCCCACCTATGTGGGACAAGGTAACAAACCTCAATCCATTTTTCTCATCTTTGTTTGTTCCAAACATACAACTTCAAGCTTCGATATCTCATTCATCTTAGCTCTATTTGGATGTAGTTTGAACACAAACTCATAAATAATTATTTATACAACACATATATAAATATTATTTATGTCTAAAATATTTAGTGAAAAACTCATTTTCACTAAATTTCCAGCACAAAAAACCTTCAAGTCTAACATATTATGTACTAAAAAAAACTCACAATATGAAACAAATTACTAGAGGCTCACAGCTCTGCCACGACTGTAGCTTAAGTTGTTACATCAAATAGCGGAGAGTCATCACAAACACCGGACACTGTAGCTCCACTACCGCCGCTGCCAGAGACGACCGCAAATGGTGCCGACACCCCATTCTTTGTTTCTCTCTCTCTCGAATCCGCCACTATATATTTCCCTCTTTGTGAGAAAATGAGACCATCGTAGTTCGTCCACCACCATAGATGACCGGAGCTGATGGAACCACAATCAGTCGCAGAAAAGGTGTACAGAGCTGACAGAGAACCTGTGATGTTTTCGATAGAGAATGAAGAAAGTGTAAACGAAAAAGACGAGGAGAGAAGACATAGAGCCTCTGATGTTTTAGAGAGAGGAACCTGCTGCCGCCGACATAGATGGCTGGAAAGCCGCCGACAACGGCATCGCAACACACACTCGTTGGAAATAAAGAGGTTCTGTTGTTTAAGAGAGTGAAATAAGAGATCCAGTGCAGCCGGAAAACATGAGAGAAGACAAAGAGCTTGCTTTAGAGAAGGAAAGGAAAGAAAGCATACGTTGGTACTAAATGTATCAGTGGAGCCAGAAAACATGAGATAAGACAAAGAGCTTGCCTTAGAGAAAAAAAGGAAAGAAAGCATGAGGTTGTGTAGTAGATGTCTAAGGTACAAACATATATAAAACACCACTAAATTGAATAGTAGAATCGTAAGGTAAACAAAATTTGACAATTATTGCTTAATGAATAAATATTTATAATTTATATTATTTAAATCAAATAATTAGTAAGCAAAAAAACAAGATTCTTAATAAACACATGGTTAAATAAAACTTAGTACGAAATTGGTACTGCAATATTACAATTCAGCATGCGTATTATAAATTGCACCGGTAATGATTATATCATCTGTAAATATATTCAAACAAATTAGCAAAGGCTAAATCTTAACTAAAAACCTAAAATCGTAGTAACTATTATTAATTTATAAAAGAGAATGAAACCCACACTTCTTATTCGTTTTTTTTAACGGCCGACAATTTTTTTTATTAATTCTAACTAGCAAGATGCTAGACACCAAATATACAGAGTGAAAGTTACACCAATCAGGCCTAAGCCAAAACTAACTTACTTAAACACCGAGAGAACCTGCTCCAATACTCCCATGAGAGATTCACCTCCTTGGATCTATTCTTAACCCAAAGGAAACTTAGTGATTTGACTTCCTCCAAAACTTTAATAACATTAAGCTGAACGTTATTAAACATTGCCTCATTTCTGGTCTTCCAAATACTCAAAATAACAATATGCACAATTGCGTGCACAGTCTTCTTCTTCTTCTTCTTCCGCGGGCCCGGACTGAATCCATGAAGATCCAGTAGATCTCTGATATCGAAAGCTACAATGGGTGGGATTTTGCACCAAGAGGCGATATTTTGCCAAACTAATTGTGCGAAATGGCATGCGACGAACAAGTGGTCACTTGACTCCACAAACTCTCCACATAATACACACGAGTCATCTGTAATATCTATACTCCTTCTGATCAACGCCTATTTGGTTGGAAGCCTATCCTTTTCTGCTCTCCATGCCACAATTCCGACTTTTTTCGGCGACCAATTATTTGTTAATAAAATAACCACTGATCTGAAACAACTGATCAGTAAACAACTGATCAGAACTAATCAATCACTGATCAGTAAACACTGGTCAACCATTGACCCGTAAGCACTGGTCAACCACTGTTTGAAACCACTGACCAGAACAGCAAATTAATCAGAAGCAGAAAAGAAGATGTAAAACAGTAAACGATTGAAACCGGGCTTGTGTTTAACACAATTCCCTTAAACAGATTCGTCGTCTGTTCCCAGGGTACGCCGGTTCGAAGCAGCACCGCGCACTGCCGGACTTGAGCACTTGCCTGAAAAGAACAAAGAACTGTGTTGCAGAAAACTGAGACGTAGAGAGAAGAGAAGCTGGTAATTGGTGTATCAAACTGGTTATCTGCATTGGGTTTTATAGGCACAGATCATAACTGATGCTGGCCTCATCATTGTAGAGAATCATAACTGGTCTCATCATTGTAGAGAATCATAACTGATGCTGGTTTCGAAACTGATGACAATCATAACTGAAACCAATGTTAATTCTCATCAATACTGAATATTACTTCAGTTACAAAAACACGAGTTCAACTAAATTCCGGTTCCAATTTTTGCACCCCCCCCTGCGCGCTCGCGCGTAGGACTTACGGTAAAACATGTCTTAAAGTTATATTAGCTAGGCAAATATATTACCTTATAAATAACCTTCCACTTTGTCCCCACACCGATGTGGGACAAGTGTTTTACCATTTGGGACATCCATTCAATCACACCCAATTTTCCAACAATCCCCCACATGAATGGAGGTCGATCTCAGAAACAACATAATTCCTTATTACATTTCAGCAGTTGAGTTTTGCATACGATAGGTAGGTGTTACCCTTTGAACCTTCGCTCATGAAATGCACTTAGCCCACTAGCTCTGAGTAGAACTTGATGTCTTTGAACTCGTCTGCCATTTGTGTAGACGACAATGCACTTCACACAAGACTCTTCCTGACAAAGTCAAGTCCTCATAGTTATGTTCGTTATGGTCATGAACATGATGCCTGGTTCCGCGAGAGCCATTAGGTATTGTGCCCCAACAATACCCTTCGAAGCGACCCCACTTCTCTCTCACATAGGTGATTCACTATGCATGGTTACCTTAGTCGAATCATTAAAAGCCACAGGCTTAGCCTCACACTTGTCACTTTTAGGAATGGACTAGGAAGTTTGTTAATCTTTATAATAAACTACCTTATTAAATGCGTAGGGTTATCCCCCCCACAGTGACCTCGCTTATTCATACAATTAGGTTTTCCTATTGAACTCAATTCTTGGGATCTCCAGTCTATTGAGTTAGGTTTCCATCATATGAATTTCATTTTTCAAGGGCTTCAGTCCCATTCCCATGGACGAATTCTGTACTAACTCTCTACTTAGGCCTTTTGTCAGCGGATCCGCAATATTATCCTTTGACCTCACGTAGTCAACAGTGATAATTCCTGTAGAGATTAGTTGTCGTATGGTATTGTGTCTACGTCTGATATGTCTGTTCCTACCGTTATACATTGTGCTACGAGCTCTGCCAAGTGCCGATTGGCTATCACAATGTATACAAATGGCCGATGCCGGCTTAGGCCATCTTGGTATATCCTCAACAAATTGACGTAGCCATTCTGCCTCTTCACCTGCTTTATCTAAAGCGATGAACTCTGATTCCATCGTGGATCTAGCGATAACCGTTTGTTTTGACGATTTCCACGATATAGCAGCACCTCCAAGTGTGAATACATACCCACTTGTTGCTCTGGAATCATTCGTGTCAGATATCCAATTTGCATCGCAGTGTCCTTCTATAACTGATGGATATCTGTTATAATGCAACCCGAATCCCCGAGTGTATCTTAAGTAGCGAAGCAACCGAGTTATACAGTTCCAATGCATTGAACTTGGGTTGCTTGTGTATCTACTTAGCTTGCTTACAGCAAATGCTATGTCTGGTCTAGTACAACTCATAAGATACATCAAGCTACCAATAATTCTTGAGTATTCCAACTGGTTTACAGGTTCACCTCTATTCTTGGCTAGATGTTGACTTGTGTCAAGTGGAGTTCTAGCTTCATTAGAGTCATTTGCATTGAACTTCTCAAGAATTTTGTCCACATAGTGAGATTGACTTAAAACAAGTCCACTTTGGGTTCGTGTGATTTTAACCCCCAAAATCACATCCGCAAGACCCATGTCTTTCATGTCAAATCTTGCTTTTAGCATGTTCTTTGTAGATTTTATGATTTTGTCATTGCTTCCAGCAATGAGCATATCATCTACATATAGACACAAAATGACATATCCATCAGATGTGTCCTTCACATACACACACTTATCACATTCATTGATTTTGAACCCATCATCAAGCATGACATGGTCAAACTTTTGATGCCATTGTTTTGGAGCTTGTTTCAATCCATACAAGGATTTCACAAGTTTACACACTTTCTTTTCTTGCCCAATAGCTTTGAAGCCTTCGGGTTGCTCCATGTAGATTTCTTCCTCTAGAATTCCATTCAAGAAAGCTGTTTTCACATCCATTTGGTGAACTTCCAAACTTCTAATGGCGGCAATGGCAAGCACCAACCTGATGGATGTTATTCGCGTAACTGGCGAATATGTATCAAAGTAATCTAAACCTTCTCGTTGTTTATATCCTTTGATCACCAACCTTGCTTTGTACTTATCGATGGTTCCATCTGGTTTCATCTTCTTCTTGAAGATCCATCGATATCCTAGTGGTTTACATCCTTTAGGAAGATCCACTAGTTCCCAAGTATGGTTTTGTAAGATAGAGTCTATCTCACTTTTGATTGCCTCCCTCCACTGAGGTCCTTCTGAGGAATGCACCGCTTGTTGGTACGTTTGAGGTTCATCTTCTACCATATAGGTAAGAAACTCAGGACCAAAAGATTTTTCAGTCCTTTGTCGTTTACTCTTCCTGATTTCAACATCCTCAGTCTTAGATTGTTCTCGAGGTTCATCGTTTTCAACTTCACCCTCGGGAACAATTTCCTCAACCGGTCTAGAAGAACTCGGTTCACTTCTATCTAAGCATGGGAACACATGTTCAAACCATGTTGCATCCTTAGATTCGATTAAGGTGCCTTTGCATATTCCAGGGTTCTTGGAATCATGCACAATAAAACGATAAGGACCATAAGGACGGGTGTATCCTATAAGTACACAATCCACCGTTTTGGGACCTATTAGTAGGCGCTTAGGTGGTGTGACCACCACCTTAGCTAGACACCCCCACACTTTCAAGGATTTATATGGTGCTTTCTTTCCCGTCCATAATTCGTAAGGTGTTACATTCTTTTTCTTATTGGGTATCATGTTCAACACATAATTTGCCGATAAGATTGCTTCCCCCCACATGTTTTGGTTTACACCAGAACTTATCATCATGGCATTCATCATTTCTTTCAAGGTACAATTTTTCCGTTCCGCTATGCCATTTGATTGAGGGGAGTAAGGAGCTGTGAGTTCGTGGATGATTCCACTTTTTGCACATACGTCAATAAAAGGTGAAACATATTCACCTCCTCAGTCGCTCCTTACGATTTTGATTTTCCGATTTAGTTGATTCTCAACTTCGGCTTTGAACAAGATAAACTTGTCAATAGCCTCGTCCTTACTCTTAAGTAAGTACACATAGCAATACCTAGTACTATCATCAATGAACGTGATGAAGTACTTGTTCCCACCACGAGTAGGAATTGCTTTTAGATCACACACATCAGTGTGGATTATCTCGAGGGGTTCGGTGAGTCGTTCAACCTTTTTGAATGACGATTTCGTTTGTTTTGCTTCTACGCAAGTTTCACATTTATTAATTGAGTCGATATCGAATGTTGGTATGCAATCAAGTTTAATTAAACGACGAATGGAATTATAATTAACATGACCAAGTCTACCATGCCAAAGATAAGAGGACTCAATCAAGTAAGTAGAACTAGTAGCGTTTTCTTTCATTGCATTCACGACAATTACATTGAGTTTGAACATTCCATTTAAGGCATAGCCCTTACCAACATACATACCATTTTTGGTCAACACGACCTTATCCGACTCAATCACCATTTTGAACCCAAACTTGTTCAATTGCCACCCCGACACAAGGTTCTTACGAATTTCTGGAACATACAACACATTTGACAAAGTGAGTTCCTTTCCAGAAGTCATTTTCAAAACCACATTCCCCTCGCCTTTGATTTCGGCCGTGGCGGAATTTCCCATAAAAACCTTTTCACCATTAGTCACCTCCTTGAAGGTGCTAAACAAGTTCTTGTCAAAACACACATGACGGGTAGCCCCCGTATCAATCCACCAATCGTTGTGGTTTTGCCCAACCAAGTTAACTTCCGTGACCAAAATCGAGAGGTCCGTGACCATAGCAATGAGGTTATCAACCTCATGAACCATGTTAACTTGTCGAGCATTTTCCTTCTTTGGAAGCTTGCATTCGTTGGCCTTATGGCCTTGTTTCTGACAATTATAGCAAGTTCCTTGGAACTTCTTTTTCCCAACTCCTCCCTTAGGACCAAGGTTGGAGCGTTTCCCATGAGCTTTCTTTCCACCTTTCTTGTTTCCCTTCGAAGATTGGCCATGCTCAACAATATTAGCCTTTGTCGTTTCAGGATTATCAATCCTTTTCAAAGCAACTTTATTATCTTCTTCAATGCGAAGGCGAACCACAAGATCTTCAATGGTCATTTCCTTCCGCTTATGCTTGAGATAGTTCTTGAAATCAACCCAGCTTGGTGGTAGCTTTTCAATCATAGCCGCAACTTGGAATGTCTCGCTGAGCACCATTCCTTCCGCATGAATATCATGAAGAATAACTTGAAGTTCTTGAACTTGGCTAATGACAGTTTTAGAGTCTATCATTTTGAAGTCCAAGAATTTAGCCACCACGAATTTCTTAGTGCCCGCATCTTCTGTTTTATATTTGCGGTCCAGAGACTCCCACAACTCTTTGGCAGTCTTGGCTTTACAATACACGTTGTAAAGCGTATCAACCATACCATTCAAGATATAGTTGCGGCACAAGAAATCCGAATGATTCCAAGCATGAACCGCGCTCACTGATTGAGCATTCATATCCCCTTCATCCACATGGGGAACGGTTTCAGTCAAGAACCGTGCTAGGTTCAGAGTGGTCAGATAAAATAACATCTTTTGCTGCCACTGTTTGAAATTCAGACCGTTGAATTTCTCAGGTTTCTCAGCATGTGAGACTGCGTTGGGCAGTGGCGCAACCAGACCAGTTGTGACAGCAACAGCAGAAGTCATCACAGCAGTCATGACTGCAGAAACGGAGATAGACATGGGCTGGGACGTCATTCTGAAAAGAACAAATGCAGAAACAATTAGTAAAACGGATCTGTTTAAGTTTGTTAATAAAATAACCACTGATCTGAAACAACTGATCAGTAAATAACTTATCAGAACTAATCAATCACTGATCAGTAAACACTGGTCAACCACTGACCCGTAAGCACTGGTCAACCACTGTTTGAAACCACTGACCAGAACAGCAAATTAATCAGAAGCAGAAAAGAAGATGTAAAACAGTAAACGATTGAAACCGGGCTTGTGTTTAACACAATTCCCTTAAACAGATTCGTCGTCTGTTCCCAGGGTACGCCGGTTTGAAGCAGCACCGCGCACTGCCGGACTTGAGCACTTGCCTGAAAAGAACAAAGAACTGTGTTGTAGAAAACTGAGACGTAGCGAGAAGAGAAGCTGGTAATTGGTGTATCAAACTGGTTATCTGCATTGGGTTTTATAGGCACAGATCATAACTGATGCTGGCCTCATCATTGTAGAGAATCATAACTGGTCTCATCATTGTAGAGAATCATAACTGATGCTGGTTTCGAAACTAATGACAATCATAACTGAAACCAATGTTAAATCTCATCAATACTGAATATTACTTCAGTTACAAAAACACGAGTTCAACTAAATTCCGGTTCCAATTTTTGCACCCCCCCCCCTGCGCGCTCGCGCGTAGGACTTACGGTAAAACATGTCTTAAAGTTATATTAGCTAGGCAAATATATTACCTTATAAATAACCTTCCACTTTGTCCCCACACCGATGTGGGACAAGTGTTTTACCATTTGGGACATCCATTCAATCACACCCAATTTTCCAACATTATTCCACTTGAAAACCCAACTCGACGACACTCTATTAACCGAACTGAGAAACTTTTTGTTGCTCGAAACCGAGAAACAGCCTGAAGGATCCAGTTCCCATACCTTGATGTAAGAAAAAAAGGGTTCAAAAGATCATGGAATGCATTACTTTCAAGCCCATCTGAAATTGGCCTAACCTAGTCCCAAACAATTTGAGGTCCAGAATCATTATTATTTATGCGATTAGCCACATTACACAACTTATGATTCTCAAGTTTGAAAAGTTGAGGGAACTTGAGGTGTAATGGAGTATCACATAGCCAAGCATCCAGCCAAAAGGAAGTGTCTGAACCGTTCGATACGACACACATAATAGTCTTCTTCAGATCAATCCCACGTCTATGTAGAAAGTAAAAAATACTTACGATTTGCTTCCATGGCCCAGTAATAGAGACCTTAGCCGGAATTGCGTCCATGATCTATTATTATGATGGATTCCCAAATAATATTCCGCCATAAACCTTCTTTCTGAATTTTAAAACGCCACCACCACTTGGCTAACATAACTAGATTAGCAACTTTCAGCGATCTGAAACCGAGTCCTCCATATTCGACAGGAGCTATTGTCTTTTCCCATGCAACCTAATTCATCTTCGCCTTTTCTTCACAGCCTCCCTAAAAGAAAACCCATCTAATTCTCTAAAGGGATTCAATAACTTGAGCCGGTGCCTTAAATAATGAAAAGCAGTACGTCGGTAATGAGTTAAGAACCGATTTTAGGAGAGTAATTCTGCCACCATATGAAAGATGTTTTGCCTTCCAAATCGATAGCCGATTTCTAAACATATTCACTACTGGTTCCCAATTACGGGCAAGGTTCATGTTTGCACCAATGAGAAGTCCTAGATGTTTTAATGGAAACGAACCTTTCTTGCAATTAAGGGAACTCGCCATTTGTTGTACTTCTTGTTCCCCTACCCCAATGCCATATACATTACACTTCAAAAAATTAACTATGAGCCCGGATGTTAAATAAAAGCATCTGAGAATCCTTCGAAGGTTTGTGATATTGTGAAGAGACCATTCACCAAGAAACATAATGTCATCCGCATAAATGAGGTGAGATATATTTGGAACGTTACTTGTGCATCTAATACCTTTATATATTCCATCGGCAACCGCCTGCTTCATGATACCCGTTAAGGCTTCCATTTCAATGACGAAGAGAAAAGGGGATAGGGGATCCCTTTGTCTAAGACCTCGTGTGCAAACAAACTCTCGGGTTGGGGAGCCATTTACCAAGGCCGAGGCCTTTGCGGAGCGAAGAGTTGCCATTACCCATCTCCTCCACTTACTCGGGAAATTCATTTGTGTCATAATGGAATCAAGAAAATTCCAGTAAACCGAATCATATGCTTTATGGAAATCCACTTTAATAAACATGGCTTTATTTTTAAGAAGCCACCCAATTATCTCATTTAACATTAATGGGCCATCTCATCTATGATACTTCTACCCGCCAGGAAAGCCGACTGCTCCTCCGAGATTAAATTTCCGATCACTCCTTTTAATCGATTAACCAAAACCTTCGAGATCACCGTATTTATCACCCCAATCAAACTGATGGGACGAAAGTCAGAAGGGGTATTAGGATCCTTAACTTTAGGAATTAAAGCAATGAAAGAAGCAGTGCAGCAAGTATTTAGGGACCCTTCACTATAGAATCTATTAAATAGGCTGACAAAGTCATTTTGTAGTCCTTCCCAACATCTTTTAACAAACGTGAAGTTGAATCCATCTGGCCCAGGGGCCCGGTCACCATCACTATCCCAAATAGCATTTTTAATTTCAACAATGGAAAACGGTGCTTCTAACAGTGCTGCTTCAGAGTCGGAAATGGCTTTAAGATTCGGACAAATAATAGCTGGCCTAGTATCAATTGGTTCAGTAAACTGCTTACAAAAAAAGTAAAAAAAAATTGTTTTATGACCACCGGATTTGACTCCCACACCCCACCAATGTTGAGGCCATTTACATGATTAGTACTGATATTCGAGTTAATAATGTGGTGGAAGAAAGCGGAGTTTTCGTCTCCCTCTAGTGCCCATGTAGCTCGAGACTTTTGTCGGGTATCCATATGTTTTAATCTATCAAATTCTGATACAAAGCTTTTGCACTCTGCCCTTTCACATAGTTCGTGATCCTCCAATAGCCTTTCCTCTTCTAGATTGTCTAATAACATCGCACGGTTCTTTTTTTTCACCATATACTCCATATGTTCGATTTCTTTTCTCTTTTAACCAAGTCATTATATTATTCTTTAGCCACCTCAACTTTATTGCAATCGCCAAGTCATCCGAACCAGCAAAAGTAAATGAGCTGCAACGTTGAAGCACAAAATTCATGAAGCCCGGAAGCTCAAGCCACGAATTGAAAAACCTAAATGGGATGGGGCCAAAGTTCGACTGGATCATGGATAAAACAATAGGTCTATGATCCGAGACCTCTCTGTCCAAGGCTAATACAGACGCCGTCGGCCACTTTTCCATGAACTCGAGACAAACTAAGAAACGATCTAGTTTACTCAATTTATCACCTCTATCCGAGATATAAGTAAATTTACCACCACCCATGTTATATTCCTTAAGCCCCACTGCCAGAATAATATGATTAAATGCCTCAGCATTAGATGCGCTAAATTCTGAGTTTTTCCTTTCCGAAGCATCACGGACCTCATTAATATCTCCCATCAGGACCCAAAGTCCTTGCAATGAATTTCTTACGGTAGTAATATCATTCCATAATGTTCTCCTGGCCATAGCTTCATTGGGAGCATAGACATTAACAAAATTTATACGGCACCACGATTGTACCAGCACCCCAGACACTACCATAAAATACATATTTTTATAGTTCACATAAATTTTAGAGTAAATTGCCAAATTGGTCCCTGAGGTTTGGTCACTTTTGCCACTTTAGTCCAAAACTCAAACTTTTTGAATTTGGCTCCTTGTGGTTTCAATTTTATTGCCATTTTCATCCAAGATCAAAATCTGGTCAGATTTTTCAGTTAAATCCATCTTTTTTTTTTTTTTGTCTTTTTCCTCTATTTTAATGAAGGGCAAAATTGTCTTTTAACGTTTTATTATAACAAATTAGAAAGATCTGACCATTTTGCCCTTCATTAAAAAGGAGGAAAAAGACAAAAAAGCTGGATGTTAACTGAAAAATCTGACAAGATTTTGATTTTGGATGAAAATGACAACAAAATTGAAACCACAGAGACCCGAATTCAAAAGGTTTGAGTTTTGGACTAATATGTCAAAAGTGACCAAATCTTAGGGACCATTTTGGCAGTTTACTCAAAATTTTATATTCCATAGATAATGGTAGAATTTGCTAAAATTCGATTCAATTTAGGGTTTTGTAATTTGCACATTATCGTCGTTTGTTTTTTCAGACCATTTGTTGATTGTTTTAACTTGAGTTAGCATTAGTGTGTTCATTGGTGATAGTATTATCTACGGGACATACTATAATCATGCACATGTAATGCATTGTAAGACCTAGTTAACGCTATGTGAACCACTTATGTGGATACATGTAATTAAAGCTGTACGAATGCTAACATGGCCAAAAGAGGGTTATACCCTCCTTATGAAAGAAATTTTGTCCTCGAAACTTAGACAATGATATGCTTAGAATTCAAGTTACAAGTTCATTTATAATGGAAGTGTTAAAGCACATAACTTTATATCTTTACTGACAACTAATTATATAATGTGTGACTTTCAAATCATAAACAAAAGAAAGTTACGATTACTTACAAATGCCGAGACCTATATACACTTTTGTATCTTTAACTTTACCTATGAAAATTAAAAGGTTTTTCTCTTTCATTAACCCACCATAGGTTTCCCCATTAAGAAAAAAAGAAAGACATGTGCTTCTTTTCCAATTGGGTAGTTTCCTAGGGTAACCAATTTCATTGGAAGGATCTAAACATGTTCGATTTCAATCATTTCAGTAAATTTTTATCCTATTATACTTGTTTAATAAGGAACGCGCATAAATAGGTTAAACACATCACAAAAAGATATATAATCTTTTGAAGTAAGGTATTTTTCAAATTCGAATACGCTGATAACAGGCATTGTGGGTGGTGTGGATTTTTTAATTAAATTTGACGCACGTTTTTTTTTTCCTTTTTTACATTTCACATTCACCATAACACATCCACCAACTTAGATGATACTCTTATTATGATTGTTTCAAAAGGAACAATCAAAGAGATAGATTTAATCACAAGAAGCTATAAAAAAGATTTAACACCTCCATCGACAATGACACTGCGTATTGTTGTTTATGCATTCCTCAATAGCCATATTCCCCCTCTACTCCATACAACCACCATCTCAAACGACGGCATAACAATTAACCACTGAAACAATGTATTCACATACCTTGAATGGTGGTGCATCCGTCATCACCTAACACATAACAATTATAAACATACATAAAAAGAAAAAGAATCAATTAGAATATAGCAAATCACATGTAATAGTAGTCGTAGTTGCAACGATTAGTAACAGAAAGATGCAGACAAGCTTCATTCTAGTATTGCTTTGTGGTATCAGTAACTTTAATCACAACACAGATTCATTCACAACATTGTGCATTTATAAGTGTGTTGACAATCTTATGAATTAAGTGCCTATATCCATTACCATATATCAATAATAAATAGCTAATTAATATATGTATTTAATTATAGTATTTTTAATTTTTCTTTTATTTTTATACAACACAAACTATTTAAAATCTATTGTATTAAAATATAGTATTCTTTGAAAACTTTTTATACCAGATAATTAGTTTATTATCCTTACAGGCACTCAATTATACGTGCATGCACCGACATGGCCAAATTTAACTTTCTAAGTAAATAACTATCGAATGCCTTGTTAGAGTGGAATTTAGGGCAGTGGTGGATCTAGAAAATACTTATAGGGGTAACGTTTCAAGAAAAAAGGGTAACGAAATCGAAGAAACGTCAAAAAAGGTCAAAATTTTCCAAAATTTACACTACCGTCGGAGCGTCAAGGGGTAACGGGGGCTACCCCTTAGTACAAGGTAGGTCCGCCCTTGATTTAGGGCGTTGCACTAACTTTTTCCATCCCTATTTTTTAATATGTATAAACACTAGATTATGACCTGCTTAGAATTCTAATTACAAGTTCATATACAATGGAAATGTTAAAGCACATAACTTTATATCCTTACTGACAATCAGTTATATAATGCATGAATTTTAAATCATAAATAAAAGAAAGTTAAGATTATTTACAAATGACGAGAACTATATACACATTAGTATCTTTAACTTTAATCATAAACTAAGTTCATTTATGTCATTTGTCATAACCTAAGTTCGGTTTATGTTTATTTGAATAGTTGATCATAACCTAAGTTCGTTTTATGTCATTTGAATCGTTAATCATAAACTAAGTTCGTTTCAAGTCATTTGAATACTTAATCAAAAACTAAGTTCGTTTCATGTCATTTGAATAGTTAATCACAAACTAAGCATGTTTCTTGTCGCAACCCCCGATCCCTGATTCCTGGGAACGGGCGGCAGCGATCCAGTTTCAGTGGTATCTCGTATTGTCTAATTTGACAGCGGAAATTTTCATCAGGACCGTAGTTAGGAAACATTGATCAGAGTAAAATACCACATTTTCATAACATTAAACAAATGGGTTAAGACCCAAGTTCGTAGTACACACGTTTTCATAGGAATAAATCCTATTTTATTTAAGAAAAACATCTATTTCTTTTTAGGTAACTTTATTGCCACTTTTCCAAGCCTTCAGTGTTATCCAGCTGGCTTCTATTTGGCTTTCACAGTTTGTTACCTGAAACGCGTTTTAAAAACATTTGTCAGTGGGAAATACTGGTGAGTGAATCCTAGTTTAATCAAGTTTAAATAAAATCCCATTGTACAGTATTGAGGGCGATCCCACAATTATATTTGTTTCCAAGACATCACAATTAACATCCATGGTACTGTCGAACCCGACTTGTGGAAATGTTACTCCTTGACCAGGTGGTAACAAATTTTGTATACAAAACCCCAACATACTCATGATAATTGTATTCTTACAAATACTCAATAACTACTTAATATATAATTAATTAAATGAGGTTTTGTAAAAACAGTTAACAAAAAGTGGATCAACTCACATTGCTGTCTTAGATTTTCCGTAAGGGTTTCCTGAGCATAATCTATAATTTACACAAATGCACACGCGTTAGTATAATAACCCATTTTAACATTAGTAATACCCTCCCCGAGACGGCATTCCAACGACTACGTCGGGCAGAACCACGACAGCCGTTACGGAACCCTAGTCAATCGGGCAGCGTATCTAATATGTATCCAGAGGTTATAATACTTACAACGGAGCAGAACTTCCCTATTTAGGGGGGTATAATTCCCGCTTATAAAGCCTACTATTTAGAATTTAGAGAAATAAATCGATTTTGAACGAATTCTGATTGAAACCCGATTGCCTTCTTATATAGTTGCTGAGTCTGGTCCTCTCGCGGCCCGCGTAACACAATCACAGGGCCTACGCGGCCCGCGTTGACTCCAGGTCAACGTGTAGCTTGTCCGGGTCACTATCTAGCCTCGCCACGATGATGACACGTGTCATCACCGGGCTGCGCCACACTTTTAAGTTCACGCGGCCCGCGTGAAGGTTGGGGTGGGTCTTACGCGGCCCGCCTCAGCTTAAAAATCAGATTTCTAAATTATTTTTAATACTATTTAGGGTATTCAGGGTCCGTTTTCTCGTATGGGGTGTATTTTGGGACATATTGGGATATTTTAAAGTATTTTAGGGCGTCAGAAAATATTCGAGGGTGTCGATTTTATTTAGGATTGTTACATCCTCCCCACCTTGTTTTAGAGCTCGTCCTCAAGATCTTACTGGAACAAGTGTGGATATTTCCTTTGCATTTCTGATTCGAGCTCCCAAGTATACTCAGGTCCTCTTTTAGAGTCCCACTTCACTTTGACTAGAACTAGTCTCTTATGCTTGAGGTTCATGACTTTCCTGTCTTCGATTCGTAGAGGTCTTTCTACAAAATTGAGTTGTTCATTTACCTCTATATCCTTAAGAGGTACCATTAGCGATTCATCAGCTAAGCATTTCTTGAGATTTGATACATGAAATACATCATGTATTCCTGTCATTTCTCCTGGCAGTTGTAGTTGATAGGCTACATGTCCTATTCTTCTAATAATCTCAAAAGGTCCAACATACCTGGGACTTAGCTTTCCCCGTTTGATGAATCTTACCACTCCTTTCCAAGGAGAAACTTTTAACAATACCTTATCTCCTACTTGAAATTCCAACGGTTTTCGTCGGTTATCGGCATAGCCTTTCTGTCGATCACGTGCTGCTTTCAGTCGTTTCTTGACTTGAATAATCTTGTCAGTTGTTTCTTGTACTATCTCAGGTCCAGATAGTTGCTTCTCCCCGATTTCTGCCCAACAGACTGGGGTTCGGCACTTTCGTCCATAAAGTGCTTCGAACGGTGCATCATTTATACTTGTGTGATAACTATTATTATAAGAAAATTCTATTAAAGGTAAGTGATCGTCCCAATTATCTCCGAAATCAATTACACAAGCTCTAAGCATGTCCTCCATTGTCTGAATTGTCCTTTCGCTTTGTCCGTCTGTTTGAGGATGATAAGTTGTGCTTAGATTTAACTTGGTTCTCATGGCTTTTTGGAAACTTGACCAAAAATGAGAGGTAAAACGGTTATCCCTATCAGAAACAATTGATAAAGGTATTCCATGTAATGAAACAATTTCATTTACATATAATTTAGCTAGCTGTTCCATACTGAAAGTTTCCTTCATTGGTAGGAAATGAGCTGACTTGGTTAGCCTATCTACAATTACCCAGATTGTATCATTTCCTTTCTTTGTTTTGGGTAATTTAGTAACAAAATCCATTGTTATTAATTCCCATTTCCACACTGGCATTTATAGTTGTGGTAACAAACCTGAGGGTTTCTGGTGTTCAGCTTTAACTTGTGAACAAGTTAAACATTTAGAAACATAGGCTGCTATGTCCTTTTTCATTCCTATCCACCAGAAATTTTTCCTTAAATCCTGGTACATTTTATCACTTCCTGGATGCATCGTATACTTAGACTTCTGGGCTTCTTCTAATATACGATGACGTAAATTTCCTAATTTAGGTATCCACATTCTCATTTCATGGAATCTCCAAATTCCATCTGTTCCTTGTTCTAATTTCTTAATCATACCTGTTAGTTTTTCAGCATCATCCTTGATTACTGATTCTTGTGCTTTTCTGATTTGATCATTTAAATCTACTTGTAGATTTAATTTAAGAGAACATACCCTTTTTGGCTTTTCATGATACTTTCGACTTAAAGCATCTGCCACTACATTTGCCTTTCCTTCATGATACTGGATATCACAATCATAATCACTGAGCATCTCCATCCAGCGTCTTTGTCTCATATTCAATTCTTTTTGCCCGAAAACATACCTTAAACTCTTATGATCAGTGAATATGGTAAACTTACTACCATAAAGGTAATGTCTCCAAATCTTAAGGGCAAAAATTATAGCTCCTAATTCCAAATCATGGGTTGAATAATTCTCTTCATGATTCTTAAGTTGTCTAGATGCGTAAGCTATAACCTTTTGGCGTTGCATCAACACACATCCATAACCTAATTTAGAAGCATCACAATAGACTACAAAGTCTTCAGTTCCTTCTGGTAATGCTAGTATGGGTGTATGGGTTAATCTTTGCTTAAGAATTCTAAAAGCTTCTTCTTGTTTTGGTCCCCATTCAAACTTAATGGATTTACAGGTTAACTTAGTTAAAGGAATGGCTATTCTAGAAAAATCTCGAATAAATCTTCTATAATAACCGGCCAATCCTAAGAAACTTCTAACTTCAGTTGGTGAGTCAGGGGTTTTCCATTTGGTAATCGCCTCGATTTTTGTGGGATCCACATGAATTCCTTCATGGTTAACTAAGTGTCCAAGAAACTGTACCTGTTCTAGCCAAAACTCGCACTTTGAAAACTTAGCATAAAGCTTTTCCTTTCTTAATAAACTTAGAAGTGCGTGCAAATGCTCTGCATGTTCTTCTTTATTCTTAGAGTAAATTAGAATATCATCTATGAAGACAATTATGAATTTATCCAAATATGGCTTACATATTCTGTTCATAATGTCCATAAATACGGCTGGGGCATTGGTTAAACCAAATGGCATGACAGTAAATTCATAATGACCATACCTTGTTCTGAAGGCGGTTTTAGGAATGTCCTCTTCCTGTACCTTTAATTGATGATATCCTGACCTTAAATCGATTTTAGAGAAAAATCGAGCTCCTTGCAGTTGGTCGAACAGATCATCGATTATCGGTAATGGGTACCGATTCTTAATCGTGACTTTGTTCAATTCACGGTAATCAATGCACATACGCATTGATCCGTCCTTCTTTTTCACGAATAATATTGGCGCTCCCCATGGTGATGAGCTTGGTTGTATGAATCCTTTCTCCAATAATTCATCTAATTGTTTCTTCAATTCCTGCATTTTGGCGGGTGCCAAACGGTATGGTGCTTTGGCAATTGGTGCTGTTCCAGGCAGTAGGTGAATTATGAATTCAACTTCTCTGTCTGGTGGTAGTTGTCGCAACCCCCGATCCCTTATCTGTCCCGGGAACGGACGGACGCGAACTCAGATTTTCGGTGGTACCAGGTTGGTTAATTTGGCAGCGGAAATTACATCAGGATCGTAGTTAGGAAATGTTTATCAGAGTAAAACCACCATTTTTGATATTAATAAACACATGGGTAAAACCCAAGTTTCTTATTACAATACATTTATAGGGATAAACCCTATTTTATTGAATTTAAAACATCGTCTTTTAGGTAACTTTTACAGTTACATTTTTCCCAAGCCTTCAGTGCTCTCCAGCTGGCTTTTTACTAATTGGCTGTCATATTGGATTACCTGAAACGCGTTTTAAAAACATTTGTCAGTGGGAAATACTGGTGAGTGAATCCCAGTTTAATCAAGAAACATTTTATCAATTAAAACAATATTGAGAGCGATCACATTGTTTATTTCTACACAATTACTCATTCAGTACTGTCAATCCTGACTTGCGGGTCATATTATACATTGGCTAACTCGTTGTCCAATGGTAACGTACTGTCATCCCGACTTACTACACGCAGTAGTAAATTTTGTATACAAAACCCCAACATACCGGCAGTAATTGAAGAACTACAAAGACTCAATCACCCCTTAATCACATTGTAAAGTATTTAAGACTTTGTAAAATATTACAAAAAGGTTAACAAAAATTGGATAAACTCACATTGCTATCTTAGACTTCGAGTAAGGGTTTCCTGGGAATAATCTATAATTTACACAAATGTACATAGGTTAGTATCGTAGCCCTTTGAAAATATTAATGATACCCTCCTGACGGGTGGTCCGTAGGACAACCCTTAAGTGCTTAAATAGAATAAAATTCCATACTTTGCCCGGTTAATTGCTTGAACTTGGTAACCACTCTACGTTTGATTATGCAGGTGTTAAAGTGCTCAAAATACGGGTTTTAGGAGGCACGAATGGATGCTAGAAGTTGGGGAGTCAAAGTGTTGAAGAAATCAAGTGTTGATGAAGAAACAAGAAGAATCACTATACTCAGAACCGTAACCTACGGCTCACAGCCGTAGGTTACGGCTCACATCATTTGCCAAAACTTCTAGCCGTAAAACAGGAGCTTATTGCCGTAAAGAACATTGATCGCCGTAACCTACGGCCGAGGGCCGTAGGTTACGGCCCTATGCTGACTTTGGAGACTTGTTGACTGCCGTAACCTACGGCTGGGAGCCGTAGGTTACGGCTCCGACTGATGCTATCATGTAACCTTCGCATTTAATTGGCTTTTTATGGAGAATTAAGGTGTCTAATCATGTCTCTTCGGTTACAACCTGCTAGAAACGAGTAGGGGAGTATATGAGAGGCACTTGGGAGTGAAGAACATTATCTTATGATCTATCTTTTATTTAGTTTTGTTGGTGAATTTGGTGAACAATAATTTCCTTCTATTTTGCTACAATGTTTGTCCAAGCCATGAGTGGCTAGTTTCTTTATGGTCATCCTAGGTTGGAGGTTTGTATGAGACAATTGTGTTTTGGATTCCATATTTCTAGAATGGTAAACTTTATATATGTCTTGTTTATCATGGTGTGTGATTACTTATTTGTAAATTGTTGATTCTTATAATATTCTAGTTTGAAACCATATGTTCTTGGTGCCGTTGGCAATCGAGATATCATGGGTAGAATTAGGATTGGGTAAGGGTTGATTGGTCATCGGGTAACAACTTCACGTTCTAGGAATCTGAGTACTTAGTTCCCTTTCATCACTGCAAGTAATCACGCATGAGCTATGTCTATGTAGTTCTTTCTAGTGGAATGATAATATGAATGTCGAAACAAACCGGAAATCTAGGATGGTCATTTGTCTTTAATTTGCTTACAACCAAACTTTTCTCTTGCAATTTACTTAGTTTAATTTAGTCTAAAACCAATTCACTCACATAAACTCTCGAATCTTATTTCTTTTGCAATTAGATTAATTTAGTTAAATTAGACAAACTTTCAAATAACACATATTCCACAAACTCCCTGTGTTCGATACCCACTTACCGCTATCTATTTAGTAGTAATTGGATTAAATTTGATTGTGACCGCGACATCACGTCAAATTTTGGCGCCGTTGCCGGGGAGTAGTGCGCAACGTGTGTTATCTTGTGTATTAGTTTGAAAAAAAAATTAATTAAAAAAAAAAAAAACCAAAAAGAGTTCTTTTATGTTCATGATTTACACTTGGTAGTTGAGTTGTGTTGTGCAGGATGACAGGGCATTACACAAATTTCAGCTTATTTACGTGTAGATTGTGCGGGGGTCCACGACATCCATGTATTGGTTGCCACGAGGCTCACTACAGGAGGGCACATGGAAAACCGGTGTCTTATGTTTCACAGCTTCCACCTCCATCATACGTTGACGATTATGAATCAGAAATGGAGGATGACTATTATTCATATGGATACGATCGGGACGAGGAAGTTTATTATGAGGCAAGGATGGATGGTCTATGTTTTTGTTGCGGTCGCGATCACACTTATGATTATGATGTGTGCCCGGTGTATTCGGAAAACCCGAAGTATTGGAATAAAAAGATGATGGAAGCGCGAATCTATAGACCGTATCAGGGATATCGACAATATCAACCCGAAGAATATTCTGAGCCCGAGGGTGTTTATGTTTATGAGACCGAGGAGGAGAAAGAGCTTGCTGTATTGGAAGTAACTTTGTCCAAACTCGAGCAATATTTAGCAACACCCAACCTGTCCGATGAAGACCGAATCAGCTGCTTAGTTTCTAAGTGTCATACTTTAAAATTGAAGATAGAGATAGAAGAACGCCTCTCACCATTGCCTGACGATATTAGAGATTATTCTCACATGAAGGAGGAGGTTGTGGAGGATAATACCACACCAATGAGTCCTTTATCTGATGAAGAGTCACTTGTAGATCAGATGATGTGTGCAGATTATGAGGTAGAGCAGGCTGATGGGATGGATATGTGTACCGAACCTCTTCCCATATCAATGATTCAAATTAACAAGTGTGGGGAAGAAGGTTCGAGGAACAAGATGAGAAGGGTGAAACTACCAGACATTAAGGTATATGTCATGAAGTGGACTAGCAAAGCCCGTAGGAGCAGCTTTAACATGCCAAATATACTGACAAATCTATGGAGATGGCATGTAAATTTCCGGGCATTTGTTGGAAATGTTGCGGGTAAGTGTGCATTAAGACCACCATAACGCATAGCAGGTATGGTCTGGCTGAAGACCTTTAAACTTAGCGCTCTCGGGAGGCAGCCCGAGGATGTAGAGTATTGTATTTGTGTTTTGTTTTGTTTTGTTTTGCTTTGTTTGGTTTTGTTTTGGTGTTGTGTTTGTGTTTTGGCAGGTTATTACGTTTCAACCCTCGCGGATGCAATGATTCAAGTGTGGGGATGTTTGGCAACATCCCCGTTGAGATATCGGCGAATCCAAGAGATGTTTATGAACCGGTCCGATTACCGCAGCTGCATCACTACCAACACTGCTGATTTACTAATAAGGTTGTGTCTTGTTCTCATTTTGTGCACCTTTGTATATATTCATGTTTAAGTTTTTGGTTGGGCGGTTGGGTGGTGTTTTGATGTGTTTAGTTTATGGGTTGTGAAGGAATTGGTGGTGCTTTTTTTATAATTAGAATTAAAAAAAAATTGGGATTTGAGAGTATTAGCGAAGGCTAATGTTGTTGGTTAAAAGCGATCTTTCCATCAAAACCATACATTGGGACAATGTATCCCAAGTGTGGGGATGAGGGGAATTTTTTTGAGAATTTTACAAATTTTTGTGAAGCCAAGCGAAAATTGTCAAAATTTGAAAACTTGATATTGTTCCACTTGACACATCGATACCCATTCCTAGTCATTTCTTGGTGAGTGTTTGAGCCACATATGATTATTATAGATATTTCTTTGTTTTGAGTGGCGGTGTGTGTATTGTGTTAATAGAACTTGTGTATGAATTCTTGTTAAATCCTAGAGTTAGCATGCTTTTGAAAATGATAGGGGACTTTTAGGTAGCCTCGTCTAGATGTGTGAGAGTGTGGGAATTAGGGGTTGGACCTCATACGTTACATATATGAGCTTGGTATTGTGAGGGGTGGGGGTTTGGTCTTTAGAAAGCCATGTTTGAGCCTTATACCATTCGGTTGTGACCCAAACCTACTTCCTAAAAAATTTTACCTGTTGAGATGACCCGGTTTAAGAGATTTAGTTTGTAGTATTGATGTTCTTGTATATATTGTTGAGTTTGATGTGCTACAAAAAAAATGAAAAAAAATGATGAGAAAAAAAAAAGGAGAAAGAGAAGAATATGAAAAAAAGTATTTAGTTGCAATAGTAGTTGAGAATGTTGAAGAAGTTGTGTATATATTTGATGGTTGCTTTGTTAGTGGTAGAAATAAAAACCGGGTCAAATCAATTAGCTCTTTTATATGTATTCCACCATTTTCCTACCTTTACACCTAGCCCCGTTACAACCCGTAAGTTCCTTTGATTTGAAAGCATGCTAGATATTTGTTAGGAGGAAACTTGATTCTTATACAAGCTTATTGTCGCACACACATACACACGCATTGAGTGGATTAGCATTATGCTAATAATTCTTGTTACCGAGAGATTTTTGCGAGGGGTGTGTCTTGTGGTACGATTGAAAGTTAGTAAAAGGATGGCATTTTAGCTTGAATCGTTTTGAATGAGTTGCTTGGGACAAGCAACGGGTAAGTGTGGGGATGTGACGGGTGGTCCGTAGGACAACCCTTAAGTGCTTTAAATAGAATAAAATTCCATACTTTGCCCGGTTAATTGCTTGAACTTGGTAACCACTCTACGTTTGATTATGCAGGTGTTAAAGTGCTCAAAATACGGGTTTTAGGAGGCACGAATGGATGCTAGAAGTTGGGGAGTCAAAGTGTTGAAGAAATCAAGTGTTGATGAAGAAACAAGAAGAATCACTATACTCAGAACCGTAACCTACGGCTCACAGCCGTAGGTTACGGCTCACATCATTTGCCAAAACTTCTAGCCGTAAAACAGGAGCTTATTGCCGTAAAGAACATTGATCGCCGTAACCTACGGCCGAGGGCCGTAGGTTACGGCCCTATGCTGACTTTGGAGACTTGTTGACTGCCGTAACCTACGGCTGGGAGCCGTAGGTTACGGCTCCGACTGATGCTATCATGTAACCTTCGCATTTAATTGGCTTTTTATGGAGAATTAAGGTGTCTAATCATGTCTCTTCGGTTACAACCTGCTAGAAACGAGTAGGGGAGTATATGAGAGGCACTTGGGAGTGAAGAACATTATCTTATGATCTATCTTTTATTTAGTTTTGTTGGTGAATTTGGTGAACAATAATTTCCTTCTATTTTGCTACAATGTTTGTCCAAGCCATGAGTGGCTAGTTTCTTTATGGTCATCCTAGGTTGGAGGTTTGTATGAGACAATTGTGTTTTGGATTCCATATTTCTAGAATGGTAAACTTTATATATGTCTTGTTTATCATGGTGTGTGATTACTTATTTATAAATTGTTGATTCTTATAATATTCTAGTTTGAAACCATACGTTCTTGGTGCCGTTGGCAATTGAGATATCATGGGTAGAATTAGGATTGGGTAAGGGTTGATTGGTCATCGGGTAACAACTTCACGTTCTAGGAATCTGAGTACTTAGTTCCCTTTCATCACTGCAAGTAATCACGCATGAGCTATGTCTATGTAGTTCTTTGTAGTGGAACGATAATATGAATGTCGAAACAAACCGGAAATCTAGGATGGTCATTTGTCTCTAATTTGCTTACAACCAAACTTTTCTCTTGCAATTTACTTAGTTTAATTTAGTCTAAAACCAATTCACTCACATAAACTCTCAAATCTTATTTCTTTTGCAATTAGATTAATTTAGTTAAATTAGACAAACTTTCAAATAACACATATTCCACAAACTCCCTGTGTTCGATACCCACTTACCGCTATCTATTTAGTAGTAATTGGATTAAATTTGATTGTGACCGCGACATCACGTCACCTCCCCGAGACGGCATTCCAACAACTACGTCGGGCAGAACCACGACAGTTGTTACGGAACTCTAAATCAATCGGGCATCGTATCTACTATGAAACTGGGGTTATAATACTTACAACGGAGCAGAACCTCGCTAATTAGGGGGGTATAATACCAGCTTTCTATGCCTAATATTTCAGAATTCGAGATACAGAAACTTTTGTGAGTGAATTGAGTTGAAGCCCGAGGCCTCCTTTATATAGTTGCTGATCTCGACTCTCACGCGGCCCGCGTACAAGATAAGCGGGGCTTACGCGACCTGCGTACTAGCCCTCGTAGGGTTTAGGTGATCCGGGTCATCGCCTAGGCTTGCCACGATGTCGACACCTGTCGGCCTCTGGTGTCTCTGCGATGTTGATCTCTGGCGGCCCGCGTTAGCTTAACGGGATCTTACGCGGCCCGCTTGAGCTTAAGGAAATAAAAAGAATCCAGTTCTAACCCTTATACGGCCCGCGTAAGGATTGGGATGGGTCTACGCGGCCCGCCTCAACTTAACTTTCAGATTTTTATTTATTTTTAATATTATTTAATATATTTGAGGCCCGTTTTCACGTATGGGGTGTATTTAGGGACATATTGGGACATTCTAAAATATAATAGGGTGTCGGAAATATTATGAGGGTGTCGGTTTTATTAAGGATTGTTACATTCTCCCCACCTTGTTTTAGAGCTCGTCCTCGAGATCTATTGGAACAAATGTGGATATTTCCGTTGCATTTCAGATTCAAGCTCCCATGTATATTCAGGTCCTCTTTTGGAGTCCCACTTCACTTTGACCAGAACTAGTCTCTTATGCTTGAGGTTCTTGACTTTCCTGTCTTCAATCTGTAGAGGCTTTTCTACAAACTTGAGTTGTTCATTTACCTCTATATCCTTAAGAGGTACTATCAATGATTCATTAGCTAAACACTTTTTGAGATTAGATACATGAAATACATTATGTATTCCTGCCATTTCCTCTGGCAGTTGTAGCTGATAGGCTACAGGTCCTATTCTTCTAATAATCTCAAAAGGTCCAACATACCTGGGACTTAGCTTTCCCTTTTTCATGAATCTTACTATTCCTTTCCAAGGAGAGACTTTTAACAGTACTTTATCTCCTACTTGAAACTCCAATGGCTTGCGTCGGTTATTAGCATAGCTCTTTTGTCGATCACGTGCTGCTTTCAGTCGTTCCTTGACTTGAATAATCTTGTCGGTTGTTTCTTGCACTATCTCAGGTCCAGATAGTTGCTTTTCCCCAATTTCTGCCCAACAGACTGGGGTTCGGCACTTTCGTCCATAAAGTGTTTCGAATGGTGCAGCATTGATACTTGTGTGATAACTATTATTATAAGAAAATTCTATTAAAGGTAAGTGATCATCCCAATTACCTCCAAAATCAATTAACAAGCTCTAAGCATGTCCTCCATTGTCTGAATTGTCCTTTCACTTTGTCCATCCGTTTGAGGATGATAAGCCGTGCTCAAATTTAACTTGGTTTTTCAGTATCTTCCTTGATTACTGATTCTTGTGCTTCTCTTATTTGATCATTTAAATCTACTTATAGATTTAATTTAAGAGAACATACCCTTTTTGGCTTTTCATGATACTTTCGGCTTAAAACATCTGCCACTACATTTGCTTTTCCTTCATGATACTGGATATCACAATCATAATCACTAAGCATCTCCATCCAGCGTCTTTGTCTCATATTCAACTCTTTTTGCTTGAAAATATACCTTAAACTCTTATGATCAGTGAATATGGTAAACTTACTACCATAAAGGTAATGTATCCAAATTTTAAGAGCAAAAATTATAGCTCCTAATTCTAAATCATGGGTTGAATAATTTTCTTCATGATTCTTAAGTTGTCTAGATGCGTAAGCTATAACCTTTTGATGTTGCATTAATACACATCCATAGCCTAATTTTGAAGCGTCACAATATACTATAAAGTCTTCGGCTCCTTCTGGTAACGCTAATATGGGTGTATGGGTTAATTTATGCTTAAGGATTCTAAAGGCTTCTTCTTGTTTTAATCCCCATTCAAACTTAACAGATTTACAGGTTAGCTTAGTTAAAGGAATGGCTATTCTAGAAAAATCTTGAATAAATCTTCTATAATAACCGGCCAATCCTAAGAAACTTCTAACCTCAGTTGGTGACTCTGGGGTTTTCCATTTAGTAATCGCCTCGATCTTTGTGGGATCCACATGAATTCCTTCATGGTTGACTAGGTGTCCGAGAAACTGTACCTGTTCTAACCAAAATTCGCACTTGGAAAATTTAGCATAAAGTTTTTCCTTTCTTAATAGACTTAAAAGTGCGTGCAAATGCTTTGCATGATCCTCTTTATTCTTAGAGTAAATTAAAATATCATCTATAAAAAAAATTATGAATTTATCCAAATATGGCTTACATATTCGGTTCATCATGTCCATAAATGCAGCTGGGGCATTGGTTAAACCAAATGGCATGACAGTAAATTCATAATGACCATACCTTGTTCTGAAAGCGGTCTTAGGAATGTCCTCTTCCTGTACCTTTAATTGATGATATCCTGACCTTAAATCGATTTTAGAGAAAAATCAAGCTCCTTGTAGTGGATCAAACAGATCATCGATTCTCGGTAATGGGTACCGATTCTTAATCGTAACCTTGTTTAATTCACGGTAGTCAATGCACATACGCATTGATCCGTCCTTCTTTTTAACAAACAGTATAGGCGCTCCCCATGGCGATGAGCTTGGCTGTATAAATCCTTTCTCTAACAATTCATCCAATTGTTTCTTCAGTTCCTGCATTTCTGCGGGTGCCAAACGGTAGGGTGTTTTGGCAATCAGTGATGTTCCTGGTATTAAATGGATTCTGAATTCAACTTCCCTATTAGGAGGTTGCCCTGGCAATTCTTCTGGAAATACATCTGAAAACTGAGATACTACTGGAATATCTTTTAAATCCTTTCCTTTAGTGTTAGTGATTATGGAAATCAAATACACTAATGATCCTTTTCTTATATAACTTGCAGTTTTCATCACCGAGATGAATTTTGTAGTTCTAGAAGGTTTATCTCCTTTAATTGTGATCATTTTACCTTTTGGTGAATTTACTTGAATTGACTTTTGATCACATAAAATACTGGCTTTATTGGCTATTAACCAATCCATTCCTAAAACATCATCGAATCCTGCCAGATTCATGGGATAAAGATTTGCAATAAATTTCTGATTTAAAATTTCTATGCTTGCTCCCTGCAGGATTTCAGAAATCCTAACAGTTTCTCCATTAGCTGTTTCTACTAAGCATTCTTGTGGTAGTTTAGTTAATGACTGATTTAGAAATTTTCAAAATGATGTATTAATAAAACTTTGGTTTGCACCAGAGTCAAATAATACTTTAGCAAAAACATCATTAACTAAAAACGTACCAGCTATGACATCTGGAATCATCATAGCTTCATCTGCAGTCAGAACAAATGCTCTAGCATTTTGAGTATTCTTGTTGTTTGTAGCTGGAGCTAATTTTGGGCAATTAGACTTGATATGACCTTGTTCTCCGCAGTTGTAACATATCCTGTTGTTAGCTTTCTTCCTGCAATTTTCTTCCTTGTGTCCCGATATTTTGCAAAAGTTACAGTATATGGAGCATTTTCCTGAATGTTTTCTTTTGCAATTCTTACAGTAAGGTGCAGAGGTAGAACCTATATTTTTCCCACGATTAAAATTTCCAGAACGAAATTCTTGTGTGAGTTTCTGGGTTAGGTTCCTCCTTTGATCTTCTTCTCGGGTACGGACTAATTCATTTGTCAAGGTATTTGCTAGTTCTACAGCTTCTTCTATGGTTTGAGGTCTAGCTGCCTTGACTACGTGTCTTATCTCTCCAATTAATCCCCAGATATAACGGGAGATTAACACTGGTTCAGGTGAAGCAAGAGTTGGCACTATTCTAGCATATTCGAAGAATATTTTAGTGTATCATTTACTATCTACACCAGTCATTCTAAGGTTTAGGAATCTGTTTGCTATCTATTCCTTCTCATTGGGTGGGCAGAATTTCCTTTCTACCTTATCCTTAAATTCTTCCCATTCCATATTGTAGGTTCTATCACTTCCTCTTGATTGGAGGATAGTGTTCCACCATTCTAGTGCTGAATTCTTAAATAGATTAGAAGCAAACAATATCTTATCTTTTTCAGCACACTTGCTTATCCTTAAGACTGTCTCAGTTTTCTCTATCCAGCGTAGGGTTGCAATGGCCCCTTCGTTACCCGAGAATTTCATTGGTTTACAAGACCAGAATTCTTTATAAGAACAACCGTAAGACACGGTTCTTCTCCTTTTGGGAATGGGTATTTGAAGTATAGGTCCATTGTTTACGCTGTGTCCTGGTTCAATTGGTCGCTTACTGCTATGCTTACTTTTATTATTAGTTTCTTGAATCGTTTGAATAATAAATAGCATTGCATCTATAATTCCTTGTGCTACTATATGTTGAACAACACTATTATCCATTTGGTTTCCATTGTTATTGATGCTTGGATTTTCATTAACCACGTTAATGTTACTCTGGTTATCATTATTCAGATTTCCTTGATTTCCTTCATCGGCCATCTAAATTTTAAACATTTATCCCATATTAATATCACAAGATAATATTTAATATAGTTAATCACGTGATACGTAATTTAGCCAAAAACGTCGATCATTGCGACTTTTACTCTATTTCCATATACTATTATGTATCTATTACACACTAGTACTGAAATAAAAATTACAATACCAACAGAAATAGAATCACACTAATAGTAATATGCATCTGTACACACATATTTTATTTTATTTTATTATATTATTACTACTATTACCGTCTCCTCCATCACATCACGGATATGGATTTATCCAAAAATCTATATTGCGCTCATCGTATTTCCATACGAGACGCTCTCCCACCTGTCGCATTCGCTCACTACTCTCTAAAATTTCCTCACCGAAAGTCCTAAGTTCTTGGACGTTTTCTGCACTCATTGGGGGTGCAGGTTCTAGGACTGGGTTCGGAATCTGGGGTGCGGGTTCCTGATATGGGGGTGAAAGGGCCTGAAATAGGTAAGGATCTTCTAAGATGTCCCTAATATATTCATCGTGGTAATAGGGATCTAAAGGGTACATACCTGGATAGGCTCCTATGTTCTGTATGGGTATGTCTTCATGTATCGGGTAGCGTTGCACAAATTCCCTATTATCATCCTACCAGGGGTCGTAATTTGGGTCTAGGGGGTTTGGTGCAGGTACCCTAGGGATTTCCTCTGGGTTGAAGTCATGCATCTCCACTTGGTTTTCAGTAGAGGGGGCAATCATGACCCATATGAATAAATATGGGTTGATTTGGGTCATTTTTAATTTACTATGGGTCAATTTGGGTTTTCTTTTAATGATTAATGGGTCCAACTGGGTTATTCTAAAACTTTAAAAGATATTCACGGGTCTACTTGGGTTGATAGAATTAGAACAACGGGTTGATACGGGTCATTAGGGTTTTCGATAGAAGAAACCACGGGTCAAACACTGAACGTCTGAACATCATCTTCATCATCGACGTTCATCTTCATCATCTTCATTCTCCGGTACTTAATCGTTTATCATCGATGTTCTTCCTTACATTCATACGCTTCAGCACCGTAGAAATTCATACATCAATCGTAGTATGCGCTGATTAGGTTACAGTTGAGGGAGGCTTGAATTGGATCTACCAGCGACTTCATCATCAATTCATCACTCACATCAGCGACTTCATCATCAATTCTGAAGACGAACACCCTCGACTTCATCTAGCCGCTACCACCGTCAATCATCAGGTTAGTTGGGGATTTCTTTTCTTTTCAATTGGGTTATAAGGCTCTTGAATTAGGGTCCGACCTAAACAACCCACTTCTTGATTCGTGATTTGAACAATTAATTGATGTTAATTGGACCAAGTAGGGCACGACTGCCGTTCAAATCACCAGCCACAGAAATAGCCACAAAAAATTTAGGGGGTCAATGTTATCTTGGTAATTGTTTTATTGAGTTTGAATGAAAATTAATCTATCCACAGGTAACGTTATTCATATGTATGATTGATACGGGTCACTTTCTAGTACGGTTCAAATTGGGTCAGGCCAGATTGACTTTTACTAATTGACTTATGAATAATATATAGGTTAGTTATTTGATTCAATTCACTTTCTGAAAGATTTGATTCAATTAAAATCTTAATATTAATAATCTGTTATTTCAGTTCGATTTTAATGATATTTGTGATGATCTGATACTTGCAAAATGATTAAATTTTATTGGGTTTTGGATAATTTGTAGAATTGGGGGCTGCACAGTTCACATTTTTATTCTAGGTCTAATTTATAATAATCCCAATAATAATTGTATATATCTAAAAGGGTATTTCTGATTATTTCTGGAAATTGTGGTGTTGATTTTCTGATATGTTTAGTGATTGTTTTTAAGTTAGAAATTACAAGTTTTGACTAAAAAATGTCAATGTATGGAAGAGAATCAAACAGTTTAGGTTGAGGGTGTTTGGGGTTCCTTATTTTGAGGGTAAAAGAACTTTTGAAGGGCAAAAGGACTTTTGAAAAGTGTTTGGCTTTCCTTTTGAAGGGTAAAAGTCCTTTGGATTTGCCAAAAGTCAGGATTTCCTGACTTATTTTGGGCAAAAGTCCTTTTGCAAAAGTTGAAAATAAGCTAAGCCAAACATGCAGTTAAAACAACTTTTTTCTGCAAATAAGTTGAGACCCAAGTTTGGTTTTCACTTTAGAAACACTTTGGTGACCCTTATGAATAATATATAGGTTAGTATATTACACAGGTTAGTTATATACCCGTGCTCAACAAGATAGTTTAAGAAAAGCTATTTTTTTGCGGTTTTTAAGACTGAATGAGTGAATGGTTTTGTTATACAGATGTTTGTTGATGAGGTTATGGACCTTGTGGAACTAAACCCAATAAAGGATGCACTAGTGGGGTTACCGGGTGTTAACGGACTATCAACAGAACAGAGAAAAAGGTTAACGATAGCGGATTGCTTCGAGTGCGATCCAATAATAATTTGGGAGGTGTTTTAGACAGCATATCAACACTGCTTATAGTGTTGTGATGCAACAATAAGCTTTAGAAAAAAAAAAAAAAAAACCCTGACCCGATCCGACCCGAAACCCGTTCTGACCCGGACCCGGCCCGACCCGAAACCCGTTCTGACCCGGACCTGTTCTGACCCGGACCCGTTTCGACCCGAACCAAATCAACCCTTTTTATAATTGACCCGTTTTGACCCGAACCCGTTTTGACCCGAACCCGTTTTGACCCATGACCCGACCCAACCCGACCCGACCCGTTTGCCAGGTCTAGTTTTCAGGGTTTTCTATCTCCATAGGTTGGTCTGGGAATGGTGGTTGTGGGGCTACTAGTTGTTCCAGACTTGGGTCAGCAGCAGTTGTAGCTAGGATATGAAAATTAGCTAGGCATCTATTAAGCATATCTTGTGTATGGGCATCTGTCTTTCGCTTAACGGTTGCTAAGGCTCTTTGCTGTTGCAACTTTCGCATTCTTTTCCTACGCACAAAAGCTTCCTTACTGAACCATCCTCGTTTCTTATGAGGGAATGGCTCTTCCGACTGAGCTTTAAAGGCAAACATTACTTCTTCCTGATCAGCAGAATACCCAGAAAGGGCAGGTTGTGAAGAGGTACCTTCACTCCTAGGTGAATCAGACAACTGACGACTCATGTCTGAGGGTCCTTGATCACTCATATTGTAAACTAACAAATAGTCAAATAACACAAAACACATAATCACATAAATTATTTCCTAACACAAAATTTAGAATTTAAGTGTCAGCAGAACACTTCTTTGGCTCAGACAAGTGGCTAGGCTCTGATACCACCTTCTGTCGCAACCCCCGATCCCTTATCTGTCCCGGGACCGAACGGACGCGAACTCAGATTTCGGTGGTATCAGGTTGGTTAATTTGGCAGCGGAAATTACATCAGGACCGTAGTTAGGAAATGTTTATCAGAGTAAAACCACCATTTTTGATATTAATAATCACATGGGTAAAACCCAAGTTTCTTATTACAATACATTTATAGGGATAAACCCTATTTTATTGAATTTAAAACATCGTCTTTTAGGTAACTTTTATAGCCACATTTTTCCCAAGCCTTCAGTGCTCTCCAGCTGGCTTTTTACTAATTGGCTGTCATATTGTGTTACCTGAAACGCGTTTTAAAAACATTTGTCAGTGGGAAATACTGGTGAGTGAATCTCAGTTTAATCAAGAAACATTTTATCAATTAAAACAGTATTGAGAGCGATCACATTGTTTATTTCTACACAATTACTCATTCAGTACTGTCAATCCTGACTTGCGGGTCATATTATACATTGGCTAACTCGTTGTCCAATGGTAACGTACTGTCATCCCGACTTACTACACGCAGTAGTAAATTTTGTATACAAAACCCCAACATACCGACAGTAATTGAAGAACTACAAAGACTCAATCACTGCTTAATCACATTGTAAAGTATTTAAGGCTTTGTAAAATATTACAAAAAGGTTAACAAGAATTGGATAAACTCACATTGCTATCTTAGACTTCGAGTAAGGGTTTCCTGGGAATAATCTATAATTTACACAAATGTACATAGGTCAGTATCATAACCCTTTGAAAATATTAATGATATCCTCCCCGAGACAGCATTCCAACAACTACGTCGGGCAGAACCATGACAGTTATTACGGAACCCTAAATCAATTGGGCATCGTATCTACTATGAAACTGGGGTTATAATACTTACAACGGAGCAGAACCTCGCTAATTAGGGGGGTATAATACCAGCTTTCTATGCCTAATATTTCAGAATATGAGATACAGAAACGTTTGTGAGTGAATTGAGTTGAAGCCCGAGGCCTCCTTTATATAGTTGCTGATCTCGACTCTCACGCGGCCCGCGTACAAGATAAGCGGGGCTTACGCAGCCCGCGTACTAGCCCGAGTAGGGTTTAGGTGATCCGGGTCATCGCCTAGGCTTGCCACGATGTCGACACGTGTCGGTCTCTGGTGTCTATGCGATGTTGATCTCTCGCGGCCCGCGTTAGCTTAACGGGATCTTACGCGGCCCGCTTGAACTTAAGGAAATAAAAGGAATCCGGTTCTAACCCTTATACTGCCCGCGTAAGGATTGGGGTGGGTCTACGCGGTCCGCCTCAACTTAACATTCAGATTTTTATTTATTTTTAATATTATTTAATATATTTGAGGCCCGTTTTCGCGTATGGGGTGTATTTAGGGACATATTGGGACATTCTAAAATATAATAGGGTGTCGGAAATATTATGAGGGTGTCGGTTTTATTAAGGATTGTTACAGTAGTCCTGGTAATTCTTCTGGAAATACATCTGAAAACTGAGACACTACTGGAATGTCTTTTAGTTCTTTTCCTTTAGTGTTAGTGATTATAGAAATCAAATACACTATAGAACCTTTTCTTATATAGCTTGCAGTTTTCATCACAGAGATGAATTTAGTGGATCTAGATGGTTTATCTCCTTTAATTGTGATCGTTTTACCTTTTGGTGAATTTACTTGGATTGACTTTTGATCACATAAAATACTGGCTTTATTGGCTACTAACCAATCCATTCCTAAAACGACATCAAATCCTGCCAGATTCATTGGGTAAAGGTTTGCAATAAACTTTTGATTTAAAATTTCTATTCTTGCTCCCTGCAAGATTTCAGAAATCCTAACAGTTTCTCCATTAGCTGTCCCTACTAGGCATTTTTGTGGTAGTTTAGTTAATGACTGATTTAGAAGTTTGCAATACGAAGTATTAATAAAACTTTGGTTTGCACCAGAGTCAAATAATACTTTAGCAAAGACATCATTAACTAAAAAAGTACCAGCTATCACATCTGGAATTATCTTGGCTTCATCTGCAGTCAGAACAAATGCCCTGGCATTTTTAGCGTTCTTGTTGTTCACAGTTGGAGCTAGTTTTGGACATTTTGGCCTGATATGACCTTTCTCTCCACAGTTGAAGCACAATCCATTACTAGATTTTCTCCTGCAATCTTCTTCCATGTGTCCCGGCATCTTGCAGAAATTGCAAAGAGTGGAGCATTTTCCCGAATGCTTTTTCTTGCAGACCTTGCAAAAAGGTGCAGAAGTAGAACCCATATTCCTACGATTATAATTCCCAGAATGGAATTCTTTAGTAAGCCTTTGGGTTAGGTTTCTCCTCTGTTCTTCTTCTCTAGTACGGATTAACTCATATGTCAAGGTATTTGCTAGTTCTACAGCTTCTTCTATAGTTTGAGGTCTAGCTGCCTTGATTACATGTCTAATCTCTCCAATTAATCCCCAAATATATCGGGAGATTAATACTGGTTCAGGTGATGCAAGGGTTGGTACTATTCTAGCATATTCAAAGAATGTGGTAGTATAACCCTTACTATCTACCCCGGTCATTCTTAAGTTTAGGAACTTAATCGCTATCTGTTCTTTTTCATTGGGAGGACAGAATTTCCTTTCTACCATATTTTTAAATTCCTCCCATTCCATGTTGTATATCTTATCACTTCCTCTTGACTGGAGGATAGTGTTCCACCATTCTAAGGCTGAGTTCTTAAACAGATTAGAAGCAAACATTATTTTGTCTTCTTCAACACACTTGCTTATTTTTAAAACATCCTCATTCTTTTCTATCCAGCGTAGGGCTGCAATGGGTCCTTCATTGCCCGAGAATTCTATTGGTTTGCAGGACCAGAATTCTTTATAAGAACAACCGTAAGACACGGTTCTTCTTCTTTTGGAAATGGGCACTTGAAGTATAGGTCCATTGTTCACGCTGTTTTCTGGTTCAATTGGTCGCTTACTGCTATGTTTACTTTTATTATTCGCTTCTTGAACCGTTTGAATAATAAATGGCATTGCATCTATGATTCCTTGTGCCACTATGTGTTGAACGACACTATTATCCATTTGGTTTCCATTGTTATTTGTAGGATCGATTTGATCGACCGAGTGAGTCAATTAAAGTCAATACACACTGTTTGTAAGGCGGAATCAAACAAACAGAGATGAATCAGTACAGAATGGAGTAGAAAATAGAGAATATCACTTTAACACACGTTTCTCATTAATAATTCACTTGAAAATCCGGCAGCTGTTCGGGACACAAGTTCTGGATTTGTTTGAAATGAGAAGACAACATCCATATATATAGGGTGGGTGATTTCGTTTGAAAGTGACACATGTATGTTCAAACGAAATTACAAGTTTATGCCATATTTCAAGTTCAAACGAAATTAATATATAATTTCATATTTCGTTTGAATTGAACTTCATGATGTCATATGTGTGGTCACTTGTATGATGTCATCATCAATAATGATGACATCATTCTTGTTCAGATCTGCAACGAAACCAAGACTCGATATAAGACGAAGTCAACAGACATATGCACCAACAGTCTCCCCCTTGGATGTTGACAGAGTCTTCAGTACGAGACTTTAGTACATCAAAACTTCAGTCTTTATCAGTCTTTAAGCTTTTCAAAATATTTGACGCTGAAGCATCCTTCAAACTCTCTCTTTCTCTTCAATCACCATCATCATCTATTTTTCAGAATCTGAGTCTGGCTCATTCACTCTTCAATCTCCCCTTTTGCTAACAGACTCCCCCTTAAGTTGTTCCGGGATTGGAATCTGATATAGCATTTTCACAGGTTTTGTATCGGAAACCTGGCTTTAACTCTGCACAAACTTCGACACGGGGATCAGCACAAACTCTAACCAACATTAAGTTTTAACTTTATGCTTACCACTTGTATTTAAAATGATTAAATTGGTTTCAAATTAATGAGCCATTTATCCATTTCAAAAACAATTCTCATATCCAACAAACTTTTCCAAACTTTTGTTCTTCCTGCTTAGCACTTAGAATTTTGAATATCAGCTCTCCAACATCAGTTGTCGAAAATATTTTTGGATTTTTGTTTTTAATGAAAAGCATAAATAAAATGCAATAAAGAAATATTTACAGACAATATTTTTTGTGAGTTTGTGTAAGAGGATCATATCAGTTTTTGAGACAAATCACCAGCACCGTTAAGCTTTAAACATTTTAAGTTCTAAACGATTCACGTAGATTGACGATATTGTTGTCCACTTAAACTCAATCTAAAAAACTTTTGAAATTCTTACCGATACATTATGATATATTAATTTTGCACTAAATTCTTATGGACCCCACGATCTCAGCATATCCCCTCATCATGCAATACACTGACTCAAGTAATGCCTTTAAACTTTCATCAACTGTGATATGTGCGAAAACAACGCAGAATGTTTAAACATTAACAATCAGGTCGATATTTCGATACGCAGAGAAAGTCCAATGTTTAAACAAAATAAGAAATAAAAACAAGTTGAAATTGTTTAGGCTTTAACCACCAGTTCGATACTCCCGTATACGCAGAGGTGATCCAAAGCTTAAACGAAATACCAAAGAAAATAAAGCAGAACGTTTAGGCACTAACATCCAGTTCGATACTCACGTATACGCAGAGAATGTCCAATGCTTAAACAAAATAAAGAAATAAAACAAGTTTAAATCTTTGCAAAAAGAAATGCACAATCACAACGACTTTTTCAGCAAGCTGTGAAAGTTCACAAACTGACCGGTTTTTATGCTCTTTAGCATTCAGCGATTACTGAGTAGGCACACAATCAAGAAGGACAAAACTAAGTACTATGCTTTCAACCGTGTTTCCCACTAGAACTAGGCTTTTTCATTTAAGTTTGTATCGTTATCGCAAATCTACTAGTCTAGCTGAGCCTATCGTCACATCTTTAGTGAGACCATTTATCACATTTGACATTTCATTTCTTTAGCATGCTGTGATAGTCCAACTGATTTACTATCATTTCCTCTTTTTCACAACAAAACTCATTTTGAATTTTTCAATGTTTTTGGCATTTTCAAATTTTCAAATTTTTTAAAAAAATTTTCTCCCCCTAAAATCAAAATATGTTTCAATTTTGATTTTCTGAGAAAATTTGAAAACAAACTATACAAATAAAGTGACAAACTGATGAGAATTGCCTCAATTCGCCATCCACTTGGCTTAAACAATCAGAACTTCCCCTGACAACAAACTATTTTCCCATTATGATTTCAAAACACTTAAGTTCGTTTTAATCAAATTGGTTTTTCCGGAAAATTAGTTTTGTTTGCCATTTTACAAACATGGGGTTTCATCACATTGTTCTTTCATCCATTTGATCAAAAGTTAAATCAAGTACAACTTAATTTCCTTGATAAAACATTTCTCAAGAAAGATGCCGATTCATGCTCCACACTTACCAACCTGGGAGCTCCGGCAAGTCAGGATTTTCAAGTACAGAAAGTTGACACCCAAGCCTGACCAGTCTTGGGTGCATCCGAGTTATTTTCACTCGGTGTGTCAGTTCTCTTCTTTGATTCATAAAATTCCTTTACCCCTTTGACTGTTCCGTCAACCATTTTTCCAAAAATGTTTAGATCATTGGGATTAAAGGCTTTTTCAACATCAAAATATTTCTTTTCAGAAAAAGATTAATTTGAAATTTCAACTTCGTCAACTTTTTGTTTATAATTTTCACCTCACAATGGTGGAAAGTTGATATCATCCATTGGCGGAACTGAATTTTCTCCTTTTTGATCAACAGATGGCTCTTCCGACTTTGACGAGTCAGGATCATCGCCAGAACGTACCTTCTTTGTTTTTAAAAAAACAAATTTATCATCAGAAGGTGGCTCCTTTGTTTTTAACACAACAGATTCATCGCCGACCTTTATTGGAACTGTTTGATCAACAAATTTTACCTTTACTCTACCTTTTGTCCTCAGATTTGTATCTGATGGATTCATTTTACTTGACTGATTTTTTGTTGAGCAAAGCGATTCATCAGAACTTTTATCTGAATTAACCGTTGTACCCGAGGACAAAATCCTTTCAAGATACTCTCGAGCTTTCTTTCTTTTCTTTCTCAGTCGATCTTTCTGCCCTTGTGAAAGCTTCAATTTCTGTTCTTTCACCTTCTGTTCTTTGGGCTTTTCTTCGACCTTGACTGATTTCTTCATCTTTTTCTGAGATTCAGCCCTCGATATTTCCATTGATCTCATCGGGCAATCTCTGGCAATGTGACCTTTGATTTGGCATTCATAACATCTTCTTGTCTCAAATCTCTGTTTCTGGCAGTTAACAGCAATGTGTCCTTGAAAACCACAGTTGTAACACATCCTATTATCGTACCAATCTCCACCATCAATCCAAACACTCAAATCATAACACTGATTTGATTTATAGTACTCATGACTTCTCCTATAAGCTTGATTTGACGCTTGAGCACTGTGGTCAAACCTGCACCACTTATTACCAACTTTTTGTGAGTTTAAATTTTCAACTTTTTGTGGTTTTTTATAACGATTGGATGACTGAACTGATGAGCTTTTATTATTGTTTTGAAAATTTTTCGGTTTTTTAACATTTTGTTTTAGTTCCACATTCTTCTTTACAGGTTTTTGCGTTGAGCATTCACCTTTTTCAGTAGAATGTAAAACAGTTTCTTGAAAATTTTCTTTTAATTCCAAAAATATTTTCTTTTTCTCTTTTTCATCATCAGATTTATCATCACAATCTTCAATTATGACATTGTCATAATTTGTGACATTGTCACTTATTGGAACTGAATTGATAGGTTTTGGACAGACATGTGATGTAGAATTCACAAAACCTTTCAATTTATTCTCAAGCTCATCAATTTTATTTCGAGCAATTTCAGCTTCTTTTTCAAGCTGAATGATTTTCTGAAGATGAGAATTTATTTCAATTTGTTTTTCAATATTATTTTTGCCAAAAATAGATTTCTCATCTTCTAAAATCTTTATTTGACTTTGAAAATCTTTTTCAATTTTTAATTTTTCATTTTCCAAAAATTTTATTTTATCTTGAAAATCTTTTTCTTTTTCTTTCACATTTTTGTTTTCCAATGTCAAACTCTCTACATCCTTTAAGAGTTTGACATTGTCTGTTTCAGATTTATCAAAATTTAAGCACTTCTCGGACATCATTTCAGCTTCAGTTTTCTTCTCAACCTTGATAGCTGAAATTTCTTTAACCTGCTCCTCTACCACCTGAACATTTTTCTCAGGTTCGAATTTTTCATCAACAGACTTCATTTTTCTAATCTTTTGGAGTTCAAGTTCTTGAGCTTGAATCTTCTCAACAAACGTGCTCAAATTGATACCATAATATCCAAAGCTATTCTTCCAAGCTAACAAATACGTTCCCCACACATCATTTGGTAAAGCATTTGCCAACTTATCGATCCACTCCTCATTAGTCTTGGTTATCTCCAATCTTCCCATCTCCACAACTAGATGGCAATATCTTTCAATCAATTCTTTTGTAGACTCTCCCTTGATACCAATAAAACTATCAAACTTCTTCTGTGCAATATCTGCTGGAGTCTGAACAAGCATACCATATCTGAAAGACGAGTTATAAGACTCAGAATCCATGTTTCAGTATTGAAAGATTCACAAAGACAGATTTTCAAATGATAGGAAAATTCCCACAATCTAAGATCAGTTCAATCTCTTTCTCAAACAACTGAATCAGATGAATATCCGATTGAATGGCAACAATCAGACGACAGCGGATCGAGAGGGGATTCGATCGGGCGAGTATTCGATGCTTGACAAATCACCTGAAACACTGACAAATAGAACTGATTAGGATCGGGTGGCAACTCGTTTGGATTGCCGCTCGATTTGTTGCACTTTAAATTTGAACAAACAAAATTCTTTAACTCGAATTGTGACCCGATTGGGTGGGTCAACAAAAGTATATCACGTGAGCTGTATTTATGTAACTAAAATTGATTCAACTATGAAATATTGATCCTATATCATATGACCCGAGAATTAATGCACTGACACACAATGTAATTCACATGTTAGACTAACATTTGCAATTAATTGACCTATGAATTCACATAGACTAATAATCAACACGCATGCACACTGTTCAAATGTCAGAGACTTAACATGGGTCGATGTGATATTTGATATATCTCTTAATTGAATTTGATCTATTCGATGTTATTTAAACTCTTAAAGTCAACAATTTTTAATTGGACCTCTATGTTTTTGCATGAATATCTATTGGGCTGATGAATAAGTGAATCTGATTGGACCGAAAAACCCACTTAGTCCGACAACATTATCTATATTCTCACATGCACTTATCCAATTAATCAATATCTGACAAAGTAATATAATTCTTGATCCTTATTTGACCGATTGACTTTGTTTATTGATTAATGAGCCGACAAACCAATATCACATGCAAACTGACACAAATCATGTGATTTCTTGTCCCAACTTCAAATGTCCTGACAACCTCATTTGACGTGTCACACAAATCACATTTACATGAAATAGAACTACTTTCAAGCGAAATCAGATATATCTTAAACGGTTTTCAAGCGGAATCAGATTGATTTTCAAGCGAAATCACTTATTTTCAAGCGAAATCAAGTATTTTCAAGCAGAATCTCTTATTTCGCTTGAAATTACCACAATTTTTCAAGCGGAAACAAATGTTCGTTCAAGCGAAATTAGGTTTTAGTCCATTTTGTCACTTTTTCTATGAATTTTGATCTGATTCTCTCAAGGGTTTGTTAAAACACACTTTTACACACACTGTCAAAAACTCAGTCCATTTTGTCGGTTAAAATGTCCAGAAATCCAATTTTGAGTAGAAAAAACTACTGATTCAAGTGTATTGGCTCATAACTGGCTCTGATACCAATTGTAGGATCGATTTGATCGACCGAGTGAGTCAATTAAAGTCAATACACACTGTTTGTAAGGCGGAATCAAACAAACAGAGATGAATCAGTACAGAATGGAGTTGAAAACAGAGAATATCACTTTAACACACGTTTCTCATTAATAATTCACTTGAAAATCCGGCAGCAGTTCGGTACACAACTTCTGGATTTGTTTGAAATGAGAAGACAACACCTATATATATATGGTGGGTGATTTCGTTTGAAAGTGACACATGTATGTTCAAACGAAATTACAAGTTTATGCCATATTTCAAGTTCAAACGAAATTACTATATAATTTCATATTTCGTTTGAATTGAACTTCATGATGTCATATGTCTGGTCACTTGTATGATGTCATCATCAATAATGATGACATCATTCTTGTTCAGATCTGCAACGAAACCAAGACTCGATATAAGACGAAGTCAACAGATATATGCACCAACATTATTGATGCTCGGATTCTCATTAACCACGTTAATGTTACTCTGGTTATCGTTATTCAGATTTCCTTGATTTCATTCGTCGGCCATCTGAATTTTAAACATTTACGCCGTATTAATATCACAAAATAATATTTAATATAATCAATCACATGACACGCATTTTTGCCAAAAGCGTCGATCATTACGACTTTACTCTATTCATCTATATACTAGGCATCTATTACACACCAATACTGAAATAAAAATTACAATACCAACAGAAAGAAAATTACACTAATAGTAGTATGCATCCATACACACAATTTTATTTTATTATTTTATTATTATTATTACTACTACCGTTTCACCATCACATTCATGGATATGGATTCATCCAGAAATCCATATTGCGCTCGTTGTACTTCCAGATGAGTCGCTCTCCCAACATGAGATAAGATAAAGACCTTGCCTTGGAGAAAGAAAGGAAAGAAAGCATGAGGTTATGTAGTAAATGTATAAGATACAAACATATATATACGATAAACAAAATTTGACAGTTATTACTTAATAAATATGTATAATTTATATGATTTAAATTAAATAATTAGTAAGTAAAAAAACAAGATTCTCAATAAACATGTGGTTAAATAAAACTTAGTACGAAATGTTGGTACTGCAATATTACAATTCAGCATGCATATTATAAATTGCACCAAGAATGATTATATCATATGTAAATATATTTCAAACAAATTAACAAAGGCTAAATCTTAGCTAAAAACCTAAAATCGTAGTAACTATTATTAATTTATAACAGAGAATGAAACCCACATTTCTTATTCATTGAACAACAAATTTCTCTTTAACACGATGCAAACCTTATTCATTGAACAACAAATTTCTCTTTACAGTTGAAAAAAAAAAAAATAAAGGAATCAAGATATGATTACAAACAGCGTAATTTCCAAGTAATCCAAAAAAGATTTAGATGACATTCAAAATAACTAGGGAAGAGCACCACAAATTCTTCGTATGACTCCTTCTTGACCTGTTAAAGGCCTGATTTCACTCATCTTCACCATTGCAGCTGCAAAATCCGACTTGAACTTTGAAGGATTGTTGCTATATTCTCTAACTATGTTGTCAGTTGATCCGCCACTGAACAACACTTGGTCAGATTCAAGAAGACCCTTCTTTTGTATCAAGTTCTTGAAGTAATTATAATCAAACGAATTAGGTGTCACTAAATCGAGTGGTGCAAGATTTCCGTTGCCGTCGTTGAAAGGGCATCCACGTCTACGCGTGCTAGCAAATCCTGCATCAATATCTGATCCGTTGTTGTATATCCTATCACGGAATAAGAAGCATTGCGCTTGTCCAATGGTATGAGCTCCTGCATTAATCACATCTTCAATATTAGCTCACACTTTGTTATAATGGATGAATCAATTAAACTACATATACGGCAAATAAGCACCTGATAATGCAACCATGTCCCTGGCACTAAGCCCGTTATCACCAAAGGTGGATATAAGTGAGTCTAGCGATGCTTTGAAACTAGGAAGAGCACCGGATTCTGCTAGAAGAAGGCTAGCCGAGGTTGAGTCTCTTCTTCCGAGCTTCACAGACCATGATGGACCACCAACCATTTCTGAGGCATCACGGGCAGCCACGGTTAGTACATCCGCACATGATACAACTCCAGGACAGAGTTTTTCAACCTCAGATTTTGCTGCCTCTATCACTTCATAACCTCTTACCGAACCCTTATTAGGCAACGCATTCTTTTCACTAATAATTGAAGGACCATCATCTAGCAAGATTGATGCGTCACAACCCTGCATAAAATGGTACAAAAATCAATACAAATTAATGTTTACATCTTGCAGCTATGGTGGTCATATATATGGTTAAAATAGTACCTGAACAAAGCAGTCATGGAAGTGGAGACGAAGGATCGAAGCTGCCATGCGACGCTCACGAGATATGGCTGTTCGGATGGATGTCCTGATTGTACGTAGTGCATTGGGACATGAAGCGTCATAGAATGTAGGAGATAACTGTGCTTCACATGGTGTATTGTTTGTAACACAAAGAATTAGTACGAAGAAGATAGCTGTAATAATATTTGGGGAAGCCATTTGAAAAAAAATGTTAATGATGAGAAGTTGAAAGATGGAATGCAAATAAAAGGGCATGAAGGAGGCTTATATAGTGTTTGAGGTAAACCGCGTTGTGAAGATGTCTTTGTTTGATCAACAGTTGTATGATGGGCTGACTTTGTCCTTTGCTCGTTCATGCATCGAAGCTCAGCAAAAAATGTTAAAATTTGACATTCTCACCAAGTCAATAAAGTTACTCCTATATTTAAATAGTATTAAACTAACACATGCATCCACTACAGCACTACTTTTCTTTTGTCCCAAGCTGACTATATATAAAAAAGAGTTTATTATAAATAACAATATAAATGTTATTAATAGTTATAAGTTATATTATGACATGTTTATATATAAAAAAGAGTTTATTATAAATAACATTATAAATGTTATTAATAGTTATAAGTTATATTATGACATGTTTATAAATATAGCGATCTCATATTATTTATTTCACATGCTTGCTAGCTTTTAATGTGATTTTATCGCAACTCTAGAAGCAAAATAATTAGGCTGGCAATATCATGATAAAAAGCCAACTTATTATGTGAAAAAAAAAAAAAAAAAAAACAAACTGTGTGGGGTATAAAAACATGTTTAATTATGAGATTATGAAACACTGTTAAAATTTAAAAACACCAAAAAATGAATTTAAAGACATCTGAAATGATATTTTTTTCATATAGCGCATGGTTGGTTGAATTCTTTATATTGAATTGTTAGATTTAGTTTGATAGTGAGTGAATCTTCTTCTTTAGGTCATATGAAATAGACAAACTCGAATAATTATAATAGACGATTAGTTTTCTAATCATATGAGTGACTTGGTTTATGATACTTATAATCATGTAGTTGGTGTGTCCTGTAAGTAAAATTAGGAATATTATTCATTATAATCAATCCTAATGGAGTTTTTTTTTTCGAATCAAAGGTGGATGCTAGGTGTGGAGAGGGGGGGGGGTTGAGATGAAATAAGGTGTGTTGTGTGTTCATAAATCCTAATGCGAGCGGACGAACTATGTGAGAGGAGGAAGGAAAGAGAGAAAGGGAAGAACGAATGTGATAGTCAAAGTTTAAAATTGTTTGGAGACTATACTAATCAAATGCCAGCTAGTGTGTTTTAAATCAAAAAAGCAATCCATCTATATAAATAATAAAATCATTCCCTTTAGTTGTGTTTTATAGACTACGCGACAAATATATATTAGTGTCGTCTTGAGATCTGGACCGAGTCAACCATAAAATTATGTTTTATTATGAAGATGTTCACATGTGTGTCTATACATGTGGAGCCTTTTAAAATTTGTAGGTTGATATATCTATGGATATGAATTTGACTAATAATTTTTTTTATAATAAATAGTATGTATTGGATGTGTTAATAATTTTTGTTTATCTTGGGAAAACAAAATGTAAAGACATGACAAGAAATGTAAATATGAGACTACTAAGCCTGAAATTGTGAAAAGCAAATTGATACAATTTAAAAAAAATACATACTTTTTTATTTATATTTATAATATAATCTAGTTTTTTTCAATATTAGTTTGTAGCATTTATATAATATCAGTTATTAACATTTGGCCACTTTATGGTATTGTACCCCTCGCATATTGGCTTTCTTTGACAATTTGTTGTTTACGTTTTGTTTGAGTGACTATACAAAGTTTTTATATGTTACGTGTACTTTCAGGTGTAAAGTTGTCTCCCTTTTAGTATTTTTTGCTTACTTCACTTTCTGCATGCTCTGGGTTTCTAGAATTCTCTCTTTGTAGGTATGTTCGATTCCTTTTTCGATGTAAATTTCTCGGAAGTTGTCCTCATTTTACTTTCTTTCTTGTTGTCATACTTTGAGGAAAGTTTGTTTTTGATTGTTTGGTTTATTGTTTTGTGAAAATATTTTGATTAAAGTCGTTGTTGACTTCAATTGTATTGTTAGCGGTGTTCAGTTATAAACTTTTTCTTTTGATTTTGTTATAGAGATGTCACTTTTGTCTTTCCATATGAAATGGGTAATTCAGTTTTTTTTTTGTTTTTTTTTTTGAAATTCTACAAATATTTTTGTGTGTATGATTTGTGTAAAGGTTTATTGTTGTGTATGTGAGTTACAATGTATCTAATTTAGGTTATGTTATATCTGAATTTTTTTTATTGTGTTTTTTTTTTAAATTTCATTTTTTTTTGATAAGGTATTCTTTGGTATTAGTAGTTTAGACTGTGATATGCTTAGAATTCTAGTTACAAGTTCGTCTACAATGAAAGTGTTAAATCACACAACTTTATATCTTTACCGACAATCAATTATATAATGCATGACTTTGAAATCATAAAAAAAGAAGGTTACAATTATTTACAAATGACTAGACCTATATACACATTTGTATCTTTAACTTTACCTATAAAATTTTAAAAGTTTTTTCTCTTTCATTAACTACCACAGGTTTCCTCGTTAAAAAAAAAAGAAAGACATGTGCTCCTTTTTAACTGGATGGTTTCCTAGGGTAACCAATTTCATTCGAAGGATCTAAACACGTTCGATTTCATTTCTTTCAGTAAATTTTTTTTTCATTATGCTTGTTGAATAAGGATCACAAATTAAATAGGTTAACTACATCTCCAAACGATATATAATCTTTTTGAAATAAGGCATTTTTTATATTGGAATACGCTGATAACAGATGTTGGGGGTGGAGTGGATAATTTTTTTAAAATCTTTAATTATTAATTAATATATAAACCTATAATCTAGCTTTACTTCACCATTTATTTTTTTTCTTTCAGTTTTTTATTAGTTTATCACCGTATTTCACAATTCACGTTTCGATAACACACCTTAGTGAACGGTGAAACTACTCTGCACATATGGCGCCCATGTGTTGTTCTTTTTTTTAATATTTTAAATTCATGGGAACACAAACTTTTTAATATTTTAACTTCGCTATTTAGGGGGGTATAATACCCGGTTATAAAGCCTACTATTCATAATTTAGAGAAAGAAATCGATTTTGAACGAATCCTGATTGAAACCCGATGGCCTTCTTATATAGTTGCTGAGTCTGGTCCTCTCGCGGCCCGCGTAAGACAAGCACAGGGCCTACGAGGCCCGCGTTGACTCCAGGTCAACGTGTAGCTTGTCCGGGTCACTATCTAGCCTCGCCACGATGATGACACGTGTCATCACCGGGCTGCGCCACACTTTTAAGTTCGCGCGGCCCGCGTGAATGTTGGGGTGGGTCTTACGCGGCCAGCCTCAGCTTAAAAATCAGATTTCTAAATTATTTTTAATACTATTTAGGGTATTCAGGGTCCGTTTTCTCGTATGGAGTGTATTTTGGGACATATTGGGATATTTTAAAGTATTTTAGGGCGTCGGAAAATATTCGAGGGTGTCGATTTTATTTAGGATTGTTACATCTCTCCCCCGAAGTATAAAACAAGTAAAAAAGGGACAGTGAACTTATAGTATTCACGTTCCTGCTTCTACCCGAAGACGTCGGCTAAGGGTGCGTGCACTACCCAATTTCTACAAAGAGAGAGGCACTAATAAGACCTCATACCTAATTAGAATGACAAATAACTAGGACTTCTACCCTAAACCAAGTGTATATAGTGTTGATGATGTTAATAGTTGGTGTTCGTTTGTAAAAAACAAAATATACAAAACAAAATTGTTTAACATTTATTCTCAAAGCTAGGGTTTTGATTATGTTTTATACTTTTAAATTTATTAGTATTCATGTCATCAAAACTTTACAGCAATTCAGTCTTGGGATGTGGATAAATGTTGTGTAAAAGTGTTACAAGTTTTAGGGCTTGTCTTTACTCTTTATTACACTTTTCACCGTTTTTGGCCAAAACGACTCCGAACATTTGGATTCTTTTCAAAACTGTTTTGGAATATAAAAATATACCATTTGGAACTTAAAAATTTGTAGGGGTGTATTTCTATAATTTATAGATGCCGGTTTGGAAATAAAAGTCGTTTTAAATACACGTAAAAACCCTAAATTCACTAAAGTACTTAAAATGCCCAATAATTCAAAAACAATTTCCCAAAAATAACGTTGACTCTATATATTTCTAGAAAAATATTAGTATTAATATTTTTCGTGTTTTAGTTGAGAAAATGTAAACAAAAGTCTTTAAAATGTAATTCAAAACTATTATTTAAAACATAGCTCCCCAACTTAGTTTCACTTGATTTTTGGTTTATGAGCTTATTATAAATAATAAAATTATTGTAAACATTTGGTATTTTTTGAGTAGTCTAAGTATTTTATTTTGCTTTAGTGGTTATTTATGCTCTTAAATTATTAAAAATACATAGACACCTCTGAAAAAATCTGCCTTTTGGTCGACAACGTTCTAGTGAAATCCCAAGTCTATTGTAGAATGTTTAGGATTTTTCAAAACTCGTAGATAGGGTTTCCACCCTTATGGCTTTCTTTTCGGTATTGATTTTTGTTTCTTTATTTCCAGCAGGTGTTTAACCAATTTTCCTCATAAAACCACTATATCAAATTTTTTAAGTACAAGTTAAGTGGATTCATCCAAAAAGATGAATCTAGGCTTTTTGAACACATCTTGTAGCATAGTACTTATTTCAAGTTTGTTTTGTACACTTTTTGTTCATTCACTTTGTTCAACCACTTTCTGAAGTTTATTTTCATAAAGTTTTACATGTTTATAACCCTAACAACTTAATGACGATGTTGGTTTAAGAATCTTTAAAAGATAATTAATATTTTACCAGATGTGATGTAGAATACTTGTTTGTTTTAGTGTGTTGAATGTGTTTCCATGTTTTGGGTGAATAATTGAGGAACATCCTCACATATGTGCATGTATTATTGATTATTCCTCTATCACAACATCTTCGTGGCCATTAAAACAACAAGTTCATCAAATAAAACAATAACATTGGTTTCTTCACATAAAAGTGTTCTCCATGTATATTTTCTTGACAGTTTTGAAGCATTCCCAAGTTCTTTCATGACTTGAAAATTTGCGGATGCTTTAAAACTAAAAGTTTTACCTTATAAAGATGAAAAAAAGATGAAGATTGCTTAGAGTTTCTTTAAAGAACTTTAAGTGAAGTTTGGGAGTTTGGTGTGTGTTATGCTTCTTGTTTTCGGTTATAAGGGGAAGAGAGAGAGAGAGAGAGAGAGAGAGGGAGAGAGCCAAGGGGAGAGGAGGGTGTGTTGTGATCACATGAGGCTAATGCTCATGTGTTTAAGGTTCACATGGAATCTTATCCCTAACTAATCAATGTTTTAGATCCTTTAAAAAATGAATTTAGTATTTACTTGGTGTAGTTATACATCATACATACATAGTTTATACATAAAACTGGCATCTTGTGGTATTTAAATATGTATAAACACTAGTTTATGCATTGTTTATTTTTAACACTCTATACATGAATTTTTTCCATCCCATATCATGTTGTTATAAAAATAAATATTTTTATAGTTCATACAAATTTTATAATCCATAGATAATAGTAGAATTTGATAAAAGTTGACGTGTTCTTCAATTTAAGGTTTTGATTTTTGTAATTCGGACATCAACATTGTTTGTTATTTTAGACCGTTATGGTTTCAACTTGTGTTAGCACTAATGTGTCCATTAGTATTTTCTACTGGACATACTGTAATCGTGCCCAGTCTTGCACATGCATTGCATTGTTTAACACAGTTAACACTAAACTAAGTATATATGGCTACTTATGTTGATACATGTAATTTAAATTGTATGGATGCTAACATGGCTAAACGTGGGTTATCACATACTCCCCTTGCTAAAGAAATTTCATCCTCGAAATTTAGACTTTGATGTGCTTAGAATTCTTACTACAAGTTCTTTTACAGCGGAACTGTTAAAGCACATAACTTTATATCTTTACTGACGATCATAACTTTCAAATCATAAACAAAAAATAGAAAGTTACAATTATTAACAAATGACGAGACCTATATACACATTTGTATCTTTTACTTTACTTATAAAAACTAAAAGGTTTTCTCTTTCATTAACCTACCATAGGTTTCCCTGTTAAGAAAAAAGAAAGACATATGCTTCTTTTTCCAATTGGGTAGTTTCCTAAGGTATCCAATTTCATCCGAAAGATCTAAACATGTTCGATTTCTCTACTTTCATTAAATTTTTATCTTATTACTTTTGTTGTAAGATTGCCATAATGAGTATTGGGTGCACAAAAATTTTTGTTGAAGATGTCATATTTGAACAAAATTCTTTAAAGATTTGATTTGAGACCTTAAAGATAAACCTTGATAGAATTGAATAAGCAATATATTGAGTTGTCTGTAGAACTTCATTCCAAGAACCTGATTTACCTAAAAAGCACTGCATGATAGTATGAAACCGAAATTTTAGGCAACAAAGCAATCCCTTTTCTGATAAGTAGCATATTTTGTTGACCCATGATACCCCTACTCTATGAACTCCATATCCATATCAGCTTTTGAGAACTTGTCCACACCCTATGCATCACCAAGTTGGAATTTGATTGTTAGGATCTCAGGGGTGATGGTTATTACTTATTTCTCTGTTTCCCACAATAGCAAATATCACCAACACTTTGCCTTTATCATCTTGTGATAGGTGTGCAGCTTTTTACTCGTTTATCAAGCTTTAAATTTATAAAATACGATATAATCACTATCACTCTCTACAACACGCTTAGGGCAACTGCACCCATCGTTGGGTAGCATAGTGATGGTAAGATACCGAGGTCGTCCAAGGACACAAGAGCTTTAAATACCGAAATATCGTCAACGTCTAATTGAACCAAATTTTGAGAAAAGGTTTATAAAAAGTAAAATAAAGAAAGAAACTAAATAAATAAAAGAAACAAATAGACAATATAGAATCACTTTGTTCCGACTCATCTTTTATGTATCCTTTGATGATTTCTGTACTTTGGGTTTTTTAAGAGATTATCTTAGTTATAGTGGCATGTCCCTCTTTTAGAGGCAACGCTACCCTCAGCCATATTGGTCTGAGTCAGCAGGGATACAGTCCCACAAGGCCGGAATATTGAAAGATAAGTAGGTAAGTTATTATTGCAAAATGTGGCATGTCCCTCTTTTGGAGGCAATGCTACCCTTAGCCATATTAGTCTGAGTCTGTAGGGATACAGTCCCGCAAGGTCGGTTTTAAGCTTTAATAGTAGTTTATATATAAGGGATTCAAGCCGTTCTTACTTCCCCCGATTTGATGCTATCTGCCTCAAAGGAAGTTCTAATAAGCTTGAATCAAGTCCTCGCAGGATCTATACACTGAACGAGGCAAGAACTTTACCTAAACCACCCTTCTAACCCCCTTCCAGGCAGTTAACGCGCTTTATATAGACCGTAAAGACACGAATGATTGAATCAACAAAATATGAAGAGATGATAGAATAAAGTTCACTTTCAATATTAAAAAACTAGTTATTAAAGTCATTAATACAAACCTAATTAAAAAGCTAACCAAAGATTGGAAATCAAAAGTAATACATAAAAGATTTTGTCTTCACCAAGTGATGTAAGAGATTAGCCAAGCATGGCCATAGTTTGACAAAGGCTCTTACGATCGATCTTGGATTCCGAGACTACTACGCAATCTAACTTCTACAATTGTGGTGGATGATGGTGGTGATGTGGTGGTGGAGTGGTGGCAGGTGTGAGAGAAGTGGTTTGCCTAGGGATCGATTGCAATTGAACCAAACACCCCTATTTATAGTTGGAAACAGACAGTTTACACAACCCTGTTCTCTGTCTTCATTTAATGAGCTGTGTCAGTGTGTACGCTTGTACGGCCCCGTGGCCATTGTACTTGTTGTACTATCCAAGATTTGCAAATCTGGGAGTTGACCATGCCTCGTGTCCATGGGTCATAGCGCCTGTCCACAAGGATCCAAGCAATCGAAACCCGAGCAACCTTCAATAAACCAGAATCCCAAAGTACCCGAACTAGCGACTTCTCCTGCAAACCCGAGCATTCAACAAATAACCAGGGTTCAAGAATCGAAATCCTAATCTCTAAACACCCCAAAACCACTAGATCTGCAACAGCAAACCATACGGTGCAAACCTTAGACCTTACGAGCCGTAACCAGAGAATAGGTACGGGCCGTAAACAAGTCAGCGGCGACGACAACAACAACATATCAAGATCTCTGTCCAACTCTCTCCCTCTCCCGCGATAACCGTGTGAACCGTGTGTTTAACTAAACCTTTGGCTCTGATACCACTTGTTAGGGTATCGGATCAGAGTAGGCTCGAGCGGAAGCGGAACAAACACACAGACACACTAGCAGAAAATAAAGAACACGAGAGTTTACGTGGTTCGGTCAAGGTGACCTACGTCCACGGGTTGCAACTAGGGTTTCACTTTTATTTGATGCTCACAACTGTTTATACCATGACACAGACTACAATTACATCATAGGTATTTATAGAACAAAATTAAGGTTTCCTACTTGGTCAACAAGTTAACCAAGTGGGCCTAATAACCAGGGCCGACTAACCCTAATTAGGGCAGGCTACCCTAAAGCCTACGAACCCAACAAGTAGTAAATGCATAATTAAGTGCAGTCAGAAAACATGAGATAAGATAAAGACCTTGCCTTGGAGAAAGAAAGGAAAGAAAGCATGAGGTTATGTAGTAAATGTATAAGATACAAACATATATATACGATAAACAAAATTTGACAGTTATTACTTAATAAATATGTATAATTTATATGATTTAAATTAAATAATTAGTAAGTAAAAAAACAAGATTCTCAATAAACATGTGGTTAAATAAAACTTAGTACGAAATGTTGGTACTGCAATATTACAATTCAGCATGCATATTATAAATTGCACCAAGAATGATTATATCATATGTAAATATATTTCAAACAAATTAACAAAGGCTAAATCTTAGCTAAAAACCTAAAATCGTAGTAACTATTATTAATTTATAACAGAGAATGAAACCCACATTTCTTATTCATTGAACAACAAATTTCTCTTTACAGTTGAAAAAAAAAAATAAAGGAATCAAGATATGATTACAAACAGCGTAATTTCCAAGTAATCCAAAAAAGATTTAGATGACATTCAAAATAACTAGGGAAGAGCACCACAAATTCTTCGTATGACTCCTTCTTGACCTGTTAAAGGCCTGATTTCACTCATCTTCACCATTGCAGCTGCAAAATCCGACTTGAACTTTGAAGGATTGTTGCTATATTCTCTAACTATGTTGTCAGTTGATCCGCCACTGAACAACACTTGGTCAGATTCAAGAAGACCCTTCTTTTGTATCAAGTTCTTGAAGTAATTATAATCAAACGAATTAGGTGTCACTAAATCGAGTGGTGCAAGATTTCCGTTGCCGTCGTTGAAAGGGCATCCACGTCTACGCGTGCTAGCAAATCCTGCATCAATATCTGATCCGTTGTTGTATATCCTATCACGGAATAAGAAGCATTGCGCTTGTCCAATGGTATGAGCTCCTGCATTAATCACATCTTCAATATTAGCTCACACTTTGTTATAATGGATGAATCAATTAAACTACATATACGGCAAATAAGCACCTGATAATGCAACCATGTCCCTGGCACTAAGCCCGTTATCACCAAAGGTGGATATAAGTGAGTCTAGCGATGCTTTGAAACTAGGAAGAGCACCGGATTCTGCTAGAAGAAGGCTAGCCGAGGTTGAGTCTCTTCTTCCGAGCTTCACAGACCATGATGGACCACCAACCATTTCTGAGGCATCACGGGCAGCCACGGTTAGTACATCCGCACATGATACAACTCCAGGACAGAGTTTTTCAACCTCAGATTTTGCTGCCTCTATCACTTCATAACCTCTTACCGAACCCTTATTAGGCAACGCATTCTTTTCACTAATAATTGAAGGACCATCATCTAGCAAGATTGATGCGTCACAACCCTGCATAAAATGGTACAAAAATCAATACAAATTAATGTTTACATCTTGCAGCTATGGTGGTCATATATATGGTTAAAATAGTACCTGAACAAAGCAGTCATGGAAGTGGAGACGAAGGATCGAAGCTGCCATGCGACGCTCACGAGATATGGCTGTTCGGATGGATGTCCTGATTGTACGTAGTGCATTGGGACATGAAGCGTCATAGAATGTAGGAGATAACTGTGCTTCACATGGTGTATTGTTTGTAACACAAAGAATTAGTACGAAGAAGATAGCTGTAATAATATTTGGGGAAGCCATTTGAAAAAAAATGTTAATGATGAGAAGTTGAAAGATGGAATGCAAATAAAAGGGCATGAAGGAGGCTTATATAGTGTTTGAGGTAAACCACGTTGTGAAGATGTCTTTGTTTGATCAACAGTTGTATGATGGGCTGACTTTGTCCTTTGCTCGTTCATGCATCGAAGCTCAGCAAAAAATGTTAAAATTTGACATTCTCACCAAGTCAATAAAGTTACTCCTATATTTAAATAGTATTAAACTAACACATGCATCCACTACAGCACTACTTTTCTTTTGTCCCAAGCTGACTATATATAAAAAAGAGTTTATTATAAATAACAATATAAATGTTATTAATAGTTATAAGTTATATTATGACTTGTTTATATATAAAAAAGAGTTTATTATAAATAACATTATAAATGTTATTAATAGTTATAAGTTATATTATGACATGTTTATAAATATAGCGATCTCATATATTTATTTCACATGCTTGCTGGCTTTTAATGTGATTTTATCGCAACTCTAGAAGCAAAATAATTAGGCTGACAATATCATGATAAAAAGCCAACTTATTATGTGAAAAAAAAAAAAAAAAACAAACTGTGTGGGGTATAAAAACATGTTTAATTGTGAGATTATGAAACACAGTTAAAATTTAAAAACACCAAAAAATGAATTTAAAGACATCTGAAATGATATTTTTTTTCATATAGCGCATGGTTGGTTGAATTCTTTATATTGAATTGTTAGATTTTGTTTGATAGTGAGTGAATCTTCTTCTTTAGGTCATATGAAATAGACAAACTCGAATAATTATAGTAGACGATTAGTTTTCTAATAGGCCCTAACTATCTGCACACCCAGTTTGCCTATCTGCACACTTAGGGTTTACCTACGCAGCGTATTGGTCAATACGCAGCGTATAGGGTTAACCCTATACGCTGCGTATTGACCTATACTCAGCGTATATAAACCATGGATCTCAGTGCCTAATAACCAATCATTGCACAGAAAACAAGGTTTATATACGCTGCGTATAGCTCTCTACGCAGCGTATATAAACCATTAGACTTTTTTGGGTCATTTTGGTAGGTTTGAGGGATCATTTTTTCACAAAGTTTATATACGCTGCGTATTGACCAATACTCAGCGTATATAAAGGTCTGAAAATGTCATTTATACCCTTGTATTGAGGCTATACGAAGCCAAATACAAGGGTAGTTGTGTCATTTTTGTCTTATATGCTGCGTAGTGATCTATAAGGAGCGTATATAAACCTCCATTTTTGTATTTTTTTTTTGTGTATTCCTTTGTTTATTTATAAAAAAAAGGAAAATAACACCCGATACGATACTATACGATACGATATAACACCCGTATAGGCCTATAGGTGTGATTTAGGTCCCGTATTGATCTCGTATAAGCCTATAAGTGTGATATCGTATCGTATAGGTGTAGTATAGGTCACGTATTGACCTCGTATAAGACTATAAGTGTGATATCGTATCGTATAGCATAGTAAATGTCCCGTATTGACCTCGTATAAGACTATAAGTGTGATATCGTATCGTATAGCATAGTATATGTCCCGTATTGACCTCGTATAAGCCTATAAGTGTGATATCGTATCGTATAGCGTAGTATATGTCCCGTATAGGCCTATAAGTGTGATATCGTATCGTATAGGTGTAGTATAGGTCACGTATTGACCTCGTATAAGCCTATAAGTGTGATATCGTATCGTATAGCATAGTATATGTCCCGTATTGACGTCGTATAAGCCTATAAGTGTGATATCGTATCGTATAACGTAGTATAGGTCAAGTATTGACCTCGTATAAGCCTATAAGTGTGATATCGTATCGTATAGCGTCGTATAGGTCACGTATTGACCTCGTATAAGCCTATAAGTGTGATATCGTATCGTATAGGTGTGGTTTAGGTCACGTATTAACCTCGTATAAGCCTATAAGTGTGATATCGTATCGTATAGGTGTGGTTTAGGTCCCGTCTAATCCTATATGCATATACAAGACCTATAGGAAACCTATACGAGACTTATACTACACTATACGATACGATACTATACTATACTATACAATAACACCCGTATAGGACTCTATACGAGACTTATATACTATACACTATACGATACGATATGATGCAATACGATACGATACGATGCAATACGATTAGATAATTTAATTTAAACGATAACAATATAATATATTTGTATTATTTACGAATAATATTGTTTTTTAATAAATAATTTTCTTTTTTTTATAAATAAACAAAGGAATACGATAATTTAATTTAAACGATAACAAAACAATATATTTGTATTATTTACCAATAATATTGTTTTTTTATAAATAATTTTCTTTTTTAATTTTTATAATTCATAATATTTATATTATTTTTTATTTTTATAATTTATATTTGTATTATTTACCAATAATATTGTTTTTTTATAAATAATTTTCTTTTTTTTTTATAAATAAACAAAGGAATACACAATAAAAAAATACAAAAATGGAGCTTTATATACGCTCCTTAGAGGTCCCTACGCAGCCTATATGACCCTTGTTTTCTGTGCAATTATTGGTTATCAGGCACTGAGATCCATGGTTTATCTACGCAGCGTATTGACCAATACCCTGCGTAGATAAACCCTAATTTTGCTAGGGTTTGGTGTGCCAATAGGCACTTTAGTGTGCCAATAGGCACACCCTTCTAATAATATGAGTGACTTGGTTTATGATACTTATAATCATGTAGTTGGTGTGTCGTGTAAGTAAAATTAGGAATATTATTCATTATAATCAATCCTAATGGAGTTTTTTATTTCGAATCAAAGGTGGATGCTAGGTGTGGAGAGGGGGGGGGGGGGGGGTTGAGATGAAATAAGGAGTGTTGTGTGTTCATAAATCCTAATGCGAGCGGACGAACTATGTGAGAGGAGGAAGGAAAGAGAGAAAGGGAAGAACGGATGTGATAGTCAAAGTTTAAAATTGTTTGGAGACTATACTAATCAAATGCCAGCTAGTGTGTTTTAAAACAAAAAAGCAATCCATCTATATAAATAATAAAATCATTCCCTTTAGTTGTGTTTTATAGACTACGCGACAAATATATATTAGTGTCATCTTGAGATCTGGACCGAGTCAACCATAAAATTATGTTTTATTATGAAGATGTTCACATGTGTGTCTATACATGTGGAGCCTTTTAAAATTTGTAGCATTTATATAATATCAATTATTAACATTTGGCCACTTTATGGTATTGTACCCTTCACATATTGGCTTTCTTTGACAATTTGTTGTTTACGTTTTGTTTTAGTGACTATACAAGGTTTTTATATGTTACGTGTACTTTCAGTTGTAAAGTTGTCTCCCTTTTAGTATTTTTTGCTTACTTCACTTTCTTCATGCTTTCTTCATGCTCTGGGTTTCTAGAATTCTCTCTTTGTAGGTATGTTCGATTCCTTTTTCGATGTAAATTTCTCGGAAGTTGTCCTCATTTTACTTTCTTTCTTGTTGTCATACTTTGAGGAAAGTTTGTTTTTGATTGTTTGGTTTATTGTTTTGTGAAAATATTTTGATTAAAGTCGTTGTTGACTTCAATTGTATTGTTACCGGTGTTCAGTTATAAACTTTTTCTTTTGATTTTGTTATAGAGGTGTCACTTTTGTTTTTCCACATCAAATGGGTAATTCAGTTTTTTTTTTTTTTTTTTTTTTTTTTTTTTTTTTGAAATTCTACAAATATTTTTGTGTGTATGATTTGTGTAAAGGTTTATTGTTGTGTATGTGAGTTACAAGGTATCTAATTTAGGTTATGTTATATCTGAATTTTTTTTATTGTGTTTTTTTTTTTTTTAAATTTCATAGATTTTTTTTTTGATAATGTATTCTTTGGTATTAATAGTTTAGACTGTGATATGCTTAGAATTCTAGTTACAAGTTTGTCTACAATGAAAGTGTTAAATCACAAAACTTTATATCTTTACCGACAATCAATTATATAATGCATGACTTTGAAATCATAAACAAAGAAGGTTACGATTATTTACAAATGACTAGACCTATATACACATTTGTATCTTTAACTTTACCTTTAAAATTTTAAAAGGTTTTTCTCTTTCATTAACCACCATTGGTTTTCTCGTTAAAAAAAAGAAAGACATGTGCTCCTTTTCTAACCGGATGGTTTCCTAGGGTAACCAATTTCATTCGAAGGATCTAAACACGTTCGATTTCATTTCTTTCAGTAAATTTTTATTTCATTATGCTTGTTGAATAAGGATCAGAAATTAAATAGGTTAACTACATCTCAAAACGATATATAATCTTTTTTGAAATAAGGCATTTTTTATATTGGAATACGCTGATAACAGATGTTGGGGGTGGAGTGGATAAATTTTTTTTTTAAATTTTTAATTATTAATTAATATATAAACCTATAATCTAGCTTTATTTCACCATTTATTTTTTTTTTCTTTCAGTTTTTTATTAGTTAACCACCGCATTTCACAATTCACATTTCGATAACACACCTTAGTGAACGGTGAAACTACTCTGCACATATGGCGCCCATGTGTTGTTCTTTTTTTTATATTTTAAATTCATGGGAACACAAACTCTTGATATTTTTATAATGACTATTTCAAAGAAACATTAAAAGAGATAGAGTTAATCACAAGAAGCTATAAAAAATTTAACACATCTATCGATAACGACACTGCGTATTTTTGTTTATGCATTACCCAAGAGCCATATTCCCCCTCAACTCCGTACAACCACCATCGCAAACGGCGGCATAACAATCAACCGCTGAAAAAATGTATTCGCATACCTTGAATGGTGGTGCGTCCACGTCATCACCTAACACATAACAATTATCAGTTTTTGTGATATTTAACATATATAAAATGAAATAGAAAAAAAATATAATATAGTAGATCACATGTAACTGTAGTCGTAGTTGCAACAATTAGTAACAAAAGGATGCAGACAAGCTTCATTCTAGTATTGCTTTATGGTTTTTGTAACTTTAATCACAACAAAGACTCATTCACAACATTGTGCATTTAGAAGTGTATTGATAATCTTATGAATTAACTGCTGATATCTGTTAATATATGTATTTAAGTAGCCAATTAATATATGTATTTAAGTATAACATTTTTGTTTGTTATATTAGTTTCATACAACACAAACTATTTAAAATCTACTATATTTAAATATAGTATTTTTTTAACTTTTTATACCAATTAATTAATTTATTACCTTTATCGACACTCAATTATACGTGCATGCACCGACATGGCCAAATTTTACTTTCTAATTAAAGAACTACCAAATGCATTGTTAGACTTGTATTAAGGGCTCTGCCAGCAATTCCAGGTTTGACGGGAAGGGGGGAGGGGGGGTTAGAGGCTTTTGCTTTTTGGGAAGAAGATCAGGGTACAATTTATGGCATGAGATATATTTAAGATTAAATTGGTGTTCAATTTAAAGCCTATCTTGAACATGTCAAGGTGTGACAACTCGAGTTTCCGACTTTCACTTTCGTATTTATTGCACGTTGACTTTGACTGTTTGGTTGTTTGACTTGTTTGACTTGTAACTGTACATGTACGTGTTATAATGAAACGTATTGTATTGTGATTGTTGCATGTATGGGATTGATTTTATGACATGAGACTTGTTATATTAGAAAAACATAAACTGTTTAACACATGAGAGGACCCGACGAAACAGACCGTTTCGCCATATACATCTCGACGAAACAGAAGTCTGTTTCGCCAAGCCCAAATACGCCGAAGCCCAGTTAAGGGCCCAACCCTGTTACGTGAGTTATATCTCACAAAACTGTTTCATTTGTGAAACTCATCACCACAACCGAAAACCCTAGAGATCTTTCCCTGTGTGACGGCTGTTTGAAGTTCCCGAAGCTTCCCTTAGCGATTAATCCATTATTTTTCTTCCACCTCGGTTAGTGCGTAATAATCAGATGTGATTTCTTAAGTTGCTTACTTGATTGTTATGTGAATACTTGTGATTTTGAAAGGGGCGAATCTGAATGAATGATATGGTTCTATTATGTGCATGCCGTAAATGATTATATTAACCTGCAAATATTGAATAACGATTTTGATGATGATGAGCACATGACTTGCATAATGTTGTCGGCCATTATATTCTTGTTTACATGTGTGTGTTGTCAGTACATGTTAGTCAAGATTCAAATATTAAATTGTTTGTTTATATGTTATCAAATTTTAAGAGAAGGAAAGGTCCAATCGGTTGAATGATATTAGAGGTCCAATGAAAATAAAACCTTGACTATGTATTTCGGTCCAATAAGGTTGGACGGTGGTGGATAGATGTCGGCCACTATAGATAGATCTTATTGAATATTGTTGATGAGAAGCCAAATGAATAAATGAATGATAACCACATGATCGGCTTTGCATTCATATATGCACATGAGTTTGTCAGAAAGCATATGGTTTATTTGTTTGCAACTTTGATTTTTTTGGTTTAGCATGATGGTGATAATCTGACAACTTGTCATGTGCTGTTGACTACTTAGTAAATGATCATGTTATGTATGATGTAATCGAAGTACCTGTTAGCATGATTAGGGTTTCTATGAAAACCTTGTAACTGATAACATGATGTAACTGACATGACGAAACAAATGCATTTCGCCGGAACCAGTCTCGACGAAACGCATGACGAAACAAAAGTGTTTTGACGATGGGGTAAATTCACACAGTAACTTAGTTTATTTCTGTTAAGAGTTAACTGGATTAATTAACTGCCGTTAAATGATAAGCATGACTTGTATGATCATTGAATACGTGTAATGTGCTACTCGATGAAAATTAATGCATTGTCCACTGTGATTATACTTATACGTGAACTTCGTAATTACAAACTGATTATGTATACGTGCGTACTTTAGGACGTGATTGATTAACTGTGAGCATACTTAGCATACCGAGCAAACCAAGGTGAGTTCACACAGCCAAGGCATGGGGTTCCCAGGGTGGGAATGGGTTTGGATTATTTACTTGTACTTACCTAGCTTATGGAACTTAGTTATATGGTCCTCGGGTGAGGAAGGATTATTGATAAGATACGGCTAGACTAGTGATACTAATAGAACTGATCTTCGCACACACGCCGGGGTTGGCCGCAATAATATGACTGATCTTCGCACACATGCCAGGGTTGGCCGCGATAATATGACTAATCTTCGCACACATGCCTAGGAAGGCTGCGAACTATACGCTAAACTTCGCACACATGCCGGGTGGCCGCGATACAAATATACCTAGTCTAGAATACTCGGGAAGTTTTCCCTAATCTTCGCATACATGCCTAGAGGGCCGCGATACGAACTAATACGATACATGACTTAATGAACGAACACAAGGCTTACTATACTATTACAATTACTGGACTATTAACTGTGAACTCGCTCAACTAGTTGTTGACTCTCTGCTGCATGCCTTGCAGGACCTTAGGTACTTATGGAGCTTGCACGGGAGGTGCGGTCGTTGTGGACATGGATCGTGAAAGTTTGTTAAACATTATGACATTTCGTACTTATACTTATGATTGGGTTTACTTTTATGCTTCCGCTAAACATTGAATTACATTACTATTTACATTGTTCAATATGATTGGTGGCTTGATCCTGGTCAGTCACGCCTTCCAGCGGTGATACTCCGCGTGTGGATTTTGGGGGTGTGACACAAGGTCTCGGGCTTCTAAGTTTCCAAACATTTCGCCTATTTCCAACCGTGCCATAGTTAAATGTTACTTGAGTGCCTAAAACGTCAAACATAAAGTTGGTGATTCATAGGTTTTATTTAACATGATGGAACTGCTGGTTTTTTAGTAATTGTTGGTTTTACGCCAGATTTTGTTCCGGTAGTTTTAGCAAAATGGTTTTGTACTAATCTGTACTTTAGTGACCGATTGCCCTACTTCTACTGGTTTTTCAACTACGGGAGGTTTTGAGCTAGCCTGAGTTCCAGTTAGGGCTGCAAACGAACCAAACGTTTGGCGAACAGTTTGTGAACTGTTCGGCGGAAAGTTCGTTTGTGTTCGTTTGTTTATTAAACAAACAAACACAAACAAGAAATTTCCTTTGTTTAGTTAAATGAACAAACATGAACAGAGGACGCGTTCGTTTATTTATGTTCGTGAACGTTCGGTAACGTGTTCGTTTGTGTTCGATAGTTCATTAGTTTTTTAGCTTTTATATTTTATTTAAATACTTCAAAATTCTAACAAATAAAATATTTAATAAGTGTCAATGTATTATATATTTTGTTCATGAACGTTTGTTTGTGTTCGTTTGTTAGTATTTGTGTTCATTAACATTAGTTTGTGCTCATTTGTGTTTATTATCGTTCATTTTCATTCATTGCCTAAAATTAACAAACAAACACAAACGAACATGAACAAGTTGATTTCCTTAACAAACAAACACGAACATAAAATCTTGTTCGGTAAGCGTTCATGAACAGTTCGTGAATACATATATTTCTTAACAAACGAACACGAACAAGGACTTGTTCGTGTTTGTTTGGTTCGTTTGCAGCCCTAGTTCCAGTAGTTCACAAAGGTTCAGTTGTTTGAGCTTTGACTCAAGCTGTTTGACATGGTCCAATTGTTTGAGTCTTGATTCCAGTAGTTTGACCTTGGGATTGTTTCTAAGATTTTGGGGTTGTTGTGAGTTTGATCTACTGATGGTTGAACTTGAGGAGGAACTTGTCTCTTTTTCATTTCATTCTTTGCAACAGCTTTCGCCTTGTTGATAACTGCCGGAGGATATCTATTTGATATTCTTATTTATTTTTACATCCTGCCTCACAACTCTTACTTCTGCTTTTGTCCTTCAATCTAAGCTTTGACCAAGGCTGCACTAGCTCCTCTTTGATTTATCTTGAATTTTGCAATTCTTTCCTAATGGTCTATGTCACAAGCATATGGCTCATTTTGTTTTTGAACAATGGCTATAGCTGAGATGAGACAAAATGCACTTGTTTTAATATCAAATTATACTAACTTTTTATTATGTTTTGTTAAAAAAACATAAGAAGCAAAAAATGACAAAAGAAGCAAAAAACGAAGAAAAATTAAGAGAAAAGTCAAGTTGTGACACAAGACACGGTTCATGCCTACATGACACGCCTTGTACATCATTCTCAAGTCATGAAAAAGTGTTGATCTACTCAAGTCAAGACAAACTGGTGGTCCCCTGAACCAACTAAATGTCAAAAGCACTCCTTGGAAAACCCCAAAACTTCGTAGATGCATATCTCGGGTTAGGAAATGAGTACGTGAACTATAATATATGAATCTTAGGTTGCTCGACGAGACGAAGCCAAAAAATGGTTTTAACAGTCAACATACCTGTGGCACACCACGTGTTGACCACGACCAGAAGCTCGACGAGAGGGTTATATTACAAAACACAAAAAGATATTTCGAAGATTTTTGAAGATTCCGAGAGACACACAAAGATGACCACGACCCGTGCCTGCGAGACACGCCCTTTTGTTTTAGCGATTGAAAATTGCAAGATGCGTCATCTAGACACAACTCATGCCTCGGAAACCCGATATGAATCTTAGGTAGCTCGACGAGACGAAGCCAAAAAAATGGTTTTGACAGTCAACATACTTGAGGCACGCCACATGTATGGGCAAGACACGGGTCGTGCCTCGACCACCAAACACAAAAAGATATTTCAAAGATTTTTGATGATTCCGGGAGACCCATAAAGTTCACCAGAACCCGTGCCTGTGAGACACGCCCCTTGTCTCAGCAATTGAAAATTGCCAGATTTGTCATCTAGACATGCCTTATGCATTAGAAATCCGGTATGAATCTTAGGTAGCTCGACGAGACGAAGCCAAAAAATGGTTTTGGCAGTCAACATACTTGAGGCACGCCACGTGTATGGGCAAGACACGGGTCGTGCCTCGACCACAGAACACAAAAAGATATTTCGAAGATTTTTGAAGATTCTGGAAGACCCACAAAGTTGACCATGACCCGTGCCTGCGAGACACGTCCCATGTCTAAGTGACTGAAAATTGCCAGATGTGTCATCTAGACACGCTTCATGCCTCGGAAACCCGGGTAGTTACCAGAGACATTACTAACGTGTCATCCAAACACGCCTCATGTCTCCGAGACATGCTCCATGACTCGGCAACCGACAGTTGCTAGTCACTGTTGACGTGTCATCCAGGCACGACGCATGCCTTCTTGGCATGGGGTGTGCTTCGATTTGCAACTGCCTATAAATAGAGGTTATTTCCACCATTTTTACTTGTTCATTCTCTCCCCTCTTCTCCACTACATAGTTCTCTTCTACCCACTCTCTCTAATCATTTTAATCATTAGGAAGAACTAAAAAAATCATTAATGTAATCAAGATTTTTATGATTTATATAATCTTTACATGTTTGATCATATCTTTTTCCATGGCCATTGCTGGCTAAATTCTTGAGGGTGTTTGAAGGAAAGTTATCCCCTTGATGTCAAGCTAACTAAGGAAGATTATGGGTAAGCAAGGGGTGTGTGTGTTAATGATTTTAACTAATTAAATAGTTTATTGAAAGTGAGTGAAATAATAGTGTCGACATTGATTTGGGTCATTAGAGTTTCTGCATAATCCTTAAAATCTACCAACACTCTTATGTCACCATTGATTTGGGTCGTTCATATGTTTCTATGTCTATGTAGAGTCAAAACACGTTGATGCTTTTGACTGAGATTAAAGGTTTTAGACGGGACATCAAGTTGGTTTACGCCCCGCTTGCAGTATGCGCATATAATGTATATATGTCACACCGCGAAATTTCAACCATAAACCGGTGGGCCCCGTGGGAAGTATCGTGACGTAGTTGATATCATCATAGATAATTAAACACAGTTATAGCACAACAGAAGGCTTGGAAGGTAAAATACTATTACAAACCGAAAGTTCAAAGTATGAATAAAACAATATACAGACGGTTGTAAAGAAAGAATCCACAGGCGGATCTATAATATAATACAAAACATGTTCAACAGACTTAAGGGATTACGGACTTGCAAGATCCTCTACTTAACGCTCAGAAGCTCCCAGCCTAGTACGTGTAGTACCTGTCACTTAGCCTTTTGAAAATACGTCAGTTTACACTGGTAAATACAATTAACCGACTCTTTTGAAAAGTGTTTATAAAATTGGGTTGAATGCACAAGGCATAAAAATCTTTTATAACTTGGGACAATCATAATTATAATCTTGTATACAGATTTATATGTTGGTCATACATTAAGGGCCATAAGCCGATACATGATTAATAGACACACCACTAATATAAACCCACAAGGAGTTATCCCCAACAAGTGGGTATATCTTTTTACATACGCAACTGTCAGGTGTATGCCTACACCCCCTGCTTAAGTCGTGGTCATTTACAAATGAAATGAGCCGAGGATATCCAGGATATGGTCGCATTAACTCCCAATGTTTATGTTATAAAACAAAACGAATTAAAACGGATTATGTAATTTATTAATCACAATCCGATTAAATGATCCCATACCCAACCAAGCGGTAATATTATACCGTATCCCAAGCCCGTATAAGGGAAAATAAGTTAAAAGTATTTACCTGAGTTTCTAAATGCAAGATCTATCTACTCAGCCGTATATTGTACTTAGACTCATGAAGGTAGCTTTTACCGGGGCTCCCTAATTTGGAACAAAGGTTTTATTAACCTATTAGATTACTAACGGGTCTTGTTTAAGTCGTAGACTTAGACCGGTTAGTTTAAAGTAAGATTTATGATATAGAATGCTGGGTTAAGAGATGACCGGAATGGAATGTAATTTAGACCCAACAAGTATGGAGACTTGTATTATATGGGTAAACTAAATACATTCTGGATTTTGAAGTTAAAATGATAAGGTTTAACCTATTTCGATTAATTTATGCAAACTAGTTACATAAGCATAATCGGGTAACCGGATGAGTCAAATACAAGTCCCATATGGTATTATGCTTAAAATATGTTAATATATCAGTAAGATATCAACAAATATGCCCATAAAGATTTTAAAACCGAATTAAGCCTCATAATGGCATTTTGGTCATTTTATGATTTATAAAAGAGGTTTACATGCAAACTGAGGTTCTGGTCATAAACCTTCTGTAAAAATATTTAATTCATGTTATATTAATAGTAGGATATCATATATATGTGTGGTTTACCATTTATGGCCAAACTATGCCCAGAAAGGGCATTTTGGTCATTTTACATATGTTTTTAGGGACTTATTTGGGATTCTGAGTTCATGACTTATACCTACCGTAAAAATATTAAAAATGGTTTATTAAATCAATAGGTAACAATTCTTGGGTGCTAAGTATGGTTTAAAACCATATTATGCACCTTATTGTCGTAAAATCGATAAATGACAATTATTTCGATGTTTAGGAAATTCTGAGGTTATGACCAGCTTTGAATGGTCAAAATAATTTATTTATCATATCATATCAGTAACAAAAGGTTCTTGCATGTTAATTTTAATTAAAACCCAATTTATGTGTGAAAAGGGCATAATCATCATTTATTAACATAATACGAAAACTCATGCATAAACTCAGTAAGTAATCTGACTTGAAATCCCAATTAGTCCTAAATATGATATCATAACAATGGGTAATGAGTTTTATGTCAAAATTATGTTTAAAACTTAATTTTCATGCAAAAGGGCAACTTAGTCCTTGTAAAATCATGTTTTACGATTCATTATATAACTTCAGTTTATGACCAGATTATAAATGTCAAATATGTTAAATATTATTACTAATCAGAATGTAATTCATTTGCATGTTTGTTTATGTTAAAAATCTCATTTTTGACTAAAAGGGCATAATAGTCAACATTTAGCATAATAACGGAAACAAGTAAACAAACTCAGATTACTAGGTGACCATGTAATATAACCTCAGAGGGTAATACTACAATATAATATGGTCACAAAGAAATCTTAATACATAAAGAAACTAAGCTAATTCGGGTCGGAACTAAAAGTCAAAGCAAAAGTCAAGCTTTTGCGACTTTCGGTTGCGAACCGAGTCTATACTTAGAATTGTCGGGTTGAACATGTTTAGACATGTTCTAATAATGTTTACCAAGTTATCAAAGTGATAAAACATATTTTATAACCTCTACATTATCAGATTTGAATTTATTTAAAAACTGACCCGTTTGACTTTTTATGTTAATTACTTTGACCTGACGATTAACTAAGAAACATGGTAATTAGGAGATACCCTTTTGAGGGATTAACACCTACCTAATTATGATCACGTAGCCATATTCGCCTCGAACAATGGTTGGACCGTTTATGTCTAAACCGAAAATCAAAGCCGAATTGCGGCAACCTTGACTTTCAGCTTTTAAATGCATAAAAACCGAACTAGGGTGGCTAAGGACACTTACAAAGGGTCCTAGCTCGAAACTTGAACTATGGAGAGCTTCCTTTTGATCAGGAACCTCAGAGAAACCAAGCTAGAGAGAAGAGAAGAAATCTTTGAATGAGCAAGGAAGAAAATGAGGGTAAGGCACCTATTTATAGTGCAAGAGGATGTCTTATGTTGCTACCAGGTGTCCAGGGGTGTTATGAGAGGCTAACAAGTGTCCACATACGTGTCCCAAAACAGCTAACAACCCTGGTATCAAATCTGACTCGTTTTGGTTGTTTGTGTGGCAGCCAAGCAACTTTTCTACCCAGTACCAGTCCTTACGGACCGTAAGGAAAGGACCCATATGGTCCGTATACGATCTGTCAGCGGAAAGAATTTTAAAACTTTACCCGAATGGCCCCTTGACTTGTATATTCTCTAATATTGTCTTGTAACTTATCAAAAGACAACTTTAGTCAATAATGGCCATATATAGAAGTGTAAATAAATATTCTATGGCTCCCGGTTCGTATGTAGACTACCCGAAGGTATTAGTTTCTCTCGTTGACACTTTTAATCCCTCCGCATACATCTTTTCATCGTTTGTCATCTTTAGTCCTTCAAAGTCAACTTATAACATGTTTAGGGTTTCTGACACGTGTCTTCATATTATTGGGTATGATTTTGCGAGGTGTTACATGCTCCCCCCTTAAAAGAAATCTCGACCTCGAGATTTATTGAAATAAATAAGGGTACTTTTGTCGCATAGTGGCTTTGACTTCCCACGTATACTCAGGGCCTCTACGGGCATCCCATTTCACCTTCACAATTGGTACATGTTTCCTCCGAAGCTTTTTAACCTGTCGATCTTCGATCGATATAGGCTTTTCAACAAACCTCAGGCTTTCATCTATCTGCATGTCTTTAAGACATTGCTAGCGACTCATCAGCTAGACATTTCTTTAAGTTGCAGATGTGGAACACATTGTGAATTCCACTAAGTTCATCAGCTAGACATTTCTTTAAGGTGGATGCTAGGTGTGGGGAGAAAGGGGGGGGGGGGGGGGGGTTTGAGAAGAAATAAGGAGTGTTGTGTGTCTTGTATTGACGGTTTCCAAGAAGTTTCTCGGATATAGATGCTCTAATTGTAACTTCTCTAACATAAATACATATATGAAGACTAAAAGAAATTATTAGCTTCTCTATCATCTTTTTAGCTCCTATAATGTGAAACAATTTTATATAATTATAATCTAGATATTAAAAACACGAATGTGATAGTCAAAGTTTAAAATTGTTTGGAGACTATACTAATCAAATGCGAGCTAGTAGTGTTTTAAAACAAAACAGCAATCGATCTATATAAATAATAAAATCATTCTCTTTAGTTGTGTTTTATAGACTACACGGCAAATATATATTGGTGTCGTCTTGAGATGTGGACCGAGTCAATCATAAAATTGTGTTTTATTATGAATATGTTCGCATGTGTCTATACATGTGGAGCCTTTTAAAATTTTGTAGGTTGATATATGTATGGATATGAATTTAACTAATAATTTTTTTTGTAATAAATAGTGTGTATTGGATGTGTTAATAATTTTTGTTTATCCTGGGAGAAGAAAATGTAAAGACATGACAAGAAATGTAAATATGAGGCTACTAAGCCCGAAATTGTGAAAAGCAAATTGATACAATTTAAAAAAAAAACAATACATACTTTTTAATTTATATTTATAGTATAATCTAGTTTTTTTCTATATTAGTTTGTAGAATTTATATAATATCAATTATTAATATTTGGCCACTTTATGGTATTGTACTATTCGCATATTGGCTTTCTTTGACAATTAGTTGTTTACGTTTTGTTTTAGTGACTATACAAGGTTTTTATATGTTGCGCGTACTTCGAGGTGTGAAGTTGTCTCCCTTTAGTATTTTTTTTGCTTACTTCACTTTCTGCATGTTTTGGGTTTATAGAATTCTCTCTTTGTGGGTATGTTCGATTCCTTCTTCGATTTAAATTTCTTAAAAATTGTTATTGTCATTTTACTTTCTTTCTTGTTGTCATACTTTGAGGAAATTTTGTTTTTGCTTTATTGTTTTGTGAATATATTTTGATTAAAGTCTTTGTTGACTTCAATTGCATTGTTGCCCGTGTTCGGTTATAATTTTTTTTCTTTTGATTTTGTTATAGACATGTCACTTTTGTTTTTTCATGTGAGATGGGTAATTCAATTTTTTTTTTGAAATTCTACAAATATTTTTGTGTGTTTGATTTGTGTAAAGGTTTATTGCTATGTATGTGAGTTACATGGTATCTAATTTAGGTTATGTTATATCTGAACTTTTTTTATTTTGTTTATTTTTTAAATTTAATGTTCTTTTTTGTGATAGTGTATTCTTGGTAGTAATAGTTTAGTCTGTGATATGCTTAGAATTCTATTTACAAGTTCGTCTACAATGGAAGTGTTAAATCACACAACTTTATATCTTTACACACAATCAATTATATAAAGCATGACATTGAAATCATAAAAACAGAAGGTTACGATTATTTACAACTGACCATACCTATATACACATTTGTATCTTTAACTTTACCTATAAAATTTAAAAATGTTTTTCTCTTTCATTAACCACCATAGGTTTCCTCGTTAAGAAAAAAGAAAGACAAGTGCTTCTTTTCTAACTGGGTGGTTTCCTAGGGTAACCAATTTCATTCGAAGGATCTAAACATGTTCGATTTCAATTCTTTCAGTAAATTTTTATCTTATTATGCTTGTTGAATAAGGAACACAAATTAAATAGGTTAACCACATCACAAAAAGATATATAATCTTTTGAAGCAAGGCATTTTTTATATCGGAACGCTACGCTGCTAACAGATGTTGGGGGTGGAGTGGATAATTTTTTAAATTTTTTTTAATTATTAATCAATAGGGTTGTTTAATTTTATCACCCTTAACTTTCGGCCATTGGCCGCTGCCACCCCCAACTATCACTTTGACGGTTTTGGTTGAGGATCGTGTTTGACACGTGCCCTTAAAACATATTTCGCGCCTCCTCTCAAACGGTCTGTTTCCTGGATACAACAACCGAAGCAGTAGTTGTACTGCCGTAGATGGCTCTCATGCCCGAGATTACGCCGTGTATAATTTGGTGTTAATACAATTAGGAACAATATGAAGTTGATAAAAGGATTATTTAGAGAGTGCTCCTCTCTAAAATTTCCATGGAACAAAAGACCTCTGTTTTGTGTGTATATCTCTCTTCTACCTTTAGAATGAGTCCTCATTCTTTTTATAGTCATACACATAAAGAGGTAATTAAAACCCAATCAATATTGTCGTAATTTAGATAATTAAACAAGATAATAACCTAGTAATGAATAGGGTTTAATTTCTCATTAATCTTGTACTAAACAAGATATTTAATATTGTAACATACAATATTAAGGTTCAATCAAATGGATTAAAGTGGTCAACTCGAAACGCTCATTTTCATTCATGAGAGAATTAAATGAGTTGGGACCATTTAGACATTAACTCACTAGTGGTTTACCAGTTTTCCTGGTCGCGCATGCACGTAGGCGGACCTGCACCAAGGCTACTGTCCAACTAGTACTTCTATTACTATTGTAAACATGCGCACACGCATGAACTGATCCGCCAGTCTGCGCGCCACACTTCAAGGATCTCTTTCCACGCCATACGGAGTCGCGCGCCACTCGGATGTCACTACGCATACCAGGATGCCACCTGTCATGCGCCATCCATACGCGTGCGCCACTTGCACTCTCTGCCCTAGCCAATGATGTGCGCCATGTGCATACGGAGCTCGTGCCGCATGAACTTGCCATTGCATCCGCCTACGCCACACAAGGGTGCGCCATACGCGGACCCGCCATGTATCTGACCACGCGCTCATGGACAAAAATACAAAGGCAGTGTACGAAGTGCTAAGTACGTCACATTGCGACCGTCACCCATGCCACACGCGTGCGTGTGTGCATGGGTAAGGGTGCTCCGCACCCTTTAGGGTCCCCACTAGTGTTTGACTTTAAGGAAACAATATATAAGGAGTTCTTCTCTTTATAAACCACTTTAAGTTTTATCATCCCACCTATGTGGGACAAGGTGACAAACCTCAATCCATTTTTCTCATCTTTGTTTGTTCCAAACATACAACTTCAAGCTTCGATATCTCATTCATCTTAGCTCTATTTGGATGTAGTTTGAACACAAACTCATAAATAATTATTTATACAACACATATATAAATATTATTTATGTCCAAAATATTTAGTGAAAAACTCATTTTCACTAAATTTCCAGCACAAAAAACCTTCAAGTCTAACATATTATGTACTAAAAAAAACTCACAATATGAAACAAATTACTAGAGGCTCACAGCTCTGCCACGACTGTAGCATAAGTTGTTACATCAAATAGCGGAGAGTCATCACAAACACCGGACACTGTAGCTCCACTACCGCCGCTGAAATAAGAGATCCAGTGCAGCCGGAAAACATGAGAGAAGACAAAGAGCTTGCTTTAGAGAAGGAAAGGAAAGAAAGCATACGTTGGTACTAAATGTATCAGTGGAGCCAGAAAACATGAGATAAGACAAAGAGCTTGCCTTAGAGCATACGTAGTGGGGCGCGACCAACCCCTATAGCGCCGAGATGGCGCCTTGCACACCAAAACAAAGGGCGCTATGCCCAAAAAAATTTTGAAGGCGCGATAATTATCGCGGCGTTTTGAATGGATGAATTGATTTTTTTGACCGTTTCTAAACGGTCATTTTAATAAAAAAAAAATCAATTTATTTTTCAAACTTTCCTTTAAATCATTACCTCCTCTCCTATTTTTTTTACCACAAACACTCAAAAACTCTCATGTCTTCCATTTTTTTTACAAATCTTGATATTTTATACAATGCATCCATACAACCGTGGCTTCATTCCTCCCCGATCAAGTGCGGACTCAAACCAAAGTGGTAATCCTACTCGCCCCGTGTCGCCGGTTCCCACTAGACCCAACCCTTTCGGCTCCGGTTTTCTCGATTACAATCAACAAAGTCCCGGGTTCATGAATCTTTTGAACCAACCGCTATCATGGGACCCTAATCTCTACGAGTGGAACCCGAATCAAAACACGGATGGGATGGGGTCGTCTCAAGCGTTTGGGTCGGCTAATGCTTTCGGCTCCCCACTACACGAACCCGATGTTGTTCCGGAGACGCAACCCGAGGTACCGGAGACGCAAAAAGGAAAAGGAAAAGCAAAACGGCCACATAAAAAGAAAGTGGAAACCACTACCCGAGCGAAAAAAACTGTGATAACGTGGGAGCCCGAAGAGGAGTATGCGTTAACCAGCGCTTTCATCGATGTTTCGGAGGACCCGGTTATATGTATGTTTTTTTTTCTTTGTTTTTTTTTTCGTTTTCTTTTTTTTTTATTTTCTGTTTTATATTTATTTTCTGTTTTTAAACGTTATATTTTGTTTTTTTGTAGCAAACAATCAAAGTAAAAGCGTTTTTTGGCAACGAATACGAGACCTTTTTTTTCGATCTCATGGGTAGAGGAGACGAATACCGGTTACCGGACTCTATATCGGGGAAGTGGACCGATATAAACAAGAAATGCACAAACTTTCAAACCGTGTACCAACGCTTGTTTTCCGGATGACGAGCCGGCGGAGGAGTTACCAAGACCGCCCGGAAGAAAAAGCCGGGCGAAAAAACCCGAGTCGTCGTCGATGTCTATGGGAACGGATATGAGTAACGCATTTTCGGAGATAAACATGCGACTTCATGAGTTACACGAACTCGGTAATAAACGTTTGGAGGAGAACCACGAAGTTACGGAGATTATGCGGGATAGACAATGGGCTCACGACTTTGAGTTCTACTCGAAACCGCATGACCACTTAACGGGAAAAGCTTTGAAAATGGCGTTGGCACAAAAGGAGCGGATTGAAAAAAAATATAACCTTTGATTGTGTAATTTTTTTTTATTCTAGTTTAATGTTTTTTAATTTTATTGTACTTTTTTTTTTGTTTAATGAAATGAATTTTATTTTTAAAAAACTTACAAATGAATTAAAAAAATAAAAATTAAAAAATGAGTAATGATGACAAAGGGGCGTTATGACTACGGCCTCAAATTGCATAACGCCCCATAAAGCCCCTTGCTGACGTGTCACGCCACGTGTCGCATAACGCCCACAAAGGGGCGTTATGACTACGCATGGCCTTAGAGCATACGTAGTGGGGCTTTATGCCCGGCGCCATGACCGGAAAACGCCCCGGAACACCAAAACGCCGGGCGCCATGTTTCAAAAAATGGTGGGCAGCGCTATAATTATCGCGGGGGAGTGGGGGCGGTATGGAGATGCTTTTCAAAATTGGACCAATCAGAAACAAGCAAACTTTTTTATAAATAATTAATAAAACTGAAAATTATTAAATAGGTAATGATGGGTAGGGGCTTTATGACTACGGGCTTAAATGCATAAGGCCCCATAACGCCCACACGCTGACGTGGCGCGCCACGTGTCGCATAACGCCCACAAAGAGGCGTTATGACTACGGATGGCCTTAGAGAAAAAAAAGGAAAGAAAGCATGAGGTTGTGTAGTAGATGTCTAAGGTACAAACATATATAAAACACCACTAAATTGAATAGTAGAATCGTAAGGTAAACAAAATTTGACAATTATTGCTTAATGAATAAATATTTATAATTTATATTATTTAAATCAAATAATTAGTAAGCAAAAAAACAAGATTCTTAATAAACACATGGTTAAATAAAACTTAGTACGAAATTGGTACTGCAATATTACAATTCAGCATGCGTATTATAAATTGCACCGGTAATGATTATATCATATGTAAATATATTCAAACAAATTAGCAAAGGCTAAATCTTAACTAAAAACCTAAAATCGTAGTAACTATTATTAATTTATAAAAGAGATTGAAACCCACACTTCTTATTCGTTTTTTTTAACGGCCGACAATTTTTTTTATTAATTCTAACTAGCAAGATGCTAGACACCAAATATACAAAGTGAAAGTTACACCAATCAGGCCTAAGCCAAAACTAACTTACTTAAACACCGAGAGAACCTGCTCCAATACTCCCATGAGAGATTCACCTCCTTGGATCTATTCTTAACCCAAAGGAAACTTAGTGATTTGACTTCCTCCAAAACTTTAATAACATTAAGCTGAACGTTATTAAACATTGCCTCATTTCTGGTCTTCCAAATACTCAAAATAACAATATGCACAATTGCGTGCACAGTCTTCTTCTTCCGCGGGCCCGGACTGAATCCATGAAGATCCAGTAGATCTCTGATATCGAAAGCTACAATGGGTGGGATTTTGCACCAAGAGGCGATAATTTGCCAAACTAATTGTGCGAAATGGCATGCGACGAACAAGTGGTCACTTGACTCCACAAACTCTCCACATAATACACACGAGTCATCTGTAATATCTATACTCCTTCTGATCAACGCCTATTTGGTTGGAAGCCTATCCTTTTCGGCTCTCCATGCCACAATTCCGACTTTTTTCGGCGACCAATTATTCCACTTGAAAACCCAACTCGACGACACTCTATCAGCCGAACTGAGAAACTTTTTGTTGCTCGAAACCGAGAAACAGCCTGAAGGATCCAGTTCCCATACCTTGATGTAAGAAAAAAAGGGTTCAAAAGATCATGGAATGCATTACTTTCAAGCCCATCTGAAATGGGCCTAACCTAGTCCCAAACAATTTGAGGTCCAGAATCATTATTATTTATGCGATTAGCCACATTACACAACTTATGATTCTCAAGTTTGAAAAGTTGAGGGAACTTGAGGTGTAATGGAGTATCACATAGCCAAGCATCCAGCCAAAAGGAAGTGTCTGAACCGTTCGATACGACACACATAATAGTCTTCTTCAGATCAATCCCACGTCTATGTAGAAAGTAAAAAATACTTACGATTTGCTTCCATGGCCCAGTAATAGAGACCTTAGCCGGAATTGCGTCCATGATCTATTATTATGATGGATTCCCAAATAATATTCCGCCATAAACCTTCTTTCTGAATTTTAAAACGCCACCACCACTTGGCTAACATAACTAGATTAGCATTTTTCAGCGATCCGAAACCGAGTCCTCCATATTCGACAGGAGCTATTGTCTTTTCCCATGCAACCTAATTCATCTTCGCCTTTTCTTCACAGCCTCCCTAAAAGAAAACCCATCTAATTCTCTAAAGGGATTCAATAACTTGAGCCGGTGCCTTAAATAATGAAAAACAGTACGTCGGTAATGAGTTAAGAACCGATTTTAGGAGAGTAATTCTGCCACCATATGAAAGATGTTTTGCCTTCCAAATCGATAGCCGATTTCTAAACATATTCACTACTGGTTCCCAATTACGGGCAAGGTTCATGTTTGCACCAATGAGAAGTCCTAGATGTTTTAATGGAAACGAACCTTTCTTGCAATTAAGGGAACTCGCCATTTGTTGTACTTCTTGTTCCCCTACCCCAATGCCATATACATTACACTTCAAAAAATTAACTATGAGCCCGGATGTTAAATAAAAGCATCTGAGAATCCTTCGAAGGTTTGTGATATTGTGAAGAGACCATTCACCAAGAAACATAATGTCATCCGCATAAATGAGGTGAGATATATTTGGAACGTTACTTGTGCATCTAATACCTTTATATATTCCATCGGCAACCGCCTGCTTCATGATACCCGTTAAGGCTTCCATTACAATGACGAAGAGAAAAGGGGATAGGGGATCCCTTTGTCTAAGACCTCGTTTGCAAACAAACTCTCGGGTTGGGGAGCCATTTACCAAGGCCGAGGCCTTTGCGGAGCGAAGAGTTGCCATTACCCATCTCCTCCACTTACTAGGGAAATTCATTTGTGTCATAATGGAATCAAGAAAATTCCAGTAAACCGAATCATATGCTTTATGGAAATCCACTTTAATAAACATGGCTTTATTTTTAAGAAGCCACCCAATTATCTCATTTAACATTAATGGGCCATCTCTATGATACTTCTACCCGCCAGGAAAGCTGACTGCTCCTCCGAGATTAAATTTCCGATCACTCCTTTTAATCGATTAACCAAAACCTTCGAGATCACCGTATTTATCACCCCAATCAAACTGATGGGACGAAAGTCAGAAGGGGTATTAGGATCCTTAACTTTAGGAATTAAAGCAATGAAAGAAGCAGTGCAGCAAGTATTTAGGGACCCTTCACTATAGAATCTATTAAATAGGCTGACAAAGTCATTTTGTAGTCCTTCCTAACATCTTTTAACAAACGTGAAGTTGAATCCATCTGGCCCAGGGGCCCGGTCACCATCACAATCCCAAATAGCATTTTTAATTTCAACAACGGAAAACGGTGCTTCTAACAGTGCTGCTTCAGAGTCGGAAATGGCTTTAAGATTCGGACAAATAATAGCTGGCCTAGTATCAATTGGTTCAGTAAACTGCTTACAAAAAAAGTAAAAAAAAAAATTGTTTTATGACCACCGGATTTGACTCCCACACCTCACCAATGTTGAGGCCATTTACATGATTAGTACTGATATTCGAGTTAATAATGTGGTGGAAGAAAGCGGAGTTTTCGTCTCCCTCTAGTGCCCATGTAGCTCGAGACTTTTGTCGGGTATCCATATGTTTTAATCTATCAAATTCTGATACAAAGCTTTTGCACTCTGCCCTTTCACATAGTTCATGATCCTCCAATAGCCTTTCCTCTTCTAGATTGTCTAATAACATCGCACGGTTCTTTTTTTTCACCATATACTCCATATGTTCGATTTCTTTCCTCTTTTAACCAAGTCATTATATTATTCTTTAGCCACCTTAACTTTATTGCAATCGCCAAGTCATTCGAACCAGCAAAAGTAAATGAGCTGCAACGTTGAAGCACAAAATTCATGAAGCCCGGAAGCTCAAGCCACGAATTGAAAAACCTAAATGGGATGGGGCCAAAGTTCGACTGGATCATGGATAAAACAATAGGTCTATGATCCGAGACCTCTCTGTCCAAGGCTAATACAGACGCCGTCGGCCACTTTTCCATGAACCCGAGACAAACTAAGAAACGATCTAGTTTACTCAATTTATCACCTCTATCCGAGATATAAGTAAATTTACCACCACCCATGTTATATTCCTTAAGCCCCACTGCCAGAATAATATGATTAAATGCCTCAGCATTAGATGCGCTAAATTCTGAGTTTTTCCTTTCCGAAGCATCACGGACCTCATTAAAATCTCCCATCAGGACCCAAAGTCCTTGCAATGAATTTCTTACGGTAGTAATATCATTCCATAATGTTCTCCTGGCCATAGCTTCATTGGGAGCATAGACATTAACAAAATTTATACGGCACCACGATTGTACCAGCACCCCAGACACTACCATAAAATACCGATTTTTTTATAACATTATCACACGAGAAAATTGATGGACACCATAGACATGCAAACCCCCCAGATCTATCAGTGGAGTCGACCACAGCATGATGAAAAATAGACTGACCCCAAAAACTATTGAACATAAAATTTGACGAGTTACTAAGCTTTGTTTCTTGAATAGACAGAAAGAGAATACCATAATTTGTTTTTAAACCTCTGATCCAGTCTAACTTACCAGAATTTACTACCCCCCTAAGATTAATAGATAGGCAATTCATTGTAAACCAGTATTAACACCTTCTTCTTCAATCAATTTCCGAGTTTCCTCTTCAAAACCCACTAGGTTAATACCCACCTTAGCACCCACAATCTTAGTAATCTCAGCTTCCAATTCTACACTAGGCCGAGGATTGACCGGCGGCGAGTTATTTGGGTTAACAGAATTATGAGTACCTGGTTCCGGGTAAGTAGTCGATCCCAAAACCTGCTCCGAAGATCTCCGCAGGCTCCGAACATCTTCTGGTTCCACTTTTTCAGAAACTCCAGAGCCTTGGCCAGGGTCATCAATGTTGGCAGGGACATTCAGGTCAATATGAATATCACCGAGTTCCTCATTTTGACAGAAAGAACGATTTGGTGGACCTTGCATAGAACCAGAGGAGGGTGGGCTTCTTACAGCTCTGGGCCTTTTACCTAATGTATTCATTGGGTCCAAATTACAACCAGCGGTAATGGGCTGCAATTGACTAATCTTCGAGACAAGTTGGAACAGGCCCACCAATTGAAAAAGAGTCATTAATGAAATTGGGACCCACCATCTCATCATTATTCCTGGGAAACTGATCCGCCGTATCCCTATTCCCATGCAGCCCATGCATGGAAGAGTTATTATTATCCGGCGACGGTCCATGTTCTTTAGACTTCTCGGCTTCCGGCGTTGAAATCTCGAATTCCGGCGGCTCTCCAAATCCCGGCTTCGACTGTGGGGCCTCCCTCATCCTCTAGTTTCGAAGTAATTTCACCCTCTTCCATCAGGTCGTCCCCCAATTGGCTCTTATCTTCATCTGACTCTTGATTGGACTCCTCTTCTGATACTCCGACGTCAAATTCCGGCGACCAGCAGCCAGGAATTTCCGAAACCCATACAACGACCTTACGATTGTTGGTTCAGGCCCCAATATAATACCCACAAAACTCACGAACAGGAAAAGTTTACTACTTAAACTTTCTTATTATTTAGACTTGAGAGTACAAGGAATACATAAACAATCTAATGCCTATTTATATTAACAAAATAAAACCACATGCAAAATGAACTTGGTCATCCACTTCTTCCTGATCTAACGCAACAACTCCAACGTTCACATGATCTCATCCACATTTTTCCCTCTTTAATAGGTCATCCATTACTAGGTCAAACCGATACCCGTAACCCATCTTTATCGGTGACCCGGTTCAGCTCCGTAACCCGTATTTCAGACCCGTAACTGACCCGAAATAACCCGCAAGATCAAGATTACCCAACAACGATGTTTCCAATTAAGAATTACTGATTCTTCAATACAAGACCCCTGGTTAGTGACAATCGAAAACACTCTATCGGAATTGTCATGCGACTGCCATGAAAATTCTGACAGCTTAACAATTTTGCCAAATAATGACCCAATCTGTTCAAACAACAAGTTATCCCTTAATACGAAAGGAACACCAGAAATCCGTATGGACACTATTCGCTTTAATGGTAGATCTTCTCCATTCCAGACATAAAATTTTGAAAAAACGCTTGCTAGCAAACCTTCGAAAGCAACTAAAGTTTCATTAGCAACTTGCCTACTGTGTAAAGTGATCAAAACACTCAAACCACCAACATAAGATAAGCCAAAATCCGATAATCCCCCAGCCTCTAGTGTCTGAAGGACGCTATTAAGAGACCCGACGTCCTTTGCCATTCCTAAAATGGATCTTCCAATACAGTGCAAAGCATAGACCGAGCCATTTCCATTCACCGTAACTGATTTCGAACCCTGAGCATTGTTATCGGCCTTATCTTGGAACAAATCCCGGAAGGAGTGACCCTCCCGGACGAAAGCTGAATTAGACGGACCAGTATTGTTAGCCTGACTATTATTATATCCGGTATTGATATTGGTTGGTGTTGGTACTTTCGGCTTCCATTGCTTCCTCTCGCCCATTATGTCAGAAGTATAAACAAACTTATTATGCTTCTTATCATATTTAGCCAAGGAAACTTTTACCTTTGCTTCAAAGATCCAGACTGAGTTCATCATCTGTAGAATATTGTCAACCTTTTCCGCAACCACGTATCGAACGAAACCAAAACAGTTGCCCCTTGAATCCCTCTTCCGAGCAACATACGCATCAGTTATAAATCCATGTGGTTGAAAAGGTCTCCACAGCATTGTCTTGGAAACCCGATCAGGTAGATTTTGAACTAGAAAAGTCATTTCTATGCCATCAGGTCGGTTCCGCCTGTTTTTCCGATATTGGACTTCTGACCATGGTATTTCAGCATCGACACACCCATCTCCTGCCATATCCCTCCGGAAACAAGTGAAAATAGATTTTTAAAAGGTTAACTGGATTCGTATCAGTCTAGCTTAACTATAGAAATAGCCGCGACCAATAACAGACCGACTAAGCAATCAAAATCTGCACTTTAGCCGGAGAAAACCCACCGGAATATAGAGAAACCAACAGCAATCAGATCCAATCCGGCTAACAAAGCTCATTATGCTTGAAAGAGAAAAATCCGAACTAGCAATCACAGGATGTTATACCGAATCGGAAGCAGATCCAATCCGGCTAACAAAGCTCGTTATGCTCGCAAGAAAAAGAACCGATCAAGCAATCACAGGATGTTATACCGAATCGGAAGAAGATCTCGATGGCTAGAGGAAGACGTTTCGTATTCTTGAGAGCATTACACTTCTTATTCATTGAACAACAAATTTCTCTTTAACACGATGCAAACAATACAAACAGTGTAATGGACTAGGGTTTCACTTTTATTTGATGCTCACAACTGTTTATAGCATGACACAGACTACAATTACATCATAGGTATTTATAGAACAAAATTAAGGTTTCCTACTTGGTCAACAAGTTAACCAAGTGGGCCTAATAACCAGGGCCGACTAACCCTAATTAGGGCAGGCTACCCTAAAGCCTACGAACCCAACAAGTAGTAAATGCATAATTAAGTGCAGTCAGAAAACATGAGATAAGATAAAGACCTTGCCTTGGAGAAAGAAAGGAAAGAAAGCATGAGGTTATGTAGTAAATGTATAAGATACAAACATATATATACGATAAACAAAATTTGACAGTTATTACTTAATAAATATGTATAATTTATATGATTTAAATTAAATAATTAGTAAGTAAAAAAACAAGATTCTCAATAAACATGTGGTTAAATAAAACTTAGTACGAAATGTTGGTACTGCAATATTACAATTCAGCATGCATATTATAAATTGCACCAAGAATGATTATATCATATGTAAATATATTTCAAACAAATTAACAAAGGCTAAATCTTAGCTAAAAACCTAAAATCGTAGTAACTATTATTAATTTATAACAGAGAATGAAACCCACATTTCTTATTCATTGAACAACAAATTTCTCTTTACAGTTGAAAAAAAAAATAAAGGAATCAAGATATGATTACAAACAGCGTAATTTCCAAGTAATCCAAAAAAGATTTAGATGACATTCAAAATAACTAGGGAAGAGCACCACAAATTCTTCGTATGACTCCTTCTTGACCTGTTAAAGGCCTGATTTCACTCATCTTCACCATTGCAGCTGCAAAATCCGACTTGAACTTTGAAGGATTGTTGCTATATTCTCTAACTATGTTGTCAGTTGATCCGCCACTGAACAACACTTGGTCAGATTCAAGAAGACCCTTCTTTTGTATCAAGTTCTTGAAGTAATTATAATCAAACGAATTAGGTGTCACTAAATCGAGTGGTGCAAGATTTCCGTTGCCGTCGTTGAAAGGGCATCCACGTCTACGCGTGCTAGCAAATCCTGCATCAATATCTGATCCGTTGTTGTATATCCTATCACGGAATAAGAAGCATTGCGCTTGTCCAATGGTATGAGCTCCTGCATTAATCACATCTTCAATATTAGCTCACACTTTGTTATAATGGATGAATCAATTAAACTACATATACGGCAAATAAGCACCTGATAATGCAACCATGTCCCTGGCACTAAGCCCGTTATCACCAAAGGTGGATATAAGTGAGTCTAGCGATGCTTTGAAACTAGGAAGAGCACCGGATTCTGCTAGAAGAAGGCTAGCCGAGGTTGAGTCTCTTCTTCCGAGCTTCACAGACCATGATGGACCACCAACCATTTCTGAGGCATCACGGGCAGCCACGGTTAGTACATCCGCACATGATACAACTCCAGGACAGAGTTTTTCAACCTCAGATTTTGCTGCCTCTATCACTTCATAACCTCTTACCGAACCCTTATTAGGCAACGCATTCTTTTCACTAATAATTGAAGGACCATCATCTAGCAAGATTGATGCGTCACAACCCTGCATCAAATGGTACAAAAATCAAAACAAATTAATGTTTACATCTTGCAGCTATGGTGGTCATATATATGGTTAAAATAGTACCTGAACAAAGCAGTCATGGAAGTGGAGACGAAGGATGGAAGCTGCCATGCGACGCTCACGAGATATGGCTGTTCGGATGGATGTCCTGATTGTACGTAGTGCATTGGGACATGAAGCGTCATAGAATGTAGGAGATAACTGTGCTTCACATGGTGTATTGTTTGTAACACAAAGAATTAGTACGAAGAAGATAGCTGTAATAATATTTGGGGAAGCCATTTGAAAAAAAACGTTAATGATGAGAAGTAGAAAGATGGAATGCAAATAAAAGGGCATGAAGGAGGCTTATATAGTGTTTGAGGTAAACCGCGTGGTGAAGATGTCTTTGTTTGATCAACAGTTGTATGATGGGCTGACTTTGTCCTTTGCTCGTTCATGCATCGAAGCTCAGCAAAAAATGTTAAAATTTGACATTCTCACCAAGTCAATAAAGTTACTCCTATATTTAAATAGTATTAAACTAACACATGCATCCACTACAGCACTACTTTTCTTTTGTCCCAAGCTGACTATATATAAAAAAGAGTTTATTATAAATGTTATTAATAGTTATAAGTTATATTATGACATGTTTATATATAAAAAAGAGTTTATTATAAATAACATTATAAATGTTATTAATAGTTATAAGCAATGTTGTAGAAAGCGCTAGGCGCTAGTCGGGCGGTGAGGTACAGCCTAGGGATTAATCGGGATTAATAGGGATTAATCGGAATGGACTTTATATGTATAATTTTATGAATTTATATACATATACCATTAATTTTATATTTTTCATATATAAATTCATAAGTATAAGGACTAAATATAAACTAATAAAGATGGAGGGGGTTATATGTTAAAATACTTAAACTTAAATAACCCTAATCATCTAAACTTTCATCATACACGCCCTTCCTGCTCTTCGTCTCTTCTTCTTCATCAGACACAATGAGTTAGGTAAATGGGTTTGAGTTTCACATAAGGGGCATGAGTTCGAGCCTCATAAGAGGCAAAAAAGGGTTTGTAAAAAGATTTTAGCCGTTCAAAAAAAAAAAAAAAGACACAATGAGTCAGGTAAGCTACATGGTCGCCGGAGAAGAAGGCTAAGGCCGCCGTCGCATGTGAGTGTCGGCAATGAGGTGTGCAATGGTAAGTTTCTTTAGATTATGCCATAAAACCCTTTAAAACCATGAATCGGGTCGAAAAAACAGGTTAAATGAGTATAAATTTCCAGGTCCGATTAGTCCGATTTCCATCGATTTCTTCCGATTTTCTCCGACTAGGTCCGATTTTGACCGTCTTTGACTGAGACCGATTTTTTTAACCGATTTGCCATTATTTAAGCGATGGCTCACCGATTACCGCCTAGGCGCCGATTAATCGGCCGCCTAAAACGACTTCTGCAACATTGGTTATAAGTTATATTATGACATGTTTATAAATATAGCGATCTCATATATTTATTTCACATGCTTGCTAGCTTTTAATGTGATTTTATCGCAACTCTAGAAGCAAAATAGTATTAGTGTCGTCTTGAGATCTGGACCGAGTCAACCATAAAATTATGAAGATGTTCACATGTGTGTCTATATAAATAATAAAATCATTCTCTTTAGTTGTGTTTTACAGACTACGCGGAAAATATATATTAGTGTCGTCTTGAGATCTGGACCGAGTCAACCATAAAATTATGAAGATGTTCACATGTGTGTCTATACATGTGGAGCCTTTTAAAATTTGTAGGTTGATATATATATGGATATGGATTTGACTAATAATTTTTTTATAATAAATAGTATGTATTGGATGTGTTAATAATTTTTGTTTATCCTCGGAGAACAAAATGTAAAGTCCTGACAAGAAATGTAAATATGAGACTACTAAGCCCGATATTGTGAAAAGCAAATTGATACAATTTAAAAAAAAAAAACAATACATACTTTTTTATTTATATTTATAATATAATCTAGTTTTTTTCAATATTAGTTTGTAGCATTTATATAGAGTTAAATGGCCGGATAGTCCACGTGGTTTGGTCTTTTTTTACCTTTAGTCCCTAACTTTCTAAAATTACCTCTATAGTCCTCAACTTTTCAATTTTCGTTCTCGGATATTCCCTGGCGCAGATGGGAGTTACTTTTTAGTGTTAAGTGGATGTGAAATTACAAAAATATCCTTAGTGTTAAATTAATACTAAAAAGTTAAAACAAATATGCTTTACACTTAGAGATTTATGTAGGACCCACCCACTTCATCTTCTTCACTCCACCTACATAACCTAATTATCTGCAATCATCTCTTCCCTCCACCTTCAAACCTGCAACCCTAACTCCACCAACAATGGCGTTTCTCGATCTCAACATCCCCTACACCGATTCACCAAACCAAACCTCCACTAACAACACATCCAAAATTGAAACCCTACCAAAACAGGTATATAAAGAAGATATATTTTAGGGATTTTTTTCTAAAAGACAAAAATGCTTCAAGAATAAAATTTTATATGCAACTTAATCTTGATTTTAACTTAAAAAAAAACAAAAAAGATAATTTACTTACTTTTTGCAGCATTCTTTGGGAAAACACATACTGTTTCTACACCTAGAGCTGGACTATAATTCCCACTACCGAAGTCCTGAATGCCATCGCCAACAATCCCAAGATCTCCTTCCTCAACCGTTTCAGCAACCAGTTCGGCATCTTCTGAATCTGACTCACTCTGACACCAGGCAACTATGGATCAACACCTCAATGTTCCTACCGCTGCTCCGTTCCGTCAGTACACTCGCCGGTTGTCGTTGATTCAACGGTGAAAGGTTCGTCTTTAAATTCCGGTAATCCGGTGATTAAAGGTTATGATATTGTTTCTGTTAGGCCTTTGAGACAGGTGTTTGATTCAGCTTGTAAGAGTTATGAGGTATTGTTGTGTTTTAAGTTTCGAGTAGGGCTGCAAACGGACTGAGGGGTGGAGGTGGAGGTGGTTTTGTTTGCAGCAACCAAGATGACGGCCGGTGGGGGTGGGGGTGTGGTTGTGAGAGCGGTGTAAGAGCATTCACATCCAAACCATCAAATTATACATACATTCCACTAAAAAACAACTCTTATATCAATATATTTCCATTAAAAACAAATACTTTTTCTCTCTCCTTTTCAATTTTTTCTCTCTCCTTTTAATTAAATAATATTATCATCACATTTTTCTCTCTCCTTCACTCACAACCACTTTCAATATATATTAAAAAAATTATACTGGGTGAACAGTGTCCCCCCAAATATACAGATGAACAGTAACATTTTCTCTCTCCTCCACTTACAACCACATTTTATACCCTTTATAATATAAAAACTCTCCCTCACATATTTTGATGGATAGAATATGAATGCTCTAATGTAGAGAGAGGAAAAGTGGTAGTGGAGTTGGAAGGAGGTAGTGGTGGTGGTGTGGATGCTCTGTACAGAGAGAAAGAAAGTGGGTTTGTTTAGAGAGATAAAGTGGGTTAATATAAGGGCATGTTTAATTTAATAGTTTTTTTTAATTAAGGGCATTTAAGTAATTTCACATCCACTTAACACAAAAAACTAACCCCTATCTGTGCCAGGGACTATCCGGGAACGAAAATTGAAAAGTTGAGGACTATAGAGGTAATTCTAGAAAGTTAGGGACTAAAGGTGAAAAAAGTCCAAACCACAAGGACTATCCAGGCATTTAACTCCATTTATATAATATAAATTATTAGCATTTCGCCACTTTATGGTATTGTACCTTTTGCATATTGGCTTTCTTTAACAATTTGCTGTTTACGTTTTGTTTTAGTGACTATACAAGTTTTTATATGTTGCGCGTACTTCCAGGTGTAAAGTTGTCTCCCTTTTCGTATTTTTTCTTACTTCACTTTCTGCATGCTATGGGTTTATAGAATTCTCTCTTTGTAGGTATGTTCGATTCCTTTTTCGATGTAAATTTCTCGGAAATTGTCGTCGTCATTTTACTTTCTTTCTTTTTGTCATACTTTGAGGAAATTTTGTTTTTGGTTGTTTGGTTTATTGTTTTGTGAATATTTTTTTATTAAAGCCTTTGTTGATCTCAATTGTATTATTACCGGTGTTTAGTTATAGACTTTTTCTTTTGATTTTGTTATAGACGTGTAACTTTTGTTTTTCCATGTGAAATGGGTAATTCAATTTTTTTTTTTTTTTTTTTGAAATTCTACAAATATTTTTGTGTGTATGATTTGTGTAAAGGTTTATTGCTGTGTATGTGAGTTACAAGGTATCTAATTTAGGTTATGTTATATCTGAATTTTTTTATTGTATTTTTTTAATTTAATATTGTTTTTTTGATTTGGTATTAATAGTTTAGGCTGTGATACTCTTAGAATTCTAGTTACAAGTTCGTCTATAATGGAAGTGTTAAATCCCACAATTTTATATCTTTACCGACAATCAATTATATAATGCATGACTTTGAAATCATAAAAAAAAGAAGGTTACGATTATTTATAAATGACCAGACCTATATACACATTTGTATCTTTAACTTTACCTATAAAATTTAAAAAAGGTTTTTCTCTTTCATTAACCACCATAGGTTTCCTCGTTCTGAAAAAAAAAAAAAAAAAAAGACGTGCTTCTTTTCTAACTAGGTGGTTTCCTAGGGTAACCAATTTCATTCCAAGGATCTTAACATGTTCAATTTCATTTCTTTCAGTAAATTTTTATCTTATTATGCTTGTTGAATAAGGAACACAAATTAAATAGGTTAACTACATCACAAAAAGATATATAATCTTTTTGAAGTAAGGCATTTTTATATCGGAATACGCTGATAACAGATGTTGGGGGTGGAGTGGATAATTTTTTTAAATTTTTTTAATTATTAATTAATATATAAACCGATGATCTAGCTTTATTTCACCATTTATTTTTTTTTTCTTTCAGTTTTTTATTAGTCAACCAACCACTGTATTTCACAATTCATATTTTGATAACACACCTTAGTGAACGTTTAAACTATTCTGCACATATGGCGCCCATCTGATGTAGTTCTTTTTTTTTTTTACATTTCAAATTCATCGTAACACAAACTCTTGATATTCTTATAATGATTATTTGAAAGGAACATTAAAAGACATAGAGTTAATCACACGAAGCTAAACAAATTTAACACCTCCATCGACAACGACACTGCGTATCGTTGTTTATGCATTCCCCAAGAGCCATATTCCCCCTCAACTCCGTACAACCACCATCACAAACGGCGGCATAACAATCAACCGCTGGAAAAATGTATTCGCATACCTTGAATGGTGGTGCATCCACGTCATCACCGAACACATAACAATTATCAGTTTATGTGATACTAAACATATATAAAAAGAAATAGAAAAAAATATAATATAGTAGATCACGTGTAACTATAGTCGTAGTTGCAACAATTAGTAACAAAAGGATCTAGACAAACTTCATTCTAGTATTGCTTTATGGTTTTAGTAACTTTAATCACAACAAAGACTCATTCACAACATTATGCATTTATAAATGTATTGAGGTGTCACTTTTGTTTTTCCATGTGATATGGGTAATTCAATTTTTTTTTTTGAAATTCTACAAATATTTTTGTGTGTATGATTTGTGTAAAGGTTTATTGCTATGTATGTGAGTTCCAAGGTATCTAATTTAGGTTATGTTATATCTGGATTTTTTTACTGTATTTTTTTAATTTAATATTCTTTTTTTTTGGATAGTGTATTCTTTGGTATTAATAGTTTAGACTGTGATATGCTTAGAATTCTAGTTACAAGTTCGTCTATAATGGAAGTGTTAAATCACACAATTTTATATCTTTACCGACAATCAATTATATAATGCATGACTTTGAAATCATAAAAAAAAGAAGGTTACGATTATTTATAAATGACCAGACCTATATACACATTTGTATCTTTAACTTTACCTATAAAATTTAAAAAAGGTTTTTCTCTTTCATTAACCACCATAGGTTTCCTCGTTCTGAAAAAAAAAAAAAAAAAAAGACGTGCTTCTTTTGTAACTAGGTGGTTTCCTAGGGTAAACAATTTCATTCCAAGGATCTAAACATGTTCGATTTCATTTCTTTCAATAAATTTTTATCTTATTATGCTTGTTGAATAAGGAACAAAAATTAATTAGGTTAACTACATCACAAAAAGATATATAATCTTTTTGAAGTAAGGCATTTTTATATCGGAATACGCTGATAACAGATGTTGGTGGTGGAGTGGATAATTTTTTAAAAATTTTTAATTATTAATTAATATATAAACCTATGATCTAGTTTTATTTCACCATTTTTTTTCTTTCAGTTTTTTATTAGTTAACCACCGCATTTCACAATTCACATTTCGATAACACACCTTAGTGAACGGTTAAACTACTCTGCACATATGGCGCCCATTTGATGTAGTTCTTTTTCTTTCTTTTTTTTTTTTACATTTCAAATTCATCTTAACACAAACACTTGATATTCTTATAATGATTATTTCAAAGGGACATTAAAAGAGAGAGAATTAATCACAAGAAGCTATAAAAAAAATTAACACCTCCATCGACAACGACACTGCGTATCGTTGTTTATGCATTCCCCAAGAGCCATATTCCCCCTCAACTCCGTACAACCACCATCACAAACGGCGGCATAACAATCAACCGCTGGAAAAATGTATTCGCATACCTTGAATAGTGGTGCATCCGCGTCATCACCTAACACATAACAATTATCAGTTTATGTGATATTAAACATATATAAAAAGAAGTAGAAAAAAATATAATATAGTAGATCACATGTAACTGTAGTCGTAGTTGCAACAATTAGTAACAAAAGGATGTAGACAAGGTTCATTCTAGTATTGCTTTATGGTTTTAGTAACTTTAATCACAACAAAGACTCATTCACAACATTGTGCATTTATAAGTGTATTGATAATCTTATGAATTAACTGCTGATATCTGTTACCATATATCAATATTAAGTAGCCAATTAATATATGTATTAAAGTATAACATTTTTGTTTGTTATTTTAGTTTCATACAACACAAACTATTTAAAATCTACTATATTTAAATATAGTATTTTTTTAAACTTTTTATACCAATTAATTAATTTATTACCTTTATCGACACTCAATTATACGTGCATGCACCGACATGGCCAAATTTTTACTTTCTAAGTAAAGAACTACCAAATGCATCTTTAGACTTGTATCAAGGGCTTTGCCAGCAATTCCAGTTTTGACGGGAGGGGGGGGGGGAGTTAGCGGCTTTTGCTTTTTGGGAAGATCAGGGTACAATTCATGGCATGAGATATATTTAAGATTAAATTGGTGTTCAATTTAAAGCCTATCTTGAACATGTCAAGGTCTCGGGCTTCTAAGTTTCCAAACATTTAGCCTATTTCCAACCGTGCCATAGTTAAATGCTACTTGAGTAACTAAAACGTCAACATAAAGTTGGTGATTCATAGGTTTTATTTAACGTGATGGAACTGCTGGTTTTTTAGTAAGGCTGGAGATATTTGGACACCCTCTGCGCCTATTTGGACACTTTTGTGCCCTAGACGCCTCGTATAGGGCTATACGAGGCGTCTAAGCACTGAATTCAAGGGGGTCTCAGAGGGTGTCAGGCACAAAGTTTAAGGAACCCTATACGAAGGGTATAGACCTATACGAGGCGTCTAATGTTGGGGTTTTTTTTTTTTGGCTGAAATGAGGGGTGTTTTGGTGTGGTTTTTTGGATAGTTTTTGAAGATGTGTTTTTTGGTTGAAAATTTTTTTGTTTTTAAAAAAGTTTTTTTTGTTTTTGTTTTTTACACTATAAAAAAGTTTTGTTTTTTTAAAATCAACTATTTTAAAAATCGGCTCTTTAAATATATTATATCGATTAAATATTATAATGTTTTTTAACATTTTACTTTTTTTAATATTATTCTTCCGATTAAAATTTTATCTCGTTCAAATATTGTTTCCGTATTATATTCAGGGGATATATTGTTTCCTGTAAGGCCTCCTAATCCAAGATCTCACTCAGCTAAAGCCACCAACAGGTGTGCGGAATCCACCTGATGATGAACCACTGTAGATGAAACACTAGAATGCAAGATTTGTGAGAGAAATCAAGAATACACTGAGTATTCTTGATGAAGAAGATGAATGACGTCACTCACACACAGTAGCCGCCAGACACACACACAATGATTAGGGTTAGGTGCACATAATTTCACACAGAATCGCTACCTTGTCTATTCCACATGAAGGTATATATACAAGGTAAAACCCGGACTTTCATGACAAACTAGAAAGCCCGGACAAACAAACTACACAAACAAAACTCTGACTTTTGTCCCTAACATAAACCTCAAACAAAAGCCTTTCCTAAAACTTGGACAAAATGTCCCTAGGATAAAGTTGGGACTAACTTTCACTATATGTACAATAAAGACCCTAATAAATGGGAGATATGCACTTATCACCTAAAGTGCATTAACAAACTCCCCCTTGATCAGTGCATGGTCTTCATTGGACTTGAAATCTTCATACTCTCTTCGAGAAGCTGCTTCCTGCCCAGACCTTGTTCTTCACACAGAACTGAACCACCTTGATGAACTGGTCCGCTAGAACATGATCTTCTTCAAAGGAATGCAACGGCAGACGTCTTAGCTTCTTCAAATCTTCCATCTTGAGATGAATGATCCAGATGCACACAGCTTCTTCAAATCTTCCATCTTGAGATGAGCGATCCAGACCTGAAACACTTAACACCGGATTAAGAATCTTAACCCCGGAGATACTCAGCCCAAACCTGGATCCCAAAAATAATTTCAATACCCCGGAATCACTAATTGAAATATTAAACAACCAATATTTAATAATTTGTATTTCAAAACACGATTATTTAGAAGAAGTTACTTCAAAACTTATACTTTTGGAAAAATATCACAACTTGGAAGCAGATTTACCGAAACACCTTAAAATGACGTGATTACCCACACACTTAGATGGAACTTGCGCGACCGATTTTTGTACAAAAAGACTTATTTTAAGATTACCTAACTTGATGTTTAACACCTTATTAAAGAATGTTCACAGCCCTTAGAGAATTTTCAAAATGATAACTCGCACATAGAAACAAGAAAGCAAAATCTTTTTGATGTTTTTTTTTTTTTTGACTGAATAAAGAAATTAAACCTACGAACGTATTTACACTAATTATCTTTTTGTGAAATCGGAGCAAAGGGATCATATCGGTTTTTCTGTCAATATCGAACACAAGAACATAGTTTATCAGTTTAAGCTCTTAGAATGATATTAACAGTTCAAGACGTTCAACGGTATTGTGGTCCACTTAAGCTTTAGCACGCTTTCGAACACTGTTTTCGAGATATGCGATTAAGTGTTTTAAGCTGACAGTAACTATGTTTACCCACCTCAGAATATACTCCCATATCAAGGTATGCACGAGAGATCATCTTACTGGTGAGTATACCATTTATCATCTGTTTTGACGTATAAGCTAATGTGAGATACTCACTTATTTGGTATTGAAAACAAGTCCTTTGTGATAGAATCACTTATTGAGGAGGAACTTGAATTTCAGATGCAAAGGGCACAGGAGCAAGTCCGTGAACAGGTTAGTTCCATCGTACAGACAAAGAGACGAACTTGACTCCCGCAAAAGAGCTGTGATATATTATCACATATTTTGAGGGACATGTGATTGTTTATCACTTATTGAGGTCGAATGCATCATGAATTAAGGATATTTACACGTATGTATGGTATCATGGAAGATCTAGACTTGCGTTCCCGTTATTTTTTCGGTAAAAGAAACAACCATGATACCCAGATGATAAACAGCATAAAGACCACGTATCTCAGAACCTCGGCAATCTATCAAACGAAATTACGGTACCAAGACCATATATCCGAGAGATGTACCACACAAGTTACGCAGTTCATTATGTTTATATACCAAAAACAGGTTCTTATTGACGCGTAAAACCTACCGAAGCAACGTATAATGAAGCTGTTACAGTTAACGGTTAATTTTATATATTACTATAATCCTGCACCAGATACGACTAACCGATGTACTATCATTTCCCTTATATCTCAACACGACTTCATTTTATATTTTTCAAATGTTTTTGTATTTTTCTTAAAATTTATCCTACAACTAAGTAAAATATTTTTGGAGTTTTTCAATTTTTGGAAAGCGGTAAGAACTGTACAGAAAAAATAAAATAAAGTTTCTATGCGAGTTTTAAAAGCATTTTACTCTGGGTTGATCATGCCAATCATTCGGACCAGATTCTCAAATCTAGCCCGATCGAATGTCTTGGTAAACAGGTCGGCAAGATTATCCAAGGTGTCTACCCTAACCACTTCTATTAAACCTTTCTTAGCACAGTCGCGAATGAAATGATGCCTAACATCTATGTGCTTAGTGCGTGAGTGATTGACTGGATTGTTAGTTATGGAAATGGCAGAGTTGTTATCGACAAGAATAGGAGTTCGAGTAAAATTCAAACCGTAGTCCCTCATCTGCTGCTGAATCCACAAGACCTGAGCACAACAGCTTGATGCAGCAATGTACTCGGCCTCGCACGTGGACAAGGAAACGGCAACTTGCTTTTTGCATTGACAAGAGACAAGACGGTTCCCAAGAAGTTGTGCGCCGCCAGAGGTTGACTTTCTGTTCATCCGGCACCCTCCGAAATCTGTGTCAGCATACGCCATCAAATCCAGACCACCTTCAGCTGGATACCACAATCCAAGCTTAGGCGTCCCTTTCAGATATCTGAAAATACGCTTGACTGCTTTCAAGTGAGACTCCTTCGGAGTTGATTGGTACCTAGCACACAAACAAACAGAGAACATAATATCTGGTCGTGAAGCAGTAAGATACATCAATGAACCTATCATTGCTCGAAATAGAGTAGGATCCACTTCAGGATCTTTCACATCATCGGATGAAAGCTTGATATTTGTTGGGAGAGGCGTGTCATAGGGTAAGCTATCTTCCAATCCAAATCTTTTGAGAATCTCGTGGACATACTTTGTCTGATGCACGTACGTCCCGGTTTTCCCTTGACTCACTTGAAGACCTAAAAAGAAAGATAACTCGCCCATGGCGCTCATTTCAAATTTGGACTTCATCACCGCTTCGAACTCACGACACAATTCTTCATTTGAAGAACCAAAAATTATGTCATCAACGTAAATTTGCACGATCAGAAAATCTCCCCCTTTCTTCAAAATGAACAGTGTGGAGTCAATTGCACCACGCGAGAACCCGTGCTCCAAAAGATGCTTTGACAACGTCTCGTACCATGCTCGAGGGGCCTGATGGAGACCGTAAAGAGCCTTGTCCAACAAATAGACCTTGTTGTCTAACCCTGGAGCTTCGAAACCCGGTGGTTGGGACACATACATAGTTTCATGCAATTTCCCGTAAAGGAAGGTGCTTTTCACATCCAACTGATATACTTTGATACGCATGTGTGCAGCAAAGGCTAGAAACAAACGAATAGCTTCCAGTCTTGCCACCGGTGCATAAACTTCGGTATAATCAATCCCTTCCTCCTGATTGAAGCCTTGAACAACCAACCGTGCTTTGTTTCTGACAACGACACCCTTATCGTCTTTCTTGCACTTGAAAACCTATTTCGTGTTGATTGCATGTTGGCCTTTTGGAAGATCGACCAAATTCCACACCTTTAACTTGTCGAACTGAGCTAACTCTTCTTGCATCGCCTCACACCAAGAATTATCCTTCAGAGCCATTTGATAGTTCTTCGGCTCTATCTGAGAGATAAAACATTCATGGAGGCTAAGATTGTAGATTTCTTCTTTCTTGATAGCAGAGAACAGACACTGCATCTCTGAAATACTCCTTCGCGTTTGCACTCCCGCATTTGGATTCCCAATAATATTATCAACAGGATGATGAATATTTGTTCTTGGAACTGGGATTGCTGGAGCTTGAAGATTGTTTCCCAAATTCGATTGAATCTCCCCCTCAACATTTGCATTACTACTAGAAGCTTGATCATTTCCAGAAGACGCATTAACATTTGGATATGCTGAGAAATCAACGTAAAGATCACCACTTGTAGTTTGAGCAGTTGCATTGGGGATCTGCTCAGCAACAACTTCATTTACGACCGAAGGATCAGTGACTGGAACATTCGGAGACACATTAGTAGGAATACTTGCTCTCCAGCTCGCATCCACTTCATCTTTGTTCACAAGATGTGTGTAGACAACCTCCGAATCTTCTTCTGAAAGATCAGGAAGATCAAATGAATCAAATAATTTATCATAATCATAACCACTTTAGGACCGAATTCGGACGGTGGAGGATCGTAACTCAAAGGAGTTATATCAAACACGATCTCCACTGTATGCTTCTTAACGTTATAAACGCGTTTGTTTGGAGTTCCATTGGCATAACCCAAAAAGAACCCAATTTCACCAACTTCCCCCGTTTTAGGAGTATCTTTGGTGCGTTTGATAACACACTTGATCCCGAAAGGTTGAAAACTAGATAAGTTCGGTTTCCTGTTTTCAAGCAATTCATAACACGTTTTATCTTCTCTTTTGACAGTAAGCACATGATTTAACACATAATATGCAGTGTTTACCGCCTCGGCCCAGAAGAAAATTGGCAATTTTGATTCAGAAAGCATAGTGCGGGCCGCCTCAATCTGGGTACGATTCTTCCGTTCTGCAACTCCGTTCTGTTGAGGAACATATGGAGCGCTGAACTGATGAACTATTCCCATTTCCCGACATAACTCATCCATGTAATGATTTTTAAACTCAGTGCCGTTGTCACTTCGGATTTTCTTAATAGGAAGTGAATAATTTTTCTCAAGTTGTTTGAATAAGTCACTTAAAATACCAGCAGTTTGATCCTTTGTTTTTAAGAAAAATACCCATGAGTAACGTGAGAAATCGTCAGTGACAACTAAGCAATAAGACATCCCACCAATGCTAGCAACATGGATCGGGCCGAAAAGATCCATGTGAAGCAATTCGAGTGGTTTTTGGATTGAGTTAACAGTTTTCGGTTTGTGAGGCTTTCGTTTGATTTTTCCTTTTTCACATGATTCACATTTGTTGTGCATATTGAAACTACGTAAAGGAACCCCCAACACTAAGTTGTTTTTCACTAAGTGGTTCATTTTTCGCAGATGCACGTGGCCCATTCTCCTATGCCAGAGATACGATTGATCTTCAGTTGCCTTCGAAAGTAGACAAGTCGCTGGAGCAGATGAGTTAACCAGCGGGCGCATGTCCATGACATATGTGTTATTCACCCTTGGAGCCCTCATAATGATCCAATCTTCAGGAACAACAAATCCCGGACGCAAAACGAAGCAAGCTTTATCGGTGAACATCATCGTGTACTTGTTATCACAGATTTGAGAAACTGACATCAAGTTATGCTTCAGTTCTTCAACGTAGTTCACTTTATGCAGCGTGATTTTTCCATTTGACACCGAACCTTCACCGGTGATGTAACCACCCTTCTCACCGGCAAAATTCACATAACCACCACGAATTTGTTTAAAATTGTTGAATAACTCTTTATTTCATGTCATGTGTCTGGAACAGCCACTATCGATATACCAAATATAGATAGCTCTTTTCAGCTGCTCCTACACTCCCCAACAAGAAAATTTAGTTAGAGTGTGGGACCCAAGCCATGATGGTCTTGGGTCGTCCTGATTCGTCAACATAAGAAAACTCTTTGAAATAACCATCATCGCCTCTGTGTCCACCATTTCCATTTCGGAAATTGTTGGAATGAGTCCCCGTAAATCGTGGATTATACGGAGTTGACGATCTGTTGGTATAACCAGAGTTTCCATAACCTCGGCTTCCATAGTTTTGGTAACTGTAATTTTGATTCCTGGGGGGCTCAAAATTCCTACCAAATCTAGGAGCATCTTCGTGTCTTGAGAATGATCGTGGATGATTATCCGAATGCGATCTTTGATTTAGAAATCGGGAGGGTGACGCATTTCGGTCATTCACGAATCTGTTTTGTGCATGAGGTCTAACATAGTTGTTGTTCGAACCTCCAGAACATTGGTCACTCTCATGTGTTTGGAAAGTAACATGATTTTGTCATCTGTGAGAGGTTTTCTCACGAGTATCATGTTTTTTAGATGAACTTTCCGATCCTTTACCACGATTTATAACAACTGGTTTCTCCCCATGATCCTGATTTTGTTGTGATTTAACATTTGTTTTGACAACTGGTTTTACTTCTTGTTTAATCACTTTGTTTTTCTCAACCTTTTAATTTTTACCGTTTTTCTTTTCAACATTAACTACTTCATTTTGTGGTTTTTCAACAAAAGGTTTCTTTTGATCAGGATCAACAAGAGATTTACCCCTGTCATCTGGACAGTCTGCTGCTAAGTGTCCTTTCCCACAACACTTATAGCATTTGCGAACTTTCGCAGCATTCTTTGGACTTTCCTCATGAGTGGTCGAAGATGATGAGTCGTTGGTGGAATTTTTCAAAATTTGGTTCACAAACTGAGAGTTGGAACCAGTTTCGATCTTTACTTCTTCTTTGACAAAATCCTCCCCTTTAACAAACTCAGTTTTAGGGATATTTTTCAAAGACTTTTTAGATTTCCCACGTGACTTTGGTTTTGAGTTCACATTTTGAACTAGATTAAACATTTCCAAAATCTTATTGTTTATCAAATTTTCAATGTTTTCAAGATTTACTTCATTTTTCTTTGAAACTCCACTCATCTTCGACTGATCTGAGTCAGTAACTTCATCTGGCTCAGATTCTGACTCACTTTGCGGTTCAACCGTCAGAGGGGTCTTTGGCACAAAATTTGCCAATTCAGGGTCAATGCTTGGCATCGATGTATAACTATGGTTTACCGGAGGAGGCACTTTCTTATAACCGATGCCGAACATTTCTTCCTCAGATTCTTTGAGACGTTGGCTGTTAATACAGAAATTCATCACTTCAGATGAATCCCTGAACTTTTCAATTTTTCGTTGCAAGTCTAAAATCAGATTATCTTTTTCCAAAATGATTTTGTTCTTTTCTAAAACACAATTTTGGTTCATTTCAAGTTCAGATTTTAATTCCTGATTTTTAACAGTTCCCTGAGCCACACGTCTCTCAAATTCAGAGATATCATTTTTCAGCGCTTTTATCTTAATTCGGTGTTCTTTATCCGAATTAGACAAAACAGCAATGAGTTCTCTGGATTTTTCTAAGTCTGCAATTAAGTTTGTGTTATGAAGTGCATATCTATCAATCTTAGTCACAAACTCAACACATCTAGCACATCGCTTATCTACAGAAGATGATTTTACCTCAATGCCAGCCATGAATGCACAAGCCTCGTTTTCAACGGAGTTTTCTTCCAACCTTTTAGCTTCTGCATCCGCAAATTGCTGCATTTCAGCTGTGGAGATGTTGAATTCAAAGCGTTCTCCCTTTTCTCCATCTTCTGTCTTGTTAGACTTCTCAACAGACTCTACATTCGAGGGATCTTCATTTTCAGCAACATTGCCCGAATCCAACTCTTCCCCAAGAACCTCAGCTACCACCGCAAGTTCCTCAATGCTAGTCTCTTCGGCAATCTCTTCACACACTTCTTCAGCTACAACCGCAAATTCCTCAATGCTAGTCTCTTCGACAATCTCTTCACACACTTCTTCGTTGACAATTTCAGCTATAAAGGCTTGAGATACAATAGCTCCTGAAATGTCTTCCAATGCACAACCCCAGTCGTAAGGCTCAGTCACCTTTTGTAAAGATTGAGCCACCATAGCATTGTTTGTTGAAGGTGTAAGATTTTCAGAACCACTTGGACGAGCACTTGAGTTGGAAGTAGTTGCTGAATTGTTGTGAGGTCTTGAGTTGTTTCCTTGAGAGTAGTTTTCTCTGTTCGATCTTTCCATCTTCGGCTTCCGACAATCACGTGCGAAATGCTCGTAGATGCCGCAGTTGTGACATTTCACCTTTGACATGTCGACTCCCATTCGAGTCTTTGTTTGACCTCCTATGAACTTCCTACCCGTTCTCAACAGAAATTTCTTCGCTCTACGGACTAAGAGTGCCATGTTGAGTTGTAGATCAAGTTCTTCCATTTCGTCTTGGTCTATCTGGTCAAAGTCCTCATCGAGACTTGACGGTTCCACGAGCTTTCCAAGATAGAAGTTCTCGTAGGCAGTCATGAAGGACGCCAAAAGGCTCATGTTTTCTTCAATCAACTTTAAACAACTTGCATCTACCTTTGGAATGCTCAAGCTTGTCGCTTGAGATTTCTGAGCTCCACTGGAAGAGTACATTCCTTGATTGGAATTTGTTGTTCCACTTGAGTTGACACTGTTGCTTATAAAGGCGTGTTCACTAGCGGGAACTTTATTCTCTGAATATAGGGCAACACCGGCTCCTCCATTACTACCCTTATCCATCGGTTTTGAAGCTTTGTATAACTGAGGATCTTGGATCTTCTCGAAATCGGATGCTTGATCTTCCATATTCCAAGCATAACCCTTCAGTTTTTGTATAACTTCTTCCAATGAGAGCTCCTCGTAGAGAACACCTTCTCTAATTAAAGCGGTGTACATATTCCATTCTTTGGAAAGGCAATTCAGAAACTTCTCAACCTTCTCAAATTCAGTGTAGATACCCTCTTGACTTCTATCGAGTTCGCTCAACAAATGATAAAACCGGTTCACTGTATCATCAAATGATTCATTTCTTAAAGCTTTAAACACAACGAATTGAGTCTTCAAACGTTCGAGTCGTCGTTTCTTGTAAATTGCATTTCCTTCATAGCGCTCGATCATGCTATCCCACAACTCCTTCGAGCTACTTCTCTTACGGAAAGTATGAAGTATCGATTGTGTCATAGCCATCGTAATCATTGACATAGCTTTCTCTTCACAATCATAAAATTTCTTCTGGTCGTCAGTGAGTGCCAAATAAGTATCAATTGTCAACGTACGTACTGGAGTAGCTCCACATCCTTTAACGATACACAACCAGATTTTGATGTCTTTCGCTCGTACATACCTCTCGAAACGCTCCTTCCACTCAGGAAAATCAAGCTCGTTTATCAACAAAGGAGGGTTGTCGTTACTCCCTACCTCAGCATTGTGCTTGAGGTTTTGCACCATTGCAGTCAGATTGTTGTTTGCCATTTCAGAAAACAGCAGTAGGTTACCAAGCAAAAGAGTTACTCAGAGAGCTTCCAAGTTCAAAACTCGGAGATAAAAACACGGAGTGAAATGTCTGAGCTTTAATCAGAGTGTGAAACCCGGATCACAAAAACCTGATGTAAAACACAAACAGAAAAACTCGGACACTTACACTGTTAGGAATTTAAACTCAGACCACCTACTGAAAGATGAAAAATTCGGACTGATGTTAAAACTCACAAGGTAAAATTCGGACTAATTACCAAAAATTAAACTTCGGACTCTACTAATCAAGTTAAAAGTCGGACTACCTAAATAAGCATATAAAAGTCGGACCACCTAAATAAGCATATAAAAGTCGGACACCTAAATAAGCATATAAAAGTCGGACTACTAACACGTTATAATAGTCGGACTTGATTGAAAGATTCCGACTTAACTAAAACTTTGAAACTCAGACTCTCTAATAAATAAAACTCAGACTCAAGGACTAAACAACGGACTCAAATAAAACAACTGACTCAAATAAGAGGTTAAACTACGGACTAAACAATACAATAAAGCTCGGACTGAATTAACTGTTTTAAAAGTCGGACTCTATAAAACTAACAAAAATTCGGACTAGATAAGATTAAACAAAAAATCGGACACAAGGATAAAAAGGAAAAATTCGGACCCTATATAATAACTAATATTGAAATCGGAATTTAATAAACCTAAAACTCAGACTAAAGTAAAAACTCAGACTAACTTAAAATTCGGACAAGGGAAAAAAAAGGTCGGACTGAGATAGAGATTTGAAACTCAGAACAAAGTAAGAGTTTCTCAAAACTCAGAAGAACCAATCTCCGGACTATCTCCCCAATGTGACTACACACTGGTTCAACAATACCCTGGAGACACAAACACAGAATTTAAACCACGGACAAGGCTTCCAAAGATCAAACTCAGAATCTTTTTCAACCTTCAAACTCTGTATGAACAAGAACCAAAACCCCTGTAAAACCCAGATGAAGAATAACACTAAAAATCACCAAACTACTCAAAATCCATCATCAAATCACTAGATATGAATGAAGAATCATGAATAAAACACAAAAACTCACTAAACTCTCACTAAACCCTATCAAAGTTTGAACTTTTCTCACAAAAACCTTCAAACTAAGAAACACCTACAGTAGTATGAGCACACTGCTCTGATACCACTTATAAGGCCTCCTAATCCAAGATCTCACTCAGCTAAAGCCACCAACAGGTGTGCGGAATCCACCTGATGATGAACCACTGTAGATGAAACACTAGAATGCAAGATTTGTGAGAGAAATCAAGAATACACTGAGTATTCTTGATGAAGAAGATGAATGACGTCACTCACACACAGTAGCCGCCAGACACACACACAATGATTAGGGTTAGGTGCACAGAATTTCACACAGAATCGCTACCTTGTCTATTCCACATGAAGGTATATATACAAGGCAAAACCCGGACTTTCAAGACAAACTAGAAAGCCCGGACAAACAAACTACACAAACAAAACTCTGACTTTTGTCCCTAACATAAACCTCAGACAAAAGCCTTTCCTAAAACTTGGACAAAATGTCCCTAGGATAAAGTTGGGACTAACTTTCACTATATGTACAATAAAGACCCTAATAAATGGGAGACATGCACTTATCACCTAAAGTGCATTAACATTTCCGTATTATATTCAAAACATATTTTGTTTCCGTATTATCTCAATTTAAGACAACAATCATTAGGTAACCGAATAACTTAAAACAAACATAAATATGACATATATAAGATAACTTTGTACATCCATAACAAAAATATATAAGATAAGTTTGTACATCCATGATAAAAATAAAACAACAACAGGTCTATGCATCCAAATCCGAATCCGAATCTGGATGTGGCTGCTGCGGCTGCTGTGCTGCTCGAGCTGGTGGGAGCGGTATCGCGGGTAACCCCTCTCTCTCTCGTCTATCCTGCGCCTCCCGAACCAACCAACCTACCAAATCGTCGAGCCTGTCAAGCTCGGCTCGTACCTCCGGATGTAGCGGCGCAGCTCCTAGGGCACGACCTGGAATAGCGTGACGTGGAAACTGAGGCGCCCCGGCAGGTGGCGGTGGCTGTGGCACCGCTGCACCGTCTACATCATCCGGAGGCTCCTCCACAGGCACTACATCAGCAGGATCTACAGGAGGATAAACGGGCTCGAAATGCTCTGGTAGGGCCTCCTCTGTCCATATGCCCCCGGTATCGCGGTTTTTAAACCGCGGGCCAACTGCGAACCTCTTGATTACCTTCATCCCCCACAGCGACTGCATGCCCATCCGCGTCGGCATGACTGGCGGCGTCCGTAGATGTGGGTCCTCGTGCAGTACGAGGCCAAATGAACGGGCAATGACGGTCACGTACGCCCCACCATACAAAAATCCGCGCTCCTGCCGGTGATGGGCGGAGGCGTAGTACTGGGCTAGACCGTGTGCTAGCGCGCACGGCCTCCTATACAACAAACAATAAAGGAAAAAAAGATCTGTGGTCGTACACCACTCACGGCTGAACCCGCGCGCTGAGATAGAAGTAGCGAGCAAATGGTGCAGATACCTGCAGATAGTGTTAGCGAAATACAGAAACAGAGATTAATAAACAATGCACATAATCACAATAATTGCCGTAATAAACGTACGTACCTGTACAGTGGGTCCGTAACAAACGACACCCTCCCCTTCGACTTATCGTGCTCCCAATGATCTGGCCCCGCAATCACCTGCCAAAACCCTAGAAGAATGGGTGTTTCAACCACCACTAGCCCCGCTGTGTAAACCTCAATCTCGATCTCCCCCTGCATGTATAAACCAGAACGCACCGCAAAGTCTGCTGGCGTCATCGTACGCAAAACGCCAGCGAGCCTGAAAGAAATCTCAGGCGGAGGGGGAGCACCTGGGTACGGAAGCGGCACTGGGACCCCAGGAGGGTGAAATGTGAATGACGAAAGGAACTCGACCAGCAGCTCCCTGTAGGTCGGCGTGTGCGCCAAATCAAAAAGACGATGCCACGGCGAATCGAGAGGTACAAACCGACGCACTCTATCCGTCTCAGCAAGCTGGTCCATCGCATCCCAATCGATCGATGCATGCGATCCAATGTGCATCCTCCTAAGCTTCTGGCAATGGCGGGCGGCATCGGTGCCCGCGGGAAACTCTAGATACGGACAACCCTGAAGCGTATCCAGAGGCGGCCGCCGTCTCCGTCGTGGACCCTCCTGAACCGGCTGACCCTGCTGAACCGGCTGAACCTGCTGAGCCGGCTGACCCCCCTCAAGCTCTATCTCAATATCATCGCCCTCCATAATCAATCTGCAAATAAATAACGTTTACGCATAAAAACAATAATAAATAAATTCAAATAATAATAATAAATAATAATAATAATAATAATAATAAATAATAATAATAACAATAATAATACTAATACTAATAAATAAATCAGAATAAAAATAATAATAATTAATAAATAATATTAATTAATAAATAATAATAATAACAACAATAATAATAATAATAAATAATAATAATAATAAATAAATAAATAATAGTAATAATAACAATAATAATACTAATAATAATTAATAAATAATAATAATAATAACAATAATAATAATAAATAAATATTAACAATAATAATAATAACAATAATAATAATAAATAAATATTAACAATAATAATAATAACAATAATAATAATAATATATAATAATAATAATAATAAATAAATAAATAATAGTAATAATAACAATAATAATACTAATAGTAATACTAATAATAATAATAATTAATAAATAATAATAATAATAATAACAATAATAATAATAATAATAAATAAATATTAACAATAATAATAATAACAATAATAACAATAAATAAATAATAATAATAACAATAATAATAATAATAATAATTAAAAAAAAATTATAGAGCCTCGTATAGCCCTCGTATAGGGCTATACTCGGCGTCCTGTTCTTCCCCATTCATCTTCAACCTCAAACTCAAACCCCCAAACCCCACAAAAATCAAATTTCAGGGTAAACCTACGGTCTAAAGGCAAAAACGTGGCAAAAATACTAAACTACGGGGCGAAATACGTACCGGTGATGCTTCAAATCTTCGAAAATCCGGTCGAAATACGTATCCGAGGCGTATTCTCCGTATGTTTGTTAGTGTTTTGTTTGGGGGTTATAACCAGCCTCGTCTAGACCCCCCTGCCTTATACGAGGCATAGACGCCTCGTATAGGGCTATACGCGTCGTCCTAGCTTTTTCTGAAATGACCATTTAGCCCCTGTTATGCCCCCAGTATAGGCATTATTCAGGGGCAAAATGGTAAATAACCAATATAAAAAGATATTTCTGTAATGGTTAATTGCCATTTTGCCCCTGATTAAAGCCTATACTGAGGGCTTTACAGGGGCAAAATGGTAATTTAATAAACCTTTTTTATAATTAAAAAACAAAACCTTAAAAAGTTGCCGCCTCTAAAGACGACACGTATAGCTCTATACGCGGCGTCTAGCTTTACAAAATTACCTTTAAGCCCCTGATTAAAGGCCTATACTGGGGACTTTCAGGGGCAAAATGGTAATTAACATAAAATATTTTCAAAATTCAAATTAAAAAAAAAAGACGACACGTATAGCTCTGTACGAGGCGTCCTCATTCAAAAAATTCAAATTTTGATTTTCAAATAGTCAAAATTCAAAAACCCGCTTAAATAGACGACTCGTATAGATCTATACGAGGCGTCTATGGATTGTAGAATGACCTTTTAGCCCCTGAAATAAGCCTAGATTGGGGGCATACCAGGGGCTCAATGGTCTTTTGGGCAAAACTATACGACACGTATAGCTCTATACGCGTCGTATATTTCTAATTTTTTTTTAAAAATGATATTAACCTGTTTAAATTATAGAAAAATGATACAAATTATAAAAAAAAATTATAGAAATTGTAGAAAATTATAGGAATTAATAAAAAAAAATACATTCGAATTACAAAAATCATTCTTCCGTATCACTATCGATGTAATTAAGACTGGGGTTTGATCTTGGCGGAGGATTCATTATCGATGTATACCATTCTAGACGTGGCAAGTACATATCTTCCCATTGTTCCGTATGGGGTGTTCAGTGGGTCAACCATAGCCCGTGTGCTGGTGGCATTGGATAATCCCCTTCGAGCTTAACATGTATGAAGTGGTTCTCGTTTACATGTGTAAGCGTTATGAACAATGGTTGTTGATTAGCCGGAGGACTTAGTATCGGGAAGAAAGTGGAACTCGCACCCATGGTTGTCGTTAACAGGTGCACCCCGATACCGTACGTTTGTGCAATAAGAAGTCCTGCATAGGGGAAGTCCATCCAGTGATCCCCCCCACAACCGGACACTGAATCCCAAATTAGGCCCTGACGATGCGTGTAAAAATAACCTTCATCCCATGCTTCAAATATTGGGAACCAGATCGATTTGTTCTGATCCATTTCTTGGACAAGGTGCCTTCGAATGAGCCCCCATGAACTCTGATCCATACCTAAGCCCACAGCCACAGACCGAAACCCACAATGACCGTCCGGCATCACATTTCGTATGCACGAGACGTACGGATGGAACACTAGCGGAATGTCATCCTGAAACTGTTCGATGATTCCCACGTACTCGTCCCCAATGATTAACGGAAAACCGTGAGCATCTCGTGTCTCTTTCTTCTTAGAACTCTTTGAACGGCTTAGGCTCGCTTTGGGTTTTTGGGACCTTATAACCGACTGTTGAGAGGCCTGTGACGGAACGTACGAGCTGTGGCGAGGTTTATCATACTTACTTTGTCGGGAACCTTCAAAGCACGTGTTTGCATCACCGAATGAGCTTCTCCTCAATTCTTCATCTATACGAGAGGCCCCGTCCAACCTTTATTGTACCTGCTTTGTTGTTGGTCGGCCACGAGTATTTTGTTGGACAACCGGTGGTTTCTTGGTAGATTTCTTTGGAGTCAACACCGCTTTAATCTTTGACATCTGACTTTTTTGCTGAGCTGGGGGGTGCGACTCTAATTGTTGTCTAACAATATTTAGCTCTTCGATCACGTCCACGTCATCGTCTATCAATTTACAACTTTGGAAGTTAAGTTTCCGCCAGAAGACATCTATGTCTTCGAGTTGAATCGGACGCTCTGCACGGTTAAAAACAACATTGTTTAAGTCACATGATTAACGGAAATATATCACACAAGTGTTGTACGTTTAACAATTATTACCTTCAAGCATGTACTTTTCTATCCTGCAAGCACAGGGCAACCCACAGCTGTGCCACATTTGGCAACCACATGATGAATGAAAGCGCTCCAAGACATCTAGCTTCCTAATTGCCTCTCCCCTCAACAAATCAAGGGCTGTATGGGATACTTTACCAAGTAGGTGTTGAAACAACGGGTGTTTGTGGCGGGTCATTGTTTTTTCGATGCTATCTCGAAAAGTCTTCCTTATTTCACCGAACTGTGTCTCAACTATATCATGGACACAACCAACTATACGGTCGAGCGAGCTCCTATCTTCAACGTATCTCTTTAAGTTGGCGTGTTGGCTCTCAACTCTGTTTGTGGTACGATTACCAAAGTTGCGCCTCTTATCAGTCCACGCAAAGACGAACATCTCCTTATAGTCTTTTAGCCAGTTATCGTACACGTATTTGAAGACTCCTAAAACATAAAAATAATTTAATAAAATTTGCATAGGTGAGTCGTATGTTATTATAAAAACTTACTAGAACGTTTGCACTCCACAAGTCGTTTTCGCATGTTGCACAAGTGGTACTCGTAGATGAGTATTGATGGAGACTCAATCAATGTCCCCCAGAATGACAAAAATTTCTTCCAGTCTTCGTCTGTGAAGGCACCCTTGCAGTTCTTCATAACATTCTGTTGTATGTGCCACCTGCAAAGAAGCCTGGAGGCGTTTGGAAATACTTTAGCACACGCGCCCATAAGGGCTAGGTCTCTAACGGTTAAAATCACACGTGGCTCCATGCATTCATCCAACATTGACTTGACCCTCTGAAGCACCCACACAAAGTTATCACCCCGTTCTTTACTAACAACGGCATGCGCGATAATAAACGATTTGTTGGTAGGCGTCATACCAACAATCTGGATAAAGGGCATATTGTATATGTTTGTCTTGTACGTCGCATCGATCAGCATGATGTGGGGGAATGCACGCCACATGCATCTCGAGTCCCGATGAAGAAAGAAGATATCTGTTACGATCTCTGTTCCGGGTTCCTCCCGTGTCTCGTAAATAAAGTCGTTGTTTATCAGTATGTTTTCTAGTGACTGCATGGGAGTCAATCCTTGTCTTTGTTCGGCTCTAATCTTCGCCACAACGTTTTGAACGTCTTTCAGAACATGAAACCTGTTGGGGTCCTGCTTCCTTTTCGTTTGAAATATTTTGCGAGACTCCATGTTTTGAGCTGTCAGCTGCTCGATCAGTTTCATTTCGCTTGGAGTAAACCTTCGCACAAACGCGTGGGCCGACAGGTCCTCACAAAGTTCGTGGTTATGTTCAATTTTTCCGTCTTTAATCTCCCAGGTTTCATACGGGTGGTTTCGCACAGCCAGCAGGTAAAACGGGCAACCGGTTTTTTTGCTTCCGGCTTTTCTAAGTGTTGCTGTAGTCTGGTGCTCACCACCACGATCACATTCAAGCCATACCCTCCCGATTCTTCCACCGGTTTTCTTTAATCGACGGGTGACAATAACGAAACCATCCGCGTTTGCTGTTTCTTGTATCCGATTCTTTAGTTCATCTAAAGAGTTGAAAACCTGTAACATCGACAATAATAATAAATAATTTTAATAAATAAATAAATAATAATAATAATAATACTAATAATAATAATATTAATAATAATACTAATAATAATACTAATAATAATAAAAATAATTAAATAATACAAAAAATAGTAATTAATACCTGCTTTTTTAAGTACGGACTGTCCTAGATGGGAGGTGTCTCACCACCATATCTACCATATCCACCATAACCACCGTCTCCTCCGTATCCACTGTATCCACCATCTCCTCTGTAACCACCGTCTCCTCCGTATCCACCGTCTCCTCCGTATCCACCGTCTCCTCCGTATCCACCGTCTCCTCCGTATCCACCGTCTCCTCTGTATTCACACCCGTATCTATAATCCGGATACCCTTGTTGCGTCGGATAACTTGGTTGACAAGCATGGTATGAGTCATCTACAGGGGCTGTTTCATCAACAGGGGGATGCTTGTTCAAATCTATAAACGGTTTGTTTTGTTCTCCTTGTATACTAGACACAACCTGCTCTTGCTCATTAGAATCGGGAACGCAAGACTCCTCCAAAATAAAGAACCGTATCATCATTAGTAAATAATAAACTAAAACAAAAACTAATTAAAACATTTAAGTACCTGTCCTATTACCGGATCGCTTTCGGGCACCCAGTTCTCGCTAGAATACTGCCCGAAGATATAGTTGCCGTCCCAGTATGATGACATTTCAACACTTCGGGATGGTAAGAACACAAAAGCAAAGCAGAATGAAAGAAGAAGAAGCAAATGAAGCAGAAGGAGAATGAAATGTTGAATGTTCGGGGGTGGACAAAGCATAAACTGTATGTTGCGCTTTTTCATAAGTCTACGACGCCTCGTATAGCTCTAGACCCCTCGTATAGCTTTAAGTCACTTGTCAAATGTATAGTAAATCAGTCACTTAAGACGCCTCGTATAGGCCTATACGAGGCGTCTTAGTGCCTCGTATCCGTGCCTCGTACAGACCTAGATTCCCCGTCTGATGTGACTGATTTGACATTGTGCTTTGGTGCAGAGTTGGTCGGAAAAGTAACCCTATACGCCTCGTATAGGTCTATACGAGGCGTCCTGAAGGGTGTCAAAATAGGCATTAAGGTGTGTAAATATGTAGACCCTTTAGTAATTGTTGGTTTTACACCAGATTTTGTTCCGGAAGTTTGAGCAACAAATGGTTTTGTACTAGTTTGTACTTTAGTGACCGATTGCCCTACTTCTACTGGTTTTTCAACTACGGGAGGTTTTGAGCTAGCCTGAGTTCCAGTGGTTCGTAAAGTTTCAGTTGTGTGGAAATAGGCAGTTGGGTGTGTGAATATGTAGACCCATTATTAATTTATAAAAGAGAATGAAACCCACAATTTATTCATTGAACATCAAATTTCTCTTTACAGTTGAAAATAAAAATAAATAAATAAAGGAATCAAGATATGATTACAAACAGCGTAATTTCCAAGTAATCGAAAAACGATTTAGATGACATTCAAAATAACTAGGGAAGAGCACCACAAATTCTTCGTATGACTCCTTCTTGACCTGTTAAAGGCCTGATTTCACTCATCTTCACCATTGCAGCTGCAAAATCCGACTTGAACTTTGAAGGATTGTTGCTATATTCTCTAACTATGTTGTCAGTTGATCCGCCACTGAACAACACTTGGTCAGACTCAAGAAGACCCTTCTTTTGTATCAAGTTCTTGAAGTAATTATAATCAAACGAATTAGGAGTCACTAAATCAAGTGGTGCAAGATTTCCGTTGCCATCGTTGATAGGGCAACCACGTCTACGGGTGCTAGCGAATCCTGCATCAATGTCTGATCCGTTGTTGTATATCCTATCACGGAATAAGAAGCATTGCGCTTGTCCAATAGTATGAGCTCCTGCATTAATAACATCTTCAATATTAGCTCACACTTTGTTATAATTTATACAATAAAATATATATTAATTGATGAATTAATTAAGCTACATATACGGCAAATAAGCACCTGATAATGCAACCATGTCCCTGGCACTAAGCCCGTTATCACCAAAGGTGGAAATAAGTGAGTCTAGCGATGCTTTGAAACTAGGAAGAGCACCGGATTCTGCTAGAAGAAGGCTAGCCGAGGTTGAGTCTCTTCTTCCGAGCTTCACAGACCATGATGGACCACCAACCATTTCTGATGCATCACGGGCAGCCACGGTTAGTACATCCGCACATGATACAACTCCGGGACAAAGTTTTTCAACCTCAGATTTTGCTGCCTCGATCACTTCATAACCTCTTACCGACCCTTATTAGGCAAAGCATTCTTTTCACTTATGATTGAAGGACCGTCATCTAGCAAGATAGAGCCATCACAACCCTGCATTAAATGTTACAAAACTCGTTACAAATCATCTTTTTACATCTTGCAGCTATGGTGATTATATATATGGTTAAGATAGTACCTGAACAAAGCAGTCATGGAAGTGGAGACGAAGGATGGAAGCTGCCATGCGACGCTCACGAGATATGGCTGTTCGGATGGATGTCCTGATTGTACGTAGTGCATTGGGACATGAAGCGTCATAGAAAGTAGAAGATAACTGTGCTTCACATGGTGTATTGTTTGTAACACAAAGAATTAGTAAGAAGAAGAAAGCTGTAATAATATTTGGGGAAGCCATTTGAAAAAAAATGTTAATGATGAGAAGTAGAAAGATGGAATGCAAATAAAAGGGCATGAAGGAGGCTTATATAGTGTTTGAGGTAAACCGCGTGGTGAAGATGTCTTTGTTTGATCAACAGTTGTATGATGGGCTGACTTTGTCCTTTGCTCGTTCATGCATCGAAGCTCAGCAAAAATGTTAAAATTTGACATTCTCACCAAGTCAATAAAGTTACTCCTATATTGAAATATTAAACTAACACATGCATCCACTACAGCACTATTTTTCTTTTGTCCCAAGTTGACTATATAAAAAAGAGTTTATAAAAAAGAGTTTATTATAAATAACATTATAAATGTTATTAATAGTTATAAGTTATATTATGACATGTTTATAAATATAGCGATCTCATATATTTATTTCACATGCTTGCTAGCTTTAATGTGATTTTATCGCACCTCTAGAAGCAAAATAATTAGGCTGACAATATCATGATGAAAAGCCAACTTATTATGGAAAAAAAAAAAAAAAACAAACTGTGTGGGGTATAAAAACAAGTTTAATTATGAGATTATGAAACACTGTTAAAAATGTAAAAACACCAAAAAATGAATTTAAAGACATGATATTTTTTTCATATAGCGCATTGTTGGTTAAATTCTTGATATTGAATTGTTAGATTTAGTTTGATAATTTTTCATATAGCGCATTGTTGGTTAAATTCTTGATATTGAATTGTTAGATTTAGTTTGATAATGAGTGAATCTTCTTCTTTAGGTCATATGAAATAGACAAACTCGAATAATTATAATAGACGATTTGTTTTCTAATCATATGAGTGACTTGGTTTATGATACTTATATAATCATGTAGTTGCTATGTCCTGTAAGTAAAATTACGAATATTATTCATTATAATCAATCCTAATGGAGGTTTTTTTTTCGAATCAAAGGTGGATGCTAGGTGTGGAGGGGGGGGGGGGGGGGGGGTTGAGATGAAATAAGGTGTGTTGTGTGTTCATAAATCCTAATGCGAGCGGACGAACTATGTGAGGGGAGGAAGGAAAGAGAGAAAGGAAAGAACGGATGTGATAGTCACAGTTTAAAATTGTTTGGAGACTATACTAATCAAATGCCAGCTAGTGTGTTTTAAAACAAAAAGCTAGTGTGTTTTAAAACAAAAAGCAATCCATCTATATAAATAATAAAATCATTCTCTGTAGTTGTGTTTTATAGACTACGCGGCAAATATATATTAGTGTCGTCTTGAGATCTGGCCCGAGTCAACCATAAAATTATGTTTTATTATGAAGATGTTCACATGTGTGTCTATATGCGGAGCCTTTTAAAATTTGTAGGTTGATATATGTATGGATATGAATTTGACTAATAATTTTTTTATAATAAATAGTATGTATTGGATGTGTTAATAATTTTTGTTTATCCTCGGAGAACAAAATGTAAACACATGACAAGAAATGTAAGTATGAGACTACTAAGCCCGAAATTGTGAAAAGCAAATTGATACAATTAAAAAAAACAATACATACTTTTTTATTTATATTTATAATATAATCTAGTTTTTTTCAATATTAGTTTGTTGCATTTATATAATATAAATTATTAACATTTGGCCACTTTATGGTATTGTATCTTTTGCATATTGGCTTTCTTTGACAATTTGCTGTTTACGTTTTGTTTTAGGGGAGTGAGGGTGGTCACTAGTGATGAAATTCCATCACTCACAAACATCCAATCATGTTCCGCCATGTTAGCAACCACTATTCTATCACTCACAAGCATTCTTTAGTGGCGGTGGTTATCACTAGTGATGGAATTCCAATGTACAAGTATTAATACACAATGTACAAGTCAAACACATACATTCAACAATTCTTCAACGCGTGATATTATCAACGCGTTAAAGTTTCACGAGTGATTGGAATAGGTGGCGGCGGTGTTCTATACTTTTTCACGCGTGATGTATGGCTATAACACTCCCACCCCTAGTGGCCTTAGTGACTATACAATATTTTTATATGTTGCGCGTACTTCCAGGTGTAAAGTTGTCTCCCTTTTCGTATTTTTTGCTTACTTCACTTTCTGCATGCTCTGGGTTTATAGAATTCTCTCTTTTTAGGTATGTTTGATTCCTTTTTCGATGTAAATTTCTCAGAAATTGTCGTCGTCATTTTACTTTCTTTCTTTTTCTCATACTTCGAGGAAATTTTGTTTTTGGTTGTTTGGTTTATTGTTTTTTGAATATATTTTGATTAAAGCCTTTGTTGACTTCAATTGTATTGTTACCGGTGTTCAGTTATAAACTTTTTCTTTTGATTTTGTTATAGACGTGTCACTTTTGTTTTTCCATGGGAAATGGGTAATTCAATTTATTTTTATTATTTTTTTTGAAATTCTACAAATATTTGTGTGTGTATGATTTGTGTAAAGGTTTATTGCCATGTATGTGAGTTCCAAAGTATCTAATTTAGGTTATGTTATATCTGGATTTTTTTATTGTATTTTTTTTAATTTAATATAGTTTTTTTTTGATAGTGTATTCTTTGGTATTAATAGTTTAGACTGTGATATGCTTAGAATTCTAGTTACAAGTTCGTCTATAATGGAAGTGTTAAATCACACAATTAATTTATATCTTTACGGACAATCAATTATATAATGCATGACTTTGAAATCATAAAAAAGAAGGTTACGATTATTTATAAATGACCAGACCTATATACACTTTTGTATCTTTAACTTTACCTATAAAATTTAAAAAGGTTTTTCTCTTTCATTAACCACCATAGGTTTCCTCGTTATGAAAAAAGAAAGACATGTGCTTCTTTTCTAACTAGGTGGTTTCCTAGGGTAAACAATTTCATTCCAAGGATCTAAACATGTTCGATTTCATTTCTTTCAGTAAATTTTTATCTTATTATGCTTGTTGAATAAGGAACACAAATTAAATAGGTTAACTACATCACAAAAAGATATATAATCTTTTTGAAGTAATGCATTTTTTATATCGGAATACGCTGATAACAGATGTTGGGGGTGGAGTGGATAATTTTTTTTTTAATTTTTAATTATTAATTAATATATAAACCTGTGATCTAGTTTTATTTCACCATTTATTTTTTTTCTTTCAGTTTTTTATTAGTCAACCACCGCATTTCACAATTCACATTTCGATAACACACCTTAGTGAACGGTGAAACTACTCTGCACATATGGCGCCCATCTGATGTAGTTCTTTTTCTTTCTTTTTTTTACATTTCAAATTCATCGTAACACAAACTCTTGATATTCTTATAATGATTATTTCAAAGGGACATTAAAAGAGATAGAATTAATCACAAGAAGCTATAAAAAAATTAACACCTCCATCGACAACGACACTGCGTATCGTTGTTTATGCATTCCCCAAGAGCCATATTCCCCCTCAACTCCGTACAACCACCATCACATACTGCGGCATAACAATCAACCGCTGGAAAAATGTATTCGCATACCTTGAATGGTGGTGCATCCACGTCATCACCTAACACATAACAATTATCAGTTTATGTGATATTAAATAATATATAAAAAAAAGTAGAAAAAATATAATATAGTAGATCACATGTAACTGTAGTCATAGTTGCAACAATTAGTAACAAAAGGATGTAGACAAGCTTCAATCTAGTATTGCTTTATGGTTTTAGTAACTTTAATCACAACAAAGACTCATTCACAACATTGTGCATTTATAAGTGTATTGATAATCTTATGAATTAATTGCTGATATCTGTTACCATATATCAATATTAAGTAGCCAATTAAAATATGTATTAAAGTATAACATTTTTGTTTGTTATTTTAGTTTCATACAACACAAACTTTTTAAAATCTACTATATTTAAATATAGTATTTTTTGAACTTTTTATACCAATTAATTAATTTATTACCTTTATCGACACTCAATTATACGTGCATGCACCGAATGGCCAAATTTTTACTCTCTAAGTAAAGAACTACCAAATGCATTGTTAGACTTGTATTAAGGGCTTTGCCAGCAATTCCAGTTTTGACGGGAGGGGGGGGGGGGGGATTTAGAGGCTTTTGTATTTTGGGAAGATCAGGGTACGATTCATGGCATGAGATATATTTAAGATTAAATTGGTGTTCAATTTAAAGCCTATCTTGAACATGTCAAGGTCTCGGGCTTCTAAGTTTCCAAACATTTCGCCTATTTCCAACCGTGCCATAGTTAAATGCTACTTGAGTAACTAAAACGTCAACATAAAGTTGGTGATTCATAGGTTTTATTTAACATGATGGAACTGCTGGTTTTTTAGTAATTGTTGGTTTTACACCAGATTTTGTTCCGGAAGTTTGAGCAACAAATGGTTTTGTACTAGTTTGCACTTTAGTGACCGATTGCCCTACTTCTACTGGTTTTTCAACTACGGGAGGTTTTGAGCTAGCCTGAGTTCCAGTAGTTCGTAAAGTTTCAGTTGTGTGAAAATAGGCAGTTGGGTGTGTGAATATGTAGACCCATTATTAATTTATAAAAGAGAATGAAACCCACACTTTATTCATTGAACATCAAATTTCTCTTTACAGTTGAAAATAAAAATAAATAAATAAAGGAATCAAGATATGATTACAAACAGCGTAATTTCCAAGTAATCGAAAAAAGATTTAGATGACATTCAAAATAACTAGGGAAGAGCACCACAAATTCTTCGTATGACTCCTTCTTGACCTGTTAAAGGCCTGATTTCACTCATCTTCACCATTGCAGCTGCAAAATCCGACTTGAACTTTGAAGGATTGTTGCTATATTCTCTAACTATGTTGTCAGTTGATCCGCCACTGAACAACACTTGGTCAGACTCAAGAAGACCCTTCTTTTGTATCAAGTTCTTGAAGTAATTATAATCAAACGAATTAGGAGTCACTAAATCAAGTGGTGCAAGATTTCCGTTGCCATCGTTGATAGGGCAACCACGTCTACGGGTGCTAGCGAATCCTGCATCAATGTCTGATCCGTTGTTGTATATCCTATCACCGAATAAGAAGCATTGCGCTTGTCCAATAGTATGAGCTCCTGCATTAATAACATCTTCAATATTAGCTCACACTTTGTTATAATTTATACAATAAAATATATATTAATTGATGAATTAATTAAGCTACATATACGGCAAATAAGCACCTGATAATGCAACCATGTCCCTGGCACTAAGCCCGTTATCACCAAAGGTGGAAATAAGTGAGTCTAGCGATGCTTTGAAACTAGGAAGAGCACCGGATTCTGCTAGAAGAAGGCTAGCCGAGGTTGAGTCTCTTCTTCCGAGCTTCACAGACCATGATGGACCACCAACCATTTCTGATGCATCACGGGCAGCCACAGTTAGTACATCCGCACATGATACAACTCCGGGACAAAGTTTTTCAACCTCAGATTTTGCTGCCTCGATCACTTCATAACCTCTTACCGAACCCTTATTAGGCAAAGCATTCTTTTCACTTATGATTGAAGGACCGTCATCTAGCAAGATAGAGCCATCACAACCCTGCATTAAATGTTACAAAACTCGTTACAAATCATCTTTTTACATCTTGCAGCTATGGTGATTATATATATGGTTAAGATAGTACCTGAACAAAGCAGTCATGGAAGTGGAGACGAAGGATGGAAGCTGCCATGCGACGCTCACGAGATATGGCTGTTCGGATGGATGTCCTGATTGTACGTAGTGCATTGGGACATGAAGCGTCATAGAATGTAGAAGATAACTGTGCTTCGCATGGTGTATTGTTTGTAACACAAAGAATTAGTAAGAAGAAGAAAGCTGTAATAATATTTGGGGAAGTCATTTGAAAAAAAAATGTTAATGATGCTGCTGGGTGAGAAGTTGAAAGATGGAATGCAAATAAAAGGGCATGAAGGAGGCTTATATATAGTGTTTGGGGTGCACCGCGTGGTGAAGATGTCTTTGTTTGATCAACAGTTGTATGATGGGCTGACTTTGTCTTCTTGCTCATTCATGCGTGTAAGCTCAGCAAAAAGGCTATTTGACATTCTCACCAAGTCAATAAAGTTAACTCCCATTAAAATATTAAACTAAAACATGTATCCACTACCCTTCTTTTGTCCCAAAGCGACTAAATAAAAAAAAAGTTCATTGCAAATCACTTTTAAAATGTTATTGATAAATATCTTATGACATGTATAAATATAGTGATTAAATATATTTATTTCACAGGCTTTATTATGTTTTTCTCGCAACTCTATACATTGCAAATCACTTTTAAAATGTTATTGATAAATATCTTATGACATGTATAAATATAGTGATTAAATATATTTATTTCACAGGCTTTATTATGTTTTTCTCGCAACTCTATAATCAAAATAATTGGGCTGACAATATCCTGAAGAAAAAAACGAGTTCTTATGAAAAAATATACGTGTAGAGAAAACATGTTCAATTATGAGATTATGAAACACTGATAAAATCACAAAAGAATACAAAAAAGAGGAATGCTATAAATAATTGTCCCAAGTTATAAAAGATATTTTGTGCCGTGTGCATTCAAACTAATTTTCATAAACTCTTTTCAAATTGAGTCAGTTAATTGTATTTACTAGTGTAAACTGACGTATCTTCCAAAAATGCTAAGTGCAGGTACTAGACGAAATAGGCTGGCTACTCCTGGCATCATTAATCAAGTCTTGCAAGCTGTAGATGTTAAAGTCTGTTGAACAATGATCTTTTATCTTTTGATCCACCTGTGGATCATTTACAGTCCGTTTGTAATACTTTGATATTACTATTTATTCGGTTTGTAATGTGATTCACCTTTTTGCTTCCGCTGTGTTTTTAAATTGTGTTGTTGTATGATGATATCAACTACGTCACGATACTCCCCACCGGGCCCACCGGTAATACGTGGAAATATCGGGGTGTGACACTATATCACACCCCCAAAATCCACATGCGGAGTATCACTGCTTGGAGGCGTGACATGACCAGGATCGAGCCACCAATCATATTGAACAACATAATTAAGTAAATAGACCAACCACAATACAATTGGTGACCAAAAGAAAGTAACCGACTTTAGGTTAACAGCGGAAGCATAAAACGTAAGTCCAAAACATAAGTTCCATAATTCATAAGTTTAAAGTCCAAAACGTAGGTTTAATAAGTTCATAAGGATTTAAATATTTAGCACGGAACATAACAGTCCGTATCCCACAACGACCTCCTCCTCGTGTAAGCTCCATAAGCATCTAGCGACCTGTAAGGCATGTAACAACGAGTCAACAAAAAAGTTGAGTGAGTTCACGGTTGGTTGTTTAGTTTTAAGTTGTTTCTGAAAACATGGTTTGTCTTTCGTTGTCTTAATTGCCGTGGGGGTAACCCCATAGTTGAAAGTATGATTAACCAGTTCCTTCTTTATTACCCAAACCATATCCATAATTAGTGGGGGACTTCCCCATGTGAACTACTAGACCGATATCGACAACTGACGAACAATAAAGTGCCCTACGTCAATGTTCTATCACCATTGACAGTTTGCCATAGTCCATTAGTACACGTCCGTTCGGACGACACGGTGTGAGGTTTGTTAAACCTAATAGCGCTATTAACTAATGACCCGCTCGCCATTGGCCTCGGCGATTAAGTCGATATAAGATGAGGGACTGAATGATAGAGTTTTGTCTAGTAAGTTTTAAGATTGTTGTCCTACCCAAGGAAGACGAACGTACGTATTCTACCCAAGGAGAATACGCAGGATTAATATTGGCATCCTACCTATGGAGGATGGCCGTACATATCCTACCCAAGGAGGATATGTAGGTTCCATTTTAGTTTCTTAACCCGTTCCCAAACCACCGGGAAACCCATGCCTTATAGAAAGTGTGAAATAACCTCGGTTGCTCGGTTTGACTCTCAAAAATAGCTAACAGTCAAGGTCGGTCAATCACGTCCTAATATGATTACCAGTTAGTCATTTAGTGGTTTTCAAATAGAGCACAAAGTTCCTACACGTATCTATCACATAACATGCATCACTTTAACGGTTTATGCCCATATAAGCTTCCCATCTATTCTCGTTCATAAGCAGACATACGACATTCCACATAACACTTTTATTGACATATAACATGTTAGATTATTCTCAGATAACCTACCCGACATTTAGACACGCAAATCACTACTTATGTCGTTTCAGCTTTAATCTTCAAAACCGGGTTGTTTTCGGGGATAAAAATAAAATGATAAGTTTGTCGGAAATTTTGTAGCAAATTGACAGCAGTTGCTACAAATTTCTTACAAAAATGCTATTATTTAACAAATTAAGAAGAAAACATAATTTTAAAAAAATAAAATATTAGATTTGTCGGAAATTTGTAGCAAATTAACACCAGTTGCTACGTACAAATTTCCTACAAAAAAAGTTATTTTATTTGTTATTTATCAATTTTAGAAAAAAAAATAATTTAAAAAAATAAAATGATAAGTTTGTCGGAAATTTGTAGCAAATTGACAGCAATTGCTACAAATTCCCTACAAAAAAGTTATTATTCAACAAATTAAGAAGAAAACATAACTTTGAAAAATAAAATATTAGATTTGTCGAAAATTTGTAGAAAATTGACACAAGTTGCTACAAATTTCTTACAAAAAAAGTTATTTTATTTGTTATTTATCAATTTTAGAAATAAAGATAATTTAAAAAAAAAATGATAAGTTTGTCGGAAATTTGTAGGAAATTGACAGCAATTGCTACAAATTTCCTACAAAAATGCTATTATTCAACAAATTAAGAAGAAAACATAATTTTGAAAAATAAAATGTTAAATTTGTCAGAAATTTGTAGCAAATTGACACAAGTTGCTACATATTTCCTACAAAAAAAAAAGTTATGTTATTATCAATTTTAGAAAAATAGATAATTAAAAAAAAATAATAAATTTGTCAGAAATTTTTAGGAAATTGACACAAGTTGCTACAAATTTCCTACAAAACAGTTGTTTAGTTAAAATGTTAAGTTTGTCGAAAATTTGTAGCAAATGAACATCAGTTGCTACAGATTTCCTACAAAAAGGTTATTTTAATTTATCAATTTAGAAAAACATATAATTTTAAATTGTAAAATGTCAAATTTGTCGAAAATTTGTAGCAATTGACCCTACGATTCTGTACTATACTATACTATATCATACCATACTATATCATATATTATACGATACTATACTATGTTGTACCATACGATACAATCTTATACAGTACCATACGATACAATCCTACACTACACTACACTACACGACATGACGCAACATGACACGACACTATACTATACGATATAGTATAGTATAATATACTATATTACATTGTGCGATACGATACAGTCCTATACAATACAACACTACACTATACTATATTTGTCACACCCCCAAAATCCACCATGCGGAGTATCACCGCTTGGAGGCGTGACATGACCAGGATCGAGCCACCAATCATATTGAACAACATAATTAAGTAAATCAAACCAACCACAACATAATTGGTGACCAAAAGAAAGTAACCAACTTTAAGTTAACAGCGGAAGCATAAATTTTAAAATCCAAACATAAGTAATAAGTTCATAAAGTTTAAATGTATGGAACTGGACATAGCAGTCCATATCCCACAACGACCTCCTCCTCGTGCAAGCTCCATAAGCATCTAACGACCTGTAAGGCATGTAACAACGAGTCAACAATAAAGTTGAGCGAGTTCACAGTTGGGTGTTTGTTTTAAGTTGTTTTCGAAAACATGGTTTGTCTTTAGCTGGCTTACTTGCCGTGGGGGTTACCCCATAGTTGAAAATATGATTAACCAATTCCTTCTTTCCCAAACCATGACCCGTGGGGGCTTCCCCATGTTAACCACTAGACCGTTACCATATCGACAACTGACGAACAATAGTTGTGCCCTACGTCAATGTCTATCATCATTGACAGTTTGCCATAGTCCATTAGTACACGCCCGTCCGAACGGCACGGTGTGAGGTTTGTTAAACCTAATAGCGCTATTAACTAATGACCCGCTCGCCATCGGCCTCGGCGATTATGTCGATATAAAATGAGAGACTTAATGATAGAGTTTTGTCTAGTAAGTTTTAAGGTTGTTGTCCTACCCAATGAGGACGAACGTACGTATTCTACCCAAGGAGAATACGCAGGATTAATATTGGCATCCTACCTATGGAGGATGGCGGTACATATCCTACCCAAGGAGGATATGCAGGTTCCGTTTTAGTTCTTTTAATATTGGCATCCTACCCATGGAGGATGGCGGTACATATCCTACCTAAGGAGGATATGCAGGTTCCGTTTTAGTTCTTTAACTCATTCCCAACCACCGGGAATCCCATGCCTTAGAAGGAGTGTGAACTCACCTTTGGTTGCTCGGTTAGACTCTAAAAAATAGCTAACAGTCAAGGTCGGTCAATCACGTCCTAGTATGATTACCACTTAGTTTATTAGTGACTTCAAATAAGCACGAAGTTCCTACACGCATCTATCACATAACATGCATCACTTTAACTAGGGCTGGCAATTTTACACGAATACACGACACGAACCTACACGACCTTAACATGTACCGTATTGACCTTAACAGGTAACAGGTACTAAACAGGTAGACACGAAAATACCTGTTAATTTTCGTGTCTAAACAGGTTATATACCTGTTTACCTGTTAGATACCTGTTAAGACATGTTAAGATTTTAATTTTAATTAAATAAAAAATATACCCCTCATTTAGTCATTTACTCAAATAGTCAAATATAGATGGAAGTATGGAACGAGTGAACGACCCTGTCTTCTTTAGTTCAAAAAAAAAAAGAAACCCTAACTCTCTCAAGTTCAGCCGACATCATCCATTCATCCAGATCCAGCGTGCCGGTCATCCACCGCCGCTCATCCACCGCCTGCATCCACCGTCAGTCATCCACCGCCGCTCCACCACGCCTGCATCCACGCCGGTCATCCACCACGCCTGCATCCACCGTCAGTCATCCACCGCCGCTCATCCACCGTCAGTCATCCGCCGCAATTTAAAGGTAATTTTATATTTCTTTCAGTGAATGACGTTTATATCTGTTTCAGTGTTTGGTTATATCTGTTCGGTTTGTGCTTAGGGTTAAACTGTTTGGTTAAACTGTTCGGTTTGTGCTTAGGGTTCTGTAGTGTTTGGTTAAACTGTTCGGTTTGTGCTTAGGGTTCTGCAGTGTTTGGTTAAAGTGTTCGGTTTGTGCTTAGGGTTAAACTGTTTGGTTATATCTGAGTTACGCAGTCATTAGGGTTCTGCAGTGTCGAGTGTGTCATTGAAAGGTATGTGTCGGGTCAGTTTGGTTAAATTGTTCTGTCAGTCTGTCGTCTTTGTTTTTGAGTCGAATATTAGTGGTTCAGGTTTGTGCTTTGCTCTGTTTGGTGTCAATAGTCAAGTCAAGTTCAGTTCAGTAGTTTCAACTGAATGCCGATTTGCTTAAACTGTTTCAGTGTTTGGTTCAGTGTTTGGTTAAACTGTTTCAAAGGTACTTACTCCAAATGTTTAAAGTAATGTTTGATAAATTAAAATTACTCAATTTATGTCCAATTGTCAATGCTAAATATGAGTACAATTATGTGCAGGTTTGAATTGTTGGAATTAAAGATCTAAGAAGAGAACCATGGGAACTTGGAAACTTTGAACTTGTTTTTAATGGATGTATTGAATTATTTAAGTCTTTTGTGATTTGCCGTTTATGGATTTTTGTTTTAAACTTGTTAAGTATTCGGTATTTTGTGGATTATTTAAGCTGTTTGTGAACTTTTGGCGAGTTTTGTTTCACTAAACAGGTTCTAAATATGTGATTATTTTAGTGTTAGTTAACAGGTATTAACAGGTAATTTTCGTGTATTTCGTGTCGTGTTCGTGTTTGAAAAGTAGGACACGAAATCTTATCGTGTCGTGTTCGTGTATAGCCTTTCGTGTATCGTGTCTTATCGTGTCGTGTCTTATCGGGTACGGGTATACACGATATGCCAGCCCTAACTTTAACGGTTCATGCCCATATAAACTTCCCATCTATTCCCGTTCATAAGCAAACATACGACATTGCACCTAACACTTTCATTGACATATAACATGTTAGATCATTCACAGATAACCTACCCGACGTTTCGACACGCAAATTACTACTTATGTCGTTTCAGCTTTTACATTCAAAACTAGGCTGTTTTCGGGAATTTTAATAAAATAGTTAACCTGTTCCAAAAATTCCCAACTTTTTACAAAATAGTTAACCACCGCCACTCGCCGTCGCCACCCTCCGCCGCCGACTACCACCGACCACCACCACCACCATCACTGACCAACGGAGCCACCGCCACCTCCGACCACCATCGCTGCCGCCACGCACCACCGCCATCTTACAACACCGACCAACGGGCACCACCACTGATCGCATCCACCAACCACCGGCCAACACCACTGATCGTCGCCACCCACCGCCGCCTTTCGCTGTCGGTGATACCATCCACCGACTACTGCCACCACCCACTACCGCCACCTGTCGCCGATTTTATTCCTTCATCTTTTCCTACCTACCAAAACAACATAAGGTAATGATTTATTCCGTTCCCATTTGGTAACCAAACAAAACCATTGAATTGTAATGATTCATTCCATTACCCCGTCCATTATATTTCCACATACCAAATAGACCCTTAATATGTTAATAAAACACTTTATTACATAAAAACAATTTACCCCAAAATTTAATTAATTTACGACTTATTTTTTACGTGTCATAGTTTAAATTAGGGTTATTCATGAGCCGAACCGAACAGATTGGATCTTTGCTCGTACTTGGCTAGTGGCGATGGAGAAATCGAATAATGATGACTAATAGGGGGTTTTGATTAGGTACTTGTACTTCTAAATCAAATGGCGGGTTAAGTATTTATTGATGCTTCACATTACAATATTTGATATTTTGACTCAATTATTCAAATGGACATTAAAGTATTGGATTTAATGGGTCACAACGGTCAATAGTAGATCATATATGTCTTAATGGATCATATTAGGCCAATGGATCATGATGGACAATAGTAGATTATACATGTCTCAATGGACCATATTGAGCCTTAATGGATCATAATGGCCAATATTATATCATGTATGTCTTAATCAACCATATTGGGCCTAAATGGATCACAATGGACAATAGTAGATAATACATGTTTTAATGGATCGTATTGGGCCTAAATGGATCACAATGGTCAATAGTAGATCATACATGTCTATATGGATCATGTTGGTCCTTAACGGATCACAATGGCCAATAGTGGATCACACATGTCTTAATGAACTATATTGGGCCCAAATAGATCATAATGGCCAATACTAGATCATATGTGTCTTAATGTACCATATTAAGCCTTAAGGGACCAAAACGGACAATATTAGATTATAGATGTATTCTCAAGTGGAGATCTAGGTCTTCCACGAAATCTCCGGTATCAGGTACTTCTAAAGTATGTGTATGTTTGTGTCTATGTGTATGTATATGTAATTGCATACATATGTGTGCATGTGTGTGTATTTGTGTGTACGTGTATGTCTATGTGTACATATGTGTGTACGTGTTAATGTACATGTGTATTTCTATATGTCTAATATAGGGGTGCAAATGAACCGAGCTACTCGAGATCGGCTCGAAAAAAAGCTCGAATTGAGCCGAGCAGAGCCCAAGCTTGAAAAATTACCTATGAGCCGAGCTCGAGCTTTAAAAACAAAGCTCCAATTGAGCCAAGATCGAGCTCGAGCTTTTATAAGTGAAACGAACTCGAGCTCGAGCCTGGTCAAGCTCGTGCTCGGCTTGGCTCAGATCGTTTGCACCCCTATTCTAATATAAGAATACCTATTACTATTAATCGAGAATTAAAAAAGTATATTTTAATAATTAAAAAACAAATTTTTATAATAACGACCCCAATTGCAGCCAAAATTTTAAAATTCCTGGCTTTCCCTTCCACTTATATTTTTCCCTCTTTTAACCTACCCCACTCTTTGTAACCTTAATCAATATCCCCTTGCTGCTCTGTTTGTTCCACGCAACCAACTTCCACATTCGATCATCTTCTTCACCTTCAATAGGCATCATGTTCTTCACCTTCAATCGATGGTGTTCTTCACCTGAAATCGGCGTCTTCTGCACAACAATCGATAATCTTTTTCACCACAAGCGACCACCAACGCACCATTGAACTGTCTTTCACGGATTGCTACAGCTACTGTTATGGTGCGATTACGAATAAGGTATACATATTGCTCTTTTTTTGTTGATGAATGCATCAATCACGCATCATGTATAGGTTTTATCTTAGTCTTAGGATCAATTATATATATATACTAGCTGTTGTATGTGGTTGTATCAGGTTTTGATTTTTGTTATGTTGTTCAAACGTGAAAGGTTTGAAGATACACACCAACTGCTCGATGAAATGCTTCAACCAAATTGACTTCTATTACACATGTTTTTCTTACAAGATAAGTGGGTCCATGGTAAAAACATTCTCTAGTACTTTTGAGATTCAATCTGATATGGAATTTTGACATCAGTCATGTGTTCAATTTTGTGATTATTACTGTAATTATTATATCATCATTTATTATATTACAAGTTGATGATTGGTTTTTGATATAGGTATCCATATGTGACGGGTACATCCATCAGTGGGATCAAGTACAAGGATGGAATTCTCATGGCTGCTGACATGGGAGGTTAGATAATCCTTAACAACCTCAGACTGTTGTTAAATATGCTATATATCTGTGGGTGTTTGTATGTATATGTTAGGTGCTATTGAGAATATCTATTTATATCTATTTGTTTTTTTCACCTAGTAGAACTACCAATGAGTTTTTAATATATGGATAAAGCACATTAGGGGTGCAAACTAGCTGAGCTACTCGCGAGCTACTCGAGCTCGGCTCGAAAAAAGCTCGAACGAGCCTAGCTTAAACGAGCCTAGCTTAAACGAGCTCGAGCCCGAGCCTAAAAACAAGCTCATTTAGTAAACGAGCCCGAGCCCGAGCTTCGCTTATCGAGCTCGAGCCGCCTCACGAGCCTAAACGAGCTTTCTGTTTATATATTTTTTATTAACATATTACACATATATTTATATAATAATAATTACCATTTATATAAATATAAAAAATAACTAAATTATATGTATAATAATAATTATAATTAATATAAATTAATTAATAAATACTAACCGAGTCAAGACCGAGCCGAAAGCAACATTTACAGGTATTGAAAGCAACATTTTTGTGTTAAGACTATGGGGTATGGGGCGTGGGTTGGGTACAAACGCCCAAGTCACCACCCCGGGTGGGCTTGGGTTTTGGCGTGGCCCCTTGGGCGGGGGTTTCAGCCCGGGTGTTGGGCGGGCCAAGCGGTCTTCCGTGGCCGGCTCTCATTGGCTGGGTTGGCTAGTCTATAGGTGGTTAGGATTTAATTTCACTTGTTTAGTTATTTGTTTGGGAGTTTGTACCAAAATTGTGTTGTGTTTGGATCCAAATTTGAAGGTTAGATTTGAATGATTCAGATATAGCTTTATTCTTTTTGCACTATTTTAAGTTTTTGCCCAAAAGTTTCCTTCATAGAAAACTTTTGGATTTGGATCAGGATGAGGAGATATGAAAAGAGAATAACAAGCACAATTGCCACCAGCAACCAACGATAACAAAGTATACATATACAATATGTTTATACCTAATATGATCTAGTACAATTAGAAACTCAGATCTTGCTATTGTATGGATTCCTTTTGCTCAGTTGGTATTCGGTATATACACTACTACAATTCAACTTATATGCATGAGAATAGAGTTTAAGGCTTTAAATTTGAAGTTATATGGTTAACATTGTTGATGAATCTCATGAATCATGATTTGAAATTCATGGTTACTTGTTTTAAGATGGAATAATTTGTTGTAAAGATGACACTTTTATGTTCTTGCTTGCCTCTCATAAAATGTCTACTTGGCGTCATACATAAAGTAATTGTAGTTTTAGTTAAACAGAAGGTTTGTGTACATGAGTTGCTTCCTACCTTTACACCAGTAGTCTAACTATGCTTAATTTAAGCCAATATTTAAACATTTTTATCAGTTATGTTTGGTAGAATTTGATTAATTTATGATACAGTAGTTATTTAATAACAAGTTGGCATTCTTGATTATTTGCAGCTGCTATGGGTAAATCTTATCATGGTCACACTCGGTGTACTTGCTCTAGCTACTAATCTGCCCACAGGTCACCTAAGACTATGGGGTATGGGGCGTGGGTTGGGTACAAACGCCCAAGTCACCACCCCGGGTGGGCTTGGGTTTCGGCGTGGCCCCTTGGGCGGGGGTTTCAGCCCGGGCGTTGGGCGGGCCTAGCGGTCTTCCGTGGCCGGCTCTCATTGGCTGGGTTGGCTAGGCTATAGGTGGCTAGGCTTTTTTTTTTTTTTTTTTTTTGTGTATTTTTATAATAATTGAAAAAAAATTATAACACGTGGCCAACCCACGCGGGCTAGCCACACCCCGCCATACCGAGCCAACATGCAACTGACCAGCGGTGCCCCTCGAAGTCCACGTGTCAACCCATGCCCCAAACCTCCGCCCCACCATACCCCACGGTCTAATGTATACATGTATTGCAGGGATTAGACGGTTAGCACTTTCTGTCCACGCACATATTAGTTGCTGTAGGATAATTAATCTGGAGTAGAGGTGGCAGCTTTGACCCATTTGATTGGGTCAATTCGAGTTATGTTTTATCTTTCTACAAAAAATCCATAAAAATAAAAAAGATATTGCCTTAAAATGAACCTGGTCAAAAGTCCAAATGTATTGTGCAAAGCTCATCCTTTATGGAGATTCATCGTTTGCCAATCTAACTCCTAGGATACTAAAGCCTGCTGATGAACTTTTTGTTGATTTTAAGGTATTTTAATTTGGTGTACTCTTATTTTTTATGAAGCTAGCCCTACTCTTGTGACACTTTTATTTCATCAAAGTGAGATCGACCAACTGTAACACCTCGAAAATTCGTGTTCAGTGATATAACGACACGTGTCATGTAAGACAAAAAGGGTTGTAAACCCGGATTTAATAAAGATGTTTTGGCAGGATTTAAAAGTGGCGTCATGTTAAATTTCACCTCTGAACGACCTCATTTATAAATCCCAAGACCCAAGTATATATATCTTAAACATCTAATATATCTTAAATCCATAAATTTTTGACAATAATTGAAATGGTGGACTCCTACGAAGAGAAAGCACGGTAAACCTTCTTGTTCGGGACTTTCAATAAGGATACAATGAAACATACCAAAATGGTAGGGTATGTAACTGGTTAAGGCACTTTTTAGAGGCCCCAATCTGATAGATAATGTCCCAAATTCGAAACAAGTGGTTGCCCTTTCAAAACACCAAGGAACAACATATTTTTAAGCCTGATGTCAGGCTTACGGACCTCAACATTGGGGACCTTGAGGTCCGTAAGCAATGCCCAGCGACAGAAAACCGGTTGTTGCCTGTTTTAAGTGCATTGTTCGACCTTTAAACGATTTTCCTCATATTTCTTGACCCCTAAACAGCCCCTAAACATCTAGGACACCTGTGGGAAGGTTGTGGTCTATTGTAGACTTATTTGTCAACATGTTGTGGAGCCTTGATCACTATATAAAGCTCACAAGTGCAACACTTTGATCATTCATTCCTCAAACATCTTCTGATCAATTGTGGAGCACAAGAGCACCTTCCAGGCCTTCCTTATCAGTCATTAGACACTTGTAAGTTTGCTTAACCTGCTTTAGTTGAGTTTAGCTTAGTTATTTAGCTAAAAGTCAAACCATCGTAATTACGGTTTGACTTCGAGATTAATTACTAATGGCTCAATCAAATCTCGAATTAAAAGTACCTTTAAGTAGGTAATTATGTGGGTAATAAAACCTCAAAAAGGGTTCCCCCTGATTCCCACTCTAACTAGGGCAAATGTCGGGTCAAACTTGTATTTAAAAAGTCAACAGAATGTGTAAATTACAATTTATGCACAATTAGCAATGTAGAACACATACAACCTGTTTGATCATTAATATAACTTGGTAATTAGTGTAAGGACATGTCTAAACATGTTCAACCCGATAATTTCCTGTTTAGACCCGGTTCGGAACCGAAAGTCGCATAGTTTGACTTATACTTTGACTTTCAGTTCTGACCCGTTATGGTATGTTTTAGAAATGCCTTAGAGCTTTATTTGGACCAGGTTACATGCTAGTATAACCCTCTGTGATTATACACCATGGTTCATTAGTTAACCGATTAATACACATGATTCCGTTAATTGCTCATATGTTGACCATTATGCCCTTATTACCTTAAAACGTGATTTTTGGAAATGTAAAAGAGTAGAAACCTTACTTACTGATATTTAAACTCGCATACAAAATTTGACATCAGTTTGAGATGTAGGTTAAGAGTTATGCTCGTTATCGTAAAATGAAAGCTTTATGTTAGTAAAACGTCGTAATTAGCGTATAGCCTAGTTAAGCCTACTTTTTGGTATCAAACTTAATACCCACTGATATAATATATTATTTGGGGATTTTTAAAGATTTTTAATTAATTTTAGGCTGAGCATAACTAATAGTCGTAAGCTTAATCCGGTAATTGTCGGTTTTGCCCTTACGGGCCATAAAATGAGTTTTACATATCTAATCAACTCCAAACCTTTTGCTACTGATCACATATGATAAATAAATTATTTTAAGCCTTCTGGAATAATAAAAATATCAGCTTTACGTATCGAACCCGGAAATGGCTTCTAATCGCCTCTTTAAGCGTTTTTAACGCATAGTATGTACTAAAAATATTTTAAACATACCAAGGGTGATACCTACTGATATTTGAAGCAAATTATAATATTTTAACAGTAACCAAAGGTTGATAAACTCAGACTTCAGTTTTGAGCTTTTCGGCTTATGTGAAATTACCAAAATACCCCTACGGGGCATAGTTTGGTTATAATTGATAAATTTCACATATATACTTTATCCTACTGTTATAACTTAGTAAAATAAGTATTTTTGCTGATTACATCAGACCTGTAACTCAGGTGAATACTTAAACTCTTTTATACCCTTTTAAATGACCAAACTACCCCTACGTTTAAATTCGTATCGGGCATAATAAAAGACATATTACTGATGTCACAACATATATGAAGCATATTAACTTAGGAAACCTGTAAATGGCTCTCATTATTACCCGTTACGCTTATTACGCGTTCGGTTCGGTTTATGTAACTAGTTTACATAAATTAGCCGAAACGGGTCAAACCTTATCGGTTTTATCTCAAAATCCAGAATGTGTATGAAATACCCATATTAAACAAGTCTCTGAACTTATCGGGTCTAAATCACATTCTATCCGGTCTTCGCTTAATCGTGCGTACGAACCGTGTCTTTGAAACTAACCGGTCTAAGCTTAAGCTTAACTAAAGACCCATTAGGATTCTAATAGGTTATTATAAACCTTCGTTCCAGATTAGGAGTACCAGTAAAAGCTACTTGCAAATTGCTTATTGTGATATATACTTAGCTCAGGTAAATACTTTTAACTTATTTTCCCTATATGGGCTTGGGTTACGGTATATAGAATACCGCTTGATCGGGCATCAAATCTTCCATCGTTGGGTGGTTAATTGAATAATTTGATCGGCTCGTTTAAACAGTCTTGTTACTTAAAGCCTTTGGGGGGTTAATGACCATGTCCAGGATATCCTTGGCATCATTTTACGAAATGGCCACGACTTAATCGCGGGGTGTAGGCGTACACCCGTCAGTGCACAAAAGAATAATGTGGTGTGTCTATTGATCTTTAACCCGGACTAGATCCGGGCTACTGAACGCACAAGGAACATGTAATTCGTTCACAAGATTATATATTTAAATAATTCTCCCAAGTTAAATAAAATGTTTATGCCACGTGCATCCAAACCAATTTTCAATCATTTTCCAAAATGAGTCAGTTGATTGTATTTACAAGTGTAAACTGACGTATTTTCCCAAAAAGATTAAATGCAGGTACTAAGCGTAATTGGCTGGGATTTCTCCTTAGCATCACTAGAAGTCTCGCAAGCTTAAGATGCCTAAAGTCTGTTGAACTATTGTTTCCATTTTGTTTCCGATCCATCTGTGCATAAACTTCCGAATATTGTGACATTTGATATTACAATATTAAATTCGGTAGTATTATATCTTTTAAATTGCTTTCACTGTGCATAATTAAATATTGTGTTGTTTGACTATTATGTTGCCAACCACATCACGAGACTCCCCACCGGGCCCACCGGTGACACGTGGAAATCGGGGTGTGACACCAACCATTTGTGTACAAATACTTTGCAAGTTCGAATTCCAAGATACAAATTTTATAAATCTCGATTAAAAGAAAAGACTTTATGAAAACAATTGATAAATTAAAACTGGTTGGCATTACCAACCTTCTTGTTCGTATTTGTTCAGGTTGATGGTTTTTTAATTTTCCTCTGTTATGTACAACCATAGTGGTTCGTTTTAAGTCATAGGAATTTGATATCGGGGGTTGAGCTTTTCTTTCGGTTTCAGGTACAAAGAGTTTCAGGTAATAGAGCGAACTGGAAATTAAAAGTTATTAAACGTGATTCCGACGGAAATTGATAATATGATTGGACTGTAGATCGCTCCTGCCGATTTAGAGGATGTTCTAGCAACTCATCCAGCCATTCTTGATGCTACAGTAACAGGGTGAGTGTGACTAATTTCTTCCTAATCTTGAAATCAGTATTTTGTAAATACACAATGTTAGAGCGTTCACATCCTATCCATCATTTTTACCATATAATTACACTAAAAACAACTATCTTTTATCTCTTCTTTCAATTAATTAATATTTTTTTGATAACTATGGTTTGACCGAATCAAATGGTATTGAACTTTGGAGTTTGATCCTGATAAGGAGGACGATGTGGACCCGTTTTTTTTTTTATCCTGGACCGACCCGAAATTCGTTCTGATCCGGAACCGTTTCAACCAGAACCTATTTGCAAATAACTTGTGTCCAAGATCTTTGTTTATTTCTATTATTTCTATTTGTTTATTTCTATTATTTATGGTTCATATTGTATTCCAATAATTATTGGTTGTTTACTCTTGATGATTTAGTGATTGGAAGATCGGGAAGCTTTACAAATAAGCCAATTTGCATCATCTAGTCGAGACTTCTAAGGTTAGTTCTTTTGATACCCCAACTTATGTGATGTAGAAATATTTATTATATAATGAGTTAAATGCTTGGTTGGTCCCTGTGGTTTGCAAAAATTGCAAACTTGGTCCCAATGCTTTACTAATTACACTCGTGGTCCCGGAACTTGTCAAAAGTGCATTCGCTTGGTCCCTAGCCCTAATATCAGTTAAATTTCTCAGTTAACTATGTGTGAAATGACTATATTACCCTTGAGTTCATTGTACAAGTTGAAACCTCTGTATCATCTTCATCACCATCATCATCTTCATCACCAACCCACCCCAGATCTCTGCTCTCTCTCTCTCTCAAAATCTGGTCACCAGATTATTTCTCTGGCGACCTGTCGGCCGTCCGGTTTCTTCCTCGAATCAACCATAGTTAACTGAGAAATCTGGTCACCAAAATCTGGTCAAAATCTGTTCCGTCGCCGTTGTGAATTGCCTTCGGGGCGTGGAGTTGTATCCGGATATGATGACAGTGGCTGTATTGTGGTTTTGGATCCTCCGATCCGATAGGTTACCCGCTCTAACAACGTCAAGTGTCCAGAAATACCATTGCTTCATTCTTTCACCATCTTCTCTTCTACCTCACACCCCCAATTCACCCAAATCCCATTAATCATTTAATCACCACCACCAATGGTTGCCAATTCACCCAAATCCCAATTCACAGCCCTAATTTACACATTCCCATCAAAACCCCCAAAATTCACTGTCAAATCAGCTTCTCAAGATACAGAAAATAGTCAACAACCTTCTTCATCTTCATCTTCAGACAGTAATAAGAAGAACCCACTTGCAGTTGTTGTTGATATCCCTCGAACCATCTGGAAACAGACGCTGCGCCCTTTGAATGATTTCGGGTTCGGTCGCAGGAGCATTTGGGAAGGTGGGGTGGGGTTGTTTGTGGTGTTGAGTACGGTGTTGTTGGCGTTAAGTTTAGTTTGGTTACGGGAGTTTCAGGTGAAGTCTCGGTTCAGAAAGTATCTTGCCATGTTTGAGCTATCGCAGGCGTGTGGGATTCACCGGAGCTGAGGAAGAGACATGGCGTTTTGTGTGGTGAGTTAGGGTTTCTCCATAGAAAAGCAGAGAAATGATGGAGAAGATGATGTGAGTGAGAAATGATGGAGAAAAGCAGAGAAATTATAAAGAGAGTTAATAAGCAAGGGTATTTTGGTCATTTAACATGGACTTAACTGAGAAATTTAACTTCAGTTAGGGCTAGGGACCAAGCGAGTGCACTTTTGACAAGTTTCGGGACCACGAGTGTAATTAGTAAAGCATTGGGACCAAGTTTGCAATTTTTGCAAACCACAGGGACCAACCAAGCATTTAACTCTTATATAATTGTCATAATTTATTAAAATAATTAAGTACAAATAAATAACAACATTTTAATATGATATTTCATTTCTTTAATATGTATGTGTGTTTGTATTTTGTTATAAGGGATTTTTACGCTGTTAGATTTTTTGTAGGGTTGTGTTGATCGACCTGTTTGGGTTAATATGTGATGATTACGGTTTTATAATTTTCAGCTTCAAAAAGTTCAGGCGGAACTCGAAAGAGAACGTGAGGCCTGACAAAACATAGAAGCCCGTTTCGAACTATTTCAACAAGAGCGTGAAAAAGAGCGGGCCGACCAAGACGCATGGCGAAAAAATATGGAAGAAATGGTGAAAAACATCGGAAAGAAGTAAACAAAGCTCTCGTTTTGTTAAGTATTGGAATGTTGGATTAGTTTTGAATAAAAAAACTTGCTCTTAATTAGGATTTTTTGTGTGTTTTGGAATGTTTTAGAATCTTGCTTGTTGCAAATGTTTTGGAATGTTTTATACTTTTGCTTGCTGCAATTTTTTTGGAATGTTTTATATTTTGCTGCATTTTTTTTTACAAAAAATGGTTTTTTAAAATTGAGATATTGTTATTTTGTCACAAATCTGTCGCAAAAAATTGTAGGAATTTTGTCGCAAATCTTAATTTCTAAGTTGTAGGAAATTTGTAGCTGCATTAGAAAATATATTTTTTATTTGTAGGAAATTTGTCGCAAACTATTTGATAACTTTGTAGGAAATTTGTTGGAAACCGTTAGTTTTGTAGATAATTCGTAGCAAATTGTTTAGAGAAAATTTATAAATTTGTAGGAAACTTGTGGAAAGTTTTATGATTTGTAGGAATTTTTGTCGCAAAAAAGTTTTATAATTTGTAGGAATTTTGTCGCAAGAACGTTTTATAATTTGTAGGAATTTTGTCGGGAAAATAAAAAAATATGAATATTTTTTTTAATAATGTTATTAATTTTAAAATTAAAATATCATAAAATAATATACAAAAAAGGCAAAAACGTGGAAGAATTGTCGGAATTTTGCAAGAAGAGCGATTTATCGGTATTTTGTAGCAAATTTTGAGACGAGAGATTTTGTAGGAATTTTGTAGGAATTTTGTCGTATTTTTGTAGCTAATCCGGTTACCCACAAGTTTATTTCCTACGAATTTTTTTGTAAGAAATTTGTGGGTAAGGCCAATTTCAGACAAATTTGCTACAAATTTGGTTGTCACAAACTTGACAATTTTCTAGTAGTGTTTATATCTTTACGGACAATCAATTATATAATGCATGACTTTGAAATCCTAAAAAAGAAGGTTACGATTATTTATAAATGACCAGACCTATATACACATTTGTATCTTTAACTTTACCTATAAAATTTAAAAAGAAAGACATGTGCTTCTTTTCTAACTAGGTGGTTTCCTAGGGTAAACAATTTCATTCCAAGGATCTAAACATGTTCGATTTCATTTCTTTCAGTACATTTTTATCTTATTATGCTTGTTGAATAAGGAACACAAATTAAATAGGTTAACTACATCACAAAAAGATATATAATCTTTTTGAAGTAATGCATTTTTTATATCGGAATACGCTGATAACAGATGTTGGGGGTGGAGTGGATAATTTTTTTAAAATTTTTAATTATTAATTAATATATAAACCTATGATCTAGTTTTATTTCACTATTTATTTTTTTTCTTTCAGTTTTTTATTAGTCAACCACCGCATTTCACAATTCACATTTCGATAACACACCTTAGTGAACGGTGAAACTACTCTGCACATATGGCGCCCATCTGATGTAGTTCTTTTTCTTTCTTTTTTTTTACATTTCAAATTAATCGTAACACAAACTCTTGATATTCTTATAATGATTATTTCAAAGGGACATTAAAAGAGATAGAATTAATCACAAGAAGCTATAAAAAAATTAACACCTCCATCGACAACGACACTGCGTATCGTTGTTTATGCATTCCCAAGAGCCATATTCCCCCTCAACTCCGTACAACCACCATCATAAACGACGGCAGGACAATCAACCGCTGGAAAAATGTATTCGCATACCATGAATGGTGGTGCATCCACGTCATCACCTAACACATAACAATTATCAGTTTATGTGATATTAAATAATATATAAAAAAAAGTAGAAAAAATATAATATAGTAGATCACATGTAACTGTAGTCATAGTTTCAACAATTAGTAACAAAAGCATGTAGACAAGCTTCATTCTAGTATTGCTTTATGGTTTTAGTAACTTTAATTACAACAAAGACTCATTCACAACATTGTGCATTTATAAGTGTATTGATAATCTTATGAATTAACTGCTGATATCTGTTACCATATATCAATATTAAGTAGCCAATTAAAATATGTATTTTTGTTTGTTATTTTAGTTTCATACAACACAAACTTTTTAAAATCTACTATATTTAAATATAGTATTTTTTGAACTTTTTATACCAATTAATTAATTTATTACCTTTATCGACACTCAATTATACGTGCATGCACTGAATGGACAAATTTTTACTCTCTAAGTAAAGAACTACCAAATGCATTGTTAGACTTGTATTAAGGGCTTTGCCAGCAATTCCAGTTTTGACGGGAGGGGGGGGGGGGGAGTTAGAGGCTTTTGTATTTTGGGAAGATCAGGGTACGATTCATGGCATGAGATATGTTTAAGATTAAATTGGTGTTCAATTTAAAGCCTATCTTGAACATGTCAAGGTCTCGGGCTTCTAAGTTTCCAAACATTTCGCCTATTTCCAACCGTGCCATAGTTAAATGCTACTTGAGTAACTAAAACGTCAACATAAAGTTGGTGATTCATAGGTTTTATTTAACATGATGGAACTGCTGGTTTTTTAGTAATTGTTGGTTTTACACCAGATTTTGTTCCGGAAGTTTGAGCAACAAATGGTTTTGTACTAGTTTGTACTTTAGTGACCGATTGCCCTACTTCTACTGGTTTTTCAACTACGGGAGGTTTTGAGCTAGCCTGAGTTCCAGTAGTTCGTAAAGTTTCAGTTGTGTGGAAATAGGCAGTTGGGTGTGTGAATATGTAGACCCATTATTAATTTATAAAAGAGAATGAAACCCACACTTTATTCATTGAACATCAAATTTCTCTTTACAGTTGAAAATAAAAATAAATAAATAAAGGAATCAAGATATGATTACAAACAGCGTAATTTCCAAGTAATCGAAAAAAGATTTAGATGACATTCAAAATAACTAGGGAAGAGCACCACAAATTCTTCGTATGACTCCTTCTTGACCTGTTAAAGGCCTGATTTCACTCATCTTCACCATTGCAGCTGCAAAATCCGACTTGAACTTTGAAGGATTGTTGCTATATTCTCTAACTATGTTGTCAGTTGATCCGCCACTGAACAACACTTGGTCAGACTCAAGAAGACCCTTCTTTTGTATCAAGTTCTTGAAGTAATTATAATCAAACGAATTAGGAGTCACTAAATCAAGTGGTGCAAGATTTCCGTTGCCATCGTTGATAGGGCAACCACGTCTACGGGTGCTAGCGAATCCTGCATCAATGTCTGATCCGTTGTTGTATATCCTATCACGGAATAAGAAGCATTGCGCTTGTCCAATAGTATGAGCTCCTGCATTAATAACATCTTCACGCCCCGCTTGCGGTATGCTCATATAATGTATATATGCGTGGGCGCTCGGGGGGCAAAAGTGAAAGTGCACTAATTTTAACGTTATTTTACTAATTTCGTGAAAATAACGTTAAAAGAGGGGGATGGTTAATCATGCATCATGTGGTGGCGTTGATAGCCAAAAGACAAGGGGGTACATGCACTAATCGGCGTTTGTCTCAATTGCTGAGTGTTATGTGCCTTATGTCCAAGGCTTGATGCAAAACCACAATCGAGCCGGGGGTCTCATTGGAAGCAGCCTCTCTATTCCTACGGGGTAGAGGTAAGGCTGTCTACATCTCACCCTCCTCAGACCCTACCTTAGCTTTGCTATTGGTGGGATATACTGAGTATGATGATGATGATGATGACTTTGTTATAATTTATACAATAAAATATATATTAATTGATGAATTAATTAAGCTACATATACGGCAAATAAGCACCTGATAATGCAACCATGTCCCTGGCACTAAGCCCGTTATCACCAAAGGTGGAAATAAGTGAGTCTAGCGATGCTTTGAAACTAGGAAGAGCACCGGATTCTGCTAGAAGAAGGCTAGCCGAGGTTGAGTCTCTTCTTCCGAGCTTCACAGACCATGATGGACCACCAACCATTTCTGATGCATCACGGGCAGCCACAGTTAGTACATCCGCACATGATACAACTCCGGGACAAAGTTTTTCAACCTCAGATTTTCACTACTAGAAAAGTGGTCATTTTGTTACGAAAATTTCCTACGCAAAAAAATGCGTCACAAATTCTGACACATTTGTAACGCATTTTTTACTAAAAAAAACCCATAATTTTTTTAACAAATTTGCAACACAATAGTAACACAAACAAAAAAAATCCCAATTTTGTCACAGTTTTGTTACAAATGTGATGGAAATATTTTATTAAAACTATTAACTTAACTAAATTATTATTACCAAATACAATCTAACTATTTTACGACACATTTCCAGTGAGATACGTAGACATTTGCTACGCAGTTCTAACTAAACACAATAAAATTAAAAAACCCCCTTGGATTTCGGGACCCATAACTCAAGTGCAAAATAACCATATAATTACATTTATGCCATCACTTTTAAAACCACTATGGAAGGGGGAAACCATACCTTCTGTCAAAAAAACATGTTTGCCAATTTAAAATTCGAAACCCTAAATCCCCAAATATTCATCATCGTCATCGTCCGGTAAGTTCTCTTCTCCGGTGAGATCCACATCTCTGATGAGTGTCACCAATTTCTTCCATTTTCAATCCATCACTTCCATAATCGCACAATCTTCACATTTTCAATCCATTCATCTTCCAATTTATTGATCAATAACCAGATCAGATCATGAATCGCAACTACCATGAATTACTGGACGAAATTTGGGAGCTAATACTGAACCAATTAGGAGATAATCGTCATCAACAATTCGAAGAACTTTCATTGGTAAGCAAACTATTATCGGTTACGCCGCCATTTCACCGTCGTAGATCAGACGTAAGTCGTTCACGGTATGATTTCTGGATTCATTTACCGATTTAAAAACCTAAAAACCCTAGATATTAGTTAATTGCAAAACTGTAAGGTAGAAACTGCTATTCGTGAGATTGCTCGTACTTCTGTTGCTTTGAATTTAGAATCTATTGATGTTTCGATTTGTGTTTTGGTTCTGATTGAAGGATTTAGGGTTGAGTAATAGGAAAATTAAGGTGTTGAGATGTGCGAATGTTGATAAGTTACGTGATGTTGATTTGATAAAGCGAAGTTTCCTCTGGATTTGGAGGAACTAGATATAAATTATCCGCGTAACAAGCTTGAAATTGATGTGTTACGTGATGTTGATTTGATATAGCGAAGTTTCATCAAGATTTGGAGGAATTAGATGTAAATTATCCGCGTAATAAGCTCGAAATTGATGATTTACGTGATTTTGATTTGATATAGCGAAGTTTCATCCAGTTTGAAGGAATTCGATGTAAGTTATCCGCGTAATAAGCTTGAAATTGATGCTTTGCGTAGTTATAACATTAGTGAAATTATGATCACTGGTGCTGGAATTGAATGTTTGTGTTGTGGTTTGTGGAATCTGATTAAAATTAATATCTCAATGAATCCTCTGCTTACAGATAGGTCACTCTTTACAAAAATCTGATTTAGTTCTTGATGAGAACTTTCATATTGTTATTTCTTCAAGGTTTGTCTTTATAGGTGTTTATTTATTAATGAACATTTTAAATAAAAAGATGAAATGACCAGAATACCCTTAAATAGATAGACATAACTGAAAATTTTAACTTGGTTAGTGCTAAAGGACGAAAGGTGTAATGCGTTTTCTAAATAAAGGACGGTGACTGTAATTATTGAAGTTAAAGGTTATCCATTGCAACTCGCTACAAACATAAAGGACGAAAAGTGTAATTTACCCTTTGTTTAATCAAGCTAATACTGGTTGTTAATTATGAATCAAGGTTCTGAGTTAATGATTCTCGTTGTTCGTTCGGTCATCAATGCTGGAGTTGTTGTGATGGACATTTGGTATGACATAACTGCTGTTTTTGTTGGTTATGTTATGAGTATTATCATTCAAATTTGTGCTTGCAGAACATAGTTGAGGATTGAGATTGAACTTAGTTTTGATCGCGAATTCTGAACTAAACATGGTGCATAGTAGTTGGGAAGCTGATACGATGTAAGCACTCTTCATCTTTTTTGTTCTAGTTGTTATTCATTAATGGAGCATTATTAGTTTTGATAGATAAATCAGAACTAAACAAGTGTTCTGGTTGTAAACACTTGTTGCCTGAGATTCTGCCATAAGTTTCTAATCAAACAATGGAAGTTGGTTATTTGGTCTCTAGTATCTTTTTTTTGTGATAAAATAATAACATAGGTGCTTAAAGCACTTCACTAAAATGGAAATCGACTCAAAATTCACCTTTATGTGTATACTGTACGCGGAATCCGATTAACCAAATTTCACTCTTGATGTGCACTACAATCGTGATTTAGGTTCGTTAAATGCTGGAGCCACTGTTGCTGTTCTATCAACAAACTCAGTCTCCATTTTAACCTTTATTGTTGGAGAATTAACAATCTAAGTTCAAGTAAGATGCTTCGTCGAACCTTACTTTTCTATTTTGAATGATATACTTAGGAGATTTGGTCATTCATTACTATATATTGTTTTAATTTGCTGTTAATTGTTGATTTCATTCACCATAAAACAATTAAGTAACATTTGGTAGTTTCGACTCTGATTGATGGAACAAAAAATGAGTTTATGTTGATTGTTGATTGATGTGTGTAAGGGGGGGGGGGGGGGGGGGTGCAAAAAATGAGTTTATGAACTGGAATTTAATTGAACTCGTGCGTGCCCGCATCCTGCGGACACGAATGCAGCTCCGAAAACCCGGGCCCGCGTGGGGCATAAATGGTCAAGACCATTTAACCTTCGTTTTTTTAAGCAAGGTTATGCGGTTTTTTTCGGTTTTTAAATGGTCCAAACAAGAGGCAAAGAGGTGCAAAATACAGCCTGAAACCAAAAAAAAAAATTGTTGCTAACTTCGCTATACATCGCTAAGACCCATAGCGACACTTGGTCGCATGGCTACATAGCGCGCTATAGCGGTCGCTATAGCCGCTATTAACAACTGTGTAGCTGTGTGAGGCTAAAATTATAGTTAACCCCTTAATCTTTGATTCTTGTGTTTTTACCTTAATCTATTTGATTCTTGTGTTTTTACCTTAAACTTGATATTTTTGTACATGAATAGTTTGCGTGCACTACTCAGAGAAATATTTCTTACGTGCTATCGGGATCGCGATTTGCTGGAATTCGGAACGTGTAATCGTGTATGCAGTTCAAGAGTTAACTCTAGCAAGTAAGTATTCACTATGCTTTAAGTGGTTTGAGGATGTTTTGGCTATTTTTAAGGATCGATATTTAGTGTCCTATGATTATATGTGTTGCAGGAAGGCTGTCAACTGGCTGGTTAATCTCACAGAAACAACAATTGCTTATGGGAAGACGAAGGGTGCATAAAGTTTATTGTATTGAATGTTAGATTGTTAGAAAACATATTGTTATGTATGATTTTTGAAGTATGGCGACTTCAAACAGGATTTGTAAACTTTTTGGTCAAATTTTCTGCAATTTTATAGAAAAAAAATGGATTTTCCAGTTTTTTTTTTTTTTTGGTTTTTTTACATATTCCGTCACAAATGCGTTGCAAATATTTTGTTTATTTCTTAGATATTCCGTCACAAATGCGTTGCAAAACTTTAAAGAACAATTGGGAAATGGCGTAGGAAATGCGTTGCAAATTTCTGACACAATATTTTTGTAGGAATTACGTTGAAAATTGCGTAGTAAATGCGTAGTAATTAGTTTCCGACGGGGCTTTTTCCAACATCAAGGTTCTGTTGCAAATGCGTAGCAAATCTGAGTTTGCTACACATTTGTAACGAAAAAGCTTGTTAGAAAAAGCCAAATTTCTAGTAGTGTTTGCTGCCTCGATCACTTCATAACCTCTTACCGAACCCTTATTAGGCAAAGCATTCTTTTCACTTATGATTGAAGGACCGTCATCTAGCAAGATAGAGCCATCACAACCCTGCATTAAATGTTACAAAACTCGTTACAAATCATCTTTTTACATCTTGCAGCTATGGTGATTATATATATGGTTAAGATAGTACCTGAACAAAGCAGTCATGGAAGTGGAGACGAAGGATGGAAGCTGCCATGCGACGCTCACGAGATATGGCTGTTCGGATGGATGTCCTGATTGTACGTAGTGCATTGGGACATGAAGCGTCATAGAATGTAGAAGATAACTGTGCTTCACATGGTGTATTGTTTGTAACACAAAGAATTAGTAAGAAGAAGAAAGCTGTAATAATATTTGGGGAAGTCATTTGAAAAAAAAATGTTAATGATGCTGCTGGGTGAGAAGTTAAAAGATGGAATGCAAATAAAAGGGCATGAAGGAGGCTTATATATAGTGTTTGGGGTACACCGCGTGGTGAAGATGTCTTTGTTTGATCAACAGTTGTATGATGGGCTGACTTTGTCTTCTTGCTTTTTTTTTTTTTTTTTTGAAAGGCCAACAAACTTTATTTCAATTGGGCTAACAAATGTTAGACCACACCAGTTACATGACAGCCAAAAACATTACAGACCCATACTCCTTACTTCCATATTACACCATTGACTCCATGTGTCTTCTTGCTCATTCATGCGTGTAAGCTCAGCAAAAAGGCTATTTGACATTCTCACCAAGTCAATAAAGTTAACTCCCATTAAAATATTAAACTAAAACATGTATCCACTACCCTTCTTTTGTCCCAAAGCGACTAAATAAAAAAAAAGTTCATTGCAAATCACTTTTAAAATGTTATTGATAAATATCTTATGACATGTATAAATATAGTGTCCCGCCCCCTAGCCCAACCGGCAATTCCCATGTGGTTTGGGTTGGGCCGGCTTCCTCTTCGGAGGTCGCCGGTTCGACTCCCGGGAGGTGCAAACGGGGGGTGGGACGTCCCAATGATGGATCGTATCCTACCGAGGCATGGTGCGGTCTTGAGGGCAACCCGGTTTTACCCAGTTGTTACCCCAGCGGTTTTACCCGTGTGGGGGCAGTATGGTTTCCGGGCGAAGGTCAGCTTACGAGACGGCCGGGGCCCAATCGAACATCGCGTCCGGAGGGCGGAGCTGACGGGGGATTGTCTTTGACAAGAACCCGGTGACACTGAGTCACGTACATAGAAAGTCACCCTTCAAAAAAAAAATGTATAAATATAGTGATTAAATATATTTATTTCACAGGCTTTATTATGTTTTTCTCGCAACTCTATAAACAAAATAATTGGGCTGACAATATCCTGAAGAAAAAACGAGTTCTTATGAAAAAATGTACGTGTAGAGAAAACATGTTCAATTATGAGATTATGAAACACTGATAAAATCATAAAAGAATACAAAAAAGAGGAATGTTATAATCTAAAAACACCAAAAATGAATTTATAGACATCTGGAATGATCTTTCTTCATAGAGGGCATGATTGTATAAATTCTTAATATTAAATTGTTAGATTTAGTTCGATAACGAGCTAATCTTCTTCTTCGGGTCATATGAAATAGACAAACAAACTTGAATCATATGAGTGATTTGGTTTTTGATATGTAATGATGCTAATTAATCATGTAGTTGGTTTGTTGTGTAGAAGTAAACTTAGGATTACTGTTGTAAGAATAACTTTAACACGGGTTTTTTTTATTGTTAGAATCTAAGGTTGCTAGGTGTACAGACAACAATGTTGTAGTAATCGCTAGTCGGGTGGTTGGGTGGTAACTAGCGATTAATCAAGATTAGTCAGGGATTAATCGGGATTATTGTGATTAATCGACGCCTACTCGGGATTTTTACAACCATGGGAGAGAGGGAGGTGAGAGGAAAGAAAGAGTGTTGTGTTTTCGTAAATCCTAATAGGAGTGGACCAACAATGTGAGTAGAGGGAGGATAGAAAGAGAAAGGGAAGTGCAGACAACAAAAGGGGGAGTGGTGCTAAGATGGCGATGTCCAAACAGTTTCTCAGGTGTAGATTCTCTGATTGTAATTTGTATATGGGTGTATTCTTTATCTATTAGTATTTGAAAATAAACTAGAATTACGACCCGCCGCAATGCGGCGGGGATTCTTTAGTTATAACTAAGTCGATTTAGGACGCGCACGTTATGTTGAACCTGTCAAACGGGAAAAAAATAGACGATGTAAAAACGTTCACCCACACACGCACGTTGCGTCGTGTTAATTCGCAAAGTTTAGAACGAAACGTGAAAAATGCTAAACCATAGACGCACGTTGCGATGTTTTAAGTCATAAAATTCAGAACAAAGCATAAAGCGAAAAATTTGCGGAAAATGAAAACTATAAAGGATCAAAGTTGAAAGTAAAAAAGTTGTGAGGATAGATTGCAAAAGATAAAAAGTTTTGTGTTAAAAGTAAAAAAAAAAAAACAAATAGTTTTGGGTTAAAAGTAATTTATGAAATACTTTGGGTGAAAAGTGAAAATCAATTTTTTTTTTTGAAAAAACCTCAAAGCCAAGGTTTCAACAACCATATGCATAACCATTTTTTCTTTGAAAAACCCAAAGCCAAGATTACAACACATAAGTAAAAAAAATCAAAGTGGTTAAACCGCAAAAGATGGAAACGTTTGAATTAGAAGTAAAAAATCAAATTAATCAAAGAGGTTAAATTAACAAAGATTAAAACTTTAAACTTAAATTGTCAAAGATTATAACTTTAGGGTTAAAAAGGAAAGAAAGATTAAAAATTTTAGAGTAAATTTCAAAGTTCGTCCTTTATGTATGTCTAAAATATCAAAGTATGTCCTTTGTCTTTAATAACCTCAGAAAACATCCTTAATGTTTGAAAAACCAATCAGGTTATGTCCTTTAGTCATAACACAATTAGTTTTCATGGTTAAAGTTGACTAAGTCAATCCCACACAAGGGTATTTTAGTCATTTTATCCTAAATATTATAATAAAAATCATAAAAAACAATAAATAATTTCTTTGTTTAAATATACATGTATCTATATATCTAAATATATATATACATACAGACACATATACACCACCAACACAGTAAGATACATGTATCTCTATCATCTCAAACTCTCTCTCTCTCTCTCTACCGGACTCCCACCACCACCACCGGAGCCGACTTCACCGGAGCCGAATGTTCTTTCCGGCGGTACTTCACCGGAGCCGAATCGCTCAAATCGAAGCGAGAAACAAGTGCCAAAACATAGCCCTAGCGATTCAATCTCTTCAGATCTGTGTTAAACTAATGGAGATTTGTTCACGAGTGAATTTTCATATGTCGAAGAGTAATTTCTACATGGCGTTGAAGTGTATTGACTCGATTGAACGAGATTTTATCCACAAAACGCCGTCGTCTACGCTCCGGAGAATGCTCGAGAAGAATATTCCGGTGGTTAGGGCACATATTGAGCGAAAAATCAGTAAGGAGTTTGGTGACTAGCTGGTTGAGATCCGTACGCCGCGAATGCAGGATGAAGATGGGTTGTGGTGACTCCGTTGTGCAGGATGACTCCGTCTTCTGGTTCGAGGTGTGGATCTGTTGAGGTGTGGATCTGTTGAGGTGTTTGGAGAGTGTGCAGATTTGGGTTTTTGATTTTTGTGTGTGGTTTTGTTTAGATATGAATCGTGCAGATTTGGGTTTTTGAAGTTTTTGTGTGTGGTTTTGTTTAGATCTGTTGGGGTGTTTGGAGAGTGTGCAGATTTGGGTTTTTGAAGATGAATTGTGCAAGGTAAGATGGAGTGTATGAGAAAGACTTATCTTGATTTGGGTTTTTGATTTTGTGTGTTGTTTTGTTTAGATATGAATTGGCTGAGTGTGCAGATGATGATGAAATAAAGATAAGAGATAAAGATATGCGTTCAGAGAGAGAGAGAGATCTGCGTTCAGAGAGAGAGAGAGAGAGAGATATCTGAATTTTTTATAATTTTTTTAGTATTTAGGGTAAAATGACCAATATACCCTCATGTGCTTCTCACATGACCTGAATTAACTGGGAAAACAAACTAGGATTAGGGTAAAGGACATAACCTGATTGGTTTTTCAAACATTAAGTATGTTTTCTGAGGTTATTAAAGACAAAGGACATACTTTGATATTTTAGACATACATAAAGGACGAACTTTGAAATTTACTCAAAATTTTAAACTTAAATTGTCAAATATTAAAATTTTAGGGTAAATTGTCAAAGATTATAACTTTAGGGTTATAAAGGAAAGAAAGATTAAAAATTTTAAACTTAAATTGTCAAAGATTATAACTTTAGGGTTAAAAAAGAAAATTTTCATTTTTTTTGAAAGACTCCCCAAGCACATAGTACAACTAACATATGCACTAACTTGTTGCTTATTTATAAGGTACTAATACATATCTAATGTCTTAAAAAGAAATTCTTAGCTTGTCTAACATACTTTTAGCTCCACTTAGGTGTAAAACGGATGTTTTCAAATAATTATCTATACTATTATAAAAAGGAGAAGTGATGTACAAAAATGTAATTTTGCCATATGTATAAGTTTTGAAGCATGATGTACAAGAGGAGTACAGCCATTTTAGAGGGGGTACTGCCCAAAATTTTAAGACGCTGTAGGGCCAGTTTAGGGATTTCATCCATGGAATATGGAATTCCAGAAGAGCCTACATTTACGGCCGGTGATTTGAACCGTCCATTTCAATATTCAGAGAAGAGTTCACACGATTATTCATTTGAATTGTCAGTTACATGATCTGTTTAATTGTTCGATTGATTAATTAGGTTAAAACGGTTGAACAAGAGGCCGTGGATCTTGGCGAGTCTTCACGGGTGTGATTCAACTATGGGATTACCAGATGGGAACGCTCATTGATTGGTTTGATGAACATGATGGTCTTGTTCGTGGCGTGCACTTTCATCAGTCGCAATCGCTTTTTGTTTCTGGAGGTTTGTTATGTTATGTTTGGAATGGTTGTGGATTTTAGGGTTTTTTTACTGGTGGATGATCTGTTTATGATGTTATTTGAATTGATGATTATTTGAATTTGTGGGTGTTATAGGGGCTTAGCAGATTCATATTTTAAGTTTGTGAAATGGTAGTGGTGATTGGAAGTTTAGGGTTTTTTTACTGTTAGTTGATCTATTTATGATGTTATGTGAATTGATGTTGATTTGAATTAAAGCTTGTTGTATAGTGGATTATTTGAAGTTTTGATGTTTTAGGGACTTATCGGATCCATACGGAATAGTTGTCAATTGAGGCCAGAGTTGTCAATTGGAACCTTGTAACCAAGGGCAAAAAGGTATGCTTCTTCATAATTTCAAGATTATGTCAATATAATCATAATTGATTTGATTTCAGCATTTTTAGAAGCCTTTCTAATAACCCTAACAAATCGGGCGGGGCATGTCAGGCAACATGTCAAAACAAGTTAAGGTCAAACTAGGTGATGAGTGCCACCCTTACTTTTTCATGTTTGTTGATTTAGAGGTTCAGATGGTGAACTTCATTTGGCCCGAAAGCGAATTGAGAACACTAACAGGGTATGGGTTGATTCCAAGGTTTCTGCCGGTTTGGTTCCGTGGTTCCAAATCCGTGAGGCCTACCTACTATGTCATTTATCATAATGAATGCTATTTTAAGACTTTTTGTCTTGTTGTTGCTATTTAAACTAAATGCTTTCTATATATCTCGATAATCGTGTGCAGTTTACATGTAATATTTTCATATATGGTGATTATCACTCGTTGTTTGATGTATGGTTATTTTTCTTGATAGGGACAACGTATTTCAGTCTGTCAGGAGTGAAAATGGAATATATTACGCCTTACATGTTGGCGGCACCAGTTTTTGGATTCTAAAAATCCAGCTTGGCGATCAAAGGTCAATTCTCGGGCGTGATGTCGAGAGGAAACCCATTCCACAGAGTTTAATGACCAGCACAAGCGAGGTGTTTACGCGTTTACACAGCATAATATTGTTACTGTTCATGAATTTCCGAATGTAAAGGCCTTCTAAAGTTGCTGTAAAAGTGCAAACGTGCAATCATGTGATGTAATCGGACTGCAAATAAGTAAAAAAAATGCACCACTATTGTATAAAAAAACTGAGTTGAGACTTCAGAGGGTACATTTGATATGATTTTGAAGTTTGTAACTATGTCGTCATATATCTAATATCATGTTATTATTTTAGGTTGAAAAAGACATCGTTGAATGTCTGCAAAAAGCATTGTCTAGAAGAGGTCTAGATATGAATGTCGCTGCACTTGTAAGAATTTCAACATCCAGAAAAATAATATTTGTTTTTTATTGTTGAGGATTAACACAGTCTTGTACATGGGTTTACTTGTAAACAGGTGAATGATAGTGTGGAAACATTGGCTGTTGGGCACTTTCTTAATAAAGACACAGTTGCCGCAGTGGTAATTGGTACTGGCACCAACACCTATGGGTCGCGTACTGAGAAATGAAGAGAAACCACTAAAGATTGGTATGCCAGCAAGAGGTGCTTTCAGGAAATTTCTTTTATGCCTTCACAAGAAAATTGTGGATGATATTATTGGCAATGACGATAGGCACAATTTCAGTTTTCTGGCTTAATGAACACACTCATGGGAACAGCAAATTTGTTGCCATTTCTATCTTTGAGTATGCTAGCAAGATGCTATTGTTTGCAGTTGCAGTTTTGTCATTTGCTCACAGTAAGTCCCCATTCTTGTGTCAAATTCTTTGGGGGGGGGGGGGGGGGGGGGGGTGATTACTAGAAATAAAATATTAATAGGAACCAAAATAGTTATGAATTGTAAGTTTTTTCAAAAGAGTTCTCATTGATACTGACTTAAAAAAATTATTTAATTACAGTTTCTTTTAGATTGGATAATCCCTATAATTCACGTTATAAATAAATCACCTTTGTAAATGAGAGCAGCCTGACAAATGTGCTGCCAACTTTAATTCACATATGACACTCTACAATGATTAAGTTTTCCATCTGTTGTTACAACAAATATGAAATGAAAGGTAGTAACAGGACCTACGAGGTTAAAGGGTTCAAGAGTTTCGATTAAGTTAACGTAAGTTGTGGGGTCCCTCACGTTTGCAATACGTGGAGTTAGATCAAGTTGTTGTTATTGTTCTTGAATTCTGGATTGAATGATCTTCAACCTAGGATCAAGTTGTTATAACACACTAATTCAACCACCGTATATCCTAATTTCTTTTACGTTAATGGGTATATGTGTGTATAATCATCGAACAAAATCATTGACAAACTTGTTTCCTCATTCAGTTAAACAAGAAATTGAATTAGGTGCGATGACAAACCCGACGCGAATTGTCAAAGCCACCCGAAATCGAATTAGAGAATAACGAAAAAGACCTGAACCAGACCAACCCAAACTTTATACGGGTCGGTTATCGGGTCACTTTTCTCGGTCAAAAACCCGAAACACGAAACCCGAAAAAAAAAAACAAACATTAATTGTATTTTTTATTGAAGGAAAGATGTGGGCCAGACATATATTGTGATCGATGACGAGAGATTTGTTTGCTAGAGGATTCAGGAAGAAATGTTCATAAAGGTATGCCTATTTTCGAATTTCGTTTGATGTAAGTGCATCTTCTACGCTCTTTTCGTTTATATAGTTCATTAAGTATTGGGACCAAATCAAAGCATGCGTTTTTTTTTTTAATCTGAGCAAGTTACCTTAGTTGAGTTGTAACGCCCAGAAGTTGAAAAATACCAACATTCGGCTGCCACCCGAAGTTCCGAACCTGAGCTTAGACGGGTGAACTTAAAGCTAAAGCTCGAAGGTAAACTTTTAGTTTCTGTCAAAATGGGTTGTTTTGACCCGTCAACATTTTTTTAGTTTTTATTAAAATAATAGACTAAATCCTGGTGGTTGCTATATGAAGACTTTATAGTATCACTAAGTCGGTACATCCAACATGGCAACATACAATTTTAGAATTCCATGAAGGCTACAAGCTAACCTCTACTTTATAAATCATTTTTTATGTATAGTTCCTTACAAAAATGGTGCCAGTTGTGTTCATTTAGTTGCATATATTTATACACAGTTACAAAATTGCAATAAGGTTTAACTCATTTGTTTTTTTCCATAAGTGTATAACAAGTTGATTTATGGATGAAGCTATAATGATTTAATTTGCTTTGCTTTGCTTTCAGTTTAGATGATTTCCAATTGTTAATAATCGGAGGACAGTGATTTAAGAAAGCCATGGCTGTCTTGGATTTAAAGTGGGTAATTTTGTATGATTAAGTCTTTTAACTGTTTATCAACTGTTTATTTTGTTTGTCCAGATGTTGGCTTGGGTTGAAGTGTAGATTACAATATATAGGTTACATCACTTTGATAATGTATTTTTGTAGTTAAGTTGGGAGTTTTAAAAATATTTTTTTACCGTTGTCTAATATATCACTTGTCTATTTTGTTATCATCGTTTGAACATTTTTAACCTTAGGTTTTTTGTTATAAAACGGTTGATGTGTTTTGAAAGTTTAGATGATTGTTTGTTTTGTCTATATATAATACACATGCACAATATATACATGTGTAAACTAAGTTCGAGCCGCCACAATCTCCCATAACATCTTCCAATGCTGAAGTTAGTGTGTCTAAATATGAAGAAATTAGCTTTAACGTAAAACATAAAAAATAATAACTAAGTTGATTTAGGACTTCTTACGTTGTAACGAACCTGTCAAACGGAAAAAAAAATAGACGACGTAAAAACGTTGAACCACACACGTATGTTGAGCCGTGTTAACTCGCAAAATCTAGTACGAAGCGTAAAACAAAACGTTAAAACGTCAAACCACACACATTCATAAAAAAATTAAAATAAAATACAAAGTAGTTATATTATTTTTAAAAAAATTACATAACATCCTAAAAATTAAAAAAAACTACTTATTAAATCCTAAAAAACTAAAAAATAAAAAAAAGTAGTTAATAAATTCTTAAAAAAATTACAAAGTTCTATAAATATTAAAGTGGGGAACCCACTTAAATTCTGGATTCCCGTCGTGCCTCCACTCGATCTTCACGATCTCCATTCAATCGTTTTGGCTTAGGTCCCCCGCAAGGACACTGTTGAAACAAACTTTAAACCGATCCAGCTTCGGTTTTAGTTCACGTCACTTGTGCTGGCAGGCATTTAAATTGTGGCGATTGTTACCAACGTGTTGTTGGTATTGTTGGAACGCTTGTCCCCAATACGCGGTTTGACCGCGTTGTAATGTACGTTGTGCATCGACAATCAAAGTGACAAGCGCGATCTCCTCCTCCTCCTCCGTCCAGTGCACCATTTTCGGTTTGTTGTTTGGTTGAAGAATTTTGTAAAAATTTGAAGGTGGGGGGGGGGGGGGGTATTTGTAGGTAAAAATTTGTAAGTTTTTTTGAAAAAATTGATTTTTACCATTGAAACCGCCAAGCCCAACGACTATGGCTAACGGTCAAAATTGAACATCTAATCCTAGCTAGCCAGCTCACCCTGCCCCCGGTCGGGCTTCAAAGCGACGCTGGCTAGGCAACGCCAAACCCAACGCTGGCACGAAGTGAGTTAGCCAGCGTTGCCTGGCTTCCCCCGCCCAACCAATACCCCCATTCCCCACAGTCTAACGTGCGATGCGTACGATATTAAATGACGCATGTTATAAAATTCAAACCCTAATCGCGGATATTCAAAATATAACATGTGTGATTAGGATTTATCCCTTGCATGATTTATGATTTGTTCATGTGTGATTATATAATATCTTCGTACGCGATTATGTGATTTGTTCATGCGTGATTATGTGGTTTTGTTCATGCGTAATTAGGGTTTGAATTTTATAACATGCGTTATTTTATATCTTATGCATCGCACATTAACGACTATTGTGCGTTAACCTTCCACTGTTGTTTTAAACTTTTGATTAATCTTATCCTTATCTTACATGTTAATCTAGATAACATTTCATGTCAGTCAAAGTCGACCAATCACATTTTGGCCTGTTACCCGACCCACCTAACCAACCCATTTTTGCTACCTCTAAGCAAGTGGGACAACCAACCTCGAGTGTTGTAGAGACTTTATCAACCTCAAGCATAAAGTATATTATGTAAAGTTAATATCAACTCAAGCACACCAACACAGTATTTCCTTGAACTCCCAAAGGTTCAAACACATGCAAAGCTAAAGTTCCATATTTGGTGTCCACTTTGGAAGCTTATGTTTGAAAACCCAACATGGAAGCCCAAAAACTCCACCAGACAAGACAAGGGAGAAGATGTACATTAAAAAAGCCACTTTGTACTGATGAAGCCCAATGCAAGTTGGGTCAGGAACTAAGGGGCTGTTTGGCTAAGCTTATTTTAGTGACTTATTTACTTATTGACTTTTTGAAAAGTTAAAAGGTGTTTGGGTTAGCTTATTATGTGAGAGGAATAAGTAAATAAGTCATTCCATTATGACTTATTTGCTTTTCAAATAAGCAAATAAGTTATAAGTAGCCCAAAATAAGCTTAGCCAAACAGCCCCTAAATAACATTCGACTTTGTAAAAAAAAAATAAACTTCTCACACATAATACCTGACACGGATCTCAAAACATTACACTCGTGTCGTGATACATGAAGTTATCTCGAACGTGGATCTTGCCTGATGCGTGAATTTAGTTGCAACTAAACATTCACATTTTTCTTTATAAGTATTTCTATAACTACAATTGACTATCAATGTTTTCGAATAATGGAATAACTCTAGGTTTCAAACACGTTAATATAAAACACAAAAATACTGACGAGTATGTTCATATCTTTGTATATCATATCAGATACAAACAATTATCCCAAACATGCTCCAAATTACTAAAATGTGAAAGTGCAGGTTACGCCTAATATTTGTTAATCATATTATCTAAAAATGAAAGTGTTTTCAAGAACCCAGAATATAAGAGGTGGATATGCTTAATATGAGTAGGGATCATGTACATTAATTCAGAAGTGTTAGAAGTGTATTATAACACTATATAACACCATATAAACACCGTATAACACTATGTAACACCATATAACACAATATAACACTATGTAACACTATATAACATTATATAACAATATATAACACTATACATCTATCATAGATATGCTATCAGACAAAATATAGTGTTATATTTGTTATATAGTGTTACATAGTGTTATATGGTGTTATATGGTGTTACATAGTGTTATACGGTGTTTATATGGTGTTATATAGTGTTATAATAACTTCTCACACTTCTCACACTTTTGGATTAATGTACAAGATCCTCTACCTGCTTATTATAATAAACGAATATGACAGCAAATCAATAAAGACCACTCCACTTATTTTATGATACAAAAATTCATTTTTTATATAAGAATCAATAATATGTTTATAAAAGTTGGCCAAACACATCTAAATTGAGTAGCCAAACACATGTTGATAAAATAACATGCCCAAGTATTTTGAAGTTACCCAATTGGGATATTAAAATTGGTATTTCCAAGGTGTTAAAATCATTAGTATAAAATGGGATAGACCAAATTTATACTGATCCAAACAACTATGAACATAATACATATATATATACCGTATACGCGCGCAGACACACACAAACGACCGTGCTTTCATGTCGTGGGCGTATGTGTTTTCATAACGAAAAATTATACTTTGTTTCCCTCTAACACACTACTTTACTTTGAAATCAACCTTTTGCAATATAAAAATTGCTACTATATTTGTTCCAAGTGAATTGTGTTTACTTATTCGCTATATTCAAGATTGAAAATCAAAGATAACAATAAAATAACGCTGCATGAGATTTATTATAACCATTCATAAAATACTTGTTTATATACGGTATCTCTATCATCAAAGTGGAGAACATGGGATCACTATCATCTTAGTGAGACAAGAAATGGTGATCACGACCATCTTTAGGAGACGATAATCGTTGATTACTACCATATTACTTATACGAGAATTGGTAATCTATATAATTCTAGAGATATATATCAACTATTCATGTATCATAGAAATGAAATATATTGATGAAAAACTATGAACTAAAGAACAAGTAATGGCTATGGCCATGGGAAATTAGTTAGCATCAACTCAAATCACTATATTAGTGTTAAATTTTTGTTACTTTACACGTTTATTTACTTGTAGTCTTAAGTTTTACAAAAAAAAAAAAAAGTAAAAACCAACTATAGGGTTAGCATCACAAGAACAACTGAACAAGGATGAAGAGTAGAGTGTAAATTCAAACAAATATTATTAAAAATAAGTTTCATCGAAAGTCTATTGTTCTTCACTCTTCAGTCTCTATAGAAAAACACTTTTATAGGCCTGATGATGTTATCTATTTTGTTTGACACGCAATATACACGATTTAGACTTTTTTTTTTTTACTTTTAAAATCTACATAAGAGGTGATCTAAAATGTAAAATCTATATGTGCATTGGGTCCAATGAATTATGAAGTGATATAGAAAAGTATAATTTATAACGTTGGCAATAAATAATGAGGACTCAAATTGTCTTTTTAATGGGGCCTTCGATATCTAGGAAAAAGGAGATTAAGAAAGAAGTTGTAATTCGATCATTTGTACTATAAGCGCAAAATTGTCATGTACCACTTGTACTTTAATAAATTGTTTTCACATTGGACCATTAATGCTTTTTTACAAAATATCTAATATATCTTAATTTCTCTCACCTTAATTTTGCTATTCACATAACTTTTTTTCTCATTTTAGAGTATGAATGTGCATATCAAGTAACATATTGTTAAGTGCGGACACACACATTATTGTCTCAAGAACAAATCACTAAAGAATGGGTTTGAGGGTTTCAAAGTGTGCATTGAAATCTGACATGGAGGTTAGACCACGCCGCCCAAAGTCCAAACCACCCGTCCATGGCGCTGTTGTAATCTAGAAATAAAAAACACGTATGTGACGTCAAAGTTTAAGATTTTACAATTGTTTGTAGACTAGACAAATCAAATGTCAGCTAGTAGTGTTTTAAAACAAAAAGAAAACCATCTATAAAAATAATAAAATCATTCTCTTTAGTTGTCTATTATGGACTACGCAAGCATGTATATATGAATGTCGTCCTCTGATGTGGACATAATCAACCACAAAATTGTGTTTTTTATGAAGATATTCGCATATGTGTCTATATATGTGGTGGTTTTTTACAAATTTGTAGGCTGACATATTGTCATTATTTAAGCACATACATCAAAAGAAAAATCAAAGTGTATTGACAATCTTTATTTAGTTTACTTTACCGAAATTGAATGTCTTTAGTTAAATGTAAATAAATCGACATTTACGGCCGTCTCGGCCTGATTTGAACCGTTACCAAAACTTTCCCCTAAGAATAGGTATCACGTACACGAAAAAAAAAATGTTAATGATGAGAAGTAGAAAGATGGAATGCAAATAAAAGGGCATGAAGGAGGCTTATATAGTGTTTGGGGTACACCGCGTGGTGAAGATGTCTTTGTTTGATCAATAGTTGTATGATGGGCTGACTTTGTCTTCTTGCTCGTTCATGTGTGTAAGCTCTGTTCGAATATATAAACTTGATTATATTTTATATATATATTATGTATATTATGTAAACATAATACTATTGCACTTATATATAAGTATATGTATCGATTATGTATAGGGACACGTCGGTTAAGACATACCGGTTAAATGGTGGTTAATCCCGCCAAAAGTAACTGCCGGAAATAACTGTCCCTCACTTATGTATATATACACTTTGCCGGCAAAGATAACCGGCACCAAGATATTCAATATAATATCCTTCACTCTCAATTATCATATTCTATTCGAGTGTGTGTATTGTTTGTAAGTTTGTACATCATGAATTCATCAAGTGATTATGATGAATCAAGTTCTGTGAATGATGTTCAAGATCATGTTAAACTTCCGCTGCCAACATGTGGTATCAGAGCCACGGCAGATCATGAAGGAGAAAGGATCTATTCGTCTGCAACTGTTCTACCATGCAAGCACTATTCCGACGAAAAAAGGGAGCGATCGATGGCAAAGACAACCCAGTGAAGATGCTACTACTGCAATCAACCCGGACATCAAATTGCTTACTGCAAGGCAAAAGAAGATGATGAAGCAACACTTCTGATCAGACAAGCCATTAATACCGGCATTCAAAAACATGAAGATGATGAAGTTCGAAACATAGAATTCATAGTTAACGGTACAGAAGGAGGCCTCTAGTCAGAAATCTGGTATGTAAATACAAGTTTCAAACATCATTACTCTGGTAATTTAGATGTATTCAAGAGGATCAAGAATATGTTCGGTGTTGAAACAAACACCGGTGAAAATTATTTCTATTTTATAAGGGGTATAGGGGCTGTGGATGTAGTATCTGGGAATGAGAATTTCGAATCCAAAGTGTTTATTGCACACCCGAATTAGACAGAAATGTTCTCAGCCTTGCTCAACTAGTGATTCAGGGATTCACGATGCAATTTAGTGGTGAAAAATGTAAAATATTTCCCACTTTCAGTGCACCCATTATGAATAAGAGAAATAACATAACCGGTTTCACAAGAGAGGATGAAATCGGTTCAAGAGAGAAACAATCAATAATCAATAGAGAATCAGATCATGAAACATTCAAATCTGATTACTTGAATGATTATTTCGAAAAGTTGAATTTATCTTCAAATGAACCCGATTGGAATATAATGATTCTACAAACAATGAAGTTCAATGAGTTTCAAGATTGTAAGGCTCTATTAGATATGTTAGAAGACAGTGAATACGTGATGAAATACAAGTTCGAATTAGAAGTTAAATTCGAAGAGATGATAGACTGGTTTCTAAGAATAAGAATGGGAATCATAACGAGACCGATTCCTACATACATGATTAACAATCGGAAGGTGAATTTATTGGAACTCTATATGATAGTAAAAAGAGAAGGGGGCCATAGGAATGTGACTTCGAATAATCTGTGGGCAATGGTATCTAAAGATATGGGTAATGATTACCAAGATAGAGATTTCATGAGAATTATATATGCTATGTATTTAGATGTTCTTATTTATTACTACAAATTCAAGTCGGTTCAAGATGATGTGATAGATGGTAAAACAGTGAACAAGGTAGATTCCCACGGACAAGAACCAGGATATTCAGGAACTGAAGATCAAGATGCTGTTCAGGGGAGAAGAACGATGAGCACGGGATGCATACCGGAAGAAGATAGAGAGCACTATGCTCTGTTTGCTGGAAATGACTGGAAGGGATTGAAGAAGGCTCAAAAACGACGGAGATTCGACTTTAGACAAGCTGAGAAGGCGGTGAATGATGCTAATCGAAGTGTTCTTATGCACTCCCGTAAATATAATCCAGTTTAAGGGGGTGTGTTCGAATATATAAAATTGATTATATTTTATATATATTATGTATATTATGTAAACATAATACTATTGCACTTATACATAAGTATATGTATCGATTATGTATAGGGACACGTCGGTTAAGACATACCGATTAAATGGTGGTTAATCCCGCCAAAAGTAACTGATGGAAATAACTGTCCCTCACTTATGTATATATACACTTTGCCGGCAAAGATAACCGGCACCAAGATATTCAATATAATATCCTTCACTCTCATTTATCGTATTCTATTCGAGTGTGTGTATTGTTTGTAAGTTTGTGCATCATGAATTCATCAAGTGATTATGATGAATCAAGTTCTGTGAATGATGTTCAAGATCATGTTAAACTTCCGCTGTCAACAAGCTCAGCAAAAAGGCTATTTGACATTCTCACCAAGTCAATAAAGTTAATTACTCCCATTAAAATATTAAACTAAAACATGTATCCACTACCCTTCTTTTGTCCCAAGCCGACTAATAAAAAAAGAGTTCATTGCAAATCACTTTTAAAATGTTATTGATAATTATCTTATGACAGGTTTATAAATATAGTGATTAAATATATTTATTTCATGGCTTTGATATGTTTTTCTCGCAACTATATAAACAAAATAATTGCGCTGACAATATCCTGAAGAAAAAACAAGTTCTTATGAAAAAGTAGTATATATATGTGTATAGAAAACATGTTCAATTATGAGATTATGAAACACTAAAATCACAAAAGAATATAAAAAAGAGGAATGTTATGATCTAAAAACACCAAAAATGAGTTTATAGACATCTGGAATGATCTTTCTTCATAGAGGGCATGATTGTATAAATTCTTAATATTGAATTGCCTGATTTAGTTCGATAACGAGCTAATCTTCTTCTTCGGGTCATATAAAATAGACAAACAAACTCGAATCATATGAGTGATTTGGTGTTTGATATGTAATGATCCTAATTAATCATGTAGTTGGTTTGTTGTGTAGAAGTAAAATTAGGATTATTGTTGTAATAAGAACATCAACATTATTGTTGTAATAAGAACATTAATATGGGTTTTTTTCTTGTTCAAATCTAAGGCGGATGCTAAGTGTGGACAGAGCAATATTGTAGTAATCGCTAGTCGGGCGGTGGGGTGATGACTAGCGATTAATCATGATTAGTTGGGATTAATCCGGATTAAATGTGATTAATCGAGATTAATCAGGATTAATCGACGCCCACTCGGGATTTTTACAACCATGATCGATATAAAAAACACGGATGTGACGTCAAAGTTTAAGATTTTACAGTTGTTTGTAGACTAGACAAATCAAATGTCAGCTAGTAGTTTTTTAAAACAAAAAAAAATCCATCTATAAAAATAATAAAATCATTCTCTTTAGTTGTGTATTATGGACTACGATAGCAGGCAGGTATATATGAATGTCGTCCTATGACAATCAACCACAAAATTGGTTTTTTTTTTTTTTTTTTTTGTGAAATATTCGCATGTGTGCTATATATGTGGTGGCTTTTTAAATATTTATAGGCCGACGTGCGACATATTCATATATATGTATTAATTTGAAACATTTGAATGAATAGTGCTAGAGTGTACTACAATAATTTTTTTTTGATCTTTGACTTTGTCTTTTTTTTTTTAACATTTAACTTTCAGCATTAACTCTTACGACCCCTTAACTTTCTAAATACTTTTTAACCGAGTTTTAAGTCTTTATTTTTATTTACGTGTCGATATAAACTTAAGTTGATTTATGTTTCGACATAATTTTTTTTTTTTGTGTTTTCTCAACTTTCAGTATTCACACTGACAACCCTTTAACTTTCTAAATTTTTTTATAGTCGGTGAATTTTTTTTTCTTTTTATTGTCTTTTTGTTTTTTTTACTTTTAACCTTTAATTTTCAGCATTTACTCTTACAACCTCTTAACTTTCTAAATACTTTTTAATCGCCTTTTACGTCTTTATTTTTATTTACGTGTCGATATAAACTTATGTTGACTTACATTTCGACATAATTTTTTTTTTTTTTGTATTTTCTCAACTTTTAGCATTGACACTGATAACCCTTAAACTTTCTAAGTACTTTTGTAATCGAGTTTTCCGGTCGATGTAAAACACGTGACGACATACTTTTGTACTTACCACGACTTTATTTTGTAAGTTTTCTCTTTCGACTGCTATATCGGATCAAAAATCGGGTTGCCCCGCCACAAAGCGCGGCTGTAACCGACTAGTATGTATGAATATGAATATGAACAAGAATTAAAAAATATTTTAAATGTTACTGGATGGATATGGATGTGCTAATAGATTCTTCTATCCTAGGAGAAGAAAATGTCAAGACATGACATGAACTAAGCCCAGAATTGTGAAAAGCATTTATTTTTATTTTTAGTGAGTAATTCTTATTTAAGTTCTTCTGTTTTGATTGTTTTAATTATGAGTTTTTTGTATTTTGATTCTTTTAACTCTGTTAGATTTTCTGAGTTAAATGTTTATTAAATTACCAAAATACCCTTACTATTAAATATATAATTGAAATATAATAGTTTATTAAATATATATGCGTATAATATATACATCAACAAACATCTATACACCTGTGCACACACCTCCCTTTATCTCCTTCCCTCTCACCCACCCCCAACCCCAACCTAATCACACCACAACCACATCACTACCGCACCATCACTACCCTCACCCTTACTACACCACCAATCCACCACATCACCGATCAGAACCCTAGCGGTCACTGAATCTGACCACTCTCATCCTTATCTACTGTCAATGAGAACCACCGTATTCACTACATAACCCTAACACCACTGAAAACCACCACTGCCACATGCAATCACCATCCCACCACCTCTGTGGATAGAGCCGTAGTTAGATAAACAAAAAACCTCAAATAGTTAGTATAAGAAACAAGCATGCACGTCTTCTCGACCGCTCCATCGCCGACTGTCGCACACCTTATAAACCGAGATGCACTCATTCTTCGTCTCTTTCCAGTCACCAGAGTTTGATTTTAACCTCCGAACACCAAATCTCTCCCTAAATTGGAAACCCTAGTGTTTTTTATCACATGAGATGCATGCTGGAACACGAATCTATTTAGATCCAGATGCGTAGGGGATGCTGTGGTGGTGGGAGGTAGGTGGGTGGCTGTTGTGGTGGTGGGAGGTGCATGGTTACGATGGTGGGAAGTGGGTGGTGGTGGTGTGATGGTTGGGACGTGGGTGGTGGGGAGTTGTGGTGCCGGTAGGGGGTTGCGTATGGTTGTGGTGAGGCGGGGGTGGTGTGGTGGTGGAATGGTGGAAGTGATGTGGTGGAGATAAATGAGAGTAGAGAGAAAGAGATTTGCGTGTGTGTGAATATGTGTGTATATATTAATAAAAAATGGGTAAAAGTATTTTGTAAGTACATTATGTATTAACAAATTGCACCTGGTGTAATTACTAAAATGTTGTTGTACTTAACTAACTTACTGTTTGACGTTACCAACAGGGACTCAATTAGGTACAAATTGAAAAACCAGAAAATCAGATAGTTAAAATTTTAATTTGAGTAAACTGCAATTTTACACCCTGAGGTTAGGGGTCATTGGCACTCCTATCCCCCCTAAGGAAATAATTGCAAAATTACACCCCACTGTTAACCCTTATGTCGCATGTTTACCCCCCGCCGTCAGTCAACAGTTAGTTGACTGTTATAGGCAGGGGTATTTTGGTAATCTTACCCTATATTATTATTATTTATTATTATTATTATTATTATTAAACATCATCATCTTCAAAAACCCAGATCCATCATCATCAACTTCAAACTTTCAATAATGATGTTTATAAAATCCAAAACCCTAAATAAACTCACAGATCAATACACCAGAATTCATCATCTTCATCTAGCTCCGCCCTCCTGTTCACCGGCAACCGCACACCCACAACACCTCCTCTTCCCCCTTACACCACTCTCACCCTGTTTCGTCTCCGGTGAGACTCTCAGTGGCAGCAGAGAACAACAGCAGCAACAACGCCTCCACCACGGCGGCGACCAAACGGAGAAACAACATCAGCAACAAGGTACTGATTTCTATCTTGTTTCAAGATCTTCTTCCCTTTGGTCTGATTTCAGTTATTATGAGTTGGGTTTGTTCTATGTTGTTAAGATTCTTGAAAAAGAAGTGATATTTTGATTTGATTTCAGTTATGCTAAATTGGGTTTTTCTTTGTTCTTGTTGAAAGAAGTGATATCAATCACAGCTTTTGGCAGTTGTTGTTGAGAATCGATGTTGAGATCCAGTGATTGCGTATGTTCTTGTTGAGCGGTGTTTTCCCTGGACGCTCGCTTTAATAACTATGGTCTTAGTGGTATTGATCTTAAGCTGCAATCAGTATTTTTCACAAACTTTATAGCCAATCTATAAGTATTTGTGAACAATCAGTGTTTTTGGTTATTTACAAGAATTGTTTTAAAATGAATTTCATCCCCTGCATCAGGTTGGTTTTCAATTTTAATGATAGTTTGGCATGAAATGTTCCAACAACCATGAAGTTTCTTTTTTGTTTTCGAATGCATATAATTCTTTTTTTTTTAATCTATTTTTGTTGCAATTGCAGACTGGATTTCTGCTTCAGGGTGCACACACGTTGCAGACTTTAATTGGGAATGATCAACGGTAATACTCATTTGCCAAACAATTTTTATTAGCGGAACAATTTTGAATCAAAAACTATAATTTGTGCAATTAATTTTTTTGCAGGTTTCCAATTTATGAGCTTCACAAGAAGAGCAAAACTGAACCTGAAGCCGATTGTTGTATTTACCTCTTCAATTAATGGTTGAAGATATGGTTGCATCACTGGTCTCATCACTTCTCTCGTATATTGTTCACAGTATATATTGTATAATCCGATTGTTGTATTTACCTCTTCAATTAATGGAGATTTTGTCACATTTATTGTTAATGTTGGAAGAATCCCCTTTCAGGTTAGAAATTTGTTCCTTAATATGTATGAGTTTATGCTTTGTTGATGACAAGATGAATTGAACTGAGGTGGTTGAGGGTTGGGTGTGATTTGAGTTAAATAGACAGCGGCGAGAGAGAGAAGTGGTTGAGAGTGTTGGAGGGTGGTGGCTGGAGGTGGTGGCTGGAGGTGGCAGTGGTGGTTGTGGTGGTGAATGGCGGTGACAGTGGTTGCAGGGGGTAATGTTGTGTCTTAACACAAAGTACAGGGGGTAATAGCAAAGGATAAATTAGTAATTTACCAGTGGGGGGTAATTGTGCGACTTAACAGGAATGTTGGGGGGTAAAATGTAAGGGTAATATAGTCATTTCAACTTAGAGTTAACAGTTCTGTTATTGACTTTGACGCCGGGGGGTAAAAGTGCGACATAAGGGTTAACAGTGGGGTGTAATTTTGCAATTATTTCCTTAGGGGGGTAGGAGTGCCAATGACCCCTAACCTCAGGGTGTAAAATTGCAGTTTACTCTTTTAATTTTGAACTCAAGTCTCAGGGACTTAGAAAGGAATTTACTCTTTTGTATATAATATAATCTAATCTAGTGTTTTGTTTATTAATTTGTAGTATTTATATATTATCAATATAAGTAGGCTATTGTTGCTTGTATGTCATGCTTATTTGATGGTTTGTGTTTATGTTTGTTGTACAATGTGCTTAATGGGTTGTAAATTGTCTGGTTATTTAATGTTGCTTTATTTGTTGTTTGGCTTCAGTTTGAAACCACTCCCATTTCTCTCTCTAAGACTGCCCCTTTGCCTCTCCCCCCACTTCCAACCTCCTCACCTTCGTCTCTGCCCCTACCGCACCTCTCCCTCTGAAATATCGCTGACCGTCTTCACCGACGCCGCTCTCTTTTAACTTTCAGCAACGAACATCCTTTGTTCTGTGTGTAGGTATATTAAAACCAAGCCGAGGCCGAGCTTAGATTTTCAGCTCGGTTTCAAATCCGAGCCCGAGCTTACCCTGGCTCGGCTCGGCTCATGAACAGCCCTAGTTGAAGGCAGTGTGTTTGACCATTTTTAAGGTTTGGTTGTTTGTGTCGTACTTTAAAGTTACGTACAGGTTCTTTCCTTGAACCTTTATCTTATAGTGACTGGTTTGTTTGCTTTGTAATTTGATGTCGATGGTGATGACGCTTATGGTTGTGGTGTTGTAACAACCCGCACTTTCGTGCTTGTTACTCTCGTTCCACTCGTTATGCCTAGCACCAGAGATTCGGATCATAATGTAACTATATCGCTTACAACGCTACTTCGCATATATTCGCATTATATCGCATACTTTCAACACGCTATATTGCACATCACAACGCCTACAACGCTAACGCTAACGATCACATCGCGTGAGTATTTAAACTACTCCCCTCGCTCGTCGTAGCACAACGCAAAATCGAAACGCAGTTACTTATGCTATAACCTATTATATATAATAATGATAATAGATAAATATAAATATCTGAGTATTGAACATGTCTAAACGCGCACTCGCTGGCACGCGCAACTCAATTTATCGCACTGAGACGCAACATAACACGATACTACTTATCTCGCTAAAACGCTTAAAGTATCCACAATGGTTAATGCAACAAAACACGCCGAACAAATCAGAAGTTGGAAACTAACTCGCACAAGCTCAGCCGTCCGAATGGACATTCGATCGGATGGCCATTCAACCAGACAAAGCCATCCGATCACAACCCATTCGATCGCACCGCCCTAACTCTCATCCTCACCTATAAATAGGGCCATTGTATCTCATTTTAACACTTTGGTTCTTCCATCCGACCACACGCACACAAGTCGCTCTCAGTCACTTTTGATCACGATTCAAGGCTATTTCGTAAGTATTTCTCCTCAAATCTTGTACAATCTACATCACTACACACTTCTACATCATCTTCTCCATCAAATCACACACAAACACTTGCTTTTTCTCTGAAATCACTGATTTGGACCTCTTGAAAGTGGTTTCCACCTGTTTTGCTCCGGAAAACAGTTAAGGAACACCATTTGATCGACATTGGTCCGGATCTAAAGGATTCCCACACTTTTTAACTTAATCTCAACAAGATTTAAACACTCTTTCAACTTATTTCAGTTTTTCTTCAACTTTTCTTCAACCTTCTACACAAAACCAATGGAATATGGACTCATTCAGACTCTCTACTCGCTTCCTAGTTGAGAGTCGGCTTGAAAACGGATTTCCACCAGAGAGATGACCTATTAACGGGTCAGACATGAAACTTCATCAAGAATAGTGAGTCTGATCAAATGGGCTGAGACCATTCGATCGAATGAGCTGGACTTGGTGTGTTTTTCCGTTCTTTGACACGTTGTCACGACGTCTTCGTTAAACTCAAAACTCTTACTTAGAAAGTTTTACGAAATTTCAAACTACAGATCAGCTACTCGAATGGCCACCCTATCGGATGACCATCCGACCAGGTGACCTGTCCCTTTATAATTTTCAATGTTCAAACGCATTCAACAAAGTTTCGAACTTTTAACAATTTACAAACACTCACACTCACTCGAATGACCATCCGTTCTAATAGTCATTTGCTCGGATGACCATCCGCTCGGATACGTTATACCCATTCGTTCGGATCATCATTCGAACGCTCTACCCTTTGACATTCTGCTTACGCACTTTACAACGCTCTGTTCAACGACTTATGCTACTGTTCTCATGCTCAGGCTAATCCAACGCGCTCCCTTCAATCCAACCCAGTGTGTGTTTAGCTGCTACAAAATCACTGTGAGTATACTAGAACCCATTTTCTTTAAACGCACTTTTGGGTGTTACATATGTTCTCTATCAAAACACAACAACACACAATGCAAACACTTTATAACGCTAACCACCCCCGCATGTTATACGTGATCTATGAATGCTTGTTACTATGCTATTACAGTGTTACACTATACCACCTCTAGCAACGATAGTACTATAGTTTGGACTTAGCACCTGTCGTGGACAGGGGTTGCTAGGGATCACATCTCTTTACTTCATTTGTTCGCTGAACATGTGTCGCGCATACTGTCACAGCCCCCGACCCCACCCTGGGAGCGGGCGCCATGAGCCAGTCAGATGGTATCGGTGTTTATTAATTTGGCAGAAGAAAATTTCATCAGGACCGTAGTTAGGAAATATTTTTATCAGAGTTAAACACCAAAACATTTAAAATAAATAAATGGGAAAAACTCAAGTTTTCGCTAATAATACATTTATAATAAACAAGTGGGACAAAACCCGATTTTTATTTGTAATATATTTATAAGGAATAACCCTAATTACTAAAAACAATTTTTCTTTTTAATTAGGTAACTTTTATGGCCACTTTTTTAAGCCTTTAGTGCTCTCCACCTGGCTTTCACATTGTATTACCTGAAACGGTTTTTAATAGTTTTATCAGCAAGAAATACTGGTGGTGAATCCCAGTTTAATCAAAACAGGTTTTATCATTTTACAGCATTGAGGGCGATCTCGCAATTACATTTCTACCTTAATTACCACCCACGGTACTGTCAATCCATGACTGGTGGTCATGTTACTACTCACAGTGTAGTAACAAATTTTGTATACAAAACCCCAACATACCGACGATAATTGTAGAATACAAATACTCAATCACTATTAAATATAATGTAAAAACAATTGAGGTTTTGTAAAAACAATTTGTGAAAAGAGGAATCACTCATATTGCTAATTTAGGTATTTCCTTGTGACTTCCTGGTTGAAATCTATTAATTTAAACAATGCACATGCGTTAGTATAATAACCCAAATTTACATTATATATACCCTCCCCGATAAAGAACTCTAACGACTTAGTCAGGCAGAGCCTTGACATGCGTTACGGAGCACTAGATCAATCGGGTAGTGTATCTAATACGTATCCGGGGTTATAATACTTACAACAAGGCAGATCTTCGCTAATTAGGGGGTATTATTCCAGGAAATTATTTCTACTATTCAGAGAATTTGAGAGGGATTTTGATTTTGAACGATTTGGAATGAATGCTCGAACTCCCCAGTTATAGGGCTGATGATACGCCCCTGTCTCGCGCCCCGCGACGTAGTCAAAGCGGGCCGTCGCGCCCCGCCAGAGACCACGTGTCTCGTGTAGGCATGCTGAGTCACAAACTAACTTTTCCGGGTGTCATGCCACATGGCGGGATGTGGCTCCACCACTTGTTGCTCGGTCGCGCCCCGCGACAGCCGAAGAGGGTCTGTCGCGCCCCGCGACAGCCTCTTATTTTTGTTTTTGTTTGTTATTTATTAATATAGGTGTTATTCGGGTTCGTTTTTCACATACGGGGTGTATTTAGGAGCGTTTAGGGGTGCCCAAATTATTTTAAGGAGGGTTGTTATACATACTCTACAACGCAGTCTCGTGGTTAAGTGTGAACATAGTTTTGATAGTTACATGCTTCGCCTGTTACGTGATACATGCTGGTTATGCGTAAACTCTTTTTATACTATATGCTATGCAAACTTGTATACTCACCTTTACATTTTATGTATTGACCTTATTTTAACGTATGTATCAGGTAGAATTGGATGCTATGATGAATCAAGATAGGCAGTCTAGAAACTCCACCAATAGAAATCTACGTTGTCGAACTTGCTTTGCTTTTGAGACACGCTATCTGTAATAGTTGTTTGTGGAATGTTTGTTGATTGGTATGGGACAATTAACCAATTAAATATTGCCGTTAATAGTTGTTATGGATTCCCTTGAGCAATCTGGTTCGCCTAATGTCGCGCCCCGATGTTTCCGCCATCGGTTGGGGTGTGACAGATTGTTATCAGAACCATAACTATAGGGAATTAGGTCGAGTCGTATTAAACAAACCTAGTCTATAGTCTAAGCACCAACAGACCCATCGTATGAACCCACTTGGGGTATCGTACGAACCTACATGCTGTTATACTCTCATTCGAACTCGCGAAAACTACATCTTCGTACGAACTTCTGCACATACAGCTTCGTACGAAGGGGCCTTTCCTAAGGCCGAAAACTTACTTTTTCCTTTCCTAAGGCTAACAAAATACACACGTTTGACGATACTCGCATAACACCAACGAGTGATTGTGTCGAGATTAGGTGTGAAAACCAAGAACTATCGATAAAATCACTCACTCAGCTCATTATTCTTAGCACGAGAACCTTTCATTGAGTTAGGAGTTATATCCATATCTCAACGGAAATCTCCATTTCTATCTAGTGGAACTCCCGAATTTATTCGGTGAGCACAACCACAACTAGGATCAAAATTGTTAAGTTAGGGGTGAAACCCGCATCTTAATGACCCGCTCCACTCCTTAAAATGGTCTTTCAAAAGCTCTCACCAAATTCTCAACTATATCAAGGACTCGGGCCACGTAATAACTGGAAGGACGAATGCCATAGTCGCATCCCGGTGAGGGCATAGTCTATCAGGCCAAAGCGTGTGCACGAAGTTGTTGAGAATAGTTGAACCACTTTGGGTAGTCGACGTTTAACACCCAAGGCACTCTATCTATTATCTATCCTGCAATAGCTGATTTTACGCAATTTATTATGTTTATATGTTTTGATTGAAAATTTTACGCTTTATCGATTTCTCGGTTTTCGCTTCCTCGCTTTACGAATGCACAACTCGCACAACCATCACAATCTAAAACGAAAGCCGAATGTACGCAACAAACCTAAAGTCTAACAACCATCCCTCTTAAACGTGTCCTCGCGCTGTCTATACAAGAATATAAGTATATACGTATCTAATATACGATGTACGATCGCATACGCTTATGTGAATACGTGAAAATCTAGGAGTTTCGTGTCTCCTATATGGCTCCTCTGTGAATATGTATTACTATATCAACTTTGTCAAGTTTTTAACGCACTCAATCGCGTCGCAAATCTCAAAATCATTATGATCGAATCTCACTCCAAATCTCTCTCTCCTTGGCTAGATGCCCTCGAACACTTCCAACTCGCGACGTCAAGCTCAAAGAAACGCCGATAAAAGGATCGCCTCACTTGTGGCCAAGGAGATGGCCAAGGTTATTCCTTAAATCGTCTCGCAGATTCAATCCCTCAACGACTCTCAAACATCAGAAGACTCCAAGACCAACACGCCAAGATCTACATTCTCCTACAAACAGTTCAAAGTCTGTGACCCGATGGTCTTCACATGCGAAGGAGATGTATCTCAGTTACTTCAGTGGTTTGATGCCATCGAGCTTACCCTTCGTCAGAGTGGGTGCCCCGAGCATTTTCGTGCCACATGCGCTACAAGAGTATTTCAATCAAGAGCCCTCGACTGGTGGACAGCCGAGCGTAACAAATGTGGGAAGGATGCAGTCTATGCGCTCTCCTGGGGTGAGCTGAAGGAGCTCATGAAGGAAGAGTACTGCCCTCCCCACAAAGTCCAGAAGCCAGAAAACGAATTTTGGGAAATCAAGCAAGTTTAAGGTGACAACGCTGGCCTTACAGCAAGGTTCAAACAGCTTAGCATCATCTACCCACGTCAATTCGACACTCCCGAAAAGGCTATCAAGAAGTACATCCGTGCTTTACCTGAGTGTGTGGGCGATTTTGTCGAAGCTGCAAAACCTGCTACCATCGAAGACACCTATCTCTTGGCCGCAGAAATCAATGGCGAACAAGTCTTGTCTGGATTCTTCTCCGAAGAGTCCACCAGGAAGGTTAACCAAGCAGTCGTCATAGACTCCTCCAACGACTCCTCAGACGAATCCTTTGATGACAACACACCACCGCAAGACGCTCAGCCTAGCCGCAAGAGAAAGAGCTCGAGCCTAAATGCTTCAGTAACTGAACTGCCCCAACCCAAACCTCTTTGAGCAATTCCGCTTTTACAAAAGTGCGCCTACACTGGAACTCTCCCCCTGTGCCCGAAGTGTAATTATCATCACCAATCAGGAGCTAACTGTCGCTATTGCGCCAACTGCAATTGTTTTGGTCACTTCACCCATCACTGTCGCACAGTGCCACGACATCAAGCCATGTTGGCACTCCCCGCACTACCAACGCAACCCGCATCCCCAGTAGCAGCCGCAACAGAAGCTCCAGCAGTAACCGTAGCCCCAACAGGAGTCTTCGACACCAACACCAACCAGGCGCAGAATGAAGTTGTTAATGGTACGATTCTCGACGAAAACCCTTACGTGTATACTTGTTCTGTCGCTCGATGTCGCCACAATATGCGACGTTGACTCTCGCTCTCTCTCTTCCTCGTTCTTGCCCTTAGTCTAAGTTCACACACATATTATATTACTAGTAGTATACAATATATCACGATATAATATGTTTTACCCCGACAATGCGTCCTTGAAATAAGTTACGATAAACGTGCAAGGAACAAATTAATCGTGGGTGCACACGGGATTATTTTGGTCAGTGCACGAAGATCGTAGTAAGTTCCAACGATGCCATAACGTTAAAAGTATGGTTAAGCGTGGTGGATATGCCACTAGTACTTCCTATATATAAGCGTCTTAGCCATGTCGACAAAGTGTGACACCTATTCACGGGACGGAGGCGTGTGGTTGAAGCATGGTTGATACGCCGCTGGTACTTCCTAGATATAAGTGCTTTGCCATGCAAACCAATTTCTCGTGAAGAAAGTGCCATGCTGTAACACCTCGAAAATTCACGTCCTATAATGTGTTGACACGTGTCATATGTTTGAACGTGTGAAAGAATGTTATAAAGGATTTAAGTTGACAAACATGGAAAGTATGTGAATATATGAGTTCTAAATGTCAACAGTAAATAAATATATTATATATTAACCCTACATGATGCTCATACCTTCAAACGAATAAATCATGGATCATACGAAGCCAAAAGTGAGAGATTACAAACTACAGGGGTTAAATGTGTCAACATGTTTAAAATATACCTCTGAGTGACCTTTTGACAAACCCGAAGCTTTGTAACGGTAAATTATGCTCACTAGAATGCACGATATAAATTTCGTAAAGTTTCGTTATCGTATGAGAAAGTAATGATCAAATTCGTGTGCGAGGGGTTAAAGCGTCAACGTTGAAAGTTAGGACTTTTCGGGTAACAATTAAGTTAACCGGGGACTTAACAAAGTGGGTATATGTCTTGAAGCCCTTATACGTCAATTTCGAGGGCTCAAAGTGTAAGAAAATAAGGTCTAATCAAAGTTTGAAGAGCCAAGGACCAAAACTGCAATTAAAGAAAATGTTGTTGGATGATACCATAGGCTCGCGTAGCGCGAGCCCTCACCCTCTTGCAGTCGCGCTACGCGACTGCCTCAGTTGGACAACTTTTTGATTTTTTTTTATCTTTGTCTGCCATAGCCTTGTGTCCACCATTTAAACGACTTGCCTCTTCAAGCTTGGCCCCTAAACAACCCCTAAACACTTAGGGACATGTGTTGATGAGTTGTGGATGGTTGTAGACTTGTGTGTCAACTTCTTGTGGTGTTTAAATCACTATATAAAGACCAAGAGTTGCAACCAAGTTCCTCATACCTTCATTTGCACTTCTGATCATTCTTGGAGCTCCCAAGCAGGCTCAAGTCTTCACAATTCATGCATAGGACTCTTGTAAGTATACTTGACCTTTCTAAATTAAGTTCTAGCTTAGTTATAGCTTAAAAGTCAAACCGTCGTAATTAACGGTTGACTTAAGGATTAATCACTAATGGTCCAGTGATTAGTCGAATCAAAAGTAGTTATAAGTAGGAAATTATGTGGGTAATAAACCCTTACAAGGGTTCCCCCTGATTCCCACTCTAACTAGGTCTAATGTCGGGTCAAACTTGTTAAGAAAAAGTCAACAGGATACTTAAATTGCAATTTATGCATATTTAGCAATGTAGAACATATCCAACCTGTTGGATCATTGTTATAACTTAGTAATTAGTGTAAGAACATGTCTAAACATGTTCAACCCGACAATTCTCTGTAAAGACCCGGTTCGGAACCGAAAGTCGCATAGTTTGACTTTCACTTTGACTTTCAGTTCTGACCCGTTTAAGCATGTTTTAGAAATACCTAAGAGCTTCATTTGGACCAGGTTACATGCTAGTATAACCCTCTGTGATTATACACCATGGTTCATTAGTTAACCGATTAATACGCATGATTCCGTTAATTACTCATATGTTGACCATTATGCCCTTATTACCTTAAAACGTGATTATTGGAAATGTAAAAGAGTAGAAACTTTAATTACTGATATTTAAACTTGCTTACAAATTTTGACATCAGTTTGAGGTGTAGATTGAGGGTTATGCTCATTAGCGTAATTAAGAAGCTTTATGTTATTAAAACGGCGTAATTAGCGAATAGCCTAGTTAAGCCTACTTTTTGATATCAAACTTATTACCCACTGATGTAATATATTATTTTGGGATTTTTGAAGATTTTTAATTAATTTTAGGCTGAGCATAACTCATAGTCGTAGGCTTAATCCGGTAATTGTCGGTTTTGCCCTTACGGACTATAAAATGAGTTTTACATATCTAAACGACTCCAAACCTTTTACTACTGACTCTAAATAATAAATAAATTATTTTAAGCCTTCTGGAATAATAAAAATATCAGCTTTATGTATATAACCCGGAAACGGCTCCTAATCGCCTTTCTAAGCGTTTTTAACGCATAGTATGTACTAGAACTATTTTAGACATACAAGGGTTGATACCTACTGATATTTTAGGTAAATTATAATTTTTTAATAGTAAGCAAAAGTTGTTTAACTCAGACTTCAGTTTTGAGCTTTTCGGCTTATGTGAAATTACCAAAATGCCCCTTCGGTGCATAGTTTGGTTATAATTGATAAATTTCACATATATACCTTACCCTACTGTTATAACTCATTAAATTGAGTATGTTTTCTGTTTACATCAGATCTGTAACCCAGGCAAACACTTAAACTCTTTTATAACCTTGCAAATGACCAAACTACCCCTACGAGGCATAGTTTGTGTTTAAATTCATTTCTGGCATAATACAAGACATCTTACTAATGTCACAACATATTTGGAGCATATTAACTTAGGAAACCTGTATATGGCTCTTACGGATACCCGTTACGCTTATTACGCGTTCGGTTCGGTTTATGTAACAAGTTTACATAAATTAGCTGAAACGGGTCAAACCTTATCGGTTTTATCTCAAAATCCATAATGTGTGTGAAATACCCATACTAAACAAGTCTTCAAACTTGTCGGGTCTAAATCACATTCTATCCGGTCTTCGCTTCTTCGTGCGTACGAACCGTATCGTTGAAACCAACCGGTCTAAGCTAAGGCTTAATTAAAGACCCGTTAGAAATCTAATAGGTTATTATAAAACTTCGTTCCAGATTAGGAGCCCAGTAAAAGTACTTGCATTTGCTGTATTTGTTTGATACTTTGCTCAGGTAAATACTCTTAACTTATTTCCCTATACGGGCTTGGGATACGGTACTATAAAAATATCGCTTGGTCGGGTGTATGTAGTCATTTAAATCGGATTGTGATTGATGTATTTACATAACCTGTTTAATATGTATTATTTGGTGTATGGCCTTTGGGGGTTAAATGACCATGTCCCGGATATCCTTGGCATCATTCGAAGAAATGGCCACGACCTAAGCACGGGGTGTAGGCGTACACCTGACAGTTGCATTATGTAAAAACTGGTAATCCACTCAGAGGTATCATCCTTGTGGGCATTATACCGAAGCCGGTAATCCACTTAAAGGATGATAGCCTGTGGGCATTATACCTGTGGCGTGTCACTTAATCTGTCCTGATGGACGACAAATAAGTAAAACTGTATACATGATTATTTCAATAATTGTCCCAAGTTATAAAAGATATTTTTGCCGAAGTGCATTCAAATCAATTTTCAAACTCTTTTCAAAATGAGTCAGTTGAGTTGTATTTACCAGTGTAAACTGACGTATTTTTCAAAAAGGTTAAGTGCAGGTGCTAGACGAAATAGGCTGGCTACTCCAGGCATCATTACTCAAGTCTCGCAAGCTCTAGATGTCAAAGTCTGTTGAACAGTTTTCTTTTTATATTGATCCGCCTGTGGATCCTTTACTTTCCGTTGTAATACTTGGATATTACTTTATATTCGGATTGTAATATATTTATCTTTTGCTTCCGCTGTGCATTTATATAATTGTGTTGTTTGACTATTATGTTGCCAACCACGTCACGATACTCCCCACCGGGCCCACCGGTGACACGTGGAAAGTCGGGGTGTGACAGGTTGGTATCAGAGCCAACACTGAGTGAATTAAACACTAGCCTTTTTGTGTTTAATATTAGTTACACAGTTGCACATTCTTGAGTCTAGACAAGAACATAGGACAAATTCTAACTCGTTTTATTTGTCCTTATTTGGTTCCTTTGTTATTTTTCTGATTAGCCCTTGCATGGTCAAGTCATTTTTATTAGAAGTCCCGTTTAGGGCAACCATATACTTGTTTAAATTTTAAAGGAACGATTATGTTTAAAAATATCATTCCTATATTATAAGATCTACCATTATAATAAAATGGCAAAATCTAAAAAGGACGAGACCTAGCCATACGTCACATTAAGACAGGGCCAAGATGGTAGTTCCACAATTAGATTCAGATCCTTGTTAACAGTTCAATTTAGAAATTATTCTGCGTTAATTATTAAAAAAAAAGAATCTAAAGGGTAAAACCTAGCTTAAGTGTCACTGCAGGCAAGGCTAAGATGGTAGAACCTATTCAAGAGATTCAAATCCTTATTAAACATTAGAAAGCATATTATCATGCTTGACAAAATGTGATACGATGAAATCACATAAGTCATTCTTAAGTGGGTTATTCTAAATTTCCTTATTTATATAATCATCCCTTATGGATGAAGTGCCCACGGGCTATAATTAACATCCTCTGAGACTAAAGACAGTGGTAGCATACAACTCCTTGTCAAGCAAAGGCAGTGAACAACGTTCAAGCCTAAATACATTGATTCTACGAGAATCATGACTTATAAATTAAACTTGTCCACGCGACTAAGTCTTTTGTGATATTACTAACTTATAATTTGGGATTAATAGTGAAAATCCTGAATAAAATAAATACCATTCCTTTCCTGCCGGTATAAATATTAAAAGAGAATCTTAAAGGGTATAACCTAGCTTGAATGTCTTTAAAGACCTAGCTAAGATGGTAAGACCTGTTTAAAAAGAGATTCAGATCCTTGTTAACATCTGCAAACATGTTAACACTTCTGACAAAGGTGATGCAATAAAATCACGCTTGTCATCTTTGTATTAGGAACTTCCAAACCCCTTTTAGCATAAGCGATCGATGGAAATCATGGCTAATAAACGTCGAACATGATATACGCATCAAAACATCCATTCGCAAGGTATATCTACGGGCAAAGATAAATGCATGAAAAAGGTAGTTTTTATTTCATAACTTCTTGTCAAGACAATGAACTATGAAATATTCCGATCCAAAGGAATCATTGATTATGTTTTAAAATTTCCCTAGTGACAAGCCCTTATGCTATATATAAGAGATGTCAGTATGGCATTGGCAGTCGTGACTCATGTCCCCTGTCTAAAAAATATGAAGGATTATATTCCGTTTAAACGCCAAAGATGGTTTATTTAAAAACTTAGGCAAAGCATAATCAAATAAATTAAATACTATCTAGTGGCCTATATGGTTTAATTGCACCATGGCTATGTATTCATCAAATTCGACAATTCGCTATATGATTAAACAAATTATTACTACTTGGTTTGTAGCCCCAAAGCTTCACCATGGCTGACTCCTTTGAAGCTCACAATCATCCAACTGGTCAGAATGATGATGCAAGACTAAACTTAACAAGCACCGAGTGGCAGGCTATGTTAGATACGGCCGTAAACAAAGCCGTGGACCGCATATTAAAGGGTCATAAGCGAAAGAGCGATAATACCCCAAATAAAGGTTGTAAAAAGGGTAAGACCGGTTCAAACCATAAACCGTCCAAGCCAAAAGAGGCAAAGCCCAAATGCAATAACTGCAGGAAACAACATTCTGGAAAATGCACCATCAAACCACGTGCTAAATTATGTGGAATTTGCAAAACCAAGGGTCACAAGACTTTGGATTGCAAGAAGATGGAAGATGCGACCTGCCATGGTTGTGGCGAAAAAGGGCACATAAAGACCAGCTGCCCAAAGAAGGCGACTAAAAGAAAAGACACTTTGAATGCGCAAGCTAAGCCTTGTGGAATTTGTAATAAGGAAGGGAACAAGACTTTGGAGTGCCAAGACATAAAGGACGCAACCTGCTATAGTTGCAATGAAATAGGGCACATCAGTACTAATTGCCCTATGGCTGCCAAGGAAGGAATAACTAAGTCTGGGAAGGATCTGAAGGGCAAACAGCAGACTAGTGAAAAGACCAAATGCAAAACCTGTAGGAAATATCACCTCGGGAAATGCAGATATGAATCTCAGCCTCTACCCTGTGGAATCTGCAAGTCCAAGGAGCATAAGACCTTGGATTATGAGAGATTGGGAGACGCAACCTGCTATGGTTGCAATGAAAGAGGGCACATTAAGACCAACTGCCCTAAATACGCTAAAAAGCTTGAGGAAGTTAAAAAGATCAAAGCTGGAAGCTCTCAAATGGATGCTCAAGAGACTGTTCAGGATAACAATGTCACAACAGGTACTTTCTTTACCAATCACGCTCATGCTAGAGTATTAATTGATTCAGGTTCAGATAAGTCTCTCGTAGACAATAGATATTGTAAATCATTAAATCTGCCTGTTAAAACTCTAAGCGTTAAGTATGAAGTAAAATTGGCCGATAGTACCTGAGAGACTGCTCCAGCAATATTAAATGGATGTTTTATATCCATTAGGAACTAGTTTAATACCCGTCCGTTGGACGGGTTACGCTAAGGTAACAGACAAAGACAATGTATATTGATGGTGTTTCGGTTTGCTTCTCTTTTTCCTCTTTTCCATCTCCTATTTGAAAATACAACCATCTAACGTTTCTTTTTTTTTCTTTTAAAACCAGTGAAACGCATTCTGAAAACAAATTATCCAAACACTACAAAAATGACATATTAAATTTTAAGAAGTAAAAAATTTAAAAGCAGCTCAAAATAAACAATCCCAAACACCCACATTAAGTGAACGCAAAACTAAAGTGGGGATGAGCGAATACCAATCCCGTCCCGTTCTCGGCCCGATATCGATAATTCCGATCCCGAAATTGTATGAATACATGATACCAATACCAATACGGAAACATGTCGGTTCGGTACGGTATCGGTATTTTGAGGGAAAAAGTCGGTATTTTACCGATACCATACCGTACCGATACCCAAAAAAACCAAAATGTGCATACCGATTCCGATACCGAAACATGTCGGGATCGGGATTATCGGTATCAGGATCGGGATTGGATCGATATTTTATACCATTTGCTCATGCCCACTCTAAAGAACATTCTAAACAAAATCACAATTTTTATTTTATAGAGAAAAATGTAATTTAGTAATTTACCCTTATAGATAAACATTAAACACAGCCATTTATAGCACCCACCCACCACCTCCTCATTTTAATCATTCGATACACATAAAGAGGCACCGCCATAGTCTCCCTCAACCCATTAAATCAAAACAGAGAGAGAGAGAGAGAGAGAGAGAGAGAGTGAAGAGACAAAAATTACGATAGAGAGGAGCCGGCGAACTTCCGATCGGCGACACCACTCCGGCAAGTGCACATCTTCACCTGCTAAAGTCAGGAAAGCTGCAAAGGTCTGATTTGTATATGGAATAGTTAGGGTTTCGGGGTTGGGTTGTGATCAGAAAAAACAATGCACCTTCATTAATTTTGTTTTTGTTGATCTGGGTCTTCAATACACAGAGAGAAGCTTGTTTCTTGGGGTTTCTTTCTTGTTTCCTTTTTATGTTTATTATTAGTATTATTTGTTGTATGTAGATCTCAGTTTAAAGTTTGAAGATATGTTAATATGATTCTTAGATTTGATATTTGTTCGTGTTGTACACCTTTGTGACCATATTTAAGTATCAAAACCGTTTATATCTTGTGTTTTTACATGAAGAATCTTGTATGTGACATATCGACTACTATTTGTGAAGCCAAGCTTTATGTGATGAAAGAATATGAACAATTTTGTTGCTTTTGATCATATTGTGGTTATGAGTAATTATAAATAGTTGTTTAATTTTTAAATAAATACATCTTAATAATTTCCTGTTGTTACATTATATATGAGTGTTCTAATAGTTATGTGATTATTGAATCGATGAACTTGCTTCTTTTGATCATCACTATATAGTTAGTAAGATTTTTTTTTCAGGTGCATATATGTGTTTTAACTGTGTCTACATGGTTAACTATTATGCATTGTGTCTACTTTGATGTTTGTCTTTTATTGTTGTTTAAAAGCACACATTGTTGATGGGTTTGAAACTGAGAACACACCTTCACAATATTCTGGGCAAAGGCTTTTGTTTAACTTATTCTAAACCCACAAAGCTTTTAACTTGATACATACTACTATACTAATAGTTGTAATGAACTGAATAAAGTTTGTACAGGAAATACAAGAATGTACTAAAGTTTAACTTATTAACTAAAGAGAAAAAAATACCCACTTTTAATATTTGATCAACAGTGGAAAACCATAACATCAGCCATTAACAAAAAAAATGTTCATTCATTGATTCCTTCATCAAAGTAGGTATAGAAATATCTACCGGTACATGAATTTCGGTTCGTCTTACTATGGATGTTTTTATTGTACAGAATGGCTGCGGATGTAAAGATACGCAAAAACCAACTACGAAGGCGAGAACACTTGACAACCTCCTAGAAGATTGTGCGGTGCACATAAGGAAGTGATTGATCAGAACGATCAATTGCATCTGAATGAATATAACCCCAGTGGTGGCAGATATGTAATTAGCGAGCTCTGGAATTTCAAGGAAAATCGAAGAGCTACACTAAAGGGGTTATCAGCTACATTCTGAAGTGCACCAATCAATAAAGATCCACAATTTGTTAAACCAGTACAGGGTCTTGTTTACGTTGTATGTTACGGTGTATGTTACGGTCTTTTGTTATCGAGTCTGTAAGTTCTGTCAAGACTACCAAGTTTAACTTAGTGATATGTTCTGTCCATGTTTGATGCTTAACTGTTTAACTTTTAGTCTTGGGCCCGTTTAAGCTCGACTCGTACGCACCCTGAGTTAGTTTTCTTGAAGCATTTCAAATGGTTGGTCTTTGCATTTAAGGAACTTATAACAACATGGTATTAGTTGATTAAATTTGACTAAACTCAGAAAAATTTTCGTCTTAGATCTTACCTTAATGTAGAAGAAACTTAAAATAGTAAACCCATTGTTTTCGAATCTAATCGAGGTTATTTTACCATGTCATTATCGTTGAAATTGAACTAATTAAGCTTCTTTGTATGTTTGTTTACTTACATTTGATGAATTGGAGTGTTGAGTTAAAGTTTTTCATGTGAAAGGAGTAAAGGGGTATGATATAAAATAGGGTAACATGGGAATGACAATTATGTCGCGTAATTTCTAGTGAAGTGGGGCAGGGGATCTGTTGGTATGTTCGTTGGCTTACCTGGGGGGCCATTCTTCATGGTGATGCGGTGTGGTTATGCGGTTGGAACTGTTGGTAGTTGAAATCATCAAAAACACCACAAATAAGTAACGACCACAAGTGATAAGTCCACAAATGAAAAGAATTATAATGGCCTCATTTAACTAACATATTTTTTTTTAATTAAATGGGTAAAATTACTAAAGTACGTACGTGTAACATGCCCGTCATCTCATTTAACGTTAAAAATAAACTGAGTTAGGGACAAAAGGACAAACCGTTCATCAATCTGAAATATAAAGTACAAAACTAATCCATTTTAAAGACAAATAATACTATCTGAAATTTTATATATAGATAAAGGATAAAATTCGAACATTTGCATATTAAACTAACATTTAATTAATTTAAATACTGTGGCTTTTCTGAAAAGAATGTTTTTAATAACGGTTAAAGCCATAAAAATCTTATCACTACTATGGATTTTCTGAAAAGAATTTTTTTAATAACGGAGGGACTCAAACTGTTATGAATTTATAAGCTCAGCGGCTAAAAAACCAAATAATGAATTTACGGGCTCAGGTTGATGTTTCACACATACCAAAGGGACGCAAATTGCATTTTGCTCTAATTTATAAAAGGAAAACCTACGTGAACGGTGTACAACCAGAAACAGTATAAAATAAAACTGACAGAGAGATAAAACATGAAATACTGTCATTTTAATGCAAAAGTAAATGTTAAACAACACTGTGGAAAAGTGTTATAACAATCAAACGTGGTTTACTGCTTCAATTTTCTCGGCTTTTGGATCGTCCTCTTTAACCTCGAAGATAGCCTCTTTTCGACTTGTTGAGTTGATGCATGATGCTCATTTGTCAAAGTTGGGATATTTTTGGCATCGTCTACTGACGCATCCTGATGGTTCACATCAACAACAACTTGAAAGTTAAGTATGAAAGTAAGGAATAGAAAGTATAGATATGAAGTTTGTTTACATGTAAAAACAACTACCAATTCTTCTTGACTTGTTGCATTGTGGACATCTGATGAAGTTGGTGTACATCTAGCATCATCTACCCGGGAACATTTAGAATTGCCAGTGTCGACCTCATGTTCCACATTATCAACCACCTAAAGTTGTTACACAAATTTAAATGTAAGCAATATAAAGTATATACACAAAGGTTTTTAGATATAAAAAAGATTACCGATGACGTATTTTCTTCTTGTTGAGTTGTCGTCTAGTCCGCATCTGACAAATTTGGCGTATTTTTGGGATCGTTTGTTGGGGCAAACTGAGAAATAGCATAATCAACCTCATGTTCCATATCAATAATCGCCTAAAGGTATTACACGCGCATTAAGAATAAACAAAAAAAAGTATATATAGGAAGTTTGTCTACACGTGAAAATAATTACCGATGACGACGACGTTTTAGATTCTGTCGGCAAAATACGTGGTCCCCATAATGACTCGTGTATCATGTCCCATTCATCATCATTGATCCGAGCTAAAAACTCGCTAGCTTCGTCATGGAGAACATCAGCAGAAGGACATGTTGAAGGAAGTAAAGTGCTAGCAAGATTATTAATATCGTCACCCAAGTATTTTGATACGGTGAAGCATGGACTGTAAGTAGGTGCCAAATTGTAATCATCAACTCTTATCCTAAAAATCACATGCCGAGCACATAAAGCATCCATCAGAAATTCATATATCCAATACGGATCATCAGCACCCTATAAAAACACCAAGAAACAGTATTATAAATTAGCAAAAAAGGATAACATAAGCATGAAAAAAAGTAAAAAAAAAATCATGAATGAGTATATAGACATGGCCATTTTTAAGTATAAAGATCCGAGGACATATATGTCATAATTAGTACATGATAATATATAAAAATATACCTCTGATAAGGTCTTTATAATCAATTGTTCAGCCGTAAGTCCGAGAAGAAGATTTGCAGCATCGTCAAAGAGAACACATGTAATCTCTTTTTCTTGGTTCCATAATTGAACAGCCAGTTTATACCTAAATAAAGAAAACCGATAAGAATATATAAGAATAAAAAAGTCAGATCCACAAATAATAGTCAAAACACCTTTTGGGTAAGACCACAGTATTAATGTATCAACCGGAACCGGTACCGAATGTCCGAATCAACTGAACGGGTACTTTATCGGTACCAAATCGATGCAAACTGACGACACTTTTCCGGTGCCGCTTAGGTTATTCTTCGAAACCGGTTTTACCAATTTCTATCGACAAATATCTGTACCGAACGGGAACTGAAACGTACCGTACCGAGTACATTAGGTATCGGTACCGCTACCCACTTGTGGGGCTTTTCGGTACTGTTTGGTACCGAGGTCATCCCTAGTTTTAAAATCTTATAGAAACTTACGAATGACGGGGATTGACGACATATCTATTGCATTTCAAACAAAGGTAGCGTGCATCTGAAAAAGTCGTCTTCTTACGACATATGGTACAACATACGTACTTCCAATCCTCCTCCAAATCAACACCAATTATTGTGCCCTCAACATTGTACATTTTTCCCTTTAAAAAGATATAAAGAAACTTAGGCATGACCATGGTAAAAGCTGCTGGTTGTAGACTAAAAAGCAATAACAATACCTTAGCAAGACCATCTTTAATATAATTATAGATGTCAAATACACTAACAACAGACATGTCCTCGTTGCTTTGATCATCCAATGTGAAAGTAACAGGCGGCACCACACTGTTAACATAAATAAATAAATAAAGTTAGTATTTACAAGTAGACTGATCGTTTGTTATAATGAACGGAAAATTAGGAAAGAATTGTTGTACATGTTTTTGAAGGCCTCAATGACAATAGGGAAATCCAGATTGAGATAAAGTTCAGTCGCAACCGTTGACACTAAACACGGACCCCCTGGTATAAATTGACACAATTATATATAGTTCGAGATATTAACTGATGTAAATACATAATATTTTAGAAAAAAACATACCGTCGAACATTCGGACCTTGCAACCGGTCAAAATAACCAAAATTTGATTATTTCCATAACTGCGGATGGCCTCGTCAGTAAACTTGAGAGCGGCTTTGCCCCATAACGTAACACAAAGTTTGTTGCCACTATATTGTTTAAAGCAACAATGAAAAAAAAACAAAGTTACATTATACAAGTAACATATACAAACAAAAAGTACAATAAAATTTACCGCTCATCAGATAAAACTATGTGACGCATCTCCCGATTACATGATTGAACGTTTGAAGATTCAGTGGTAACAAGACCCCATGCGCGTAGTGCACCAAAAACATCTACATTTAAAAGAAAGTTACACATAATGATGTAGATAAAAACAAATGATAGGGTCGTCGGTAAAACCTGTCAGATAGTGATCATCATTTATGCGTTTGGTTAGATCCTCAAATGGAGCCAAATAAAAAACATAGCGTTTAAACAACCACGGTTCAATAGACGAAGCAGAGACTCTCGTCCACCGTGAAAATTCAAGATACTTACAACGTCGCAAAGGACGGTACAACATATCATAGGGATGAACAAAAAAGTTATCAATCATATACACACAGCCCTCTTCCAACCGGTTCTTGAAAATGTAAATCAAATTAGCAGGTATCCTTGCATGAATTGTAAAACCCTAAAAAGAAACAATGTTAAGTCTTAGAAAAAGATGTTACACCGCTATGTATGAAAATAAATATTAGAAGGGGCAATCTTGACCCAAAGCCTTCCAAGTGGGTCAGTTTGGGTTACGTTTAATATTATATGGGTTGATTTGGGTAAAGATATTTTAAGCAAATGGGTCATAATGGGTCACTTGAAATTTATCTTGATATTTTCGGGTCAAAGTGGATCGGCAACATTAAAGAAATGGGTCAATGTGTGAAAGATATTTCGACGCGTACCGTTTCGAAGTGAACAATTGCGATTCGTACCGGTCCAAACGTTTCGTACTAAATCGAACCGTTTCAATGCGAAAGCGTGTTTGACGAGAACCGTTCCAACCCGTAATATTCCCACAAATACCGTTTCGAATCGAACAATTTCGACCTGTTCCATTTTGATCAGTACCGTGTCGACCAGTACAGTTTCAACGCGTACCGATTCGACACAAAGCGTTTAGACTCAAAACGTTCCAACCCGAACACATTCCAACTTTTATCCAGGATTGTTTATTCCTAATATCTACAGAAAGCCATTTTTCTACATGTTTTCAGTTTATATGATCTTGACCAGTCGAGTATGTTTAAAACATGCAGGAATCAATTCCAAATATCCTACCTAAAACGAAAGACGACCAGAACCGTTTCTAGCCAGCTGAAGGTACATCGGCTACTGCTTAATATACATGTTTTAAATGATTTTTGAAGTTGGTTTTGTAATTGTAAATCTTCAACAATCAGATGACATGACTGTAACATAATGACTAAATTATTTTGTATTTTTTTTTCGTATCTTAAGCAGCACATTGGTTGTTACTAACATTTGATGTTGTGCATTTGAATAAATGCAAAAGATACTTGTTTTGTTGTGGAAAACAAACATTTTTTGACCGACCTCGTTCGGCCCGAAACTCAGACTGACCCGAAACGTTCCCATCCGAAAACGTTTAGTCCCGAACCCGTTCCATCCCGAACCAAAAACAACCCTTTAGGTAGTTGACCCGGTTATAACAAAACCCGTTTCAACCTGAAGTTTCAACCCATGACTCGACCCAAATCCGACCCGACCCGTTTGGCTGGTCTAAAAAATATGATCTTACACGTTCATCTGAAAGAATGATGTCGTTAGAAAGAACACGGTTTGTTTTGGGGTTGTATGTTGTCCATATGCGCGAGAGACCATAACAACTATTCTCCGGTTGTCAGTACGATTGCACCGTAAGTCTGTAATGAAATTATAAGCCATGCTATGGTGATGGGAAACCTGAAAAGTTGGTGAAACATGAGTAAATACAAATATGGTAAACACGAAGACAATATTTACAAATACACACGTTAAATGATTACATTAGTGACAAGAACAATAATATTGAGTACAAAGTAAAATACCACCTTTTATACCATGAAAAAAAGATAGTCCATATTTATGCAAAACTATACAATTACCAACCATCGACTACATTACACCACGTGTTGCTACAGATGGTAAATTGTAGAACACTTCTTTGTAAACAACATTCCTTGTGAGGTTGTTATTGCACTTCCCAGTATTGTCAATGTAAAACCTTAGGCCATCACGAGACGTGACACGGGATGCAACCACATATAGCTGACCATGTGTAAAGACAGGATTTACCAGATACGCGCAAACATGTTTAAAAGTTTGCCCTTGACTTTTATTGATAGTCATAGCAAAGCAAACCTTTATTGGAAACTACCTTCTTTTAAAAGAAAAAGGCCAACATGTATTCGTTGGAGTCATATCGATCCTACCAATAAATGCCTTTTCACCAACATGCGTACCGGTAATAATTACTGCCTCAATAACACGCCGACTAATTTGTGTAACCACCAACCGTGTACCATTACACAAGCCCTTTTGCAAATTTAAGTTGCGCATCAAAATAACCGGTGCACCGATCTTTAACTGTAACCTATGGTTTGAAATCCCAGAAAAATTCAAGGTGTTAAGAAACTCGGGTGGATACAAAGCGCACATCTCATCATAGTTGTTTGTGCTTTAACATATTTCATCAGCACTTAACAATTCTTGAAGTTCACCTGGCATTTTTTTCAAGGACGTGAAGGTTGATCTTATCGACCTCATCATTCGTTGGGCACAAAATGCAGCGTTCTTTTAAATAGTGAATGTCATTGACTCTCTCTAAAATATCAGGAAAGGTATTGGAAACCACTACGCCAATCGGATTTTCAGAAACCGGGATTAAAAGATCGTTTGGCATTTTAATCCACGTAGGTTCATCTTCCCCCACCAATGAAATTGTAGGCAAGCGACCAGCCCCCATGGCCAAGATCCAATTGCTGAACGTTTTCATTTTTTCAAGCGAATCTCCGCTGATATCTGGATTGTGTAAGCGCATATTAGTCGTCAAATGAAATACCTTACATGCATTCCATATTGTGTCTGACTTGTTAACAACAGACGCGACAATCTGACTACGTGGTGCATGCGGAACAACCAGTAAAATTTGACGAAAATCACCTCCAAGAACCACAACTTTTCCCCCAAATACCCGATGCCGAGCATCAACCATGTTATCACGACAAACATCTCTAAAGGTTCGGTCGACAGCCTCAAATGCATACATGTGTTGTAAAGGTGCTTCGTCCCAAATTATTAGATCAGCAGCGTTGATTAACTGAGCAAGGTTGCTGCCGTAGTCGATCGAACAACATGAATCATTTTCAATATCTATAGGAATGCGAAACCGTGAATGTGCGGTACGGCCCCCGGGTAACAACATAGATGCAATTCCGGACGATGCAACGGATAATACAATTTTCCTACGTGAACGAAGGCAAGCAATAAGTGTTCTCCACAAGTACGTTTTACCTGTCCCTCCGCTGCCATATACAAAAAAAATGCCCCCAGTCTTGTTATTCATTGAATCACGTATAGCATCAAACACTTGCCTTTGAATAGCATTTAACCCGCTATGTAGCTCATTGAATTTCACAGCTTCTTCTTGCACATTATATGTTTTCTCAGCAATAATCAACCCATTGGAACCATCAACCGTTAAATGAGGATCAAGCTGAGGTAGAGTTGGAAAGTCGGCCAATGATTTGTTGTGATTGTTTAAAATTGAATTTATCTCGACCAACGTGTAGTTAAGTATCTCCTCATCCGTGAACACCACAAGTTGGTTACCTAGGAGTGCTCTCTGTTTGAAAGCAACATCTTCGGATAAGTATTCAAGACAGTCATAAAATAACTTCGACTGATCACTAACTGTGCAGAATAAAAGAATTGTAACAAACAACTCACGCAATTGATTCCCTAACTTCCACTGGTAGGCTTCACGTATAGCCTCTACCCATTCAACATCATCACCAAGCAAACTTAGTGCTTTACAAGCTAACATATAGTTTGGATACTCGACACCGTCAACCATACGAATTTCTTTGAAGCTACGTGGACCGCGAACAACATTTAATAACAAACGGAGATAATACTTCTCACCCATAGAAGGATTCACATGATAAATGCGACCAATAGTAGTACCACCATACCTTGGCATCCATTGCCTTTCCTTTTCATGCCACGTGTATTTAGTTGGGTACTCAACATAGGTTAAATTACGACCCTCTGGGTGTTCCCGATTTGCCTCCATCCATGCAGTGAACTTAAAAAGGGCAGATGTTGATCGTTGTGCTACATCAGCAACATCAGCATCATCGCGGAAGTAGACTCTATTACAACCTTCTTCATGGAATGGTAGTCTTTCAACCGCAACTGAACGGTAATTCATGTCAAATGAAAACAGCTTCCAACACGCTTCTATCGCTGAAATGTACCAACAATTTATATATTCTTCAATTTCATTTTCATTTCGTAACAACGATGCAAATGACGTTCTACTGTTAGGACCTTCCAAGACAGCAGTCGCACGATCTGGTCCTTTGTTAAGATACGTGAATAAGTACTTAACCAACATACCCTGGTTACACCACTCCACATTTATATGGCAACCATATTTGACAAGTAGGTCACGGTTATAAGGAACCACATATCGATTATCAAGCCTAATATCTTGACTACCAACCCGGACTGTTCTTGAATTGTTCGGCCTTTTATAACAGGGCCACCCATCATTTCTTATAAATGTTTCATCACAATAGTTCTTTGGATACCCTTTCGTACATTTCTGATTATGCATACAAGGACTGGATGGATTTAGTTCACCACATGGTCCATGCATCATTTGCTTGCTAATAACCTCAAAAGCAGCAAGATCTAGCAATTCAGAAGGAAGTTCAGCAGATATATATCTATCAATATCTTACGTTGTACCAATCTTATGCGCAGGTTCTAGAAAAAGCAAAGCATGACAATGCGGAAGTCCACGTTTTTGGAATTCAATTGTGTAAATAACTACAAATTAAGCAAAACATATTTTTTAGTTATGAATAATGAAATATATGTTCAATTAAAGAATGTAGAATTAAAAGATAAGTAACATACCAGCCTTCGTCTTGCCAAAATGATTTTTTTTCCTTAAATCTTTAATAAGCTCATCAAGGCGAATTTTAAAAACGCGTGCAAGAATGTCTGGTCTATCTGATGCTGTCTGCCCAGGTGTGGTAGCACTAATGTGACGGTCAACTTCAGGCCATCTCGGGTTGCAAGTCATGGTAATAAAAAGATCTGGTGTCCCAGCCCAACGGCAAATCGCCATTGCATCTTGATATTGTTGTAGCATATACCTTGGCCCCCCGGTAAATGACGCTGGTAGAATAACCCTGCGTCCAACAAACTCACACGTTGTTTCTCCATTACATACATGATCATACAATCCATTATATAGATCTGAACGAATCATAGCTTGGTTTCGCCTATACCAATCTAATTCACTCTCCAGAACAGCACTATAAGCATCAACGACATACGTCTGAAATAAACGGCCAGATAAGTGCAACGTTCTAGCTTCAGTATCCCTAACATGTAAACGATACCGATAGTATTCCCTTAAAGATATGCCTTTCCTCCTTGCTGACGTATTACGTGATAAGGGAATGTTTGGATGGTACCCATCCTCCCCATAAGGAAAGAGCAACGGATATTGCAAAGACATGTAACTTGGGTGCAACTCTGAAATGCGTTTTATAGTATAAGTATCTCGCTCTTGAATAAGGATGTCACGCGAGTCAGTCGGATTACCATCACTTGGAATTAATGCAGCTACTTCAGAAGCTGTAGGTAAATTATATTGACGAGCCTGTGTATTTCGTGTGCCAAGCAAGCGAAGCCTAACTGGTTGCCTAGACGAATCATCAAACCTCTCCCTAGCCATCCTAAACGCCTGTACTAATACATTATTTTCATCAAGCATGGCCAGCAAGTCAACGACCAACGAACGAAAAATGGATTCATCAGAAGATGATGGAACACAGTTTCTTAAAGCATAAAAGCGATTATCAATTTCATGGGCCGTGTCATAAATATATAATTGCGCAAATCTAGGCCGACCATCATCATGAGTTGGAAGCAGAGAGCCAATTCTATGATGGTTGTGTCCATTCAAGCGAAAGGCATACGGACCATGACTATCGTTTAATTCCGAACATACTCTCCCACCAGTTGACGTCATCGAAAAAATTGAATTAAAAACTTTGATATGGTCTCTATAAACTGATGACCGTGGCTCAGAATTGCGATTCAGTAAACTTAGCAATGGCTGCGGAGGATTCATAAGTAAAGGTAAAATGACATTCCCCTCACCGCAACATAAGCTGAATCTAGGAACAGACGGCGCAAAATGTTTTAGAGTTCGTTCCGCATACCACACCATTGCATCACAATGCGAACATACATGATCTGCATCACCACAGTCCCAGTACGATTGAACACGACCTTCAATAAGAATTATCAAAGTATAAGTGATGGTAAAATTACAAAATCAACATAAAAAATATGAAAAAAAGTTAGATAATGGTAAAAGCGTTACCTTGAGTGTTTTCATCTTGATACTGGCCATATGCACCACTTCGCATTTGGTTTTGAGGAGTACATACAGGGACGTTTGAATTCAAACTGATACAGCTTGAGGGAGATGGTACTGCACAAGTTGGTGGAGTTAAAGGGCTTATTGTACTTCTACCACCAGCACGACGACGAATTTGTGAAGGTGTGTTGTCATTATGCAAAGAAAGTGGCCGATCTCGTAAGCAAGGACGACCCATCCGTCTCGTAACTTGCTAGTTCTCCTTGTGAGCAGAAAATATATGTATTGTGAGATAGCTTGTATCGGACTAACTATGATAAATGAACATTTGTTACATTTGTGTAACAAAACCTATCATTTACCTTCATTAGTCATATTCATATGTGGCACAGACTTAACTTATATACCTTGTTTCACCACGTGTGAGACAACTTATCCAATTCATACCTTCTTTCGCCACATGTCCAGCATCATATCCCCTTCATTTTATCTAACTTTCTCAAGTTTCATCACGTATAATATAAAAGAAAGACTGACCATCATAATCCTAATCCTAATCCTAATCCTAAGTACGAATATCATAATGACATAAGTATTTTTAAACACGTGTGTATCTAAGTAAAAGATATGATTGATGAATGACTGCAACAAATCAGATATATAAGCTATTTACTACTTTTATGAGTTCATATAATGATACTTTAAATCAAAATAGACGAACATATAACGCAAGAAATTTTATCAAACCTGTTGATTAGCAGGAAAAGTGTAAATTGAATTCTGGAACTTGATGAACCGGCACTTAAGTGAATTCAACCTAAGAATTACACAATAACTAATTAACGAAGGGGTTAACAATACTAAAACACAATTATGAAAACACTAAATAATATATACCTTTTCAAAGCAAGACTTGCAATAAATCAATGTATTTTTTTTTTCTGAAAATAAAAATTATATGCAGGAAGCTTTTTGATTACCAAAAAAATAGGAGATAATGGGGAGTGGAACCATAAACATAGAAGTTAATTAAATGTCTGAATAACCAACTTGTTTAAAAAAAACCTTGATTTGTAACTTCTTTACATGGAGAGTGGGTTTTCAATGATGAGGACCTTAAAAACACAACTGCAAGTCAAGTGTCTTCACAGGTGGTTTCGAATGAGGTGATTAAGTACAAAAAGTCAAAAGTTGAAAAACCTAAATTTTAATGAAGTTGTATAGTTATTATACATACCGTAAAAATGATCATCGGTGGTCAAGGTGGATGTCCTGGTCTTCCCTCTTTGCTTTCTACTATGGCAGTTTGCCTAGGCCGTCCTTAATGACAAAATTACCCTTGATTTACCCTGATATCATCATCTTCTTCACACCATACACCCAGCTTTTCATTTTTGCAGGTCTCATCTTGAAAATATCAAAAAAATTCAGGCAAAAACACTGCAGATTCACCGTTAAACATGTGCCCTTCAAAATAACTGGCCATCGCCGGTGATCCTCCTACCCCACCCCCAGCGCCACCCCTGACCATATCTATCCGACTAACTTACCACATCCGATTATCTAGGTATAGAATCCACCATCATTGCTTGAATCGGTTGATTTTGGTAACAAATTGAACATCAACTTCAAAGCCGCCGCCGACTGAACTTGAACCGCATACCATCAGCACCCACTTTGTTGAAAACACTGATGTGTAACGATTCAAACGATTTTCAGAACAGATATGTAAAGATCCTCGCTTGGATTTTCAATTTTTTAAACATTTGATTTGATTTGAGACAGATGAAGAGTTGTTTTAGTAAAGACAGATAGGTAAAAGTGAATGTCAACGTTGACTCAGTCAGAGGTTTTGGAACATGATGTGGGCATACAAAATAATTTTTGTATTTATACTTGTAACAATATATATAGCATGTTCATTTATTAATTTGTATTTATACTTGTAACAATATATATAGCATGCTCATTTATTAAAAAATCATATATGTGTAGATTTTTTTTTTTGTTGTTTGGTATTGGCTTTTCTTTTTCCAATCACACTCTTTGTCTTAAAATTATCAGTAATTATCAAAATAATTTAAATTTGATATAATTTTTTTTAAAACAATAACATATGTGTTATTGTTAATTATCAAAATAATTTAAATGAAATTGAATCCGTTACGTTCATTCCTTGAAGCTTGACTGATGAATAAACACTCACCTACTTAACACAAATAAAACATTGACCAGGATTTTCACATGTGAAACTCCAAAAATAAAATAAAAGCATATATAAAAGATTGAATAACAGAGTTAACGAAGTTACTTTTTGACATATTCAGAATAATTTTGACTTCTTACGTCGATAACCAAATGTCGGACTTTCATATTTCCATTTACAAATAATATTTAATTAGTATTGCCCTAATAATAACAAAACAAAATATGAAAGGCTTCTCAGGGGTAGTTTTGTAATTTAAAACTTGAACTATTAGTGCTTCACCTGTGGACTTCCCTCTTCACCGTGACAAACTACCTGTTTTGTCTCATGGTTGTCTTTGACTACATCTTCAGTCATATAGAGTGAGCCCGGAGAGAATGTAAATGTTAATGAGAGAGAGATGACGACGGGAGTGGGTGTCGACCTATGATGTTGGTTGAGGATGTCGGAATAGGTAACAATAGTGTGTTTGGTGGATTAATTTAACGGCGATGAAGATGAGGGAAATAGGTTGTTTGGGCAAGCAGATCTGGCAGAAGAGGGGTTGCTGGAAGGTGGGGACACCAACAATCGATCAGCAGTTGTGGTGTCGTCATTGACGAAAAAGACGGAAGCTTCTTTCAATTCTCCCAGTGATCAGGTACATATTTCTTTTCCTTGTTAGGGTTTACAAAAGTTAGAGGATGTTTGGGTTAGCTTATTATGTGTTTTCAATGATCTGTTGTTACTATATTTGTTGAAAAAGTTTTGATGTTCGTGATGAGTATGGTGTTGATTTTATGGCTTTTGAAATCTAGGGTTTTTGGATTTTCGAAGGTGTATTCTAAACACGAATAAGTATATGAATTAACGCCACTTAAGTGCCTTAAATGATGTAGTCTTGCTGTATTTGTTGAAAATTTTTTGATTTTATTGATGGATATATTGTTGATTTTGTGGCTTTTGAAATTAAGGAGTTTTGGGTTTTGATGGTGTAGTCTACACACAAATGCGTATACAAAAATTAATGTCATCTAGGACGGTTCGAATGGTGTCTTCTTGCTGCATTTGTTGGAAAGTTTTGAAGATGATGATGGGTTTGATTTCAGTTTTGTAGATTTTCAAATTTAGGGTATTGGGTTCTTGATGATGTAGGCTAAACACAAAGTGTATCAAAATTTTTATCTCATCAAGGGGGTTTTCAATGGTGTCTTATTGTTGTATTTGTTGGACAGTTTTAATCTTGATGATGGGTTTGGTTAGGGGTTTGGGTTTTCATTTGTGTACTCTAAACACGGATGTGTATTGAAAAAGTAATCTTATGAAGGCACTTTTAAATGGTGTCTTCTTGCTGTATATGTTGAAAACTTTTGATTAAGATGATGGGGTCTAAAATCAAAGCTTACATTTCATACTTGTCTAATTACAGTGAGATGAAGATCTTGACTGACGAGGCATTTTTGCAGAATTTGCCAGAAGAACATATCTACTGTCACAGGTATTAACTATGAGTTTTCCATTTTTTGATAGATAAAAAATTACTTTTATCTAAAAGTAAAAAAAAAATTCATTTAGTAGATCAATCATGCTGAACAAAGGAGAAACCTAAGCAAAACATAAAAAAAAACATTTTTCAAGTGATAATTAAAAAAAACATAATTCAACTGAGAAACCAAAACAACCAAACAAAAACATTGTTCAACAAATAACTAAAAAAACCATCATTAAATTACCATTCAAAAATAAACAGTCATCTTTGGAATCTTTGGCTTTTTCCTCACTGACCAGATTGAATCTGCAGTATCAGCATACTCGTCCTCGAAATCATTTTCTTTACCCCTAGTGTTATTAACAACGCCACAACTTTCATTGGAACTACTAATGTAAATAACATCATCCCATTGCCAAGTTAGTATAGCTCTTGCCCGTTTGTTGGATCGATCACACCTTCGAATCTAGTAGTAATGAAAGACTTAGTTTAGACGAAAATAGTCAAAGAATTTGAAGACAAAAAAGTGAAATTAAGTTTTACACAAAAGCATACTAATTCACTAATAGTTTCCTCAACTTTGTCGCCCTGGTATCACATCGTAAATAAAATAAGATTTGAGCACAATAACTTAATACCCCATGAATGTTAGAGAAGGTGCACGTATACCTTTGGCATTGGTTTGAGTGTCTTTGCCACCTTCTTTGATCTATTTCGTGTGGTTTTCTTCTGTTGAGGATCCTCCATTCTTACCAAGAAGTAAGTGACAAAACCTAAACAAAAAAAACAATCTGATATGTATAACCACTATCAAGAGGGAAAACAAATAAAAAAATGATATGTATAACCACTGAAATCGGTTACACGAAGCTTAAAAGATTGAACATGGCTACACCCCCACTAATTGAGGAGACCACCCACATTCCACATATCGTGGTATGGTGGTTATATTTTTTAGATATATAAATAAATTACTATATTTTGTTAAAAATAAAGGGGAAATACCATATAAATTTAACCAAGTTTGTAAAATGTGTCAATTAAGTAATACAAACCTTTTTTTATCTCTAAAGTAAATAAACTTCAATTTACTTCAATAGTGTGTAATTGGCAGATAACCAAGTTATTGTTTTTTTTCCTTTAATTCTTATATAGTTAAAAAACTGTTAGAAAAAAAGGTTACTTTTTTTTTTTGAAAAATCCGTGTGATTATCTATATTTTCCGTATTACATTAAAGATTCTAAATTATAACAAATATTATAACAACAAATGAAAGTTCGATGACTTTAAAAAGGGAAAAAAAAGATACAGTGAGTTAATTGGATCAATTAGCAATCTTCATTACATTTTTACAAAGTTAACCCTAAAATAAATTAAGATTTGTCGGTACAGGTAGTATAGTGGTATGAACAAATGACACAATTACACTTGTATGAAACAACAATTGAGCAAATACTAAAAAACCATAATAAAACACATATAATGCATAATCAGTACAATTCAATGCAAATAGAATGCATGCCTAAGAAAACGAAATAAGTTAACAAACGGTAACATGAAAAATAGAAAAACAAAACACGTAACAGAGCTACATGTTTGGTGACACCAGAGTTTCCGTGAATATCGCGCCTGCCAACCTCGAATAGCAACCTAACACAGGATAGTAACAATCTTCACCACTTAAAGTTATGTCAAGTTCATTCACATCTCCATAATCGCCTACGACAAGAAACTTGCCAGTACTAATCACGTATGTAACCGTGCACCCTAAAAGAATCGGCCGAATTGGAGGGAAAACCCACACTTTTATCCAACTATCACCGTCCAACCTCCACAAATCCACTGACCAAAAAGGCATCCCGTGAGTAAGAAATATGTGCAGATTGTTACGTATAAGGAATAAATACCCTTCCAGGTCATCATGTGGAACATTTGGATAGCGTATCTTATTAAATTTTTCCAACCTCACATCAAAACCAAGTAGCATGCTTCCCGAGTGAAAATGATTTTTGATGAAGTCAACCGTAAAATAAACAACACCTTTGCAGAAAGTTCCGTTAGACCATTTAAGCTTCTTTTTGAAATACTTCTGTTCCTTAAGAAAACCTACTTTCCGCCATAAGTCACGCCTCAATGAATATATATAAAGCCACGTTTTACCACCAATACGCTTTAAATGTAAAAGCATGTACTCATTCGAAGAATCTACATAAAAACCAACAGCATCCAGTCGGGGGTTGCATAAACCACGAGTTTTTGAGTTAGCCAACATTTTATACACCTGTGTTAGTGGGTTCCAAATAACCATCTCACCAGTATCACACAAACAAATACATAATAATCCTTCAAAACTCGCAAGAATCCGTACATGACACGAAGAACGTTCGAATGGAAGTGAAAGAACGGTTTTTGAGGAACGACTTAAATGGTCAAAAACAACAGGATAAACGTAACCCGATAGCGATCCGATTAATATGAACTTTTGGTCATAGGAAGTCGATATGTGGCGACAATGCGTGATAGCAAATTGTTGCGTCGATAGTAAAGAAAGCCAATCCTTGCACACACACCTACACCGACCCACACACCTTGCCGGAAGCCTGATTAATATATGAGACACAAGTATATACCAATATCATCAATGCACGTCCTACTGTGTGGATGGCGTCTCATATGTATTTTCTTTCTAACTGGATGCAGACTATCCATGAGAAGTATTCACTACAGTTAATATTAATACAAATCAAATAGGAATTTTTGAAATCACAATAGTATTACAAAAGAGCAATAATGATTTCCCTTTTTCAGCTATGATTCTAACCGCAATTCTAAATCTTTATGTTAACTTAATTCTATGTGTATATCTGAATGATTGATTTCTAACTGAATATTGCAACTGTATTTGATTTACGGCAAACTGTTTCTAACGGTTTGATGCTAATGATGCAGGGCAAAAGAATGGTTATTTTAACCTCTATAAAAGTACCTACCAGATGGACATCACAAAGCATGAAATAGCAAAACGGATGACAGGTAACCTACAATCCTTCTGTATTTTCTGAATGGGCTTGGAATTTTAAAAATTGTTTTGATCAGAGCTTACACTTTCATTTGATATGTTCTACATTGAGTATTTGGCACATACTTAGTTCTAAATTCTAAACTATAGATTACGTTTTATACATACTTCTAAATTCTAAATTCTAAACTATAGATTACGTTTTATACTCGATAAAGCTTTTACTTTATCTTTAACCATTAAGATGAGTCTACAAAGTTAACACTCACTTTCATATTATTGCAACAGTAACACAGTTCAACATTGAAGATAAAAAAAGATTCGTAATACTTTGAATGAACATAAATGAATAGATAAGACAGAGAGATTTTAACATACTTGTTGATCAAGGAAGTTGATAACAATAGCAAAAATTAGGTAATAATGGGAAGTGGAGCAATAAATATAGAAGTTATTGAAATGTTTGAATTAGAAAATTAAAAAAAAAAAAAACTAATCCATGTTTTGTAACTTCTTAACTTGCATTGGAGAAGTTATGCTAAATGGCCTTCAAGAATTGGGTCTGGTCCTTTGATACGGCTGGTTGGTTTTGCAATGAGGAGCTTTAATAGACAAGAGCTTTGCTGAGCTATAATATAAGTATACGAAATCCACATATTTTTTCAAATGGACTACATATTCTATTTAGGTATCATTGTGGCCGGGTTAGGGGGTCCGGCATTGAATTTTAACTGTTATTTCTGAATGCGTGTCTACTTTTAACAATTGTTTTAAATACAAATATTATGACGGTTAGGTATTCACATTGTAAATCTTCAAAGCATGTAATAACAATGCGATTTTATAATGGGGAAAGTAAATACGGTGATATTAGACGCAAAAACTTAAACCAAAAATAATAAAAAAATACGTCGTTTTGATTAAAAATTCATTAATTAGCTAAATTATTTTAGAATAAAAAATATGTAACATTAAATTTCGAGTCTTTGTTGAAATAAGACTGTCAGTATGATTTGACACCTTATTAAACTATTTGTTTTATTCATAGTGAATGTCTTTAAGTAACGTCATAGACAGATTGTTTACTGTGATATGTTTAAAAACACCATAAAGATGAAAGATCAGATGTAATTATGTAAATTGAATAGCAGACTAACAACACTAAAGGGATGAGATCTTTTAAATATATATATCAATATCGAAATGTTTTTATCCGATTAAAAGGCATTTTTAATCAAAACGACGTAGTTTTGATTGGGATTTCGTGTAAGGTTACACATCTACCATCACCGTATTCAGTTTCCCTTTTTATAATATCATAAACATCAATTATTTTTGTATACTAAAATAAACACACACAAATATCGCAACGCAACGCAACGTAATATAAATCCAAAGGAAAGATAATATCATAATTTACATAGAACACGAAAACACGCAATACAAAAATCAAATACCCTAACGTAACTAAACTCTATTGAGAAAGAGACTCCAAAAGAAATAAAAACATAAGGTAAATGAAAAACCTAATAATAATTGCTTTAAAAAGACGGTAGCACTCGCCACAAAACGGCATCATTAGAGGCAAATTAACATAACTTTTGCACCCCATACAGGCTTGACCAGCACCAGCAGCACCGGCATCACTCTGACCATGACCACCATCATTATTTAAAGCCCCGACATTCTCTTCAGCCCCCACATTCTCTACAGACCTAACATTCTCTTCAGCCCCAACATTCTCTTCAGCTGCGACATGCTCTTCAACGACAACATGTTCTTCACTAATCTCATTAACATCACTTTCACCTTCCATGTTATCATCCCTTGCCCCTTGCACCATCATCTTTGCATGCTTCTTCCCTCTCAAATGAGCGTCAAGTTGCATAGAACTTGTACAAAAAATGTTGCACAAACCACAATGAAGATCAATGAAAGGAAACGTAGCTTTGTCTACCTGTCACATCAAAATATGAATGAAACGTTAAATTATGTACGAATGAAATATAAAATGAAGGATTTTTCAAATAGATGTACCCTATCAAGATGTTTGCGTGAAGATACATGGACATTGTATTGGTGCATGTCAAGGCATATTATATTACAAAGAGGGCAACCTACGAGATCTTCTTCGTTGGCGCCATTTGCTAGTAAATTCTGTAGCTTGGTATACATTGACATTGAGATTGAAATTTTTTAGATGATAAAAGAGATATAAAACAATAGAATAGGGTATAGTTAATAACTGTAGGTTATAAAGAGAGATTGTGGGAAGGTGGGTAGGTTATGATGAGAGGTTGTGGGGAGGTGGGTAGGTTATGAGGAGAGATTATGGGAGGTGGGTAAGTTAGGAGGAGAGATTATGGACAGGTGGGTAATCTTGATGGAGAAGAAGGTATAAAATTTTGAAATCTAAATCTTTTGAAAATCGATAAAATAAAAAGTGTAATCGGGTAGTTACTGATAGCTGTGGGTTAGGGGCAAAGAAAAAACGCATACAACACAATCTGATCAATTGGGGCTCCATAAGCTAACCCATGTTGGCTGAAAACACCTAGGTAGCATATCACCACATTTTAAATTCCACTAATTTATAATTTTATTTTTTATATTTTAAAAGTAACCACTATTTTTAATTTTCGAAGATTGGAAAAATAATGGTATGTTTTTTGTTCCACATGTTTAGATAATATATAGTGTTTCAAATTGATCGGGCCTGTGTGTATTCATCTAGAATTAAGCCATATCATATAGGCCAAAACTCTTAAAAACTAAAAGTATGAGAAGTATTGTTAAGATTGTATCAAGCATAACGAATAACTTAGATTAGATGGATAGTCACGTGGCAGAAACATTTGTAGTAATTGATAGGCTTGACATGAAATTGAATGGAGAAACTCTGTATTTCTATATCGAACATGACAACACCAAGTATATCAGTAGTAATTGAATCGGGTTGTTTTTACCATTATCTTCATTTTGTTACACCCCACATAACTCCACACATGACATTATTTGGTGCGTTTGGGAACTGAAGCTAAATAGACATAATCCAAAACTTATAAATAGACATAATCCAAAAATTATAATGAAAGAAAACACACTAAAGATGCACAGACAAACATAGTAAACAAAACATGAAAAAAAAAAATAAATTCAAAGACGAACAACCCGAGAGCGACTGTGAATTTTAACTGTTGGAATCCTCAAATTCTTATTGAAAGTTTCTAGCGAATCAGCAGTATCATCAAATTCACCTTCAGGCTCAGCGTACTCATCATCATACGGAGTGGAAACCTCATTCCCATCAACATTGCTAGTCATATCAAAAAACTCAATTTCTTCTTTAGAGCTGTTAATTTCTACAACGTCATCCCATTTCCAATCTAGCAAGTCTCTTTCTCGTTTTCGCTGCTTCTCAAAATCTCGCATCTGAATAACCGAAATTGCTTGAATGTAGCAGTGCTAATACTCTAACAGGAGAAATAAAACTAAAAATAATTATGTATTCATCATGTATTACCTCGGCACTGAACTGACGAGCTAAATGTGATTTGAAAGGACTAAATGGACCGAATGAAATAATCTTTACACTGTCACTACATGACTGAAATTAAAAAGAAAAAAATAATAAATTAATTTGACTATAATAAGTAAAAACTGATAAAATAATTGAAATAAACCTTTGCTTGTTCATTTGGCTGGGGGATCAACTTCTGCTCCAGGTCCTCAACGGCAGAGATAGTTTTCACAACCTAAAAGAGAGAATTAGTAATGGTAGACCCAAACTATTTCATGTAAAAAGACGACACAAACATTAAAGTAAAAGCAAGACAAGTATTAGATGCATGTTACATTGACAGATCGATCACTTGTGTTATTTGTGTTTTCGTCCATACTTTTAATCAAAAGTATTTTTAATTTTTTGGGTTGTGAAGGGAATCCCTATTATATAGGCTCAAAGACAAACTGCTTGTAGTAAATTGCAATGAATACATGTCTTGTGTTGTAAACTACCCTGTAGTTACTGGAGTCATGGGGTTAGTGGAGTGATGGGTTGGTTTATCGGTTATCTTTAAAAAAAATAACTGCTTAAACAAAACATGACTTAGGTTTTCAACTACCCTGTAGTTAGCGAAGTAATTGGGTTAGTGGAGTGATGGGTTGGTTAGTCGGTTATCTTATATGAAAATAACAATGTTTACCAAACCAGCCCATGAGTTTCTTTGTAAAGTCCAAGTCAACCCAAATTAGACATTTGGGCCAAAATTGCCAGATCGAAGGTCTACAATTGGATTTTTTTTTTAACAGTAGCTAAAAATAGAACAAAGGGCTAGTAATAAACTGGAAGTCCACAAAGGGCCAGTAAAAAACAAACTGGTAGTATATTATATAGCATAAGCTTAAAACTTTTGGAAGCTGGGTTGCATATTCTCAGTTCTTTAAACTCTGATGGAAGAATTGCATATTCTCAGTTCTTTAAACTCCGATAGAAGGGAATTAAACTAATAAGAATTTTTTAGAATTTGCTATTTTTTTTTGTAATTTGGCTATTTTATTTCTTCATATGTAATTCCAATAGAATAAAGGGATATTAAGAAACTGGAAGTCCACAAAGGACCAGTAAGAAACAAATTGCTAGTAGATTAGATAGCATTAGATTAAAACTTTTGTAAGTTGAACTACATATTCTCAGTTCTTTAAACTCTGGTTGATCTTTTGACAAGAATATGTTGGTTACCTAAAAAACCAATCGGACCAAAGCTTTATGTTAAACTTATTTTTAACTTAAAGATCCGGAATAGTTGCATCATTTTGTTGTTAACATATACCATTGATTTTGGCAGGAAGTAGAAGAATCAACTAAACCTTCCTATAATGAAGCTTTGAACATACATGGACAAACACCAAGAATGGTTACTACTAAAGCCGTTAAAGATTTACTTGCAGCAGGTCAACAATGGATGAAAGTCACATCATGTTCATGTTACTAAAGCCGTTAAAGATTTACTTGCAACAGGTCACCTTGCAGCAGGTCAACAATGGATGAAAGACACATCATGTTCATGTAAGTATCAGCCAACAAAACCGTAAATGGTTTAAACATCAAAAGAAACCCATTTCATTGAATACAATAAAAGTTATAGCCACATGGTCCAGCCTAGCAAAGGAAAAAACACAAAAATTACAACCTAAAATTTCTAAGACCACCACAAGACCCCTTAAAAACATTTTCGTTTCTACCCAACAACATTTGATTCAACAACATAACCATGCTTAGCTCTTTTTATCACAGGTGTAGCATCCTCTTCTTCATCTTCGGTTTCACTATCAATTTCTATCACTTCATCCCACTTCCAAGTCTTTAAAGCATTTACCCTTTTGTTGATTCTCTTAAACTTGCAAACCTAAAAACACATTTAAATCATGAGAATAATAGTATATTAATACGCGTACAAAATTAAATTTAGTAAAATGTCTATACTTTTGCCAACTCATAGAAAGGTTCAGAGATGATTGCTTGTTGGCTATCCACGATACTGGATGGAATGTCTTTGTCAGCACCATTGAATGCCTCAAACTCCACATCATCAATTTCCTGGTTTTTACACAATAATATATGACTTGTATGATAAATTATAAGAATTATAACAATAAAATCATAGTTATAAAGCTATTAAATTGATTATAAAGCTCCTACTTACCTTATCCGATTCATTTGTAGGTTTACACACGATTGGGCGAAGAAAGGTATTGTCCATTGATGCAACCTGAAAGAAAAAAAAAGGGGGAGTTTACAACCAGCCGAAATAAACAGGTATGTCTGAAGCTTACTTTAACAACTTTATCCATTGTTGCATCTTCAATCTGCTGCTCCAAGTTCAGCGACAAAAACCCAGGATCCTGCTCCATGTTTAGCGACATAAACGCAGCGACAGAAGGTAAAGAAAGAAAGCAGGATGTACTATTGATCGGTCAGGTTTCAATATTTATAAGCGCAAGTATAACTGCAACGGAGCTAAAATATAGGAAGGTGGAGAACATGGCCATTTTTTTAGGAAAAAATAAAAACTGAATAAAAACATTAATAACAGAGATTTCGGAGGTAACTTCCAGCTAAACAAAAATGTGATTTGTTGAAAATAACTTCCACATTTATCGTGGCTTTTGTTATTTTGAAAATCCTCCACATTTATCGGTTGCATGTAGATAATGGGGCAGAAATAAATGGAGCAAAACCACCAGATCATGGAGCAGAAATATATGGAACGAAACCACCACCGGAAACTACCAGGTAACTTCTCTGAACCGCCGCTGGTAGCGGTTATTTATGCTAGTTTAAACGGACAGGATTTAATCTCAGCAAGTTTAAACGGCCAGGATCGATTTCAAAAACGGTTAGACTTAATGGGTTTAATATATATATATATATATATATATATATATAATTACCCTTCTCCGTTGTCCTTGTTTCGTTAATAGGAGGACTCGATATAGTAATAGGAATGGATTGGTCGTCTTGTGACCAAGCCCATATTGTGGGTGATAAGAAGCAAATAATTATCAAGACTCCTTATGAGACAACCCTCATAATTACATGTATCCGTACGATTAATTAATATTAAACAATATAAAAAAATATGGTGGAACCGGCCGTCCCCGGAATCGAACCTGGGTCTAGGCCACACCCTTTCGCACGCCTAGCCAACCGAGCTAGGTGCCTAGTTTGTGAAATTTCCATTTTGATTAAATATAAGCACATAATTATTAGTGGTTAGCATTGGCAATAAGAGGGCACGCTAAGGTTTCAAAACCTACTCATTAAAAATCCATTATGGATCTACCTCAGCTACCCACGTTATAATGATTAAGAAGTAATCAGTCAAAGCTGAGACTGCCCTAAAGTTATCTAAGATTTTACAGCTAAGTTTAGAAGGATTAAGAATGGAGGCGTTTAACCCTCCTGTTGAATGATTAGAGGCAGCTCACATTAGGAATGTCACCAGCTAAATCCTTATTTGTGAATTTATTGCTAGAAATTTCATGTGGTTTTGGGTGCTGTTAAGTCTCTCACAAGACCATAAACTTAGCAAACTTTTAGAAAATTTTCCTGTAAGAACCCCAGATGTTAAGTGTAAGGTAGAACCTTCAGGCAAATCATATGAACCATTTCTTCTGTTCTTGTCAGAAACCTTTAGGCATAAAATTTTAGAAGTATCCTCTCTCTAAGAGGAAGTGCGAAAGCATATATAGTTGATATCTCTTTAATCTCTATCGATTCCGAATACCAGATGGTATGATAAAAGCGCCATATGAAGATTGGTGTATCTTAATAAGTTCCATAGATTGCTTCCATACCTGATCAGTATGGAGGTTTAATGCATGGGACCACAAAGATATTCCGAGAGGTCATATGGTACTAAAGTCAACTAATGGTATTCAAAGGAGATGTCCAGAATGGAATTGTCCAAGTAAATGTTTCCGATTAAGGAATTCGTGGACTAGTAACATAAAGGTGTCACTTATTTGACACAAGCAATGATGGGTGAACTGAAGCTTGAGATATGGAAATATCTGTAACCTCCTTGTATCTTGATTAGCTTCACATAAGTTTTCCCTGCTTACCTCCTGGAAGGCAGGTAGAATTAAGATTAACATCCCGCTGTGGGCTGGAGTATTGTGAAAACTCCATATTGATTATGGAATAATCGAAACCTTGATTAAGTAGGTTTTAAGACATAGGCTCATATAGCTTGACTAAATTTTTGGGTTTTATGTTATTGAATAAGAGAGACGGTTCATATTGCTTATGCACTCATTACCGCAACCCTATTTTAACAACGATTAAGAATTGCCATCAGCTACCCAGGATCATCGAATTGTTCGACTAACAACAAGGATTAGCTATTCCTTAATATTAGTTAAGTAGTGGTTGGAATAACCACCTCACCTTAAGATAAGCTTTGCTATAATAGTTGATATGTAAGCATCAAGGCTGCTCCCTTGGAGACCTTGTAAAGATGGAATGTTAAACATCTAGTGTTAGGACAATGGATTGGTAAGTCCACTTATCAGGATCTGAAAGTTGCATTAGAAACAACGAATAAGATCATAGAAACCCCTAATTATCTATAAGTTGCCATTATTCGGCAGGAAATCAAGGATTAATGGAAAGTAGTAACCTTCCTAAATTCTTGTTAAGAAATAAGGCTCAACCACAGATATCACCCAGGAAGGGTGTGCCAAATTTGTTAAAAATTATCAGGCTAGTCAGGCTCTGAGTATATAGAACCATTCGAAGGATTTGAATGTATCAAGATTTAATAGCTTACGAGCTAAGACCTAAATTAAGGAGCTCGGTGGAACGCGCAATGCACCCCACCCTAATGATTTAAGGACGTGTTTCGCCAATAAGTCAAGAAACACTATCATATAATGACATACATATTTATGATATGATGAGCAACCTGTGTCGAGTAAGGATCGACAAGATTAGAAGCTCCAAAGGATACATGTACCTATCATAAAGGTCAATTGGAATGCCATAGAGGCTCAAAGATACTGGGGAAGATTAAGCCCAATGTAAGGCAGAAATTACATCCTTTACTTCAAGCAAATCTCGAGGTCGAGATTTATTTTAAGGGGGTGAGGATGTAACACCTCGAAAATTCACGTCCTATAATGTGTTGACACGTGTCATATGTTTGAACGTGTGAAAGAATGTTATAAAGGATTTAAGTTGACAAACATGGAAAGTATGTGAATATACGAGTTCTAAATGTCAACAGTGAATAAATATATTATATATTAACCCTACATGATGCTCATACCTTCAAACGAATAAATCATGGATCATACGAAGCCAAAAGTGAGAGATTACAAACTACAGGGGTTAAATGTGTCAACATGTTTAAAATATACCTCTGAGTGACCTTTTGACAAACCCGAAGCTTTGTAACGGTAAATTATGCTCACTAGAATGCACGATATAAATTTCGTAAAGTTTCGTTATCGTATGAGAAAGTTATGATCAAATTCGTGTGCGAGGGGTTAAAGCGTCAACGTTGAAAGTTAGGACTTTTCGGGTAACAATTAAGTTAACCGGGGACTTAACAAAGTGGGTATATGTCTTGAAGCCCTTATACGTCAATTTCGAGGGCTCAAAGTGCAAGAAAATAAGGTCTAATCAAAGTTTGAAGAGCCAATGACCAAAACTGCAATTAAAGAAAATGTTGTTGGATGATACCATAGGCTCGCGTAGCGCGAGCCCTCACCCTCTTGCAGTCGCGCTACGCGACTGCCTCAGCTGGACAGCTTTTTGATTTTTTTTTATCTTTGTCTGCCATAGCCTTGTGTCCACCATTTAAACGACTTGCCTCTTCAAGCTTGGCCCCTAAACAACCCCTAAACACTTAGGGACATGTGTTGATGAGTTGTGGATGGTTGTAGACTTGTGTGTCAACTTCTTGTGGTGTTTAAATCACTATATAAAGACCAAGAGTTGCAACCAAGTTCCTCACACCTTCATTTGCACTTCTGATCAATCTTGGAGCTCCCAAGCAGGCTCAAGTCTTCACAATTCGTGCATAGGACTCTTGTAAGTATACTTGACCTTTCTAAATTAAGTTCTAGCTTAGTTATAGCTTAAAAGTCAAACCGTCGTAATTAACGGTTGACTTAAGGATTAATCACTAATGGTCCAGTGATTAGTCGAATCAAAAGTAGTAATAAGTAGGTAATTATGTGGGTAATAAACCCTTAAAAGGGTTCCCCCTGATTCCCACTCTAACTAGGTCTAATGTCGGGTCAAACTTGTTAAGAAAAAGTCAACAGGATACTTAAATTGCAATTTATGCATAATTAGAAATGTAGAACATATCTAACCTGTTGGATCATTGTTATAACTTAGTAATTAGTGTAAGAACATGTCTAAACATGTTCAACCCGATAATTCTCTGTAAAGACCCGGTTCGGAACCGAAAGTCGCATAGTTTGACTTTCACTTTGACTTTCAGTTCTGACCCGTTTAAGCATGTTTTAGAAATACCTAAGAGCTTCATTTGGACCAGGTTACATGCTAGTATAACCCTCTGTGATTATACACCATGGTTCATTAGTTAACCGATTAATACGCATGATTCCGTTAATTGCTCATATGTTGACCATTATGCCCTTATTACCTTAAAACGTGATTTTTGGAAATGTAAAAGAGTAGAAAATTTAATTACTGATATTTAAACTTGCTTACAAATTTTGACATCAGTTTGAGGTGTAGATTGAGGGTTATGCTCATTAGCGTAATTAAGAAGCTTTATGTTATTAAAACGGCGTAATTAGCGAATAGCCTAGTTAAGCCTACTTTTTGATATCAAACTTATTACCCACTGATGTAATATATTATTTTGGGATTTTTGAAGATTTTTAATTAATTTTAGGCTGAGCATAACTCATAGTCGTAGGCTTAATCCGGTAATTGTCGGTTTTGCCCTTACGGGCTATAAAATGAGTTATACATATCTAAACGACTCCAAACCTTTTGCTACTGACTCTAAATAATAAATAAATTATTTTAAGCCTTCTGGAATAATAAAAATATCAGCTTTATGTATATAACCCGGAAACGGCTCCTAATCGCCTTTCTAAGCGTTTTTAACGCATAGTATGTACTAGAACTATTTTAGACATACAAGGGTTGATACCTACTGCTATTTTAGGTAAATTATAATGTTTTAACAGTAAGCAAAAGTTGTTTAACTCAGACTTCAGTTTTGAGCTTTTTGGCTTATGTGAAATTACCAAAATGCCCCTTCGGTGCATAGTTTGGTTATAATTGATTAATTTCACATATATACCTTACCCTACTGTTATAACTCATTAAATTGAGTATGTTTGCTGTTTACATCAGATATGTAACCCAGGCAAACACTTAAACTCTTTTATAACCTTGCAAATGACCAAACTACCCCTACGAGGCATAGTTTGTGTTTAAATTCATTTCGGGCATAATACAAGACATCTTACTAATGTCACAACATATTTGGAGCATATTAACTTAGGAAACCTGTATATGGCTCTTACGGATACCCGTTACGCTTATTACGCGTTCGGTTCGGTTTATGTAACAAGTTTACATAAATTAGCCGAAACGGGTCAAACCTTATCGGCTTTATCTCAAAATCCAGAATGTGTGTAAAATACCCATACTAAACAAGTCTTCAAACTTGTCGGGTCTAAATCAAATTCTATCCGGTCTTCGCTTCTTCGTGCGTACGAACCGTATCGTTGAAATTAACCGGTCTAAGCTAAGGCTTAATTAAAGACCCGTTAGAAATCTAATACGTTATTATAAAACTTTGTTCCAGATTAGGAGCCCAGTAAAAGTACTTGCATTTGTTGTATTTGTTTGATACTTTGCTCAGGTAAATACTCTTAACTTATTTCCCTATACGGGCTTGGGATACGGTACTATAAAAGTATCGCTTGGTCGGGTGTATGTAGTCATTTAAATTGGATTGTGATTGATGTATTTACATAACCTGTTTAATATGTATTATTTGGTGTATGGCCTTTGGGGGTTAAATGACCATGTCCCGGATATCCTTGGCATCATTCGAAGAAATGGCCATGACCTAAGCACGGGGTGTAGGCGTACACCTGACAGTTGCATTATGTAAAAACTGGTAATCCACTCAGAGGTATCATCCTTGTGGGCATTATACCGAAGCCGGTAATCCACTTAAAGGATGATAGCCTGTGGGCATTATGCCTGTGGCGTGTCACTTAATCTGTCCTGATGGACGACAAATAAGTAAAACTGTATACATGATTATTTCAATAATTGTCCCAAGTTATAAAAGATATTTTTGCCGAAGTGCATTCAAATCAATTTTCAAACTCTTTTCAAAATGAGCCAGTTGAGTTGTATTTACCAGTGTAAACTGACGTATTTTCCAAAAAGGTTAAGTGCAGGTGCTAGACGAAATAGGCTGGCTACTCCAGGCATCATTACTCAAGTCTCGCAAGCTCTAGATGTCAAAGTCTGTTGAACAGTTTTCTTTTTATATTGATCCGCCTGTGGATCCTTTACTTTCCGTTGTAATACTTGGATATTACTTTATATTTGGATTGTAATATATTTATCTTTTGCTTCCGCTGTGCATTTATATAATTGTGTTCTTTGACTATTATGTTGCCAACCACGTCACGATACTCCCCACCGGGCCCACCGGTGACACGTGAAAAGTCGGGGTGTGACACATGCACAGTTGAACGTTATTAGACCTCTTATACTATTGACACTATTTTCAACACGCTAAACTCATTCGCAAGGCGTAACATCTCATTGCAACTCAAACGCGTCATCGCTAGACTTTTCGTAAGTCTACACGCACGCAATCGCACCTTCACTAGAATCTAACTCGCATTCGCTATCGCTTTACGCTTGAACGCTTAAACGCTTCATTGCATCTATTAATCCCATCGATACTACCATCGCTTTTGACGCTTGTCGCTTGTCGCTTATCGCGTATCGCTGTCCGCTTATCGCTTATCGCGTATCGCTGTTTGCTTATCGCTTATCGCGTAGCGATTTTGACGCTTATCGCTCATCGCTTATCGCGTATCGTTGTTTGCCTATCGCTTATCGTGTATCACTGTTCGCTTATCACGTATCGCTATTCGCTCCTCGCTTATCACTTTTTCGCTCTTCGCTTAACGCTTTTCGCTTATCGCTGATCGTTTTTCGCTTGAAAACTATCGCCTAACGCACGTTGCTTAACGATTGTCACTTGCCATTTATCGCTGATAGCTTATCGCTTTTCGTTTTTCGCTTACCGCCCCTCGCTCTTCGCACTCGACACTCGCACTACTTCGACGCTCTCAATCGCCAAACCATTCGCGCACACCCTCATCACTAACTGAGTTGCAAACAACTTCGCCGCTCAGTTTACCCAGTCTTCCTCCTAAATTTAGTCCAACCACTCATCGCTTGGACCGAGGAAACGAAAATCTATCCATACCATATCGACACACATGACACTGCTCCATGGGACGGAGGCAATGTGGCTAAAACATGGTGGATACACCGCTGGTACTTCCTATATATAAGTGTTTTAGCCATATTATCGAACTTTCGTGGAAAGGTGCCATGTGGGGCTCGACGCTAAATTTAAACTTTTTGCATTGTTAAAACTTATTTATTAACAAAAATTTTACAAACTTTTAGAAATAAAGGGGGACCTTCTTAAATTTTAATCAAAACCTTTGGACCAAACAAAATCGACTCAAAATATTTTTCCTAAAACAAGTTTTATATTCCTGAAATCTTTTAGTGGCTCAACGAAAACTTTTCTTACAACGCCGGTGTAAACATCGACTTCGTTTAACTCCACCCCGTTAGAAAATCTTCATAAACAAGTTTTCTTTAAAAACTTTTTGTAACAAATTAACAAAACTTTTGAAGAACTCAAAACACTTTTTGATCGCTAACTCGTGAGATACCATCCTTTAGTCAATGAATCTCTTCACACATCGCTTCCTCCATGTCTTCGCAACACTCTCACTCGTCAATTCTCGATCGATCACTTCGCTACCTTAAACGCTTTTATCGCTACTCTCTCTCATATCAATTCTCGCAGCCCTCTTGTGGATTAATTTCGGGACGAAATTTCCTAAAGCAAGGGAGACTGTAACAACCCGCACTTTCGTGCTTGTTACTCTCGTTACAGTCATTATGCCTAGCACCAGAGATACGGATCATAATGTAACTATATCGCTTAGAACGCTACTTCGCATATATTCACATTATATCGCACTTCACAACGCATACAACGCTAACGCTAACGATGACATCGCGTGAGTATTTAAACTACTCCCCTCGCTCGTCGTAGCGCAACGCAAATGCAAAGCAACGCAAACTCGAAACGCAGTTACTTATGCTATAAGCTATTATACATAATAATGATAATAGATAAATATATATATCTGAGTATTGAACATGTCTAAATGCGCACTCGCTAGCACGTGCAACTCAATTTATCGCACGGAGACGCAACATAACACGATACTACTTGTCTCGCTAAAACGCTTAAATTATCCACAATGGTTAACGCAACAAAACACGGCGAATAAATCAGAAGTTGGAAACTAACTCGCACTAGCTCGGCCGTCCGAATGGACATCCGATCGGATGAACATCCGCCCGGATGACCATCCGACCGGATGGCCATTCGACCGGACGAAGCTACCCAATCACAACCCATTCGATCGCACCGCCCTAACTCTCATCCTCACCTATAAACAGGGCGATTGTGTCTCATTTCAACACTTTGGTTCTTCCACACGCACTCAAGTCGCTCTCAGTCACTTTTGATCCCGATTCAAGGCTATTTCGTAAGTATTTCTCCTCAAATCTTGTACAATCCACATCACTACACACTTCTACATCATCTTCTCCATCAAATCACACATAAACACTTGCTTTTTCTCTGAAATCACTGATTTGGACCTCTTGAAAGTGGTTTCCACCTGTTTTGCTCAGGCAAACGGCTAAAGAACGCCATTTGATCTAGATTAGTCCAGATCTAAAGGATTCCCACACTTTTTAACTTAATCTCAACAAGAGTTCAACACTCTTTCAACTGTTTTCAGTTTTTCTTCAACTTTTCTTCAACCTTTTACACAAAACCGATGGAATCTGGACTCATTCGGACTCTCTACTCGCTTCCTAGTTGAGAGTCGGCTTGAAAACGGATTTCCACCAGAGAGATGACCGATTAACCGGTCAGACATGAAACTTCATCAAGAACAGTGAGTCTGATCGAATGGGCTAAGTCCATTCGATCGAATGAGCTGGACTTGGTGTGTTCTTCCGTTGTTTGACACGTCATCACGACGTCTCCGTTAAACTCAAAACTCTTACTTAGAAAGTTTTACAAAATTTCAAACTACAGATCTGCCACTCGAATGGCTATCCGATCAGATGACCATTCGATCGAATGACCATCCAACCAGGTGACCTGTCCCTTTATAATTTTCAATGTTCAAACGCATTCAACGAAGTTTCGAACTTTTAACAATTTACAAACACTCATACTCACTCGAATGGTCATCCGCTGGGATGACCATCTGTCCGGATGACCACCCGCTCGGATGGGTTATACCCATTCGTTCGGATCATCATTCGAACGCTCTACCATTCGACATTCTGTTTACGCACTGTACAACGCTTTATTCAACGACTTATGCTACTGTTCTCATGCTCAGGCTAATCCAACGCGCTCCCTTCAATCCAACATAGTTGTGTTTAGCAGCTACGCAATCACTGTGAGTATACTCGAACCCATTTTTTTAATGCACTTTTGGGTGTTACATACGTTCTCTATCAAAACATAACAACACACAACGCAAACACTTTATAACGCTAACCGCCCCTGCATGTTATACGTGATCTATGAATGCTTGTTACTATGCTATTACAGTGTTACACTATACCGCCTTTAGCAACGATAGTACTATAGTTTGGACTCAGCACCTATCGTGGACAGGGGTTGCTAGGGATCACATCTCTTTACTTCACATGTTCACTGAACATGTGTTAGGATCGGAGGCTCTCATGATTATGTTTGTTTGTATGTTTTGAACAATTTGTGAATATGAAAACATGTAAAGTGCAGCGGAAATGAAAACAAACTTTGTAAACACAATCAAGGGAGAAAATAGTTTGATAAACAATTGCTTCTCATAGAGTCAAAGGATTTACAAATCAAAGCAAAAGATTACAGATATGCTTACAAACTAAACTCCCCCTCAGCCTGATGCCCCAAGGTTGGTTGCACACAAGATGAAAGGATTAGACATGAGGAGAAGAACCCGCTCAGTCAATCAAATCTAACAGTACAGGGTACTGTTACATTTATAGGCAAACCAAACCACTGAGGTATCTCAGCTGACGTCACCATGAAAGCGACGTCTAACAGCCTAACAACCTGTATCTACTGTCCTTACACAAACACTGCTAACCTAACCACTGACTATACATAAAACAAACAATTCACTAAACAGCTGCTCTTTCTTTATGTCAGTGCTTTACTCAAGGTTGATCAGTCCTTGACTGGGCAGTGCTTTATCATCAGTAGATAGGACCAGCAGTGTTGGATATTTCAGGGTTTTGATCAGCAGTTGAAGGACCAGCAGTAGTTGTATCTGAACAGCGGATAAAGACCATCAGTTGTTATAAATCACTTTCAAGGGGAGAGCAAAGTGTAAACTGCTGCTTATTGTGAATCCTCTGTTGTGACCTGGTTTTGGCTTTACATTATCTGTTCCTCTGGTAGGGTTCAATCCCAACAATCTCCCCCTGGAACAGATAATGCCAAAACCCTTCATTATTCAGGACCTTTATTACTCATCAAGAGTGCCTTAGCTTGTTCTTTGAAATCAGCTTCAAATTCCTTTGCACTCTGGTCATCCTCATCCCTACACAGTGAAAGTTCAAGGAGATCCTGCAAATCTTCAACACTAAGGCCTAGTGCTTCTTTCCTTGATATGTACTTCACTTCGCCATTGGCTCTGACCAGGGTCAATACGTGAGTCTTTTGATCAGACATCCACTTTAGTATTTTTAAGCCAAGTGGGTTTCTTGGGAGAGACTTATTTGCAGATGAGTTGAGGGATGTTGGCCTTGAAAACACCTGCAGACTTTCAGACATTCTTTTGAAAGCTTCTTCAATGACTTTGTCTGCTGCAGCTATATCTTCTGCAGTTTCTTGTTCAATAAGTTCTTGTCTTTCAACTTCTGTCTTGTCTTTTGCAGTGTTTGGAGACGCAGGTTTGTTTAATACCTTCTTAAAAAGGTTTTGAAGCTTTGATGAGCTGTCTTCATTCAGACCCATTTTTAAGATGGCTCCCTTGAGATACTCTGCTTCTTTTTCTATTACCTCTTCTTCAGTCAGCTGTTTGCCTTCAACTTGGTTTGACACAAGAGTAGAACTGTCTGCTGATTTTAACATTGTCATGAGGTTTTCAATTTTCTGTTCAAGCTTCATCATATGTTCTCGCTTCTTTGAGGTGCTTGAAACAGTTATCTTTCTTTTCTTTAGCCTTTCATAGGCTTCATCGGTCTGCTGTTTTGACCATTTTGATATGGCTTCAGCAGTATCCATTTTCGCATCCACCAGCTCCTTTTTCTTTCTCTTATATTCAGCGGTTAAGTCAGCAATGAGCTTTTCATATTTTCTCCAGTTAGGAGCATTCCTCTTCTTCGTAGGATCATTCTTAATCTTCTCAATCCTTTCTGCCTCACGCTTAAGAGCTACTACTGGCCATTCTTTGAACTGTTGTTCTTCAGCAGGATAGAATTTCTCTTTCATGATGTAGGCTAGATATTGTTTTCTTAACTCTTTCTTTTGATCAGCCTTTTCTTTGTTTAGGTCTTGTGCAAACTCTTCTATCTGCTTTACTTTTGTGAAGTAGAACTCCAGTCTTTTAGCAATGCCATCTTCGCTTAAACGGTCACGTTCACTTTCAAATTTAGCTCTTAGTTTAGCTTGCCTTGCCTTGATTTTGAGGTAGTCATCCATATCATCTGGTGGCATGTAGCCTATGAGTGAGGAGAATCTTCTTTTTGAAGGATCTTCTTCTGTATAGAATTGCCTCATCTCATTTTTGATAGCTTCAAGTTCCAGTGGATGTTGTGCAGCATTCGGATCATGTATACCCTCATCGGCAGGGATTGGCTTTCTTTTTCTGTTGAAGAGCTTTGGTTGTGATGTAGAAAGGGTGAGAGCAGTGGTGGATGACTGACTAACAGCTGTTGAAACAACTGGTGTCTCAACATCTGTTGTCATTACAACTGCTGATATGTCAACAGCTGTCTTCTGCTTTTGAGCAGGGGATGGAAGTGGTGAGGTAGTTTTTGATGGTGGAGATGGTGGTGGTGAATCATCATCTGATATGAGATTCCTTCTCCTTTTTAATGAAGAAGGATCAGATGATGTTTTGGGTGGATCAGTGGTGGTAGATTGGATAGCAGTTGTTTGTGACAGTGATTAACTGACAGTGGTTGAAACAACTGGTGTTTCAATCACTGTTGTCATTATAGCAGATGTTACAACATCTGCTGTCTTCTGCTTTATGGCAGGAGGCAGTGATGATGGTGTGATTGTAGATGATGGTGGTAGAGCAGTAGTTGTGGTGGTGTGTGTTGAAAGTGTGTGTGTTGATGACATGGCAGCTGTTTGGCTACTGACAGCAGTTTTTGAAACTACTGGTGTATCAGCTGTTTGACTAACAGGTTTTGAGACCTGCTTTTCTTTTTCTTTTTCTTTTTCAGGCTCAATATGAAGGCCATGTTCTATTCCCTTCTTCTTCATTTGCTTCATTATCTCCCCCTTTTTGGCATTATCTGCAAGGGGCTCATCAAAGAATAGTAAAGTTGAAGGAGCCTTGCCAGTGGTAGTTTGGATACTGGCCTTAATAGCCTAGATATCTGCTTGAGCGTCCTTGAACCTTGATTCCACCATGTTGGTCAGCATTTGTACTTGAATAGCATGCTTTTGATCAGCCATTTGTTGTTGTTTTTCAAGCATGGGTTGGAAAATATTCCAAAGCTCATTTGCAGCAGGTGCTTGTTGTGGAGCAGGTGCTTGAGCAGGAACAGCATTGGATTGTGCTTTCTGAGCTTTTAAAATCTCTTGCACCATCTCCTTTATTTCAGAAACTGATTCTTCAAGTTTTTCCACTCTGCCCGTCAATTCCTGATATCTTGAATCATCACCCATTTTACTGGGATCATCTGAATCCCCACCAGCAGTGGTTATATCAATGTGTGACTTAGGAACAGAATCCCAAAAATCACCCATTGATGCCCCTTGTTCTTGGTACTGGGGACTTCTTTCTTCAGCATTCGATAAACCTTTGATGGTACCAGTGGTTAGATCCAACTCACTGGTGGTTTACGAAGTTGCCATGGAAGAAATTGCCTTCAAGGGAGTCTTACTTATGAAACAACTGTCCAACTGAGGATCTGTTGATCCACCAGTTGTTGTTGCTGCTCCACTTGAACTACCACCGAGAGTTACTTGTAACTCAGGGGGTGTAACCTCCTCAATTGTTGCTGGGATAGCAGGAGTAGTAGCATCAGACCCAGTCACCTATGGGGGTATACTCTCAGTGACAGGTGATAGAGAGGAACTGGTTTGTGTCTGAGCTATAGCAGCTGCATGCAACAAGGGTAGCATGGATTGTGGCATTATGATTGGTGAGGGTATGGGAGTTGAAAGAGACATGTCCTTGGGATCAGGACTGAGGAAGATGGATCCGAGTGGATTCAGAGCTTCATATTGTGGTGTCCCTGTGCTTACAACCTGATCCTTTTGTGAGGATGCAGGAGGAGTTTTAGGCATGGGTTGAGATCTTTCTTCCAACTGCTGTGAGGAAGTAGCAGCAGTGGTTTGTGGTGACTTTTGTGTTGTCACAGGCAATTGCTCTGGGATCTCATCTTCCAGAGTTGCCTTTGTTTTGGGTTTGGTGGGTTTTCTGGATGTTTTTCTTTTGGTCTTTTTGGTGATGTCAGGTGTGGGTTTCAAAGCAGTGGTTGTACTGCTCTGATCACCTGGAGCAGTGGGCTCAGCAGCAGATGCCTGAGGAGCAGTTGTAACCGCTAAAATCTGCTCAGGTACCCCTACTTTTGTTTTTATTGGTGCCATCATTCTGGAAAATGTTTCTTTTGTTAAGCCTTTTATTTGACAATGAACACCTTGTTTGAGCAAATTTACATTTTCCTTTTCAAATTTTTGTTCAAAATAGTAACTCAAAAATCTTGGAAAAAGTAAAAATGCATTACTTTCAACGTTTTTCACCATGTCATTGAAAATCTCCTGGGAGTAGTTGTAGTCCTTATTATTCAAAATAGCATAACCCAGGCATTGAATTTTCAATGGTATTTCGTTAAAAGATGTTGTTTTATTCGAAACACACATCAGAAGTGTGTGAAATAAAAACCTAGGTGCAGAAGGGAAATAACCTTTTTGTAAGGTATCTACCTTTGATTCTTCTGCATATCCCCTTTTTACGAAATCAGTTTTCATCTCGGCTTTATCAAAAGAGATTTTACCTTCCTGATCGTCAAGATTAAAGACTTCGGAGATTGATTGTGGTGTGATTCGAATCACTTTACCCTGTAACGAGGAGTTAATGGCTATGACTTTATCGTCTTGTTTTTCAAGCGTCGCCTTTTTTCAAAACTCTCTCTGGGTTTGAAGATAGATGGGAGCATTTACTGATAACAAAGTTTTGTACTTTGATGTAGATAATGTATCAATGATGGTGTCAAAGGTGTGATTATCAGTAGGTTTTGTGAGTAAACCCAGATAGTTGTGAGATTGTTTGTAAGGTATTTCGATGGGTTCTTCGGCCGTTTGAGCGGCCTCTTTTGAAGATGGTGGTGATTTTGGTTTTGGTTGTGATTTTGATTTTGACTTTGATTTTGTCATTTTTGCAGAGAAGAACGAAGAATGATTTTGAAGTTTTTGAGAAGAAGGGTTGGAAACTGCTGTGAGAAGAGAATTTTGGAATTCAATTCGACAGTGTAAAACCCTGTTTGGGGTTTAGGGCAGGGTTTTATTTTGAAAAAAAAAAAAAAATGATCGCTGATGTGGCAGCGGTTATTACGATCTGAGGGCTAAAAACTGACCACGTGTCAAGCACAGATGAAACGGATGAAGTATGGAGAACAGTTGTTTTAAGAGCCACTGACGTATCAAGTATCAGTGGTTACAACGGTAAAAATTATGGGCAGTGGATGATTTTTACTATCAGTGGATAGCATATAAGTGGATAAGACACTGATTTTGAACATCAGTGCTTTTCAAGAGAATGAGGGATCAGTGGTTAACTTTCAGCAGTGGACAGTGTTTAGAGATCAGACATTGGAACAAAACAGTGGTTAGGGTAAATGGTACAGATCTTGAAGGACAAGTGTTTCAGCAACAGTTTTGAAGATTTTCATTCAAGGTTTTTCCACATGTCAATTTTGAAAGACAGTGGTTTAGTACCCCAGATGATGAAAACTTTTTGCTAAGGCAACTCATTTTCGTTTAATATTCAATTAAAACATGAGTACCTTGGTAATTCAAGCATAGTTTGCAATCAATTTTTGATGAAAATTTAGGAGCAAACCTGAGTATGACATGATCATGACATATGTACCATTTCCTTTTGACCCATTTATGAGGACACTAATACCATCAAAAATAAGGTATTACATCCTGACAGGAGCTGAAAATATTGCCAACAAAAACAAGCAAAAGTTCCAAATATATCCTTAAAAAAAATGAATGATATATCCTGGTTATTCGAGAAAATCCTTTGAGAAAAAAATGGTTAAAGGATTTTCTGAGAACAGCATCAAAAGGATTTGGCATAATTTCAAAAAGCACATAATCACATCATTCTCAAGTTATTGAAAATTGTCAGTGTTTTGACTGCAGTGGTAGAATACTTTAAAAACATTTTGACCACTGCTTGGTACCATTTTCTTTGTCAGTTGATTACAAACATGAGGACACAAGGACACATGAGTTTTGAAGATCCTGTTGTAGATCTAGTTACTATGTGATGATTTTGAAAATTTGTCTAGTCCTTTTGTAAGTTCAATCACTGGGAACACTAATGTCACCTGAACTTTCTTGAACCGATGAGCACAAACAGTTGCTTAATGACCATTATTACCCCAAGCTTTTGACTCTTAAATGTTTTAAGTTTATACTCTTCTCTTTTGAATTCAAAAGTTTTTGAGATAAACACACTTCAGAGTTTTTGTGAATATTAGTCCAAAATCACTTTGCATTAATGTTTTGAGAGACTTGGTCATGTTTTCATAACTTTTTCAACCAATCTCACACTACATATGATACGGACTCTGTTGACCCTTGATTTTCTTAATGTATTATTAACAGAGTTGATTTGTTCCTTTTGAGGATCTCAACCTGTTTTCAACACATAAGATCTGAATGACTAAAGTTATAATTTTCCTCTTTTTGTGTTAGCAAAACATCAATGTTTTTATGAACATATGTTTTGTTAATCTGAGGTTCAAACTTTAGTATTTATGGAAAACATCACAAATTACACATCAACCATTGAAATTGATTTAGAAAATAAGAAGTAATCTCATAGTTTAACAGATATTTATTTCAGATCTAGAAACCATGAGTGTTTTGTGCATAAATTCACTTGTTGTGTGAAATTTTGTGTGTCATATGACATCTTGGTTGATATACAGAGTTGTTGAATAACCATTTTGATCATGATATACTCGATACTCTGTTTTTCAACTAAATACAACCAACCTTAGTATCAATGAATTTTGAGCTGAACTGTTATGTCAAATTGATTGTTAGATCGAATTTGACTGTCCAGGCTCTGATACCAATTGTTAGGATCGGAGGCTCTCATGATTATGTTTGTTTGTATGTTTTGAACAATTTGTGAATATGAAAACATGTAAAGTGCAGCGGAAATGAAAACAAACTTTGTAAACACAATCAAGGGAGAAAATAGTTTGATAAACAATTGCTTCTCATAGAGTCAAAGGATTTACAAATCAAAGCAAAAGATTACAGATATGCTTACAAACTAAACTCCCCCTCAGCCTGATGCCCCAAGGTTGGTTGCACACAAGATGAAAGGATTAGACATGAGGAGAAGAACCCGCTCAGTCAATCAAATGTAACAGTACAGGGTACTGTTACATTTATAGGCAAACCAAACCACTGAGGTATCTCAGCTGACGTCACCATGAAAGCGACGTCTAACAGCCTAATAACCTGTATCTACTGTCCTTACACAAACACTGCTAACCTAACCACTGACTATACATAAAACAAACAATTCACTAAACAGCTGCTCTTTCTTTATGTCAGTGCTTTACTCAAGGTTGATCAGTCCTTGACTGGGCAGTGCTTTATCATCAGTAGATAGGGCCAGCAGTGTTGGATATTTCAGGGTTTTGATCAGTAGTTGAAGGACCAGCAGTAGTTGTATCTGAACAGCGGATAAAGACCATCAGTTGTTATAAATCACTTTCAAGGGGAGAGCAAAGTGTAAACTGCTGCTTATTGTGAATCCTCTGTTGTGACCTGGTTTTGGCTTTACATTATATGTTCCTCTGGTAGGGTTCAATCCCAACAACATGTGTCGCGCATACTCTACAAAGCAGTCTCGTGGTTAAGTGTGAACTTAGTTTTGATAGTTACATGCTTCGCCCATTACGTGATAGATGTTGGTTATGCGTAAACGCTTTTTATACTATATGTTATGCAAACTTGTGTACTCACCTTTACATTTTATGTATTGACCTTATTTTAACGTATGTGACCAGTTGAATTGGATGCTATGATGAATCAAGATAGGCAGTCTAGAAACCCACTAATAGAAATCTAGGTTGTCGGACTTGCTTTGCTTTAGAGACACGCTATCTGTAATAATTGTTTGTGGAATGTTTGTTGATTGGTATGGGACAATTAACCACTTAAATATTGTCAACTAATAGTTGTTATGGATTCTCTTGAGCAATCTGGTTCGCCTAGTGCCGCGCCCCGATGTTTCCGCCATCGGTTGGGGTGTGACATGTGGAGACATGCAACATCATTTATATATTATGAGTTTGCAACCTTTGGTAGGTTTTGATGCTCATATGAGAGTAATGCTATGATGGTGCTTCAGATTTGGCATGTCAGTGTCTAATGTAGCCATCCAAGGCCTCTGAGCTTGGTTTTAGCGTGTTGTATGGTTTCTTATGGTTGTGAGGACATGCAGCTTCATTCATATATTATGAGTTTGCAACCTTTGGTTGCTTTAGGCTGTTGTGAACTTGTGCATGTACTTTGGCATTTATATATTACTAATAAGCAACATAAGTAGACTATTCTTTCTTGGACCACACAATTATTTTGATGGTTTGTTTTTATGTTTGTTGTACAATATTTCTATGATCATAATCCGCGTCATGGTGGACTGGATCGACGTGGGAACTCCTTTGGTGGGCTATAATCTTTTTATGAGCCACACTAATTTTGGATTTTATTTAGGTTTCATTAGATTAGTATGGAAGTCTCGTTTAGTTTTTTGTTATAGCTTTTACAGTGGCTAAATGCCGATACCAACGTTTGGCTTGGGGGATAATATGAAAATGGTAGTGGATGATTCTCATTAAACAAGAGTGGTAAATATATACATGTAAATCTCCAACAATCAAGGAGAAAGTAACTACTTTCTACATTACAACATTGACTATACTATATTTCAAATAAAAGATATTATGATTTGCTAATACCCCTTTTAAGCGGATATGTGGCGGACCAACATGAAGAAGAACACGCAATCATTCAAAAAGAGGTCTTGGAAGGCTCTTAGTGAAGATGTCCACTACTTGCAGCTTGGTAGGAACAAACGGTGTATGACGACCGGAGGCAACAACTTCCCGAACAAAGTGGTAGTCAATATCTATGTGTTTTACTCGTTTATGGAAATGGGATTTTGTCTAAGAAACAATGCACTTCGATTGTCACATAAAAGAGTAGGGTGATCGACTTGAAGAGCATGACGTTCGCGTAACAAGTGTGTTAGCCATATAATTTCCGCCGCCATGTTTGTCATACCCCGATACTCGGATTCGCAACTTGAGTGAGAAACCGCTGGCTGTTTCTATGCGCTCTATGACACAAGATTTCCACCTAAGTAAATGGAATAACCATAGGTGGATCGACGAGTCTCAACACATCGTGCCCAATCCACATCCGAATATCTAACCAACTGTGTTTTGGAGGGTTTATCAAAGGTAAGACCAAAAGCAAGAGACCCTTTAACATAACAAAGGATGCGTTTAATGGATTGAAAATGAGATGTGGTAGGTGAATGAAGAAATTAACTCACCTAATTTACAGCATATGAGATGTCCATCCGTATGATTGTAAGATACTGCAGGGCATCTACAAGAAACCAGTATAAGGTTGGGTCATGAAACGGTGTACCATGGGACTGAAAAACATCGGTAGTAGCTAGAGGTGTACCAACAGGTTTAGTGTCAAGTAGACCAGCTTTTGCAAGAATATCATACGTATATTTTGCTTGGCTTAAGAATAAGCCGGTGTGCGTATGGGTAACTTCAAGGCCCAAAAAATAGTTTAAACGTCCTAAATCCTTAAGAGCAAATTCATGATGTAGACGAGTAGCAAACTTTTGAATAATGGAGTCATTATTACCGGTTAAGATGATATCATCTACGTAGATGGGCATGTAGATGATAACAGAATGTTGTTTGTACACAAAAAGTGAAGTGTCAGCTCGACTACAATGAAAACCAAGATGGACAAGAAACGTACTTAAACGTTTTAACCAAGCCCTCAGGGCTTGCTTAAGACCGTAGAGCGCCTTTTTTAACAGCCACACATGATTTGGGACTTGAGAGTTTATGAAACTTGGTGGTTGCTCCATGTACGCCGTTTCGGTTAGAATGTCGTTTAAAAATGAATTCTTTACATCAAGTTAGCGGAAATCCCAATTGTGGATGAACGACCCGAACTATCGAGGCTTTGACAACGGGGCTAAATGTGAGCGAGTAGTTTAACCTGGGAGCTTGTGTAAACCCTTGTGCTACAAGACGCGCTTTGTAGCGATCAACCAAACCTTCGTAATTGTATTTCATTCGATATACCCATTTTGACCCGACGACATTGGAATCTTTGGGGAGTGGTACAAGTTCCCAAGTTTGACTTTGTTTTAAAGCATGGATTTCATCTTCCATAGCAGTAACCCAATGAGATTTTTCAGGCTTGTAACCCCTAGGATCTTTAGTAGCAAGTAATGCTTGATGTAACTTGCTAGAGCTAAAAATAGCTATATCAACCTGATGTTTGGGTTTAAAGATCCCATTTTTCGACCAAGTGGTCATCGAGTGACTGCCCGTAGGAGGCGGATGAGATGTAGAGAGAGGAGTCGTATGGGGTTGATGATTAGTAGAGGATTGTGGGTTGGGTGGGGATGATTGTAGCGGAGGTGACCATGGGGTGGGGTGGTTCAGTGTTGGCGGTGTAGGTGATTAGGAGGTTTGCATGGGAAACAAATCATGTTGCAATGGAAGGTGATTGTTTTGTATATTAGTTGCATAAGGAACAGTAGGACATAAGGTGCACATGGGTATGGATTTTGGGATGGAATTTGAGGTGGGGATAGATGACGGTTGGGAATGTTTGGGAATTAATTTGTGTGTGGGGTTTAATTGTGCACATGGGTGTGGATTTTGAGGTGAGAATAGATGACGGTTAGGTATGTTGGGAATTAATTTGTGCGTGGGATTTAATTGTGGTGTCACAAAATTCTAAGAAAATTAGTGTAGCTTCATTTGGTGGTGAAACATTACCACTAAACGGAAAAACATCCTCATCAAATATCGCGTGACGTGTAGTATATTTTCGTTTAGTTGAAGGATCTAGGAAACGATATCCTTTGTCCTTTGAGCTATACCCATTGAAGATACAAGATGCACTTCGGGGCAAGAGTTTGTGTCGGGTATAATCTCTAAGATAAGGAAAAACTTGGCACCCAAAAACCCATAGAGTAGTATACGATAGGACTTGTGCATAGGGAAGCTCAAAGGGAGCTTTGTTGTGAAGCATGGGTGTCGGTAGACGGTTAATAATATATGTGGCCGAGGTGAATGCGTCTACCCAAAAAGTTGCGGGTGCATGGGAGTTGAACATGATTGCAAGACCGTCTCGGTAATGTGCCTATGTTTACGTTTGGCACGCCCGTTTTGAGGAGATGTATAAGGGCATGAGAGACGGTGATGAATACCGTGTTGTTGAAACAATTTTTGGACCTGATTATTTGTGAATTCGATTCCCCCGTCACTTTGAAATATTTTTACTTTTCGTGCAAATTGATTATGAACAAACGGTTAAAAAGTCATTAAAACATTATAAAATTCCGATTTAGCTTTAAGGAGGTAAAACCACGTGAATCGGGAGAAATCATCAATAAAAACCACATAATACAAGTAACCATCGGTTGATGGTATGGGAGCCGGTCCCCACAAATCACAGTAAATTAAATCTAAAACATTTGAAGTACGTTTGTGCTTTTTATTAAAAAGTAAACGATGACTCTTAGATAATTGACACGAGGAACAAATGTCAGGTTTTGGTGACAAGGAAGTAACACATAAACGACCAAGTTTATTTAACAAAGAAATGACATTAAAAGAAACATGACCTAGCCGACTAAGCCATCGCTCGAATGAGGCTCGACTATGCCAATGCAATATACAAAATATTTCTTTTTTCATGCATGCAATATTGCAATTTATATATCACACAACCATTCTTTTGATATAATAAACTTTTTTGTTTGGCTTGATGTCCAAACTCCTTATTCTGTAGGCATCATGTTCTTTCACGCATTATAGCAAGCTATATGGCTACGACGAATCATAAACAAAAAAAAATATTTAAGCTTGCACTGCTTATATATAACTCGATAATCCAACCTCAGCTTGTGATGATGCAGGACATAGGGGAGAAAATTCTGGAATAGTATATGGCCCCTGAAATAAACTCTTGAAAATTAGTTTGTATGCTATTTCGGTTAAGTGTATTCCATCCCAACTAAGATAAGTATCCGGTTCATCACACACGGTTTTACATAATTCTCCACAAAGCATTGAAACGTTGAAATTAAACCGCCCTCCACATCCACAACACGCCTTTAAAATCTTGTCGTTTGTGAATCCTGCAATAAGACCCGTTTACAAAAGTAGAATTTACTTGCATCATATTCTTTTGAGCTTATAACATGTTACATACCATAATCATAAGGAGAACGATAAATTTGCATGAGAGCGTTGTAGTAGTCCGCATAGATAACGGTGACGTTAGGATTAAGCTCTCGAATATGATTTAATTTTGTTTGCAACATTTTGTTGTGATATTCAGCAAACTTATTAAACTTGGTCAAACAACCGGTTATAGGATCATACTCTTCGTTATCAGACCCATATATTGTCAAAATCCTAGGTAAGCATCCAAGTGGAAAGTTTCCTGGAACAACCAGAGTTCGAGCCCCCATCACAATCAACTCCTATACATAAAATAGTTAAATTCAGGCCGATGCAAATTTAAGCATACACTACAAAAGATGATGACAAAATTAGAACTTTTCAAACTATGTTTGCAATATTAGTTATTCATGCATTCACATCAACTACTTAATCGTTAATAATTATGAGGTGTGTCAAAGTAAAAGAAATGCTAAAAAAAAATAGGTAAGTTATGTCAACAAACTCCTTTAGTTCAGCTGATGTCTAGAGGAAATATTAGTTTTCATTGATGTATTGTTTAAGGGTGTGACAAAAAAATTGGTAGTGGTAATTTAAATTATATTGTTAATTGTTTAAAATATGGTTTATAAGATTTGAGTAGCGTCTTACATTGATCGTTGAGATGATGGCATCAATAACAAGAGGAACAATTGGTTCGATCTCATCAATAGGTTGTCCCACAGATAATGGATAATTGTAATCGTTACCGCCAATCTCACCCATTAGAATCAAAGAACGCCCAATGAAGTTTCTACAATCTACTAATAATAATAATTAATCGATAATTATTATGAGAACTTAATTACTAGTTAACTAATCATAAAAAAAGCTAAATTAATATGGGGCTGTTTGGCTAAGCTTATTTTGGAGTGAGTTATGACTTATTGACTTTTTGGAAAAGTAAATAAGTCATAATGGAGTGATTTAATTATTTACTTATTCCTCTCACATAATAAGCTAACCCAAACACCTTTTAACTTTTCAAAAAGTCAATAAATAAATAAATCACTAAAATAACCTTAGCCAAACAGCCCACACTAGTGTAGTTCTTTATGCTAATGTGTCGGTGATATAATTGATGTATACATCTCTTCCATAAGTATACTAGTGGTTGTAATAGCTCCACATGTAACGTTCAACAACTTTTCTTTTTTTTTTTTGCGGTTTCAAATTTTTGTTTAGTTGTTCTAATTTTAGTTGAACAAATAAAATGTTTCCTTATTAGATTATCAATACAAACCTGAAGCGTTGCCACAAATAGAAGACAATGATTGTTTAAACCATGCTAACTGAATTTTTATAGACGCGTTAATCACAGAACGTTCACTCCATTTGGCTTCAATAAACGATGCATCCAATGCTGTAGCACCCACCACCGCGTAGTTCACTCCTTGTCGTCCCACTCCACTACTCCCCTTGCTGTTGAAATATGGCGGTATCAACGGCAACCCAAGACTCTCGGCTACAAAAAAAAAACCATGAAAAAAAACCAAATCAATTTGGTTATTGTGTTTGCCGATAAACAGAAAAAGTAGCATTTTTACCTAGGAAATCAATGATGAGCCGGCCGTTGGAGCAACGGCCGGGGGACTGGCCGATGAAATTTTGGCCATAAGGAGGACCACATATAAATATAACGTCGTCGGATATTGAAGCCAATTGTTTTAGGTTCCCAGTGTCAGCAATGGAGTCACCAAAGCTGATGATGGATAAATAGCATCCATTAGCATACAACCCACTACTAAACAACACTACCAAGAAACCTGCAAAAAATCTAGAGCCAGAAGAAGACGCCATTATTGGATATACGGAGGCACTTTAATTATAAGGAAAACATGTAACATGTGGCTATAGATATATATAGGGTCAATCTATTTGGACACCCTGCTTGCCTATTTGGACACCTTTAAGCCCTAGACGCCTCGTATAGGCCTATACGAGACGTATAGGGTTACATCAAAATCAGTGTCTGACTCATGTCACTTCTGGTTTGACTGCTTCAAGACGCCTCGTATAGGTCTATACTGGGCGTATAGGACCCCTCGTATAGGTCTCATATATGACCCTTTGCCCCTTATATGCCTCGTATAGGCCTATACTGGGCGTCTTGAAGGGGTTTTTTTTTTTTTTTTTTTTTTTTAACAAACATTTTATACAATATTAATCGTTTTAGCAAACTTTTATACAAAAACAAGTTTTTTTTATTTTAAATAATTAATATTAGGACCCTCGTTGGTTTTTTTTTTGAGTTGAAAAATGGATGTTTTGGTAGGGTAATTTGATTGTTTTTGGAGGGTGATGTTTTTTGAGTAAAAAAATGGGTGTTTTGGTGGGGTAATTTGAGTTGTTTTTTAAGAAAAGTTTTATTTTTTTATAAAAATATTTTACCGTTTTCAAGATCGGTCTTTAAAAATATTCGATCGTAGAAATATTACATTGTTTTTAACATATAGTGTAGTATAGGTCTCATATAGGTCCCTTATAGGTCTTGTATAGGCCTATCGACGTATACGGGCGTTGTATCATATCCTATAGTATCGTATCGTATCGTATATTGTAGTATAAGTCTCGTATAGGTCTCGTATAGACCTATATGGGACCTATACGAGACTTATACTATACACTATACGATACAATACAATACGATACGATACGATACGATACTATCGTATCATATAGTGTAGTATAGGTCCCTTATAGGTCTTGTATAAGCCTATCGACGTATACGGGTGTTGTATCATATCCTATAGTTTCGTATCGTATCGTATAGTGTATAGTATAAGTCTAGTATAGGTCCCCTATAGGTCTTGTATAAGCCAATAGGCCTAAACGGGACCTAAATCACACTTATAGTATCATATCGTATAGTATAGTATAAGTGTAGTATAAATCTCGTATAGGTCTCGTATAGGCATTGTATGGGCCTATGGATGTAGTATCGTATCCTATAGTATCGTGTTGTATCGCATCATATCGTATAGTATAGTATAGGTCCCCTATAGGTCTTGTATAAGCCAATAGGCCTAAACGGGACCTAAATCACACCTATAGTATCGTATCGTATAGTATAGTATAAGTGTAGTATAAATCTCGTATAGGCATTGTATGGGCCTATGGATGTAGTATCGTATCCTATAGTATCGTGTTGTATCGCATCATATCGTATAGTATAGTGTAGTATAAGTCTCGTATAGGTCTTGTATAAGCCTATCGTGTTGTATCGTATCGTATAGTATAGTATAAGTCTCGTATAGGCATCATATAATTAATATTAGTGTTATTATAATTAATATGAGTTTTTTTATAATTAATATTAGTGTTATTATAATTAATATGAGTTTTTTATAGTTAATATTAGTGTTATTGATATTTAAAAAGAGAAAACAAAAAAAAAAAAAAAAATAGACGCCCAGTATAGGGCTATACTGGACGTCTATGTGGACCAAAAGACCATTATACCCTTGAATTAGGCCTATACTGGGGGCAAAACAGGGCTATAATGGTCTTTTGGACCCCTCGTATACGCCCAGTATAGGGCTATACTGGGCGTATACGAGGGGTCCAAAAGACCATTATAGCCCTGAATTAGGCCTATACTGGGGGCAAAACAGGGCTATAATGGTCTTTTTTGCCTCTCTTATATGCCTCGTATAGGCCTATACTGGGCGTCTTGAAGGGTTTTTTTTTTATTTTTTAAACAAACATTTTATACAATATTAATCGTTTTAGCAAACTTTTATACATTTTATTTTAATTAATTAATATTAGGACCACTCGTTGGTTTTTTTTTAGTTGAAAAATTGATGTTTTGGTAGGGTAATTTGATTGTTTTTGGAGAGTGATGTTTTTTGAGTAAAAAAATGGGTGTTTTGGTGGGGTAATTTGAGTTGTTTTTTAAGAAAAGTTTTATTTTCTTAAAAAACAACTCAAATTACCCCCACCAAAACACCCATTTGTTTACTCAAAAAAACATCACCCTCAAAAAACAATCAAATTACCCTACCAAAACATCAATTTTTCAACTCAAAAAAACACCAACGAGGGGTCCTAATATTAATTATTTAAAATAAAAAAAACTTGTTTTTGTATAAAAGTTTGCTAAAACGATTAATATTGTATAAAATGTTTGTTAAAAAAAACCCCTTTATATACGCCTAGTATAGGCCTATACTAGGCATATAAGAGAGGCAAAAAATACCAATTTACCCCCAGTATAGGCCTAAATCAGGGGCTAAATGGTCTTTTTTCATCTAGACGCCCAGTATAAGCCTATACGAGGCGTATACGAGGCAAATAAGACAAAATATGACATAATCAGAGATTCTCTTGGAAATTGAAAAAGGTTATACGCCTCGTATAGGTCTATACGAGGCGTCTTGAAGGGTGTCCAAATAGGCAATAAGGTGTGTAAATATGTAGACCCTATATATAATGTGATATAATCTACTGTTTTCTTTATCAATATAAATATATTGTTTATTTTTTATTGGGTAAATTACTTTTTGAGTCGTTGTGTTATATTGGTTTTAACCACTTAAGTCTAAAATCAAAATGTTTAATGCTCTAAGTCCCTAAACGCTTATTTTGTAACCCTTTGAGTCCATTTTTTAACACCCCACTAAGTCTATTAATCAGGAGGGCAATTTCGTCATTTATACACAAAGTACAACTCTTATATGCACAAAAATATAAGGAACAAGTGTCTAATGCATAAAGATTTTAATATTATATATAAAATAAATTACATATACTATTATACACACCTGCACAAACATTTCACACACACACACACACACACCTGTCCATCCCTTCTCTCTCTCTCTGTCTGATCTAGATACTACCACCATCGTTAACACCACTGCACCACCACCATCCCCACCGCACCTCCACCACTATCACCACCTTCCGTTGACCGCCAATCACCTGCAAACAACACCTCCACCATTATCACCACCTTCTACACCGTCAACCACCACTGTCGAGATTACCATAAACGGTCAAAACCACCACCAAACTCACCTAACATGATAGAAACAGAAACAAAACATAAACAGTCAAGACCACCACCATGATCTAGTCGGAGAGGTGACGACGGTGACATTGTTTTAGTGTTTTAGTGCTGGCGGTTTTAGGGTTTCAGTGGTGGTGGCGGTGATGTCAGTTTAGGGTTTCAGTGGTGGCGGTTTTAGGGTTTTAATGGTGGCGGCTTTGATGTGACGACGGTGTTGTCGGAGGTAGGGTAATGGTGTTGGTTTATTGTATTGATGGTGTTGTTGGAGGTGGGATCGTAGGTGGTGTATGGTGATGGTTTATTGTGGTGATGGTGGTGTTGGAGGTGGGTGGTGTGGTGTTGATGGTGGAGGTGAGAAGGTGGCCGGTTTGGTATTGATGGTGGAGGTGAGACGGTGGTGAAGGGTTTTCAATAGCGGTGGTAAAAGGTGGTGGGTGGTGTGGTGGTATTGATAGTGGTGGGGGGATGCAGGTGGTCTAGAGAGAGAAAGAAAGATGAGAGAGATATGAAGGGTGCAAAATGTTTAGAGAGAGAGAGAGAGAGAGAAAGAGATAAGGGGGAGAGATATATAAGAGCGAGAGAGAAAAATCTAATAATAATTTATTTTTTAACTATAAGGGTATTTTCATCATTTAACAATACTTAACCAAAAAAATTCTAACAGTTTTGAAAATTTAGACTCAAATGGTTAAGAAAAGTGGCTGTAGGGACTCAGTGCGTTAAACATTTTGATTTTGGACTCAAGTGGTTAAAAACCATTAAAACACATAGACTCAAAAAGTAATTTTTTCATGTATGTTATATGTATATTTTTTCTTGAATCTAACTTATATGGACCATAAAGTACTTTTAGTTCTTGAAATAAACTTTTTATATTGTTTAAAACTAGTTTTTTTCAACCGAATATATATTATATATAGATCTAACTTTTTTTAAACCAAACTAGTATTTTTACCCGTCGCGCGTTGAGGCGGCACGCGGCGGGTGAAAACATGTAGTAACGCAATACACGATTCGTAAAACGCAATGTGTAATACACAATTAAAAAAAGTGTAAAACATAATGCATAAAACACAATTACAAAAAAAAGAGAAACACAAAGGTAGACGTGAAAGTGTAAAACACAATAACTAAGACATTTCGTAAAACACAATGCATTTGGTATTTGCAAAGTAAAAGTATTAGTCAAGGGGTTAAAATGGAGTAATATTGCAAGGAATAACACGTTAGCAAGAGAAACAACCTCAAGAACACACGTATAAAACATAATGCATAAAAACAATTACGTATATCTTTATAAAAGAAGTTATTATAATCTATTACGTGTTGATCTTTATACACAGATATGTGAGAGGAGACTAGGCCGGGTGCAACTAAAATATAGTGTATTTGGTAGCTCTAAAAAAACATTTGATGAATAGTACTATTTACTTTTTCTTTCTTTTTTTCAATTTTCACTTTTACTTTAAATAATATATATAATATACGTTTTTAACTAATTTAATTTAAAGTTTTACAAACTTTATTTTCTTTGATGATCTGCGTTGTTTAGCCTTTTAAAAAAAATAAAATAAATATGCAGTGATGTTTGATTTTATATTATCCACATTCTGGTATAACTTTTTTAAACAAAGATGTCTTCGAAATAGAGTTTTTTAGCGTAGGTTGTATCTAGTGTTCGTATCATAACAGACAGTGACAAACAAAACCAGCACTGACTGAACAACGTCGTCACCTGTATGTGGTATCAGTGTTATTCGAACATGTATCTTTATTCGTTTTTAGGGTTTCAATCAATGTAGAACACAACATTATATTATTTGGCTACACGAATTTATCTATTTATTTTTGTTACATAAGTGGTTTTTTGGGTTACATTAGAAACCTTTCATGTAATGAAATTGTTGCAAACAAGCTTTTTTTTAGTATCGTACGAGTTGTTTAGAATAATGTATTTATTTATTTGGTAAACTATACATATTACTAGTACTGTAACGGTAACAGAACAAATCGGTCTGATCCCAACCGAATAAAATCGGTACCGATATCAATCTTCATTTTTATTTTGTCAATAGATGTAAAACACGAGTTGATATCCTTTAGCATATATATATATATATATACTTTATTTTAATTGGTTTTGGCTTTCAATAGTTAAAATGAATGACGATATCATAACGAAATGAATTAATAACAGTTAAATATCTCTTTCTTCGGGTCCAAAGTGATCGGTTTTCATAGCGAGGAATTTCATATCCGCTTGCCTTTCTTTCACCAAGTCCTTCTCGTTAGCTCTTATTTTTAATTTTCGTTCAAAAAGTTCCATAACCATATCCTTTTGGGCGCTCCTTTGTTGTTGGATGCTATTTAACGTACTAATTTGTTTATTTAGCTGGGCTTAACCTCCGGTGTATTCCCCACCCAAAGTATGTGATCTTTGCATCCTCTTTCTTGATTTATCTCTATAAAGTGGGCATTACAATACGACCACGTCGTTGCTCAAGTTTATCTCAGACTCGGTACGAGCATCTGAGCGATTAGTTAAGGAACTAGTTTTCGTCCTTTTGGACGACGATTGTCCCGCTAAGATACCCTTGCCCATTTCAAGAAGTGCCTCGCAACATTCCAACAATAAATAAATTTAAAGGCTGCCACTTTCTTTCCATAAACAAATGAGGGGTTGTTTCATTTATTCAAGGTTCTCAAGTTGCAAAAGGACAACAAGCAAGATGTATACATAATCATGTTGCTTAAATATGGGTAAGGAGACGAACAGACAGCATGCAGTAGGAAGGGAATAATACGCTGCATTGAGGAACAGGATCAACCGAAGGTAATTCAGCGTGTTATTGGTATATCTTAACGGATCATTAGGTTGTACGGTTAGTATTAAAACTGTCCTTAATCATTAATCAAGTTCATTAATTTCGAGGTCATGTCTATGCGGTGTGTAGATTAGTTGAACAGAATTTTGTGTTAAACTTGCAATCGGGATTCAGGATAGTATTATTTTTTTCTTAATCTAATAACACTTTCTCAATCAATTTGCAAGTTATGTCAAATCAAACAAACCCCTAATTTTAGTTGATAGTAATTAATTAGTTAAATCACTAAACACTTACCTACAATATTCAAGGTACTTGAGTTAAGTGTTTTTATTAACCCACGACAGCTATATCACCTTATTAGTCGTTGGTTTCATATAAATTTGATTTTTGAATTGGAGTTTCATTTGGATTTGAATCGGGATTTTTTTTTTTTTTTTTTTGTTATTTGAATCGTTGATATTCTTCACCCAATCGGATCTGATGTTGAGTGAGCTAGTGCTTCATAATTCAAGGGTACATATCATCAAACAGTCCTGCATAATCTAAATTAACATGGTTTTGCCAAACATCACCTAGCTTTTGTATTTATATTAGAATTTTTAATAGTTGATTTGTTTATTGGTATAATAATTCTTAGGTGGGTTGAGTTTCTAGGACTCTAGTAGAATAGTATGCTAGATCCCGTCCCTTTAAGTGTCAATTTGTTAGGAACCGAGAGAATTCAACAATATGAAGTTATTAACCAAAATTAAAAAAAAAAAAAAAAAAAAACTCTATGAATTTACAAACCTAATCTACAGTGAAAAATCCAAAATATTCCGGTGACCTGGTTCAATTAGGCAAAAGAATGTTTGAACTCAACCTGGTATCAATTAGGCAAAAAAAAATGTTTGAACTCAACATGGTAAAAAGGTTAAATGACCGGGCCTGACAATATATCCCTTTGGATAGACATCCGAACACCAAAAACTTCTAAAACCCATGAAAAGAGTATCTAGTTACGCGCGAGTAAATTTACTAATTAAGTATCAACTATTTGTCTTGACTAATGCTTTTTTTATTAAAAAACATCTAATTAACTATATACTAGAAAACAAATGCTATACAATGTCTCATTAACTACATTTTTTGTAGCATGACATACGACATGTCATCTGTCTCATCTCCTCCTTTATTTTTTTGAAGGGTGACTTTCTATGTACGTGACTCAGTGTCACCGGGTTCTTGTCGAAGACAATCCCCCGTCAGCTCCGCCCTCCGGCGCGATGTTCGATTGGGCCCCGGCCGTCTCGTAAGCTGACCTTCGCCCGGAAACCATACTGCCCCCACACGGGTAAAACCGCTGGGGTAACAGCTGGGTGAAAACCGGGTTGCCCTCAAGACCGCACCATGCCTCGGTAGGATACGATCTATCATTGGGACGTCCTGCACCCGTTGCCACAGATGGGATTCGAACCGGCGCCCCCAAGGAGACACCGGCCCAACTTTACCACTGGGCCACAAGGTGAGGATGTCTCATCTCCTCCTTTAATTTATAACACGGCATAATCATTATAATTATACAAAAACTAAAAAGCATAATATTTTCTTTTCTAAAAAATATGATTTGAGAGGTGTTGGCTTTATAATTAGGACAACAATAGACCCTTCATTCATCCTCTCAAGCGAAAAAAGGTGATATTGCTAAATAGATTACAGGCATCCAATGAGGGAACAAAATCATCCATGCATGCCAATGTCTTTTCTTTTCTTCTCCAAAAGTCTTATCTTAAGTTTATTTTTTCTGTTAAAAAAAAACAGGAAAAAACAAAAGGCTATCTTACACTCTTTATAATAGTAGTATTTAACTCCGCGTTGCGGACTCGTAGGTCGTAAAGCGGTGCTAAGTATTAAGCAACGACGATCAAAACAAAAATAATCGTAAAGTAAAGACGCGAATTTATACCACAACGTAATGTAAAACATAGACAAACTCAAACTTATACAAAGAACGTTTTAACTTAAAGACAAAAGAAAAAACAAATCTTGAACACATTTATTACAAGACGAAAACGATAAAAGATTAAAAAAAACACTCACTATAGAAAACAAAAAAGACAAAATAATAAGAATAAAAAAAAATCAAACCACCATTCATAAGAACCTACTCTAATTATTTAGAAAAGAAGACATTATTAAAACAAAAATTCTAATTAGCTAAAGAACTATTTATGGCCATTCCATTTTAGTTAAAAAATATTATTTTAAAAAATAAAAACAATTAAACCCTATTTCCTAACTTCCTATCACATTAATAAAGAAAGTTTCAAGTAAAATAGTAAACAACATAAAAAAACTATCGTAAGTAAGTAAAGTAACAACAAAAAACCATCAAAGTTCAAACCCTCCTTACTTTTATTTCTCCTAATCATTAAATAAATAAAACAACAACAAAAAAAAAAAAAAACTAATCAAAAACATAATTTGGTCTTTAATTGGAAGAATCTGACGAAAAAAAGTGGTTCAACCTTTTCTTTTGAGAAATCACGCCATAACTTCCCTACTCATAGTTCTTATCACATATAAATCGCTCCATAAGTTCATAAAACAACACTAAACACTTAAACAAAATAAACAATAATGTTCAACCAATACCATAGTCCATAATTTTCAATTTTATTTTTCAAACATTCAAGCCCTAGTTTTATATGTTGATTAGTAATCATTTAAACATACAAAGCTTAAAGTAAAACAACAAAAGCATTAACTACAAGTCTAGAACAACTAAAAAAACATTAAAAAAATAAAAATAGATCAAACCCTTATACACACACACACACACACACACATATATATATATATATATATCCTCCCAATCACCACAAAAATCAGCAACAAAAATAAATCAATAAAGAAAGGATACCCGTTCTAAGTCGGAATTCCATCGTAATAATGTTAGGAACGGCTAGAGTTTTGAATTTTCCAGCCAAAAAACTCGTCCAACTGTGAGGCGCTGTAGACGGTAGTCGTTGACGGTCTTTATTGGAGCGGGATTTGGAATTCGAATGGGTCATGTGTGGGTTATTTTATTTAGTTCAAAATCTTTGGGTTGGGTTTGGGCTTGGGTAGTTGGGTTAATAAAATTAGATTGTAGATTGGATTAAGTAAAGTGAATAAGTGGTTAAAGAATAATTATATAAATTTTGTTATATACTTATATATTAAATAATCGTGTTTAATTTATTTTTTTATAAATTCATAATATTTTTTTCTAAGTGGGACGGTTGAAAATTTTCAAGGGGTGCGGTTGGGATTTTTGACGAAAATTAGCGCTTAAAACATTTTTTCAAGGGTGCAGCCGCCCACCCACAATTGTGGGTAGTTCCGCCCATGGTTTTACCTGTTGAACTCAATTCATAACTGAATTTTAGTAAAATCTTGATTAAAAATAAAGCTTCAATTGTTTTCTAGTCATATTGTAGACAATGTTCCTATAGCAAGATAGTCCATTCTAACGTTTTTACAACTTGAAACATAAGTTACATAACTATTTATGCGTGGGGAGTAAGGTGAGAGGAGAGAGATGATACATTTTAGGGACAGAGAGTGTGGGCAGAGCTAGAATGAGCGAAAAGAAAGGGTGTTTGGCAACGATGACAATCGTTTCTTAAAGAGGCCGAAACCAAACTAGTTAGATAATTTATTATTTTTTGTATTTCAATACAAGTAAAGATTATGTATTTAGTAATCTCGTAACTTGATAACAACTAAAACTAGTTTACTTTTGTTAGACCATGATTAATACAAAGCATTTAGTTTGTATTTAGTTTATGTTTAGTATTTTATGAGGAGGAATGTATTCAGGGCCGTCTATGGCCAAGTGCAGAATGGGCCTGTGCGTAAGGCCCAAACCAATATAGGGCCTAAAAGTTTCTCTTTTTTATATATATATTTAAAAAAAATTCTGTATGTTTTTATAAAAAAAAAATTATTAGGCCTGTGTTTAAATGTTATAAGGTCTGTTTATTAAGTTTAAATGGGCCTGTGTTAATGAACTAGTCTTGAATCCACCAAGTCCATCAATCTTTCCTTTTGTTGAAATTAGAATCCAGTCTTGGATCCACCAAGTCCATCAAACTCCCCTTTTTGTTTTAGAGAAACAACCTTAAGAATGAAAGAAATATAATGATAATAAGATTGTGCGTTAACTGGGATTTGTGGGTAGGATAATATAAAACTGTAGTTTCAGTCAAAGCATTTTTACCCAATCAACGAGACAAATAGATTCTTCAGTTGGCCGATATTTCATATTACTCCTTCCTGAAACGATTTCCAGTGCAAGAACCCCAAAACTATTAGGCCTGTGTTTAAGTGTTACATGGCCTGTTTATTAAATTTAAATGGGCTTGTGTTTAAATGAACTAGTGTATGGGTGTGTGCACAAGAAATGAATAAACCCAATTGAAATGGGCATGCCTTGGTATAACAGTTTAATAGGCCCATGTTAATAAACAAACATATTTCAAATCAAACCCATTAGAGGGCGCTGGGCATCAGACGGTGTGTTCGCTGTCACTCTGTGTGACCAGACCAGGCGATCATCATCATGGACGTAAAGGGTTTTGTTTAAGGGCAAAATTGAGGGTTAACCAGGATATCATCATCATCGTGTAACACCTCGTAAAATCATGTCCAATATAGTATCGACACGTGTCATGGACTTTAAACGTGTAACGGATTGATTATGAGGGACTAAAGTTGACAAACGAAGAAAGTATATGTATATAAAGATTCAAAGTGTCAACATTTGATAATTTTGCATTTTAATAACTCTACACGATGCTCAAACGAATGAATCATGAAGCGTGTGAAACCGTTTGTGGAAGAAAGTGAAAGTTTACAAGACACGAGGGTTAAAAGTGTCAACATGTTTAAGTTATATCTCTGAGTGACCTTTTAGCGAATCCAGAGCCTTGTAATGATTAATTATACTCCCAATAATAAGTGGTAAAAATTTCACAAGGTTTCGATATCGTATGAGAAAGATACGCTAACTTTCTTAATTAAGGGGTTAAAAGCGTCAACGAGGCAAAACTTGTTTTTTCGGTTATCATTTAACGAAACCGGACCTAACGATGTTTGGTTATATCTCATGGATCATAGAAATATAAATTTCATGGGTTAAAAGTGCTTAAAATGGAAGAAATTGCGCTTTAGAAGGTCCAGGGGGTGAAAATGTCATTTTTGAAACTTGATTTGCTGGTTCCCTACCCCCTGGCGCTGCGCCACCACCTGAGGCACTCCTCCGTCGCGTGACGCGATGGACTGCCATCTCAGAAAAAGTTTGTTTAACGTGGCAGCTTGCATATTTGCTATATTCCGCGAGTTTGCCACCCTCTAGCTGCTTGAAACACGTCCCTAGACACTTGTTTTCATCCCTAAAGTTGCCATAACACCTGTAGCAATCTCCATGATCGATTCATGGCTATAAATAAATCCATTGTTGCAACTTATGAACTTACATTTGCACATCTTCCTTGTTCTAACTCTCTGGAGCATTCTTGGCACTTAAGAAGCCTTTTCTCTGTTCTAATCTCGTGCTAAGGACCATTGTAAGTCATCTTAGCTTCTGTAATTCAGTTTTAATTAGTTTAATGGCCCAAAGTCAAACCGTCGTAATTAAGGTTTGACTTAGTGATTAATCACTAATGGTCCAGTCAATTCTCGAATTGAAAGTACCTATGAGTTGGTAATTATGTGGGTAATAAACCCTTAAAAGGGCACCCTCTCATTCCAACTCTAACTAGGTCAATTGTCGGGTCAAACTTGATTATAAAAAGTCAACATAAAGCTAATTTTTGCATAAACACATAATTAACAATCTAGAAGCTATGAAACCTGTTTTATCACTTGTATAACTTGGTAATTAATGTAAGAACATGTCTAAGCATGTTCAACCTGACAATTTTCTGTTTAAGCTCGGTTCAGAACCGAAAGTCGCAAAAGTAGACTTTTGCTTTGACTTTCAGTTCTGACCCAATGTAGCATATTTTAGAAATGCCTTAGAGCTCAATTAGGACCAGGTTATAGATTAGTGTAACCCTCTGAGGTTATACAACTTGGTTCATTAGTTATTCGATTCATGTGCAAGTTTCCGTTATATGCCTAAATGTTGACCATAATGCCCTTTTGACCTTAAAACGAGATTTTTGAAAATGTGAGAGGACAAAAACCTTTGTTACCGATTTATAAACTTGTCCTAAAAATTTGACATCAGTTTGAGGTCTAGATTAGGAGTTATGCTCTATATCGTAATTAAGAAGCTTTTTATTAACTAAACAGCGTAATTAGCATAAAGCCTATCTAAACCGAATTTTTGATACCAAAATTTTTACCTACTGATGTAAAATAATATTTTGGGATTTTTGAAGATTTTTATTTATTTTTAGGCTGAGCATAACATAGGGTTATAGCTTTGATTCCGTAATTGTCGGTTTTGCCCTTTTGGCCTATAAAATGAGTTTTACATAAATTTTTGATACCCATCTTTTTGCTATTGATTTTATATGACAAATAAAATAATTTGAACTTTATAAACTGACCAAAAACACAGATTTCATATTTAAACCCGAAAATCGCTTAAAAACCGACTTTTACGCGTTTTAAGCACATGGTATGAGTTAAAATTATTTTTAACATATAAGACTTAATACCTACTGATGTTTTAAGTAAATTTTTATAATTAAACAGTAAGCAAAAGTTTTGAACTCAGAATTCTAATTTTGACCTTTAAAGCTTATGTGAAGTTACCAAAATGCCCCTACGGTGCATAGTTTGGTTATATAAGATAAATTTCACATATATGCAATACCCTACTGTTGTGACGTATAAAAATAAATGTTTTTACTGATTATATAAAACCTGAAACTCAGATTAGTATTTAAACTCTTTTATAACCTTTAAAATGACCAAAATACCTCTACGGGGCATAATTTGAGTTTAAATCCATTTTGGGCATAATGGAAGGTATCTTACTGATATCACAACATATTTAAGGCATATTAACTTAGGAAACCTGTTCATGGCTCATTTGGTTACCCGTTACGCATTATTCGCGTTCAGTGCGGTTTATATAACTAGTTTGCGTAAATTAGCCGAAACGGGTCAAACCTTATCGTTTTTATCTCAAAATCCAGAATGTGTTTAGTTTACCCATATTATACAAGTACACAAAATTGTCGGGTCTAAACCACACTCTAATCCGGTCATCGCTTAATCGTGCGTTTTGAACCGTATATCTTCCTTTAAAACTAACCGGTCTAAGTTTAGGCTTAATTAAGACCCGTTAGGAATCTAATAGGTTATTAAAACCTTCGTTCTAGATTAGGAGCCCAGTAAAAGCTACTTGCACTCGCTGACAATATATACTTGCTCAGGTAAATACTTTTAACTTATTATCCCTTATACGAGCTTGGGGTACGGTATATAAAATACCGCTTGGTCGGGCATTGAATTTTTAATCATATAAAGATTAATTTATTGAGATGACCCGTTTAAACTATTTTGTTTGCTTAAAGCCTTTGGGGGGTTAATGACCATGTCCCGGATATCATTGGCATCATTCATTGAAATGGCCGCGACCTAAGCACGGGGTGTAGGCATACACCTAACGGTGCATATATATATATATATATATATATATATATATATATAAAGGTATAACCGACGGAATTGAGAATAACTCGACGCGGGATTATATCATGTGGTGTGTCTATTAATCTTTAACCCGGTATTCAGTCTGGGCTACTGAACGTATAACGAACATGTAATTCTTTTACAAGTTTATATATAAATAATTATCCCAAGTTATAAAAGATTATTTTGTGCCATGTGCATTCAAATCAATTTTCTTAAACATTTTCAAAATGAGTCGGTTAATTGTATTTACCAGTGTAAACTGACGTATTTTCCAAAAAGGTTAAGTGCAGGTACTAAACGGAATAGGCTGGCTACTCCTAGCTTCAATAAAGAATCTTGCAAGCTTAGAAGTTAAATCTGTTGAACAATAAACTTTTGAACTTTGATCCGCCTATGGATCCTTACAACCGTTTTGTAATACATTTGATATTACTTTTTATTCAGTTTGTAATGATTTTAACTTTCGATTTCCGCTGTGTATTAAACTGTGATAAGATAAATTGTCTATGATATCAACTACGTCACATTACTCCCCACCGGGCCCACCGGTAATACGTGGAAATATCGGGGTGTGACAGGTTGGCATCAGAGCCAACGTTGAGTGAATTAAACACTAGCCTTTTGTGTTTAATCTCAATGACACAGTTTGCACATTCCTCGACTTCCGAGTCTAGACAAAGAACTTAGGACTAATCCAAATTTGTTTTATTTTAATTTTGTCCTTTATTTTCTTTGTTGTGTCCTTTGTTTGTTTTGACAGGTTCAAAAAGAATGCCACCAAGAATCAGAGGAAGAGGTAGAGGCAGGGGGCCATTCATCGCCCCCAACGATCACGAGGCCGGGCCATCACACCGGCGAACTCCATCGGACTCGTTAAGCAAAAGTCCTCACGAAAACTGGAGGACCTCTTTAGAACCCGCGAGGCGTTCAGTCTCGCTAAGCTCCTCACCTTCTTACCTAAACTCTTACGGGCCTTAATCGGAAAATGAGCCCCATAACTCACATCATTCTTTCATACCCCTACAAAACCCCAACTCACCTTTCAACGACCCAACACCCTATTTCCAGAGCCGGTTTAACCCGACAAACCTAGTTGAAGAGCCAATGGGCTATAACCCATTGGGACCGGAAGACCATTTCTCCATGGATATGGACGAAGATCCGGAACCTGCCCAACCACCAACCGGGACGCCTACTCACCCCATCGAGATTTTGGATGGGTCACCCTTTCTTGGATCACCTTATAGTGGTCCCGACAGCTACGAGGCGAGTTTTAACCAATACGACTGGGTGTTTACTCCCAGTTATCACTCATCACCACAACAGCAATAGCAGCAGCAGCAGCAGCAGAATCCTTCGGAGGATTCGCGCTTTGTAACGGTTACTCCACCGCCACCACCACCAGTGTAGAAACAGCCTCCGGAGCCACTGAGGCGTAGAAGATCAACCGCACGGATGTCCGTGTGAGGGGGAGTCCGTATCAGCACCCCTCAGCATTGAAGTGGCAACCATTACCCGCCACTATACGAAGACCCACAAATGGGTGGGCCTTCAAACCCTGTTTCTGAGGTGGAGTCTGCGCCAGTCGCACCGCCACCAATGGGTTATGAAAACCCAATCCCTACATACGCCGGTGCAGCGACGTATAACCCTTTCGAGCAGCCGGCCCATACTAACTACAACTACGCCGAGGCTGACCCATACCTGGTAGCGGCAAACTACAATGCTTTTCATCCCGAGGGGCCCTTTGGAGTCCCATATCAGACTGGGTACCCACCTTATGGGTACCAATACCCGCCACCTCCTCAACCTCTGCAGTTTCAGCAGCCCCCGCAGCCGCCACTGATATCGCCACCGCAGCAGCAGGAGATTCTTCAAAGGTTGAGTCAGGTGGAACGGGAGGTTCGGGAAGAGCGTAGGCAAAACCGAGGAATTCTCAAGGGTCTGGCGAGCTTAATCAAGGGGAAGAGCAAAAAGGGTCATTAAATCCTTTATTTGTTTGTTTGTATTTCTTTATTGTTCAATCAAGTCCCTGCGTGGACGTCTGTTTTTGTATTCAGTCCATGCGAGGACTTGTATTTCCTGTTAGCCCCTGCGTGGGCATGACTTTTCTGTTTAGCCCGTGTGTGGGCAAGTTATTTCAGTTAAAGTCCTGTTTAGGGCAAAATGTACTCCTTTTAAATTTAATGGCATGTTATAATTTAAATTTCATTTTTATCATTATATGCATAAATGTAAAATGTAAATAAATAACCAAATCCAAAATATGACATTCCTTTTATGAAATCTGCCTTTAAATATTAAATAAAAATCTTAAAGGGTATAACCTAGCCCGCATGTCATTATAAGACCTGGCTATGATGGTAAAACATGTCTAAAAAGATGCAAATCCTAGTTAACATCTGAAAACATGTTGACATTCCTAGCTAACGTGATTCGTAAAATCACACGTGTCATCCTTACGTTGGATTATACAAAATCATTCTTTATTATTTAAACATCCATTTGCCATGTAATGCCTACGGGCTATAATCATTGTCATATAAGACAAAAGACAGCTGTAGTCTACGACTCCTTGTCAATAAAAGGTAATAAACTACGTTCAAGCCTTAATGCCTCGATTCTCTGAAATCATGGCTTAGAAACTGTCCTTGTAACTATTGTCATATAAGACAAAAGACAGCTGTAGTCTACGACTCCTTGTCAAGAAAGGTAATAAACTATGATTCAAGCCTTAGTACCTCGATCCTATAAGATCTTGATTTATAAATTGAAAATGTCCTTGTGACTTGGCCTTTTATGCCATTACTATATTTAATTATAACTAAGGGTAATTTGTGACAACCCTCAAAATTTCATGTATCCATTCGATTTATTAATGTTAATTAAAGTGCTTGATGACTGTGGTGAACTACTTAACTGCTTTCTAATTACTGTGTCATACTTACATGTGCTTGTTAACATACTAGTCCTGTGCAGAAAAGTTACTAAATAGTCCCGTATGCTTTCCTGAGCGTTGGGAATTTAGAAGTGTTACAAAAGATACATAAAAGACATCATACGGAATAACTTAGCACTTTAACGAACCGGTATCAAACCGAACAACCGGACACTACCCGAAACACCAAAATAATGCTAGAAGCATTGTTTTAACATTTCCAAGCTAGTTATGACCCCTGAACACCATAACACACCTTATAAATGCATAACATCTAAAACACTAACCTTTATGCTTGAAACCTAACTAAACACCTAACTAACTAGTTGAAACCCAACCCTATACCCCCCCCCCTTGACGACGGATATCATGGGTGGACCCACCCATGATTTTCTAGCATTTGTTTAATAGATCTTGTCTAATCTTTTGCAACATATTAACCTCTAGATATAAGGATGTTGGAAGTATACTTAAGTTAACCTCTAGATCATAACATCTCATTTTCCACAACACTTCTCAAACTCTTTCTACTCCTCTCCTTCTTGGCTTTGGCCGTGAACAACCACAACAACATCACCATCATCACTTCATCTTACATACATTCCACACATTTACAAGGGTGTTAGAAGGTGCACAAAGAAGCTAGGAGCTTTCGGAAGTTCAAGGACCTTCTTCATTCGCTATTAACCACCTCTTTTCTTCTCTTGAACATCCCTAGCCTTGAGCTAGTGTTAAGAATATGAATCTTGTCATATTTCATCTCATCTTAGTGGTTAAAGTAGAATACGTGATGTTAACCTTGAAGAACACCAAGAACACTAAAGAACATAAAGATGAAACTTAAACACAAGCTTTAAATATAAAGAAATCATGTTGTTGTAGTGTTGATATACTTGTTGTTTATTGTTTGTTTGTAGAAATAAAGTTGATCAACATGTAATCTTGCTTGATCATGATTAAAAACATAATCTAGCAAGATGAGAGGATGAACATGTTAAAAGTTATGGATCATCCTCGCTAAAGTCATGAACTTGAATGAATATAATGCTTCTTGTAAAATGATGAACAAAGAAGGTTTAAAGTCTTGTAAATCTAAATGTTTCAAGTATGATTTCCCAAGAAACAAAGTTAAAATACAAGTTTTACTAAATCTTGGTTCTTACATAAATATACATCAGTTTTGGTGGTTAACAAAGTAAAGAGACACATGTGTAACAAGAAAAATACATGAAGAAGCATTTTTAGAAAATATGAACATAAGTTGTAAAGATCCATATTCTCTAAAAATGGAGTTTTTAAAGAAGCAATCACACTTTAAAGGGGTACAACACTTACTAAATACACTAGTAAGTTACTACACATTTTTATAAACTTTCAAGTTCATGATATAGAAATTTATGGTTGTTTTTAACAAGATTGATAAGTAAAGATTGTATATTGTTGGTTGAGGATTGTTTGGATGAATTCTTGAAAAGAAAATGATATGCTAATAAGCATGGACACCTCCGTTTACAAAGGAAACTCTGGCGAAATTTTCTAAAAATTCCAACACTTAGAAAATATTTTTCTAAACAAGCGTTACGAGTATATTTTATAACTTGTGTTTCGAATATAAACTTCGCCATAATTTTTGTAACAAAATACAAAGTGTCGGAGGTTGGTTTTTGTAAATAAAAATGGGTAAATATGTATTTAGAATATATATCTTATACTAGAACACTTGTGTGGATACTTGTTTATTTTGTGAGATAGTTATACAATTTTAGGGTAAAATAATATGACTTAACAAAGTACCTTGACATTAGAATTGTGTGGTACGTGGTAGAAGTAATGAGTAGATAAACCATACGTAGGATACGTGTTATGCATGAGGAACTGATTGTTATCTGTACCTTATTAGGACGTGCTTGATATCCTGATTATTTGAGTAATTAATCTAACCGAGCAAACCGAGGTGAGTTCACACACTTTCTAAGGCATGGGATTCCCGGTGGATTGGGAATGGGTTAAAAAAATTAAAACGAAACCTACATATCCTCCTTGGGTAGGATATGTACCGCCATCCTCCATAGGTAGGATGCCAATATTAATCCTGCGTATTCTCCTTGGGTAGAATACGTACGTTCGTCCTCCTTGGGTAGGACAACAACCTTAAAACTTACTAGACAAAACTCTATCATTAAGTCCCTCATTTTATAGACTTAATCGCCGAGGCCAATGGCGAGCGAGTCATTAGTTAATAGCTCTATTAGGTTTAACAAACCTCACACCGTGCCAGTCGGACGGGCGTGTACTAATGGACTATGGCAAACTGTCAATGATGATAGACATTGACGTAGGGCACAACTATTGTTCGTCAGTTGTCGATATGGTAACGGTCTAGTGGTTCACATGGGGAAGCCCCCCACTGATTATGGATATGGTTTGGGTAATAAAGAAGGAACTGGTTAATCATATTTTCAACTATGGGGTAACCCCCACGGTAAGTAAGCCAGCAAAAAGACAAACCATGTTTTCGGAACAACTTAAAACTAAACAACCAACCATGAACTCACTCAACTCTGTTGTTGACTCGTTGTTACATGCCTTACAGGTCGTTAGATGCTTATGGAGCTTGCACGAGGAGGAGGTCGTTGTGGGATATGGACTGCTATGTCCCGTGCTAAACATTTAATCCTTATGAACTTATTAAACTTACGTATTGGACTTTAAACTTATGAACTATGGAACTTATGTTTTGGTTCTACGTTTTATGCTTCCGCTGTTAACTTCAAGTTGGTTACTTTCTTTTGGTCACCAATTGTATTGTGGTAGGTTTTATTTACTTAATTGCGTTGTTCAATATGATTGGTGGCTCGATCCTGATCATGTCACGCCTCCAAGCTGTGATACTCCGCGTGTGGATTTTGGGGGGTGTGACAGATTGGTATTAGAGCCATTGGTTATAGTGAACTTGGTTTTAAAAAGGGAAAAACTTTTTGACAAAACCAGACTATAACCTGTACAGTGCTCAACAATCCACAACGACGCTTCGCTTCACGTGCAAGACTCGACACAGGTGGTATGATTTATGTTATATTGTCGGTTAGATAGTTCACGCTGTGCATTAATTAACGTGATAATTGCTATTTGAACCTTGTGTGCTTACTCTCTTCTGTCGTCCCACACTTTCGCGACACTTTTCTCACTTACGTTGCTTCGTTGTGAAGTTCATGAACGGACGCGGAGGACGTATCAACCTAACTCAAGCCCAGTTGACCGCTTTGATCAATGAACCGGTTGCTGAGACACTCGCAGCTGTCCCTGCAGGAGGTATAACCTGCCATATTAACCCATCTTAGGACGTTTAGATCCTACCTTCGCAAACCAACCCTCGTGCTTAACCTTGTCTTTTATTCTCGCGCAACAGGTCAACATGCTCAGCCTCCTGTGTGCACATTCAAAACATTCATGGATTGCCGACCTAGTACTTTCAGCGGCACAGAAGGAGCTGTAGGCCTTCTTCACTGGTTCGAGAAGCTTGAGTCCGTTTTTGAGATGTGTGAATGCCCTGAAGATCGTAGGGTGAAATTTTCTACTGGAACGCTTGAAGGTGTTGCGTTAATCTGGTGGAAAGCACAGGTTCAACTGCTAGGGCTGGCGGTCGCTAATGCCACCCCATGGAATGACTTCAAGGAATTGATCAAGGAAGAGTACTGTAGTCGTGACGACGTCCACAAGCTAGAGGTGGAATTTTTCAATCTGAAGATGACGGTGTCTGAGATTGAGGTGTATACGAAGAGGTCAAACGAGCTGGCCATCTTGTGTCCTACTATGGTGGACCCCCCCATCAAACGTATTGAGCTGTACCTCAAGGGTCTTGTGCCAGAATTTCAGAGCCACGTAACCTCAGCTAACCTTGGCACCATTCAGCAAATCATCCGGTTGGCTCATCGTCTCACTGATCAGGCAGTTGAACAGAACAAGCTGCCCAAGCGTATCAGCGCTACTACTACCGATGCTCCCAGTGATAACAAGCGCAAGTGGGATGGACATTCGGGCAAAGGTTCTACTTCAGTTCAGACTCAGTCCCAGCAGCGAAAGATAGATGAGTACAGGAGCCCCGGTCAGCAGTCTTCTGGGAATCAAGGTCAGGGTGGGTACAAGGGAAATCACCCTAAGTGCAATCGATGTAATTTGTACCACAGCGGGCAGTGCCACAAGGATCGTTGCCTAAGGTGTAACAAGTTTGGTCATGAAGCAAAGGATTGCAGGAGCACGCGACCGGCAAATCAGAATTGCCAACAACAACAAGCTCCACAGAACCACCAGCAGCAGCAACAGCAGGGCAATAAAGGATGCTTTCAGTGTGGCGCTGAAGGCCACTTTAAGAGGAACTGTCCTCAGCTGAACCAGAATCAGAACAACATTAACCAAGGAAACGGGAACAACAATGGAGGCAACAATGGAGGCAACAACGGGGGTAACAATAATGGCAATGGTGCCAGGGGACGTGTATTCGTGCTGGGTCAGGGTGATGCAAGGAACGATCCCAACGTTGTGATGGGTAAGTTTCTTCTGGATGACTTCTTTGTTACTGTTTTATTCGATTCGGGTGCCGATACTAGTTATGTGTCCTTAAAAGTTAGCCAAATGCTTAAGCGCACTCCAACACTTCTGAACACCAAACACACGGTAGAACTAGCAAACGGTAAAAGTCTTGAAGCCACACGCATAGTTAAGGGTTGTAACCTCGTCTTAGCTGGTCAGACCTTCTCTATCGATCTTATCCCTATCATACTTGGTAGTTTCGACGTCGTTATTGGGATGGATTGGCTATCTCAACATCAAGCGGAGATTATTTGCTAGGAGAAAATCGTCCGTATTCCTTGCTCTGGTGAAGAACCCCTCGTGATTCATGGCGACAAGATTGGTGCTGTTGTGGGCATAATCTCTTTCCTTAAGGCCCATAAGTGGTTGCGAAAGGGCCACACTGCTATTCTAGCCCTCGTTTCTGATACATCATCGGAAGAAAGGAAGATAGAAGACATACCTATTGTACGTGATTTTCCTGAGGTATTTCCTGAGGAATTACCTGGTCTTCTGCCTCATCGTCAAGTTGAGTTTCAAATCGAGCTAGCTCCTGGAGCAGCGCCCATAGCTCGAGCACCTTATCGACTAGCTCCATCAGAACTTGAAGAACTGTCCACGCAACTACAAGAACTCTTGGAAAAGGGTTTCATACATCCTAGCTCTTCGCCTTGGGGAGCTCAAGTGTTATTCGTGAAGAAGAAAGACGGTACCTTCAGGATGTGTATTGACTACCGCAAACTCAACAAGGTGAGCGTGAAGAATCGTTATCCTCTCCCACGTATTGATGACTTATTCAACCAGTTGCAAGGGTCGAGTTTCTACTCCAAGATTGACCTAAGGTCGGGCTACCATCAACTGAGAGTCCGAGATGAGGACGTCTCCAAAACAACATTTAGAACTCGTTACGCGCACTACGAGTTTTTGGTCATGCCTTTCGGATTGACGAATGCACCTGCTGTCTTCATGGATCTCATGAACCGAGTGTGCAAACCTTACCTGGATAAGTTTGTCATAGTTTTCATCGATGATGTCCTGATATATTCGAAGAGTCAGGAAGAACACGAGCAACACCTGAGGCTTATTTTGGAACTTCTTCGAACAGAGCAGTTGTATGCCAAATTTTCGAAATGTGACTTCTGGCTTCGCGAAGTCCACTTTCTAGGCCATGTGGTAAACAAGGATGGGATTCATGTGGATCCATCCAAGGTTGACTCGATCAAGAACTGGCCTGCACCCCGTACACCAACAGAAATCCGCCAATTCTTGGGCTTGGCAGGATATTACCGAAGGTTTATCAAGGATTTCTCAAAGATTGCGCAACCTCTCACCTCGCTGACTCAGAAGGGTGTCACCTATCGTTGGGGTGATGCACAAGAATCATCTTTTCAGCACTTAAAAGATAGACTTTGTAGCGCGCCTATCCTCTCATTGCCTGAAGGCACAGATGATTTTGTGGTTTATTGCGATGCTTCCATCCAAGGACTTGGTTGCGTGTTGATGCAACGTGACAAGGTCATTGCCTACGCATCACGCCAACTTAAGGTTCATGAAAGGAACTACACTATGCACGACTTGGAATTGGGAGCAGTTGTTTTTGCACTTAAGATATGGAGACATTACCTGTACGGTACCAAGTGCACCATTTACACCGATCACATGAGTCTCGAGCATATCTTCAAGCAAAAGGAATTAAACATCCAACAACGTCGATGGGTCGAGCTCTTGAACGATTATGAATGTGCGATCAAGTACCATCCGGGCAAAGCCAATGTTGTGGCCGACGCCCTCAGTCGAAAGGATACTATACCTAAGCGTATACGTGCGTTACAGCTTACCATTCACTCTAGTCTTCCCGCCCAGATACGAGATGCTCAGGTTGAAGCGTTGAAAGTAGAGAACATCAGGGCTGAGTCCCTACGAGGATCAAGGCAGCGGCTAGAACAAAAGGAAGACAGCGCCTACTATGTAACAGGGCGCATCTGGGTTCCGCTTTATGGAAACTTACGCGAGCTTGTGATGGATGAAGCACATAAGTCTCGTTATTCAGTACATCCTGGTTCGGATAAGATGTACCATGACTTAAAGACTACATACTGGTGGCCTAGTATGAAAGCCAACATAACAACCTACGTCAGTAAATGTTTGACTTGTGCGAGAGTCAAGGTCGAATATTAGAAACCATCAGGCCTACTCCAACAACCAGAGATCCCGAAATGGAAATGGGAGCAAATTTCCATGGATTTCGTTACTGGCCTGCCTAGATCTCAACGTGAAAATGATACCATTTGGGTGATAGTGGATCGATTGACCAAGTCTGCACATTTCCTGGCTATCAAGGAAATGGATAAGTTTTCTACCCTAGCAGACATCTACCTAAAGGAAGTAGTATCAAGGCACGGAGTGCCAACCTCCATCATTTCTGATCGTGACTCATGTTTTACATCCGAATTGTGGCAAGCTATACACAAGTCCTTTGGTTCTCGATTAGACATGAGCACGGCATATCACCCACAGACAGATGGGTAATCTGAACGCACCATCCAAACCCTTGAAGACATGCTTAGGGCATGTCTGATCGACTTTGGTAATGGCTGGGAAAAACACCTCCCGTTAGTGGAGTTTTCGTATAACAACAGTTACCACACCACTATCAAGGCCGCTCCGTTTGAGGCATTGTACGGACGTAAATGCCGATCACCTCTTTGTTGGGCAGAAGTTGGTGACAGCCAAATCACAGGCCCAGAACTTGTAGTAGATACAACTGAGAGGATTGCTCAGATACAAAAACGAATGGCGGCAGCTCGTGACCGTCAGAAAAGCTATGCTGATAAGCGAAGGAAACCACTCGAGTTCCAGGTTGGGGATCGAGTGCTACTCAAAGTCTCACCTTGGAAAGGTGTAGTTCGTTTTGGCAAACGAGGCAAACTCAATCCGCGATATGTTGGACCGTTTGAAATCATTGAGAAAATTGGCAAGGTCGCTTACAAGTTGAATCTACCTGAAGAACTCAGCGGAGTTCATAATGTTTTCCATGTGTCGAATCTGAAGAAGTGTCTGTCAGATGAGACCCTCATAGTTCCTCTCAAGGAGCTCACTATCGACGACCAGCTGCGATTCGTCGAGGAACCGGTAGAGATTACTGATCGAGATGTTAAGATTCTCAAGCGTACCAGAATACCTCTTGTTCGAGTTCGTTGGAATTCCCGTCGTGGCCCAGAGTGTACCTGGGAACGAGAAGACCAAATGAAACTCAAGTATCCCCAGTTGTTTAAGAAAAGTGCAACCACTACTGAGGCTGAAGCTACTGAAGAATTTCGAGACGAAATTCCAAACCAACGGGGGGATGATGTGACACCCCAGGAAAACCAGGAAACCACGCAACTCAACTAGCTTCCTCAGTAACCACGTACTAAATTTTGGGACGAAATTTTCTTAACAGAGGGAGAATGTGACAACTGACGGGTGGTCCGTAGGACAACCCTTAAAGCCTTTAAATAGAATAAAATTCCATACTTTGCCCAGTTATTTGCTTGAACTTGGTAACCACTAGATGATTTGATGTGCAGGTATTATCATGCTCAAGATGCGGGTTTTAGATGGTTGGATGGATGCTAGAAGTTGGCGGAGTCAAAGAATGGAAGACATGAAGATTTGGTGAAGAAATAAAGAAGAAACAAGGCTCAGCGCCGTAGCCTACGGCACCTGGCCATAGGTTACGGCCCCAACCCTTTCAAACATTTCCTCACCGTAAGACAGGGTGCAAGCACCGTAAGAGATTGCTGACCGTCGTAAGCTACGGCGACTTGGCGTAGCTTACGGCGCTGAGTGGACTTCCGGAGCTTGCTGACCGCCGTAAGCTACGGTGACCTGGCGTAGCTTACGGCGCCGACTGATACCAAATTTGTAACTCCTTCATTAATTGTCAATTTCATGGGTTTTATGGAGACTTATCATATGTTTTCGGTTACAACTGGTGTGGGAACGATTTTGGAAGGAACTTTTGGAGACTTGGGCAAGAGAAACACTATCTCAATCATTAGTTTTTGTTGCTTTTGATCTTGATGAACAATAATACTCTTGTGACGATGTTGTTTCAAGCCATGAGTGGCTAAGTACTTTATGGTCATCTTTAGTTGAAGGTTTGTGGAGACAATTGTGCTTGATTTTATATTTCTAGAATGGTAAATTGAATTTATGTTTTGTTTATCATGGGGTGTTCTTATTTGCTTGTAAATTGTTAATGCTTATGATTATTCTATTTTGAAACCATACGTTCTTGATGCCGTTGGCAATCGAGATATCATGGGTAGAACTAGAATTGGGTAGGGGTTAATTGGTCATCGGGTAACAACCTCACGTTCTAGGAATCTGAGTACTTAGTTCCCTTTTATCACAACAAGTAATTGCACATGAACTATGTCTATGTAGTTCTTTCTAGTGAATGATAGCACAAATGTTGAAGCAAACCAGAAACTAAAGGTGGTCATTATTCTCCAATTTGTTTACAACCAAAACTTTTCTTTTGCAATTTAATTAGTTACATTTAGTTCTAAAACTGATTCACTCAAATCAACTCTTGAATTTTACTTTACTGGCAACTAGTTTAATTTTAGTCAAGTTAGATAAATCTTCAAATAACACATATTCCACAAACTCCCTGTGTTCGATACCCACTTGCCACTATCTATTTAGTAGTAATTGGATTAAATTTGATTGTGACCACGACACCGCATCAAATTTTGGCGCCGTTGCCGGGGAGTAGTGCGCAACGTGTGTTATTTTCTTTCTTTTTAAGTTTGTTATTTTTCTGGTTTACGCTGGGTGTGTTAGTGTGCAGGTATTTACAGGTGCATGCGTACTAGAAGCTCTCACAAGCTATCACCATTGGCGTTTGATCCGGAAATTGAGCGAACATTAAGGGGAAACAGAATTTTGCTAAGAGAAAACAAGTTAAGTGGTTCACCAACAACACTAACTACACCGATTACACCACTTCGATACATGGATCCACCACCATCACCACCCACCACGGGTGAACTTGTACCACCTTTTATACCAACATTCACTCAACCGTCACCAAATACCACCATCCCAAAAACTACCACCGAACCTACTTTACTTCATACTGTTACACCAACAAATACCACATAACCCATTACCACTCAAGAAGAACCAACCATTACTTTTAACCCTTCTACCACAATTCCACCTCTCACCCATTTCTTTCCAGGTGCGGGTCAGTCATATTCAAACTACACAATAGCACCTAACTCAACCATTGTCCATGCTACTTCTACTTTCAGACCATCGAACCAGTCGGGTTTTCAATACTCGACTCTTCCATTTGGGCAATCTTCGGGTATAGGGGGAGATGGATATGATGAGGGATATGAGGATTTTGAGGGTTATGATGAAGATGGGTATGCTTATGGGGGTGATGGAGATCAAGGAGAGTTTGGTTATGTGCAAGGCCAACCTCAAGGGATGTCAAATGTTGGTGGAGTGCCACAACAACAACAACTCATACCACAACACATTAGGCCAAGGCCACAAGCGCCACCAATGCAACGCCCTATACCATTGCAACAAGTTTGACCACAACATGTACAACCACAATTCCAAAGGCCAATTCAACACCCACCTATGCCACAACAACAATTTCAACAACCATTCGCACCACAAGGGCATATACCAAGACCAATGGGTCCTATTCGTCCAAGGGGTCGGTTGGGTGTACCAAGAAGGCTTCTTAGGGAACATGCGAGGGGAATTGAAGCGCATTTTAGGCCAGTAATTACTCACAACCCTTCACCGGTGGTTATTCCTCACAATAACCAAGGAAGAACTTTTGAGGTGAGAACAAATTCTTTGCAAAGTTTGCCGAAATACAAGGGTCTAGCAACGGAGGAACCCTATTTTCATTTGGAGGCCTATGGCTCAATTTGCAATACTCTTGGGAGTCAAGGTTTTTCGGCTGATGATGTCAAGTTGGTATTGTTTCAATTTTCTCTAGAGGATAAGGAAAAGAAGTGGTTCTATACTTTGCCTTCAGCATCCATTTACACTTGGGCGGAAATGCAACAAATATTTTTGGATGAATTTTATACCGCTCAAAAGACCAATGATGCTAGGAAGGGGTTGAGGAGTTTTCAACAACAACAAGGTGAGATGTTCCATGAGGCCTTTGAGCATTTTAACATGATGATTAAGAATTGTCCTCACCATGGGATTGAACTTTGGGAATTGATGAACGCTTTTCATGAGGGGTTGAGTGCCGAAGATGCTCGCGACTTAATGTCTATTACCGGTGGCACTTTTGGTACGAACTATGAGCAAGACGATTGGGAGTCTTTGGAGCAAATGGCAATTACATCAAAGAGGAAAGCTCAAGCATCTAGGAGAGCACGACCGGCCGTTACCCGAACACAAGTGCATGCGGTTGACGATGGTAATGTTCAAACTTCTAATCAAATTTATGATGTTTGTGCTATTTGCAATGAAATAGGTCATGCGGCTGAAAATTGCCAAGGAGCAGTAGAAGGGCAATATGAGGAAGTTCATGCGGTACAAGGTCAAGGAGGGGGTGGTAGAAACTACAACATGAATTCCAATACTTACCACCCCGGGTTAAGGAACCACCCAAATTTTCGTTATGGGAACCCTTCAAATCAAGCTAACCTGAACTTTCAAGGTAGCCAAGGAAACTTTGGTTCGTGCCAACCTTACAACAATCAAAGTGGATATAGAGGTGGGAACAACCAAGGGTATCAAAGGCAATATCAAACGGGTCAAGAGCAAGGGGGTTTTCGGGTGGAAATGAGATGATGGATATGTTGAAGAGCATGCAAGCGGAGATGCAAAAGAGAAATCAAATGGATGATGCTCGCATACAAAAGGACGAGGCCCGAGATAAAGCAATTCAAACTTTGACCACCCAAATGGGTCAATTCGCAACTGAAGTGTCGGACTTGAAGAAAAACAAAGGTCAATTACCAAGCGACACTAAGGTAAACCCGTCTCATAATACCTCTAGTCGTAACAATGTTAATGTTCATCATGTAAATGTTTTGAGAAGTGGGAAAGAGTATAAAACCAATCCTTTACCGGATTTGGTTGATGGGGGTGGTTGAAGATATAAAGGGTCAAGATAGTGAGGAAGAAAATGAACCACCTATTATTTCTTCTAAAAAACCCAATTTTGAAAAACCCGAAATTAATAAAGAAAATGAAAAGAAAAATGAGGACGAGGGATCTAGTCAAGTACCATTTCCCTCGGCTTTATTAGATCCGGGTAGGAAAAATTTTATTTCAAAACGGGGTCCTCAAAAGGAAGAAATGTGGGAGGTTTTCAAACAAGTTAAAATCAATCTTCCTTTACTTGAAGCAATCAAACAGGTGCCCGCTTACGCCAAGTTTTTAAAAGAATTATGTACTCAAAAGAGGCAAAAAAAAGTGCCTAAATTGGTTGACTTGACGGAGCTGGTAAGCGCGGTTTTGAAAGGAGATCTTCATCCTAAGCTACAAGATCCGGGAACGCCTCTCATAAACATTCAAGTGGGAAATTTTCAAACTGCAAGGGCGTTATTGGATCTTGGAGCCGGAGTAAGTATCTTACCGGGGGGGTTATATGACCAATACGATTTTGGTCCATTGAAACGGGTTGAGACAACGTTGGTATTAGCGGATTTGTCTCATAAACTCCCTCGGAGTATTGTTCGGGATGTGATAGTTAAGGTTGATGATTTTTATTATCCTGTGTATTTTCTTGTGCTAGATTACTCATCCGCGGACCCAATTCAACAACAAAATGTTATTTTGGGTCGGCCATTTTTGAACACCGCACATGCCGTTATTGATTGTCGATAGGGTACGGTCGACATGACATTCGGTAATAGAAAGATAAGATTAAATGTTTTTACTAACAGTACTAACATTTATGGTAATGAGTGTTTTGTAACAGATTTCATAGATGGATACGACCCAAAGGAGTTCGAGGAAGAGATTTTGGGTTCTTGTGTTTGTGATGTGTCTCTGCAGGTGCACGCATGTGATTTGGAAAAGGAAGAGAAGGAGCAAGAGGCTCTCGCGGTGAAGGAAGGAAGACCGCCATGGACCCACCAAATGGACACTTTACCGGTGGGAATTGACTCGGGTACAAAGCCTTCTTTGGAATGTCCACCAAGTGTGGAATTGAAGGAGCTACCAAAACATTTAAAGTATGTATTTTTGGGGAGAATGACACCTTACCGGTGATCATTCCTTCTAATTTGGCGGTAGCTCAAGAAGAGGAGTTGGTATGGGTGTTGAAGGCTCACAAGGCGGCAATTGGATGGATGATAGCTGACTTGAAAGGTATTAGTCCATCCATTGTAATGCACAAAATCATTACAAGTGAAGATGCGAAGCCAACTCGCGAAACACAAAGAAGGTTGAACCCGAATCGGAGAGAGGTGGTCAAGAAAGAAGTTATCAAGTGGTTGGATGCGGGGATCATAAATCCCATTTTGGACAGTGCGTGGGTAAGTCCGACTCAGGTAGTGCCTAAAAAGTCGGGCATTCAGGTAATTAAAGATGAGCAAGGTGAGCAAATTGCCACCCGCCCGGTCACTGGGTGGCGAGTTTGCATCGATTATAGAAAATTAAACGCGGCTACCTCCAAAGACCATTTCCCGTTACCCTTCATTGACCAAATAATTGAAAAACTTTCCGGTCAAAAATACTACTGTTTCTTGGATGGGTATTCGGGTTATAACCAAATTGCTATTCACCCGGACGGCCAACACAAAACCACGTTTACCTGTCCATATGGTACATTTGCTTTTCGGCGAATGCCATTTGTACTATGTAACGCCCCGGCCACATTTCAAAGATGTATGATGAGTATATTTTCAGACATGGTCGGGGAATCTCTTGAAGTGTTTATGGATGATTTTTCCATCTTTGGCCCAAGTTTCGACTCTTGTCTTGACGAATTGGAAATTTTTTTAAAAAGGTGTGTTGAGACGAACTTGGTGTTAAGTTGGGAAAAGAGCCATTTTATGGTTCAAGAGGGTATTGTGTTGGGACATGTAATATCGGACCGGGGAATGGAGGTAGACAAAGCAAAAATTCGGGTAATTTCATCTTTACCCCTACCAAAGAATGTTAAGGAGGTGAGATCATTTTTGGGACATGCGGGGTTTTATGGACGGTTTATTAAGGGTTTTAGTGTAATTACAAAACCTTTATGTAACTTATTATTGAAAGATGTTCCATTTGATTTTACTGACGAATGTTTGCAAGCGTTTCATGTGTTGAAGGAACAGTTGGTGAAGGCTCCTATTTTGCAAACACCGGATTGGTCGAAGCCGTTTCTAGATTATGTGTGATGCTAGCGACACGACCATTGGAGCGGTTTTGGGTCAAAGAGTTGACAAGAAGCCGGTGGTAATTTATTATGCAAGTAAAACTTTGTCCGAGGCGTAACTGAATTACACCACAACCGAGAAAGAATTATTAGTGGTGGTGTATGCCTTGGACAAGTTTAGAGCTTACATTTGGGGGAGCAAGGTGATTGTTTATTCGGATCATAGCACGGTCCGATATCTAATGGAAAAGAAAGATGCGAAGCCTCGATTGATTCGTTGGGTACTTTTGTTGCAAGAGTTCGATCTCGAGATTCGGGACAAAAAGGGATGTGAAAATGTTGTTGCGGATCATTTGTCCCGGATCCCATTGGAGGGAGTTGATGATCCGACTGAAATTAACGAACGGTTTCCCGATGAACAATTGTTAGCCGTCTCTACTTTTGTCGCACCTTGGTATGCCCATTATGTGAACTATTTGGCCAAGGGTGCAATTCCGAATCATTGGACAAAGAAGAGACGACAACAATTCTTAAGCCAAGTAAAGCAGTATATTTGGGATGACCAAACTGAAGTTTTAGAGATTTTGACCCATGCTCATTCGTCGGCATGTGGGGGGCATTTTAGTGGGAACAAGACTGGTTATCGGGTGTTGTCATGTGGGTTTTATTGGCCCACAATTTTCAAAGATTCTTGTGAGTTTGCCCGAAATTGCATCAATTGTCAAAAAGTTGGAAGCATATCGAAGCGGGATGAAATGCCTTTACAACCAATTTTGGTGGTTGAGGTGTTTGATGTTTGGGGGATAGATTTTATGGGTCCGTTTCCTAACTCGAATGGGTTCTTATACATATTAGTTGCGGTTGACTATGTTATGAAGAGGATTGGTAGCCGTCACATTACGAAGCATAAGAACGAATTCAGAATCTTTTTCAACTTCCAAGTTACTTTTGAATGTCCAATCAATTCGGGATGACAACTGAAGCGGTTACGGCAATCATGAGCGGCTAGGCTCTTCGTGGCTTCCTCCGGGCGGACGGTTTAGTTAGATTGTACGTTTCTCAGTCTATATTCAGGTTTGGATGTATTTTTGACCTTGACAAAGTTGTATGAATACATTGATGTGTTGGTTTCTTTGAACTATTTGCATGTGTTTTGAGTTCTTGCTTTACAACTTGTTCGGTTGATGACAAAACCTAGTAACTTGTTGGGTGACATAGAGTAGGTTGACTTACGCTAGTAAATAGGGTTAATCAAATTATAAAAGATCTGATGACAAAGACCTATTTTTTTATTATCATAGTAAATTAACCAACTTTCCAACATCATGTCTATGTGATGGCCAATTAACTGAGTAAACTGAGTTTTGTGAAATCTAGCACCTGAAGTTTGGAGGAAGTTACGTTTTATAAATCTGATATCTTTTCTCGTAGTTAGTTTAAAGTTATCTTTCAAATTAATCAAAACCCCCAATTCTATATTAGAAGTAGTTAATTAAATAATTTTGCTAAACACTAACCACATATTCCCCGTGGATACGATACCCTACCTACGCTATCTACTTAGTTTAATTAGGTTTTTGCATGACCCTTACGACAATCATCAACAACCCTCAAAATTTCATGTATCCGTACGATTTATTAATGTTAATTAAAGTGCTTGATGACTGTGCTGAACTACTTAACTGCTTTCTAATTACTGTGTCATACTTACATGTGCTTGCTAACATACTAGTCTTGTGCAGAAAAGTTACTAAATAGTCCCGTATGCTTTCCTGAGTGTTGGGAATTTAGAAGTGTTACAAAAGATGCATAAAAGACACCATACGGAATAACTTAGCACTTTAACGAACCGGTATCAAACCGAACAACCGGACACTACCCGAAACACCAAAATAATGCTAGAAGTATTGTTTTAACATTTCCAAGCTAGTTTTGACCCCCGAACACCATAACACACCTTATAAATGCATAACATCTAAAACACTAACCTTTATGCTTGAAACCTAACTAAACACCTAACTAACTAGTTGAAACCCAACCCTATACCCCCCCCCCCCCCTTGGCGACGGATATCATGGGTGGACCCACCCATGATTTTCTAGCATTTGTTTAATAGATCTTGTCTAATCTTTTGCAACATATTAACCTCTAGATATAAGGATATTGGAAGTATACTTAAGTTAACCTCTAGATCATAACATCTCACTTTCCACAACACTTCTCTAACTCTTTCTTCTCCTCTCCTTCTTGGCTTCGGCCGTGAACAACCACAACAACATCACCATCATCACTTCATCTTACATACATTTCACATATATACAAGGGTGTTAGAAGGTGTACAAAGAAGCTAGGAGCTTTCGGAAGTTCAAGGACCTTCTTCATTCGCTATTAACCACCTTTTTTCTTCTCTTGAACATCCCTAGCCTTGAGCTAGTGGTAAGAACATGAATCCCTTCATATTTCATCTCATCTTAGTGGTTAAAGTAGAATACGTGATGTTAACCTTGAAGAACACCAAGAACACTAAAGAACATAAAGATGAAACTTAAACATAAGCTTTAAATATAAAGAAATCATGTTGTTGTAGTGTTGATATACTTGTTGATTATTGTTTGTTTGTAGAAATAATGTTGATCATCATGTAATCTTGCTAGATCATGATTAAAAACATAATCTAGCACGATGAGAGGATGAACATGTTAAAAGTTATGGATCATCCTTGCTAAAGTCATGAACTTGAATGAATATAATGCTTCTTGTAAAATGATGAACAAAGAAGGTTTAAAGTCTTGTAAATCTAAATGTTTCAAGTATGATTTACCAAGAAACTAAGTTAAAATACAAGTTTTACTAAATCTTGGTTCTTACATAAATATACATCATTTTTGGTGGTTAACAAAGTAAAGAGACACATGTGTAACAAGAAAAATACATGAAGAAGCATTTTTAGAAAATATGAACATAAGTTGTAAAGATCCATATTCTCTAAAAATGGAGTTTTTAAAGAAGCAATCACATTTTAAAGGGGTACAAGACTTACTAAATACACTAGTAAGTTACTACACATTTTTATAAACTTTCAAGTTCATGATATAGAAATTTATGCTTGTTTTTAACAAGATTGATAAGTAAAGGTTGTATATTGTTGGTTGAGGATTTTTTGGATGAATTATTGAAAAGAAAATGATATGCTAATAAGCATGGACACCTCCGTTTACAAAGGAAACTCTGGCGAAATTTTCTAAAAATTCCAACACTTAGAAAATATTTTTCTAAACAAGCGTTACGAGTATATTTTATAACTTGTGTTTCGAATATAAACTTTGCCATAATTTTTGTAACAAAATACAAAGTGTCGGAGGTTGGTTTTTGTAAATAAAAATGGGTAAATATGTATTTAGAATATATATCTTATACTAGAACACTTGTGTGGATACTTGTTTATTTTGTGAGATAGTTATACTATTTTAGGGTAAAATAATATGAATTAACAAAGTACCTTGACATTAGAATTGTGTGGTACGTGGTAGAAGTAATGAGTAGATAAATCGTACGTAGGATACGTGTTATGCATGAGGAACTGATTGTTATCTGTACCTTATTAGGACGTGCTTGATTTCCTGATTATTTGAGTAATTAATCTAACCGAGCAAACCGAGGTGAGTTCACACACTTTCTAAGGTATGGGATTCCCGGTGGATTGGGAACGGGTTAAAAGAATTAAAACGGAACCTACATATCCTCCTTGGGTAGGATATGTACCGCCATCCTCCATAGGTAGGATGCCAATATTAATCCTGCGTATTCTCCTTGGGTAGAATACGTACGTTCGTCCTCCTTGGGTAGGACAACAACCTTAAAACTTACTAGATAAAACTCTATCATTAAGTCCCTCATTTTATATCGACTTAATCGCCGAGGCCAATGGCGAGCGGGTCATTAGTTAATAGCTCTATTAGGTTTAACAAACCTTACACCGTGCCAGTCGGACGGGCGTATACTAATGGACTATGGCAAACTGTCAATGATGATAGACATTGACGTAGGGCACAACTATTGTTCGTCAGTTGTCGATATGGTAACGGCGTAGTGGTTCACATGGGGAAGCCCCCCACTGATTATGGATATGGTTTGGGTAATAAAGAAGGATCTGGTTAATCATATTTTCAACTATGGGGTAACCCCCACGGCAAGTAAGCCAGCAAAAAGACAAACCATGTTTTCGGAACAACTTAAAACTAAACAACCAACCGTGAACTCACTCAACTCTGTTGTTGACTTGTTGTTACATGTCTTACAGGTCGTTAGATGCTTATGGTGCTTGCACGAGGAGGAGGTCGTTGTGGGATATGGACTGTTATGTCCCGTGCTAAACATTTAATCCTTATGAACTTATTAAACTTATGTATTGGACTTTAAACTTATGAACTATGGAACTTATGTTTTGGTTCTACGTTTTATGCTTCCGCTGTTAACTTAAAGTTGGTTACTTTCTTTTGGTCACCAATTGTACTGTGGTTGGTTTTATTTACTTAATTGCGTTGTTCAATATGATTGGTGGCTCGATCCTGGTCATGTCACGCCTCCAAGCGGTGATACTCCGCGTGTGGATTTTGGGGGTGTGACATTATTAATGAAAAATCCTGAATGAAATACTTAATAAAATTAGCCAATATGGTTCTTTAAAACCATGGTTTATAGATTAATAAGATGACAAATCTATTATAAACTTCTAAGAAGTCATTGTCATCATTTTATTTAGCAATCAAGCTACATGGCAGAGTCTGAAGAAATCAACAGTCATCCAAGGGAGAATCGTGATACTACTAGGATCAACGTAACTGGTGCGGAACTTCAAGCATTGATTGATAATGCTGTTACCAAGGCCATAGATAGGCAGTTTAATGAGTCAAGTGGTACTCGAAGCAAGACCTCATCCGTACCCCATTCTAAACCTAAGACTCACTCTGAGGCTCCTAGTAAGCCACCTTCTAAACATAATGGATCAAGGAGAGATGACGGTCATCACTCCTCAAATCAGCATAGTGTTCCGTCGAAGAAGATTAAGCTCAAACGAGAACCACGTGGTAAGTCCTGTACATATAAGTATTTCGTCTCCTGCAAGCCTAGAGACTTCACAGGGGAGAAAGGAGCCGTCGATTGTATGACTTGGCTCGATGAAATGGACACTGTGGTTGATATCAGTGGTTGCGCTGATTGGGACGTTGTGAAGTATGTATCTCAGTCATTTTAGGGAGAAGCGCTAGCTTGGTGGAGGTCTCTGATCCAAGCTACTGGAAAAGTCCATTTGTATGGCATGTCTTGGGAGCAGTTCGTTACTCTCATCAAAGAAAATTACTGCCCTCAACATGAAGTTGAGAAGATCGAGACCGAATTCCTGACATTGGTGATGAAGAATTTAGACTGTCAGGCGTACCTTACGAGTTTTAATACCATGTCTCGATTGGTTCCATATTTGGTGACACTGGAACCAAAGCAAATAGCCCGTTTCATTGGGGGTTTAGCCCCGGAGATCAAAGCAAGTGTGAAGGCATCTCGACCGACTACCTTTAGATCTGTAGCCGATCTGGCACTATCACTAACCCTTGATGCGGTCAGGCAGAGATCGCTGAGAAATTCTGATATTGTGAAGAGGAAACGTGAGGACGAAAACTCACACCATTCAGGCAAGAAACACAAAGGGAACTTTGATCACAAGAAGAGTTTCGGGTTTAGAAAGGATGATCAGCAGTCGGGCGAGAAGCCCAAATGCAAAATCTGTAAGAAGCGCCATTTAGGGAGGTGCTGATACGAGTCAAAATCCCAATCACAGCCAAGGGTTTGTGCGATTTGTAAGTCAAGTGAGCACAAGACGATAGAGTGCAAGAAGATAAAGGATGCAACGTGCTATAACTGTAACGAGAAGGGGCACATCAAGTCTAACTGCCCTAAGTTTGCCAAAAAGCCTTAAGAAGTCAAAAAGACCAATGCTAGGGTCTTTCGAATGGATGCACGAGAAGCCGTTCAGGATGATAATGTGATCACAGGTACCTTTCTCATCAATGATGTTTATGCAAAGGTATTATTTGATTTGGGTGCGGATAAGTCGTTTATAGATGATAAGTTTTGTAAGTTGTTGAATTTACCTGTTAAAACCCTAAGCGTGAAATATGAAGTAGAGTTGGCCGATGGTACCTTAGAAACTGCCTCAACTGTGCTAGATGGATGTTTTATATTCATTAGGAACCACTTTTTTCCGTTATCCTTACTTCCTTTGAAATTAGCCGGTTTCGACATAGTGATAGGCATGGATTAGTTATCTCATAACCAAGCCCAGATTGTTTGTGACAAGAAACAAGTGGTGATCAAGACTCCATATGGTGAGCCACTTACCATCCAAGGAGATACACAGTATGGGTTGCCTAAGCAAGTGTTTGTGCTTAAGGCATCAAGGTGTATAAAGAAGGGTTGTGTCATTTATATGGCACAGGTGACTATTGATGAACCAAAGCCCAAGATCGAGGACATCCCTATTATTTATGAATATCCAGAGGTATTTCCTTTAGAACTACCTGGTTTACCCCCAGATAGGTAAGTGGAGTTTAGAATTGACATTATACCTGGAGCAGCACCTGTTGCAAGAGCACCTTACCGATTAGCCCCAACTGAGATGAAAGAGTTAAGAACTCAGTTGGATGATTTGTTGGCAAAAGGATTTATTAGACCTAGCTCATCTCCTTGGGGAGAACCTATCCTGTTTGTAAAGAAGAAAGATGGATCGATGCGTCTATGTATCGATTACCGTGAGCTTAACAAAGTCACAATCAAGAACAGATATCCATTGCCCAGGATCGACGATCTGTTCGATCAACTGCAAGGGGCAAGTTACTTTTCCAAGATTGATTTCAGGTCGGGTTACCATCAACTGAAGGTTAGAGATGAAGATGTGCACAAGACTGCATTTAGAACTCGCTATGGTCACTACGAGTTCTTGGTGATGCCTTTTGGGCTCACGAATGCACCAGCAACGTTCATGGACCTCATGAATCGCGTTTGCAAACCCTACTTGGACAAGTTTGTCATTGTCTTCATTGATGACATTCTTATTTATTCGAAGAATCAAGCTGATCATGAGAAGCATCTTCGGTGTATTCTTAAACTTCTTCAGCAAGAAAAGCTCTACGCCAAGTTTTCAAAGTGTGAATTTTGGCTTCGTGAAGTCCAATTCCTTGGACATATGGTTAGTGAGCGTGGTATCCAGGTAGATCCCGCTAAGATTGAGACTATCATGAATTGGCAAGAGCCGAAGACGCCCATAGAGATTCGCAGCTTCTTAGGTCTGGCAGGATATTACAGGCGTTTTATTGAAAATTTCTCAAGGATTGCAGCACCCCTAACTTCGTTGACTAGAAAGAATATTAAGTTTGATTGGGGTCCTAAGCAACAAGAATCCTTCAATATTCTTAAACAAAAGTTAAGCAATGCTCTTGTGTTAACATTGCCTGAAGGAATTGAAGAATTTGTGGTTTACTGCGACGCATCGCACACTGGCATGGGATGTGTGCTAATGCAGATAGGTAAAGTTATTGCGTACGCTTCCCGACTGTAAGTCCCGTATAATCGGATCTTTCAATGATATCAAACAACATCAAGTTTGTGTGGAATCCAAACTTGATGTGATTCAAGAATAAACCGAAGAAATATGAAAATACGAACCGAATACGAAGAACACACCGAATCACTTTCAACACTTGCACACGATTCTATTACTATCAAAGCAAAATCGTCTAGTACAAGTGCTCACAACCAAATCGCCTCCCACTCTTTGTTTCTCTAGAATTTCTGTAACTGAGGCTCCCACACTAAAACAAGTTGAAAACTTGTTTATATACATAGACAAGTCCACTTCCCACATGGGCTTCCCTTGGGCTGGTTGGCCCACATGGCCTATAGCTTGGCCCAAGTGACCTATAAAGGTCCACAACCTAATATAAACTAACCCGGTAAGACCCAGCTCGTAACCATAACCCGTTGTGTTAATTTGATGCGTCAGTCTCACACTTTAGGGCCTAACAATCTCCCCCTAGACTGATGCCATCAAATTGTCTTCATAGCATGAATTCAGCAACGTCTTCAACGAAATCTATGGTTGTCTCTATGCTGCAGATGTTGTGGAAGTTCTTGACTTCTGAACTCTCAGCACTGGGTCTCTTTCTTCCGCTCTTGTGGTTAGCTTCATATCAGGATCTCGATCAGCTTTGCTTGAAGTCTTGTTAAAAAGAATGTGAGAGGAGGATTCTCAACAGCTCTTTTCTTCTGAAATCTTTGTCTTTCAAGCAGGTTCACGGTACTTCTTCAAATGCACTTTCATTGTCAGATGGCATTTCGTATCCGGTTCTTCTGACTCAGGTACATCTTGTTGTGGTGCTACTTCAGGCTTCTTCAGCAACTAACAGCTTCTCAATCTTCATCAACTCCTGTTCTTGATTGAAATCAAGTTCTGCACATGCTCACAAACTCATAAGCAAACATTTCTTATGCAACAGGGAGAGTACCATATGAACACTAGGTACATCCAAGTAGTTATACTCGGATTTCACAATTTAAATTCTTTAAACTTTTGATGATCAGTCAAATCTTCAAGAACGGTTACATTTTTAATTTTAAGAAAAATAAATAGACACTCTATTTTTGGATTTTCGATTTTATAGAAAAGCAAGACATTTTTTTAATTTTTTTAGTTTTTTTAATTTTTAAGAACTAAAAACAAATAAAAACTCAAAATATAAACAACTACCATAATATACAATTACAATTGCAATGGGATCAAAATTCGTTCTCAGGCAGACTAAGGAACACTTTTCAGTACGAGCCTAATCAAACTGGTCTATGCGATTGCCAATATGTTTGTCCACTTAAACTTTAACGCTTAACTTTCAATTTTTCAACTTCATGATATGCTTAAGGTAGTATTATACTATTATACCCGTGTGTCCCATTCCAAGGCATACCCCCGCGATCAAGGTAAGCACAACGATTCATCGTAACAGGTGAGTATATTGATGTCATCCTTTTTATACAACGTTAGACCATTGGTGACAGGTCAGTACTTTCGTACAGCAGAGCGTCCAATGTTTTTGTCCAACGAGGGCGAGGAAAATACCTTTTTGGTACGAATTTGGCTCTTTGAGCATTGGGAATTTTCTCATTTTGAGATTTTATTCCTTAGGGTTTTTGTCTTCTTGGGATCTTTTAAGATATCCTGACTGTGTCTAGGAAATCAAATCACGAGGTTTCGGGCTTGACTACACTTATCAACACTGATATACGACTGAAACCTTTAGACGATTGCCAGTATATTTGTCCTCCTAAACTCATCTCCCTAGACCTTTTCCATATAACTGCCTGTAACAAATTTTATCATGTTTTGATTTCTTAACAATGAACACCCAAACAAATACTAATCAAATCCTGGAGTTATATACAACACACTCTATCATGCAAGTAGCTTCCCTACCAAATATTTCACAAGTCCAATCCAGATCTCTGAAATCTTAACTGGGAATAGATTGAGAAGAGAACATAATAGATCTTAAGCAAAGATGGTATAATATACAGATCAAATGAGTTTTTCTCAGTTTGATATAGGTTTCTTGGGTTTCTTTTGGGCACTTGAGGGCCTCTTTCGGGTGTTAAATTGATCTATAGAGCGACAACGTACAGCTAGGTCAGCATGTATCTGGATGCAGCAGAAGCTGGCGTTGCCTAGCACCTCCAGGTCTTTGCTTTCGCAAAACAGAGGAGATACACGACTTTTTCAGAGAAGATTTCAGAGTCAGGCCAAAATTGTGTGTATCGGGACAACATAAAGACATTCAAATAGAAATGAGCTAATTCCAAGTGATTTTCTTTCCTGAGGTCATGTACTATTTTAGTTCTGAACAGAAACAGCCAATGTTTCCAGTCTTAAGGATAGAGCCTACCAACACATCGTGCTAAAGTCAAACTGTTTCGATACTGGTCTTACATGAGTCAGCCCTTCACCATAATGTGAAAATTCATTTACAGAAGGACAGCCAAGATATCCCAGGACGATTCAACAACATAAAGACCCGAAACCTCAGACGTTGGCTATCTATCAACACAAGATTTAAGACCATAAAATCATACGCCATTGGTATGTTACCCACATGGTACATAGTTCATTATATTTATATCACTTAGTATCTTTTATCATTTTGAGCGTCAAGCCTATCGACATATCGCAGTAGATCCTAGTATTTTCAGCTATGGCACCTTACATGTGTTAGTCAAACCCTTTAACACAAACATTTATTTCACTTCCCATATAATGCAATTTTTCTTTTTGGCTTTTTCATTTTTCAAATGTTTTTGTATTTTTCTCATTTTCTCCCCCTAAAACAATGCATATATACAGCAAACTCTTTTTGTATTTTTCCGAGTTTTCTCCTCCTAAACTCTATATCTATCTATATGTTCCTCTCCCCCCCCCCCCTAAATTTGTGCATAAATCTTGTATTTTTGCGCAAATTTACCATTTACTGGAGAAAGGACAATTTATATACAAAGTAATGAACTAAGAAAGAGAAAAAATATTTTTGCTTAACCGTTCCGTCATTAGATTGAAGACTAATCAAAGTACTGAATTTAAACGGTACCTTTTGCTGATCATTATCTTACTTCTGTTATCTCCTCCAAAGGAAACATATCATCTGTAAATAAAATTTGAACTTTTTGCAACAGTGAAATGTTACCCGTTTTATCTCTGGAACAACCGCTATCAACATTCCAGAGATTGTCAACAGCTCCTCCTTGGTTGTTCCTGAAAGGTAAGGAGATTAGTAAGACATGGGTACCCAGGCCATCGTGGTCCTGGGATTTCCTGAAGCATCAAAATAAGACACTTCCTTTAAACATAAGTCCCCTTTAGTTTCAAGGATTGGAAACATTTCTGCTTTGGATTTGGGTTTCCAAATCTGTTTCGGTTTAACAAACGTGTTCGTTGCCTTCAGTTGAGCAACTTTAGCTGATTCAGTTTTAGAAAGACGTTTTTGTTCTTGAGCAGCCTTGCGTTTGTTTTTAGCAGCGTTCCAATCCCCATCAGAAGGTTTAACCTTGGGATTCACATTCTTCATTGCCTTAGGTGATGATACCTTCATTGGCTTAGAATGGTAGTTGTCCTTTGGTGTAATCCTCCGATTCTGCATATAATATGGTACGTAGGGACGATGTGTGCAGTTCAGAGCAATGTGACCAGCAATGCCGCAATTGAAGCATGTTTGTCTCTTCACGTAGAAAGCATCCCGATCAGCTGAATTTCCTCTTGCAGGCCCTGAAGGATGAACCGGTCCGTTTTGCGTTGGATGCGCCTGCACTTTACTTTCAGACGAAGACGAATTTGGGTGCTTGTATGTGCTGGTTGCAGAAGTCTTGTTGCTTTGAGCACCATTCTTCGTCTTTTCTCCCTGATTGGAGCTTTCAATCACCTTGTCATGAGCCTTATGGGATCGTGATTGTCCTTGATGAGCAGACTTCTTATATCCTCAACTTTGGTCTACTCGTTTTGGCTCCTTTTATGTGTTGTGAACCGGCTCACAAACACCAGCACAAGAGTGAGTGTTGACTTTTTGTTGCACTTTTGGACGATGAACACAATTTCTAGCAATGTGTCCAGGAATTCCACAGTTGAAACATGTCTGTCGTTTCAATGTATGGAGATTCTGAGAGCAAGAAGCAGTAGCCGATCTGATTGGTCTAGATGACCGAGCTTGCTTAGCTTGCTTTGGTTGTGTTCCGTGTGCCTTTTCTGAATTCTTCTATACCTGTTGATCAGAACTAGCACAAGCATGAGATTCAGACATATGATGTTTTTCGTCTTTTATAATTTTATCAGGATTATTTTGAAAAGACGATTCAGTTTCTGTTTTAATTTCCTTTTCAGAAACTTTTTCTTGTGACTTTTCATTTAATGTGACCACCTCTTCTTTTTCAAAATCCGGTTCAGTTTTAATTTCAGAAGATGTAGAAGTTTCATCAACACGTGTTTCATCAATGCACGTATCATCTGAGTTTGATAATGGTCCCTTTTCAACCTCGGTTTCCAATGGGGTCCCACTAGGTTCAACATTAGGGACGTCCACTGAGACCGATTCAGAAGAAGAATCAGCACACTGTTGATTCTCTTGAGAAGAAGTTTCAGTGGTTTCACTGAATGCTTCCTGAGGGACCTCACCTGTCACACTGTCATCAGCTGAAGAGTTAGAAACATTAGAATCACAATTTTTAGCTACTGAAAAACACCCATCATCACACACATTATTCAAAGTTTCATCACAAGCATTCACAGTTTTGCCCAAAACATCAGGCCCAAAAGAAGACGAAACATAGGTATGAAACGAGTTCAAAAAAGATTGTCCAAACACACAACTAGAATCAGTTTTATCAAAAGTAGGTTTAGAAACATCAGAATCTAAAGGTGGTTTCATTCCCAAACATATCTCCCCATCTTACTTCAGGTACTTCATCTGCACATGATGAAGAAACGTTAGGATCAAAAGTACCCTTGGACACAAAACAAACTGGTTTAACCACCTGTTTTTCAACAGGTCTGACATTTACTGATGGCTTACAGTTTTTGGCACCATAAGTCATTTTGCTTTCATTTATCATCTCCTCCTCAGTCATAGGTAAGTAAGTATAATTATCATTATAAGGAGGAGGAGCCTGATTAAAACCCAATCCCAACCATTTCCTTTTCTGGTATGCTAGCTGTTGATCACACAGGTTTTTGACTAATTTGCTGGAAGAATCAATTTTTTTAATATTTAGCTCATTTATTTGATATCTATCTCTGATATCCTCCAGTTCTTTAGTCACAGTGCATAATTTTTCTTGAATATAGAAAAGTTGGGTTGTTCTTACACTAACATCATCCTTGAGTTGGATGATGTCTTTTCGCTGAGCTTCGATTTTCTCTTTAAAAAGTTTTTCATTGTTAGCTAAAGTGAAAATTTTCCTTTTAGTGTCATTATAATCTTCGATTAGCTCAGTGTTGTGTATTCTATAGGCTTCAACTCGTTCTCTACATTCAGGAGTACAGAAAACAGAAAGTATCTCTTCACGAGTAATTTCTTAAGCCGCGGGTTTGTGAAACACAAATGCCATAATTTCAGCGGGTGGTTGATACTTTTGTTCTTCTCCTCAAAACACAAATCAAACGAGAATCCGTGTACTCGCTAACTCAAACCCTTTGCACGCGAATGAACCCGCTTTCTGAACTGCACCTCAAAACCTGTCAAACACTTTTCACAACCAAACAAATTCAATTTTTTTTTAATATAAAAATTAGTTTTTACTAAAAACTATTATAATATATATTGATGATTAAGTAATGATGACTTAATGATTATTATTATTATTATCATTATTATTATTATTATTGTTATAACTATTGTAAGTCCCGTCTTCTTCGTAAGTCCCGTCTTCTTCGTCCACAAAGGTACCAGCCGTCCAAAACCCTAAATCCTGGTTCAGCTGACAACAGTCCAACTGTCAAGGTGATGAGTACGATGATGTATGGTGGTCGTTGATGATGATAATCGGCGGCGGTGTAGACGATGATGATGATGATGTTGACGGATATGACAACGGTGATGATGATGGTGGTGTAATTGTGAAAGGTGGTTGACGGAAGTAGTGGACGTTCAGAGGTGGTTGCGACTCGAGACTGCTGTGAAGACAACTCGAGACCAAGATGCTAAGAATTGATTGTTGCAGGTTTCCAGCAATCGGTTAACGGAGAAGAATAAGATGAGTCGAAACCACTGCAGTCAGCAACCGTGATTCGGAACAGAGGTTGCGACTCGAGACAGTGGATTGGAAGTCGAGACCTTGAAGGATTTGTTGTCGGTTGCGACTCGGAACTTGATGGAGTTGCAGAGTGACTCGAGACCTTGGTTGATGACTCGAGACCTCAAGAATCCTGTTGTGAAATTCAATGACCCGAGACTGTTAACGTTGTGTCGAAATCGGGATTGAAGATGAGTCGAAACCTTGTGAAAGATGATGAGTCGAGACCTTGAATGTGAGATAACTCGAGACGGTGAACTTGAGACTCGAAAGTGAATGACTCGAGACCTCTCTTGTTGAAGGTTGCGACTCAGAAAGCTGTCGGTGGAGTCGAAACAGTGGAGAACACGAAACCTCTGAAGTTGATGTGGGACTCGAAACCAGAGAGATGAAGATGTGAGGAGTCGAGACCTTGAAGAGATAAACCTTGTCGAAACTATGAAATGTGTTATGGAAGGATATAAAAATCTGAAATAAATAATTGTTTTCCAACCAAACTTTCAAAAGTCAAATATCAATCACGAAAATTTTGGGATTTTGATAACTTTGGAAAGATAATAATGAATACTTTAAAAAATTTCAAAAGATTTCCGTTTATCTTGTAACAACTTTCAAAAGATCAAACACCACCAAAATATACTAACTTTTGATAAAATTTCGATGAACACTACGAAGAACGCGAAGAACACCGAACCAAAAATAACGAAAATCTTGAATCCTTGATATCACACCGAGCCTAGAAATAGGTTCTAAAGGCTCTGATACCACTTGTAAATCCCGTATAACCGGATCTTTCAATGATATCAAACAACACCAAGTTTGTGCGGAATCTAAACTTGATGTGATTCAAGAATAAACCGAAGAAATATGAAAATACGAACCGAATACGAAGAACACACCGAATCACTTTCAACACTTGCACACGATTCTATTACTATCAAAGCAAAATCGTCTAGTACAAGTGCTCACAACCAAATCGCCTCCCACTCTCTGTTTCTCTAGAATTTCTGTAACTGAGGCTCCCACACTAAAACAAGTTGAAAACTTGTTTATTTACATAGACAAGCCCACTTCCCACTTGGGCTTCCCTTGGGCCTGCTTGGCCCACATGGCCTATAGCTTGGCCCAAGTGACCTATAAAGGTCCACAACCTAATATAAACTAACCCGGTAAGACCCAGCTCGTAACCATAACCCGTTGTGTTAATTTGATGCGTCAGTCTCACACTTTAGGGCCTAACACCGACAATTAAAAGTGCATGAGAAGAATTACACCACCCACGATTCAGAGTTGGGTGACGTTGTATTTGCACTGAAGCTATGGAGGCATTATTTGTATAGTACCAAGTGTGTGATCTATTCTGATCACAGGAGCCTTCAACATCTGTTTAATCAGAAGGATCTGAATATGAGGCAGCGACGATGGATGGAGACATTGAATGACTATGATTGTGAAATCAGATACCATTTAGGCAAGGCGAATGTGGTCGCTGATTCCTTAAGTAGGAAGGAAAGGGTTAAACCCATTAGAATCAATGCCAAGAGCATTAAATTGAAGAACAACTTGAATGAAAGAGTGTTAGCCGCTCAGAAAGAATCTGTATTAGAAGCCAACTACCCGAATGAGAAGTTGGGAGTAACTGCTGAACAGTTATCATATGGCAAGGATGGAATCCTAAGATTAAATGGACGAATATGGGTTCCAATCTATGGAGGACTACGGGATGTTATCCTTCAAGAAGCCCACGGTTCTAAGTATTCTGTTCATCCTGGAAGTGATAAGATGTACAAGGATTTGAAGGCAAATTATTGGTGGATAGGCTTGAAGAAGTCTATAGCTACTTATGTAGCCAAATGTTTGACGTGAGCGCAAGTTAAAGCAGAACACCAGAAGCAGTCAGGTTTGCTGCAACAACCTGAACTTCCCACCTGGAAGTGGGAAATGGTGACTATGGATTTTATCACCAAGTTGCCAAAGACGAAGAGAGGAAATGATACTATTTGGGTTATAGTGGATAGACTGACTAAGTCAGCCCACTTCTTACCTATTAAGGAAACACACAGCTCAGATAAGTTAGCTCAGCTGTACGTGAATGAGATTGTATCTCTCCACGGAGTGCCAGTGTCTATCATCTCTGATAGGGATACGAGGTATACATCGCATTTCTGGAAAAGCTTACAGCAATCCCTAGGCATTCGATTAAATTTCAGCACTGCATATCATCCTCAGACAAACGGTCAAAGTGAACGTACTATTCAGACACTCGAAGATATGCTACGAGCGTGTGTTATTGACCTGGGTGGAAGTTGGGATAATCATCTTCAACTGATCGAATTTTCATATAACAATAGCTATCATTCCACTATTCAAGCTGCACCTTTTGAAGCTTTGTATGGAAGAAAGTGCAGAACACCCGTTTGTTGGGCAGAAGTTGGAGATGTCCAACTCACAGGACCTGATAATGCGATTTGGCAAGAAAGGCAAGTTAAGCCCAAGGTATATAGGACTATTCGAGATCATCGAATGTGTCGGAACAGTGGCTTATAAGTTAAATTTGCCTGAAGAGCTCAGTGGTATTCATAATGTATTCCACATCTGCAATCTGAAGAAATGTCTAGCTGATGAATCACTAGTCATACCACATACGGATGTGCATATAGATGAGAGCCTGAAATTTGTTGAAAAACCTTTGTTGATTGAGGATCAACAGGTTAAGAAACTTCGAAAGAAGCATGTACCAATTGTAAAGGTTAAATGGGATGCCCGTAGAGGTCCCGAGTATACGTGGGAGGTAGAGTCCACAATGAAAGAGAAGTACCCTCATTTATTTCAGTAAATCTCGAGGTCAAGATTTCTTTTAAGGGGGTAAGGATGTAACACCTCGTAAAATCATGTCCAATATAGTATCGACACGTGTCATGGACTTTAAACGTGTAACGGATTGATTATGTGGGACTAAAGTTGACAAACGAAGAAAGTATATGTATATAAAGATTCAAAGTGTCAACATTTGATAATTTTGCCTTTTAATAACTCTACACGATGCTTATACCCTCAAACGAATGAATCATGAAGCATGTGAAACCGTTTGTGGAAGAAAGTGAAAGTTTACAAGACACGAGGGTTAAAAGTGTCAACATGTTTAAGTTATACCTCTGAGTGACCTTTTAGCGAATCCGGAGCCATTTAACGATTAATTATACTCCCAAGAATAAGTGGTAAAAATTTCACAAGGTTTCGATATCGTATGAGAAAGATACGCTAACTTTCGTAATTAAGGGATTAAAAGCATCAACGAGGTAAAACTTGTGTTTTCGGTTATCGTTTAACAAAACCGGACCTAACGATGTTTGGTTATTTCTCCTGGATCATAGAAATATAAATTTCATGGGTTAAAAGTGCTTAAAATGGAATAAATTGCGCTTTAGAAGGTCCAGGGGGTGAAACTTGATTTGCTGGTTCCCAACCCCCTTGCGCTGCGCCACCACCTGAGGCACTCCTCCGTCGCGCGACGCGACGGACTGCCAGCTCAGAAAAAGTTTGTTTAACGTGGCAGCTTGCATGTTTGCTATATTCCGCGAGTTTTCCACCCTCTAGCTGCTTGAAACATGTCCCTAGACACTTGTTTGCATCCCTAAAGTTGCCATAACACCTGTAGCAATCTCCATGATCCATTCATGGCTATAAATAGATCCATTGTTGCAACTTGTGAACTTACATTTGCACATCTTCCTTGTTCTAACTCTCTGGAGCATTCTTGGCACTTAAGAAGCCTTTTCTCTGTTCTAATCTCGTGCTAAGGACCATTGCAAGTCATCTTAGCTTCTCTAATTCAGTTTTAATTAGTTTAATGGCCCAAAGTCAAACCGTTATAATTAAGGTTTGACTTAGTGATTAATCACTAATGGTCCAGTCAATTCTCGAATTGAAAGTACCTATGAGTTGGTAACTATGTGGGTAATAAACCCTTAAAAGGGCACCCTCTGATTCTAACTCTAACTAGGTCAATTGTCGGGTCAAACTTGATTATAAAAAGTCAACAGAAAGCTAATTTTCGCATAAACACATAATTAACAATCTAGAAGCTATGAAACCTGTTTTATCACTTGTATAACTTGGTAATTAATGTAAGAACATGTCTAAGCATATTCAACCCGACAATTTTCTGTTTAAGCTCGGTTCGGAACCGAAAGTCGCAAAAGTAGACTTTTGCTTTGACTTTCAGTTCTGACCCAATGTAGCATATTTTAGAAATGCCTTAGAGCTCAATTAGGACCAGGTTATAGATTAGTGTAACCCTCTGAGGTTATACAACTTGGTTCATTAGTTATTCGATTCATGTGCAAGTTTCCGTTATATGCCTAAATGTTGACCACAATGCCCTTTTGACCTTAACACGAGATTTTTGAAAATGTGAGAGGACAAAAACCTTTGTTACTGATTTATAAATTTGTCCTAAAAATTTGACATCAGTTTGAATTCTAGATTAGGAGTTATGCTCCATATCGTAATTAAGAAGCTTTTTATTAATTAAACGGCGTAATTAGCATAAAGTCTATCTAAACCCAATTTTTGATACCAAAATTTTTACCTACTGATGTAAAATTTTTATAATAAAACAGTAAGCAAAAGTTTTGAACTCAGAATTCTAATTTTGACCTTTAAAGCTTATGTGAAATTACCAAAATGCCCATACGGTGCATAGTTTGGTTATATAAGATAAATTTCACATATATGCAATACCCTACTGTTGTGACTTATAAAAATAAATGTTTTTACTGATTATATCAGACCTGAAACTCATATTAGTATTTAAACTCTTTTATAACCTTTAAAATGACCAAAATACCCCTACGGGGCATAATTTGAGTTTAAATCCATTTTGGGCATAATGGAAGGTATCTTACTGATATCATAACATATTTAAGGCATATTAACTTAGGAAACCTGTTCATGACTCATTTGGTTACCCGTTACGCATTATTCGCGTTCGGTGCGGTTTATGTAACTAGTTTGCATAAATTAGCCGAAACGGGTCAAACCTTATCGTTTTTATCTCAAAATCCAGAATGTGTTTAGTTTACCCACATTATACAAGTACACAAACTTGTCGGGTCTAAACCATACTCTAATCCGGTCATCGCTTAATCATGCGTTTTGAACCGTATATCTTTCTTTAAAACTAACCGGTCTAAGTTTAGGCTTAATTAAGACCCGTTAGGAATCTAATAGGTTATTAAAACCTTTGTTTCAGATTAGGAGCCCAGTAAAAGCTACTTGCACTCGCTGATTTTGATATATACTTGCTCAGGTAAATACTTTTAACTTATTTTCCCTTATACGGGCTTGGGGTACGGTATATAAAATACCGCTTGGCCGGGCATTGAATTTTTAATCATATAAAGGTTAATTTATTGAGATGACCCGTTTAAACTATTTTGTTTGCTTAAAGCCTTTGGGGGGTTAATGACCATGTCCCGGATATCCTTGGCATCATTCATTGAAATAGCCACGACCTAAGCACGGGTTGTAGGCATACACCTGACGGTGCATATATATATATAAAGGTATAACCGATGGAATTGAGAATAACTCGACGCGGGATTATATCATGTGGTGTGTCTATTAATCTTTAACCCGGTATTCAGCCCGGGCTATTGAACGTATAATGAACATGTAATTCTTTTACAAGTTTATATATAAATAATTATCCCAAGTTATAAAAGATTATTTGTGCCATGTGCATTCAAATCAATTTTCTTAAACATTTTCAAAATGAGTCGGTTAATTGTATTTACCAGTGTAAACTGACGTATTTTCCAAAAAGGTTAAGTGCAGGTACTAAACGGAATAGGCTGGCTACTCCTACCTTTAATAAAGATTCTTGCAAGCTTAGAAGTTAAATCTGTTGAACAATAAACTTTTGAACTTTGATCCGCCTGTGGATCCTTACAACCGTTTTGTAATACATTTGATATTACTTTTTATTTGGTTTGTAATGATTTTATCTTTCGACATCCGCTGTGTATTAAACTGTGATAATATAAATTGTCTATGATATCAACTACGTCACATTACTCCCCACCGGGCCCACCGGTAATACATGGAAATATCGAGGTATGACACATCATCGGTGCAGGAATTTTTTGGAACATCGAATGAAGGGTTTTGCGAATACGGCCCAAAATTTTATCTCGCACAGGGCTAATTTTTTTTTCTTTTTCGGAGACGGCCCTGAATGTATTGGAGGGGTTTGTATTTGAATGGAATGTTATTTGGAAACAATGGTACGTATTTGTTGGGATGAGTTTGGTTTGTATTTATTTTATTCTTTTCTTGTTTGAATTTATTTTAATATGCATTAGTATTAGTATTTTTATTATATAAGAAAAAACCTTAAAATTTGTGAGCCTTAGCAAAGAACAGATGTTGAAATATGATACAAACCCCAAAATTATCATGCACGTGGGAATTGGTTTTGATTATCCGAAGTTCAAGTTCAAGGCTTATCTTCTAGCTGTTATGTTTACGTTATTGCTTTTATTGAATAAGTTGTGAGATCCCCTTTTTTAGGTTTTCAGTTTTATGCTGTTGTAATGTTGCCTTTATATGGCAGCCCCGTTTCTTGTTTTTATCATTCACAATTGCACAATAAAAAGCCTTGAGTTTGATAAAAAAGCGTATTATCTTTGTGTGTTATATAAGTTCTGATATCAACAGTGGTATCAGAGCTTGAGTGTGATCCAGTCACTTCGATTCTTGTTATTTCTCTCATTCAATGGCAGATCAAACAAGTAATTTGCCCACTGCTCCTACTCCGATTCCTGTCTTTAAGGGAGAAGGGTATGAACATTAGAGCATACAGATGAAAACCATTTTAAAGTTAAGAGATCTCTGGGATCTGGTGGAACAAGGAGTCAACAATGCGGAAACTGATGCAACCAAACTCAAGAATGCTAAGAAAAGAGATGCCCATGCTATGGCCATTATTCAACAGGCTGTTCATGATCATTTGTTTTCTCGAATTGTTGCTGCTGAATCATCCAAAGAAAGTTGGGATATTCTGAAGATGGAGTATCAAGGAGATACTCAAGTGAAAGCGATAAAATTGCAAGGATTAAGAAGAGAGTTCGAGAATCTCTCTATGAAAGACAATGAAACAGTTGGAGAATACTTCTCTCGGGTTATGGGAAATGTGAGCCAGAAGAGAGCATATGGGGAGATCATTACTGATTAAACCATCGTTGAGAAGATACTTCGAAGTTTATCTCTGAAGTTTGATCACATTGTTCCATCCATTGAAGTATCTCTTGATCTGTCTAAACTCACCCCTGTGAAGCTGATGGGTTCCTTGCAATCACAAGAAGAAAGGATAAATAGTAGATCCCATGAGAAAATAGAAAAGTTTGAAGAACATGCTCTACAGGTTATGCAAGAAGGAAACCGGTCTTCAAATGCACGTGGCTGAGGACGTGGAGGTTACGAGGCCGGGGCAGAGGAAGATCATTTGAGAGAAGTAAGGTACCCCAATGTTATACATGCAAGAAGTATGGTCATTTGTCCAAGGATTGTTGGTATAATGAAGATGCTCAGGTCAATATTGCTACTGAACCAGTGGAACCAAAAGAAAACAATAACAATAGTGAGGATCAATACTTCTTTATGGCAGTTATACCTGAACAAGAAGCCAACAATCTGTGGTTTCTTGATTCAGGATGTTCCAATCATATGACAGGTTCCAAGGTTAGTTTTGTTGAACTTGATGAAACCTTTAAGATGAATGTTCAATTGGGAAATAAAAAGACTCTTGTAGTTGAAGGAAAAGGTGTTGTTCATTTTTATACTGGCCCAAGCTCATACAAATTGCTTAGTGATGTGTATTATGCTCCAACTTTGGAGTATAATCTACTGAGTGTGGGACAGCTCATGAGGAAAGGTTATTCTTTGCTGTTTGAGGACCGTAATTGTACCATTAAGAATCAAGGAACGGAGTTGATGAAAATTCCTGTTGCTACTAACAATATGTTTGTTGTGGATGCTTCAAAGGCTGAATCCAGCACTCCCAATCAGTCATCACTGCTTCAAGTATGGCACAAGAGATATGGACACTTAAATTGGGATAGTTTAAAGTTGTTGCATGAGAAAGCTATGGTTTCTGGTTTACCTCAGATCAAAGGCACGAGCATCTGTGAAGGATGCATCCTTGGCAAGCAGATCAGGCAACCTTTCAAATCCACATCCTGGAGAGCTACAAAGAAATTGGAGCTTGTGCACGCTGATCTATGTGGTCCAATGCAGGTACCCAGTCTTGGTCACAGCCTGTATTACTTTCTCTTGGTAGATGATGTATCTAGGATGTGTTGGGTATACTTTCTAGCAAAGAAGTGTGATGCATTTTAAAGATTTAAAGTATTTAAAGCCCTGGTTGAAAAGCAAAGTGAGTGTAGCCTGAAAGTTTTGAGAATAGATAGAGGTGGAGAATTTTGTAGCAATGAATTTAATTCCTTTTGTGAAGTAAATGGCATTAGATGGGGGCTAAGTGAACCTCACACACCACAACACAATGGTGTTGTGGAAAGAAAGAATAGAACTATTATGGGCATGGCTAGAAGCATGTTAAAGGAAAGAAACTTGCCGAATCACTTCTGGGCAGAAGATGTCGCTACAGCAGTATATGCTATTAACAGAGCTCCAACTTCAGCTGTGCAAGATAAGACTCCTCATCAGGTATGGTTTGATGTTAAACCAGATGTCACTAATATGAAGATCTTTGGATGTATTGCATATGTATTGCGTATGTTCAGGGGAGAAGGAAGCTTGATGATAGATCAAACAAAATGATCTTCATTGGTTATTCTACCAATGGTACAGGATATAGACTCTATAATCCTGCTACTAAAAAAATTGAACAAGGAGTCTTAATGACACAACGATCTTGGAAGATAACTCATGGGACTGGCAGGAGCTGCATAAGTCAGATAAACAAGTGTATGCAAGGATCTCCTGAAGAGTATGCTGAGAGTGCATCAGTTGATAGCATTGTTGATACTGAACCTTCTGTCTCAGAAGGAGCAGAATCTTTAGGTGTTACAACCCCTCAAGGCAGTACTCAGCGGTCTTATACAGCCGACAGCTCGGGTTCCAGCTCTTCAGCTCCTCTGAAAGTTAGATCCATGGCTGACCTTTATGCTACTACACAAGAAGTGAATGAGGCTTCATCGGATCATTTGAACTGTCAGTTTGCACTTAAATTGCTGATCCTATGAATTATTCAGAGGCAGCTAAAAAGAAAGAGTGGCAGGAGGCCATGCAAGCTGAAATGAAAGCCATTGGTGGATCTGCCGAATGGAAGAAATGTTGTGGGCTTAAAGTGGTTGTATAAGACTAAAGTGGGGCCTGATGGGAAGATATTCAAACACAAAGCCAGATTAGTTGCTAAGGGTTACTCTAAAAAATATGGGGTTGATTATGAAGAAACATTTGCTCTGGTGGCCAGATTTGAAACCATCAGAATTGTTATTGTAGTTGCAGCACTTAAAGGATGGTTAGTGCATCAATTGGATGTGAAATCAGCCTTTTTAAATGGTGAGCTTGATGAAGAAATTTATGTAGAATAGCCAGAAGGCTTTGAGGTGAAAGGGCAATAAGATAAAGTTTATAAACTGCACAAAGCTCTTTACGGATTAAAGCAAGCACCGAGATCGTGGTATTCCAAAATTGATGGGTATTTCAATGATAATGGGTATGTTAAGAGTCTGAATGAGCCAACTCTTTATGAGAAGAAGTGTCCAACTGATGTTATCTATGTGTGTTTATACGTAGATGACATTATTTGTACCAGTTCTAGTGAGGTACTAATTGAAGAGTTTAAAGCTGGTATGAAGCAGACATTTGAAATGACCGATTTGGGGCAGCTTCAATACTTTCTTAGTTTGGAAGTAAGTCAAACTCAGGATGGTATTTTTATTTCACAAGAAAAATATGCTCAGAGTTTACTGATCAAGTTTGGTATGAAAGACTACAATGGTGAAGATGTTCCTATGAGTTCTTATGACAAGTATCAGGCAGATGATGGTGAAGACAAGGTTGATGAGACAAAATATCGAAGCTTAGTTGGAGGCTTAATCTAACTTACTCACTCACGGCCAGATCTTGCTTATGCAGTTGGAGTTTTATCTAGATTCATGCAGTCTCCGTCCAAAATCCATGCCGGTGCAGCTAGAAAAATTCTAAGATATGTTGCTTCTACGTCTGAGTATGGTATTTTGTACAAAAAGAATGATAAACTTAAGCTTGTTGGATATTCAGACAGTGATTGGGCAGCTTGTGTTGATGATAGGAAAAGTGTTGGTGCCTATGTTTTTGCTGTTGGTAGTGGAGTTGTTTCGTGGAGTTCAAAGAAACAAAATACAGTTGCTCTCTCTAGTACTGAAGCTGAGTATATCTCAGCTACTAGTGCAACGTGTCAAGGCATTTGGATCAGAAGAATTTTAGAAGATTTGGGGCACATTCAAATTCATGCTACAACAATTTGGTGTGATAGTCGGTCGGCAATCAACTTATCAAGAAACCCTGTGCAACATGGCAGAGCTAAGCATATAGAATTGAAGTATCATTTCATTAGAGACATGGTCAGACAAGAGAAGGTGGTGCTACAGTTTTGCAGTTCAAGAGATCAAGTTGCTGATTGTTTAACCAAGGCTTTACCGAAAGAAAAGTTTGTCTTCCTTCGTCATCGATTGGGAGTGCAGAAGTTTGAATCAAGGGGGGGGGGGGTGGTTGAAATATGATTCAAACCCCAAAATTATCATGCACTTGGGAATTGGTTTTGATTATCCGAAGTTAAAGTTCAAGGCTTATCTTCTAGCTGTTATGTTTACGTTATTGCTTTTATTGAATAAGTTGTGAGATCCCCTTTTTTAGGTTTTCAGTTTTATGCCATTGTAATGTTGCCTTTATATGGCAGCCTCGTTTATTGTTTTTATCATTCACAATTGCACAATAAAAAGCGTTGAGTTTGATCAAAGAGCGTATTATTTTTGTGTGTTATATAAGTTCTGATATCAACAACATATGTGCACGAACTTGTGTTTGGACATACTTGAAGTCAAAGCTGTATTCAATAATGATACACTTGTCACCATTTGCCTCCACGTGTCAACCCTAAAACACCACCACATTTGCATGAATCGTCATGTAAACTTACATTCAAAAGCACACTCTTTACGGTATCCATGTGTAAGACAGAACAAGCGATGGGGTTCAGTAGCAGCTGCAAGAGGTGGTTATCGGAGGGGTACAAGAAGGTGGTGAGTGGTCTGGTGAACCCAAAACACAAGAGGTTCGGGATACTGGAAGATCACCCAGTGGGTCGGGACCATGCTCAAGCAGCAGTTGAATCACAACAAAACCTAAAAGATAACATCAAAGCGATTAAAAAAGAGTTCAAGATCTATAGAGGGAACCCTGATCTTGCATCCCAGAAACCATTTCTTAAATCATAATTTATTGATCTTACCACCTGTGGCCCCATGGTAAACAACAACATTAGTTATATTCATTATTTTGTTCTAAATTAACAATTTAGTAATTACAAAACTCTAGTAGAATATTTTTTTTTTGAACTATAATCGGCAATTAATTTCAATTCTTAGGAAAATTTTCGACAATAAGCGAAAGAATACCTACACATTTCTGACAAGCTTTGTTGGAAATTAATTATATAGGAAAATTGTCGCTAAGTACGAAAAAGTTTTATGTGATTGATACAATTGTATTTCCATCGTAAGAATACTTACACATTTCTAAGCATTTTTTACGAATTTTTCATAGGAAACGATCCAAGTGTTTTGGTACCAAAGACGAAAAAGTTTTATGGGATTGATATAATTGTATTTCCATTGGAAACGAACAAGTTTTCTAGTAGGGACTAGTGAAGACGAGGTTTCCCAACTAAATCAGTTTTGTTAGAAAACTGTCGCTAAAGACCGTTCCTGTCAACAAATTTTGAAATATATAAAGACCCAGATTTCTAGTGGTGAAAGAAAGAAAAAGTTACCCAACAATATAACTTTTGTGAGAAAACTGTTGCTAAAGCCGTTTCCTACACATTTCTAACGAGTTTTGTAATAGAAAAAGGACCCAATTTTCAGGCGGTGAAGATGGAAAAAGTTTCCCAACGAAATCAGTTTTGTTGGACAACTTTCCCTAAAGATTGTTTCCTACGCATTTTGGACGAATTATTCCATTGGATTCTTGAATTTGTTGCAGGTTTTGGATGCACTGCAGAAAATAAAAGCAGAAGATGATTCATCATTGAGCTATAGAAGATCATGTAGAGAAGGAATATGTGGGTCTTGTGCCATAAACATTGATGGGACTAACACAATGGCATGTTTAAAGCCAATTGACACAGACACCAGTAAGGCTACATACATCACACCTTTGCCACATATGTATGTGATTAAAGATCTTGTTGTTGATCTCACAAATTTTTACCAACAATACAAGTAAGATTTGATCCTTTTGATTGAATACTTCAGTTGTGTTGTCAAGTGTTCATAAATGAGTGAAAATGATGCTTAAGAGGTATTTGTAGGTCTATTGAGCCATGGTTGAAGACTAAGAAACCTCCACCAGATGGAAAAGAATACTTGCAAACACCTTCGGATAAAAAGAAACTTGATGGTTTATATGAGTGTATATTGTGTGCTTGTTGTAGCACTTTTTGTCCATCCTACTGGTGGAACCCGGAGGAGTTTGATGGGCCTGCAGCATTTGCTGCAGGCCCATCGCTGGATCTCCGACAGGTAAGACCTCGGAACAATGTTTTTATCAGACAAATATATTTTTGGGAAACTCACTAGTCCATAACATGGATTGTCTTGAAGTCTTCATATGCCGCCATCTTCAATGTCATCGTCGAGAATGATGACATGTTCCTCGTCTTCCTCGGGCTCCTCCCTCCTGCAGGTCATCCTATTTGACTATGTTTTGTTTACCTTCTTGCACGACGGGTTCTCCAGGCGGTCTACAACTCACCGAGAAATATCTGTGAATGATAACTGAATAATAGGAGTACATGTTATAATTGAAAGAAACTTACATGTATGAGATTTGAATGATAGATGAATAATAGGAGTACATGCAAATATTCAATAAGGAAGATGGGAGTGGTTACCTAATGGAATAGGTAAACTCCCAATTCACCCAATCACATAGCGCCATGTCAATTGTTTACCTAATGCTAAAAAACGTTGGCGGTGGTTTATCTAATGGGGTTCAGGTAAACTATTTAAAAAAATGTGTGATTGGTTGAGAAGACACCCCCAATTAGGTAATCTTAATCAGTGGAGGGGGGTCGGTACCGAGTGGGTTTACCGCCCCCACTCCGTTCACCCTAACTATTCCAAAGCGTTCTACTTGTACATAATGATTGTATAGTGTAACGATGCGTGGGGGAGGCGTCCAAGAAGTTGCGACCCTTGGGAATTAACTGACATACGGTTATCTTGAATAACCAACTTGGGATTCCCCCAATCTCCTGATAACCAACTTGGGATTCCCCCAATCTCCATGCAACCGTGACAAACCAAAAATAAACACACAAGCCCAAACATTGTTCAAAGTACTAAACATTATAAACATCAAGTATCAAAGGCCCAATAGGATTCGAAACACGCTACACTTTTGTGACTATTTTAGTAAGCAAAAAGGTGGGTCAAAATGCTTGTTCATAGGTGGGTAAAAATGTTTATTTAGATTATTTTCTCTATATTTTATTGTCTTCATTTTCTACTTTTTACTCGACAGCCGCGATGACTACACGGAGGAGAGATTGCATGCCCTTACGGGGAAAGACAAACGTTTGTACCGGTGCAGAACAATAAAGAATTGTACTGCGACATGTCCCAAAAGCTTGAATCCAGCACGTGCTATCCGTCAAATGGAGGCTATGAAGTCTAAGAACCCAATTTCTGCTCGTGTAGCGGAGACGATATGATCTTGTGACATGTTGGGCTTTTAGTTGTCTTGATGTACAAAGCGTACGCATTTGACCGTTCTAGTTGTGTATGTAGGTTTAAGAACTATAACAAAAATAAACAATAAATATCAACTATTATTATCGTAAAACAGAAAGCACGTATATTCAACAACTATTAATATAAATATAACGTGATCAATGATTTATTCGTGTACGAATACTGATATTTTACGTTATATACTGGATAAAACAGGATTTGGATGGGTCAACTGAATGAATGTAATTTGTTATTGCGAATTTGCGATGGAGATAATATTGTTCATGATTTATAATTAAAGAACTATGAAAAGCTTGAAATTTGAGTTACAGTAAGAAAAAAGAAAATGAAAGACATATATTCTCTATTGGGCGTACTTATTAATTTTTTTTTGGATATCTAGATGTTTGGTTTTGTCTAAGCTGCTGATGAGCTAATGACTTATGAGGCCACTATGTGAATGAACCTAATTTATTTTCTTCATTTAAATGGTATACATGTCGGAACACATTATAATATGAAGATGACCAACCCGAGAGTGTCACAACTCCTGAGATGCGGAGTGAGTAGAGCAAGTGTAATTTAGGAAGAATGTAGAAATGTGATGATAAGTAACTAGTTGCATGATAAGACAAAAAATTTTGGTTGTCATGAAAACAAACGCATGTCAAGATTAAGCGGCTCATTAGGTACGGTAAACACGAATGTACGAGTGTGGGAAGTATCTAGAGGCATTTCCGACCAAGATATGGGTGGAGTTGTGTGCCATACCAATTTTTTGGTGTGTCATACGAGTCAAATATCGAAGAGTAAGCCATATATGTGAAACCAAGTTATTGTGAGGCCCACTAAATAAATGATTAGGCCCAAAGTTAGTTGTTCCATTGAGAATGAATGGGTTGTTTGACATAGTGTGTAAGGCCCTAAATTCGGGAGAATTGACAGTTGGGTTTGAAGATCGTTATGGTAATCAAGATCATCCGAGTTACATGTTTGGGCCTCGGGCCTGTTTATGTTTATTTGTTTTAGTTTAATTAGTTATGGGTCAAACAATGTTATGTTATGTTTTATTATTTGGGCCGCAGGCCACATGTATGGGTCGAACAGAAGTCTTATGTCCAGTCCATTAGTAGTCGGTTAATGAACAAGGAAGTTGGGCCATGAAAGTGAACCGGTGTGTCTCCAGGAAAATAACCGAATGGCGGTTATCCATGAAACGTCACCTCTCAAATTTGAATCAACGTGACTATTGGAGACATACCCTTTCATCCTTATAAAACCGATGCCAAACTTCCTTGTCATTCGGTCAGTTAGTTTATGTATTCGAACGTGGTTACAAGTTATCAATATATTCAAAGTTCTAGTTTGTTCAAGTTTCATTCGGTTAGTTTGTTTTTCTGCAAATCGTTTCGTTTCAATTCATAATCATGAATTCGTGTGAATGTTGTGGATTGTTCGTTAGTGATTGTGTTTGTGGTCACAAGTCCATTCGTTCCGATTGGTCCTGGGTTTCCGATGATGATGATACCAACATTGGTATCAGAGCCAAAGGTTTAACAGGAACCGGAAGGAATTGTGATCAAGGAGAAAACCGAATCGGTGGAAACAAAGGAAAATCGGTTATGACCGATTATGGTGATGATGTGTTTGTTCGTAGTGGAGAGTGCGGCCGGGCGGCGGAAGCGGATGAGTACGCGCAGGGGAAGCCAACCATGCGGACCGGGGTATCACCAATGAAAAAGTTTCCAAAGAAAGTGTTTCAAAGGGGTTTCGTGAAGAAGTCCGGGAAGAAACCTAATGCACCAGTGGGTAGGCCAAGAAAACCGGGGGTTCGGTGTTTCAAGTGCAAGAAGTTCGGCCACATCGCGTCAATTTGCCCTAGTAAGTACATTATATTATCACCATTGCCAGTCGAGTGTGATTATATTGTAAAGGATACTTGCGGGGGTAAATGGGATTCAATCTGGGTTGTGGATCCCACGTTTAAGACGCACATGACGGGAAACCGTAATTTGTTTAAGTGTTTCAAGAGACACTTCGGGGTTGTAACGAACGAAAGTAAGAAAGACGTTTCGTTTGTTCATGGAATTGGTGAAGTAAGGGTGCCGGTGGACGGCAAGGATAAGACAATCCCGTGTGTTAGTTACGCACCAAAACTTGACAGGAATGTTCTAAGTTTGGAACAACTCCTGTTTCAAGGGATTGAGACGGTTACTATGGGTGAGAAGTGCGTATTGAAGAAGATGTTCGGTTGTCGATCAAAGGGTTTCGACATATATGAAGACAAGTCGGAAACCGACTTGGAACAAGATTATCTTAACGCCTTTTACGATAATCTTGGGGTTGATAATGGCTACAAGAAAGAGAAAGAAGAATTTCAAGAATGTTTGGGGGATTATTATGAACGAGAATTCGAGAAGTCGAAAAATAAAAAGAAAGTGTACGATGAACGTCCAAACGCTAGGAAGGTTGTGTACTCCAAGAAAGCAAAGAAGGCCTTATTGATCTACATTGAAGGCGAGAAGGATAATCCACGCCAATCAAAGCAAATGCTTCGGGAACGGGCAATAACTCTCTCTCAACTCGAGGAGGACGTTGTTGAAAGGGGGTTAATCATGGAAAGTTGCGTTGAACCAGGGGATCTTATCACATTACACGAAGAAATCAAGAAGCACCCAAGATTCTTCGACGCACCGTTTGAAGAAATCTTAGTTTGGTTTATCACGAACTTTCTAGGGATTGTTTGTGAGAAGGCGATGCCGCCGGAGTTAATTGATGGACGTGATGTTAGCCTCATACTACTACACCGCATCGTGAAGCACAACGGTGGGTTTGATGAGATAATGGCAAAAGACAAATGGGGCGAGATATCGGTGAAGTATGGCTATGAAGCGGACGACGCTTACGAGATGAAGGTTGCCTACATTTATTATCTAGAGTTGGTCGAATGGTATTTTGATTACATCAAGAAGGAGCGTGCAAGAGAGAAAGTTGGAATGGCCGAAAGCTCAAGCAATTGCGGATGGATCAACGATTCAAGTGATGATGACGTGGTGGTGAAGATCGAAGTCACCAACAACCGCAAGGAGTAATCGGAATCGAAGGGCTCGGATGTTCTTGCTTAAGGGGGAGAATGAAGATCGTTATGGTAATCAAGATCATCCGAGTTACATGTTTGGGCCTCGGGCCTGTTTATGTTTATTTGTTTTAGTTTAATTAGTTATGGGTCAAACAATGTTATGTTATGTTTTATTATTTGGGCCGCAGGCCACATGTATGGGTCGAACAGAAGTCTTATGTCCAGTCCATTAGTAGTCGGTTAATGAACAAGGAAGTTGGGCCATGAAAGTGAACCGGTGTGTCTCCAGGAAAATAACCGAATGGCGGTTATCCATGAAACGTCACCTCTCAAATTTGAATCAACGTGACTATTGGAGACATACCCTTTCATCCCTATAAAACCGATGCCAAACTTCCTTGTCATTCGGTCAGTTAGTTTATGTATTCGAACGTGGTTACAAGTTATCAATATATTCAAAGTTCTAGTTTGTTCAAGTTTCATTCGGTTAGTTTGTTTTTCTGCAAATCGTTTCGTTTCAATTCATAATCATGAATTCGTGTGAATGTTGTGGATTGTTCGTTAGTGATTGTGTTTGTGGTCACAAGTCCATTCGTTCCGATTGGTCCTGGGTTTCCGATGATGATGATACCAACAGGGTTTAAGCATCAAAACAGAGTTCTTAAACTGATAAATTTATGCATAAGCAGCGGAAAAAAGAAAATACTAAATCACCCAATACATCAAGTCAACAATTTAGAATATAACAATTAAAATCATAAGAGGTTGACTATGATCCTTAAGATGGCAGGCTTAAAGATAGGGTAGTCTTTAGTTGATGCTCAGTGACTCCTAACAAGCATTAATACATGTTGCTAAAAAGTAGTTGGCTATGCTAAGTGAGTTCCAGTTTAAACGATCACATGTCATTTTGAGCAAAAAAACATTTGAAAGGTAGCATGAAAATCGTACTAAACATCAAACATGCACGTCAACATTAGTCATTGTGAAGTGAGCTTCATCAACTAATTGTTACAACGCCAAACAAGCTCACATCGACATAAGGCTTCCTATTCCAGTTGCGCCATCACACATACAGGATTAATCAATACTTCTAGCAGCAAGTGTCAGCCATCGACAATTCTTCATCAGTAATCATTCGTTCAACATTTAACATCAATTACAAACATATAGCATCAATTACAAACAAGTGCTACTATTCCCAAATATTTCCATTCACAATGTTAGTATACACAAATACTATATATTTGTGAATACTAACTGTATATCTACGAATACGAACGATTGCGGATAACAACTATTTAGAATACGAACTATACACGAATACTAGCTATGTTTGCGAAAATATACCTTGTTCTTTGCCAAGAAACCCTAACAATGGCATCATCTCATGTCTAAGCTTGTTTCACATTAAGATCTGAACTATTTACATCAAAACCTCTATTTAACATTATTTCATGCCTAAATCATCAACAACATGTGAGTTTTTATGTGATTCTCACCTGTAAAACCGTGATGAACGAGATCTGACCTTTTGAGCTCAAAACTATCTCTTTTCCGATGGTTTTCAACATGTACACAAGGTCCTTTGATCCAAGATGACGAAACAAGCTCGAATTCATAACCTTTCATTGAAAGGACTACCAAACGATACTGGTTCAAGTTGAGATCAATCTGTTTCTCACTTTAGCTTTCTCTCACTGAGATTAATGAATAAAGTTGAAAAAGAATGAGGAGCATGCTTCAAGCCTCCTTTCCATATCAGGGTCTTTCATACAATTACTACTTTACACAAGTTGGGATTTTAAGCCCCATAGTCCACCTATCACCATTTAATCCCTTTATTTTAAAAATCGTTGTATTACACGTTGAACTGAAGGGTTGTTGTGAAAGCAACCTAGGTCGGACGTGTGTTGTTAAGGATTAGCTCATGTGTCACACAACTCAACATGGAGATCCACAAGTCATTCAAATTCCAATATGGTTAATAGCCTTTGATTTATTTTAGTTTATTTGATTAAAACAGTAGTCAGTAGGTTAATTTATTTGATATTTTTTTATTACTTGATTAATTATTTGATTTGTTAGTTTAGTTTATTATTTTTTGGTAGATTAAACGTGTCTTAATGTGTTTTATATACTATAAGGGGAGTGGGGGTGGGGACTTTTGTTCCCGTGATAAAAAAGTATCACGCGTGATACATTGATGGAAGCCACCGCCACCAACTTTTTCAACGAGTGATGATATATTTGCGTGATAAACTTCACGCGTTATGGGAATTGAGTGATAAATGGATGTGAGGGGATGTGAGTGTTTATTGTTGGGTGTTGTGAGTGATGACCATTGCTACTAATAAAGGTTGTGAGTGATGGAAAAATAGTTGATGACATGAAGGAACTTGATTGGGTGTTGTGAGTGGTGAGTGATGACCACCTCACCCCCTAAGAAATATGAATCACATATTGGAACAATTAAGTTGATTAATTATTTGATTTATAGTTTTATTTATTTTCTTATAATGTTTTCTGACTTAAACGGGATCGAAAAATTTAAAATATATAGACCAAATCATTCCAACCCCTATTAAAAAAAATTACATCCGGCACTGCTTTTAGTTGTATGTATTTTCCCACTATTAATTTACAATATTCTTTTGTAAGTTATTTTTACTATTCAATTATGTGCAAGTGTTTTTAGCTTTCTTAACAAGTGATTGAAGCATGGATAATTTGGGTAGTGTTGCATATTTATGTAAAAGTTAAAGGGTATAAAGTGAATTTATACTCACGTGCATGTCACACAATGCCCCTTACGGTCAATTTCTAAATTTCGAAATAATATATTCTTTTATATTAATTTTTGTATGTATTAACAGGGAAACATGCCTATACTCACAAAATGGCACTATTCGAAAATTGTATGCTGTGTCACGGCGGTCTTTTTATTTTCTAATACTAGAGTTTTTAAATACCTTTGTTTTTTTCTTTTTAATTTTACTAATATACATGTTTACTACTTCTACTTTAATAAAGTTTAATCAACACAATATTAGATTCTAAACTTTATTAATAATATGTTTAGCCACTCTACTTTAATAAAGTTTCTAAATCCTTTTTTTTATTTCTTTAACTCTACTAATAATATGCGTGTTATTTATTTGTTCTACGTTGTCACATTAACTTTTATAACAACATTTTTAAACTGATCGACTTTTGCACGTACAACAGTTATGTTTGAATGTTCTTTTCCACATAGTTTTACATTATCTCTTTTGGTTGATATATCAAATGTTAGTATTGTAATGCTAATCATATTTTCGCTGCAACGCGCAGGGCTAAAAAAACTAGTTGTTAAAATTTGGAGACTATCCTTTGCAACCTTTGATAATTATACAATAAAAGTGTATTTATTTTCCAAATAAGGCCAAATTTGAAAATTCGGACTTTGGATTAAAATATGCACAGTTTTGGACTTTTTATTCAAAAGTCACCTACATCCAATTTGAATTTATACTCCTAGTCACACTATGCGCAATTTTGGAATTTTTATTCAAAAGTTACCTATATCCAATTTGAATATAAACTCCTAGTCACTGGCGCAGCTTAAGAGGGGTGGGGATCCCTCGAACTTTTCGCGTAACAGTGTTACATATGTAGTTTTCGTATACAAATTTTTTGGTACATACGTTTTCGACCCCCGGTTTTATAGAAATGTTTGGATATATACGTTTCCGACTCCCCCGTCTTCATTGTTAAGCTTCGCCACTGCTTCTAGTCACAAATATAAGTAAATACGTTAAGATAAAACTAAAATGATATAGCAATTTACATTATCAAAGCGTATCCTATTTCATCTGTATAGTTGTCAATTTTTTTTCATATATATTTTACTAAAATCATTTTATATCATGTATTTTTTACTAAAATCATTTTACTAGATTCTTACATATTTCATCAAAAGATTCGATAAAGACCCAAATTTTATTTATCGAACATGTGTGCTTTTAATTTTAAATGATATCCGAAATGATAAGATATTATTTAAATAGGGTGAAGATACAATAAGACGCTACAAAAAAAATGTCATCTAGTGGCATGCAAAAAGTGCCACAGAAAAACAAGAAAGTGTCACAAAAGAACCTTGTAAGAATGGGCGGCACACAAAAAAAGTGCCACAAGAAGCGCTGACGCTAAAGCCTTTTAGTGGCACTTTTTCAATGTGTCGCACAAAGTTTTTAGGCTTTTAGTGGCAATCTGCCAGTACAAACTTTTGAGCTTTTAGTGGCACATATTTTTTGCCACAAAAATCACATCAAATTAAATGTCATTGACGTATCATATTAATTTAATTAATTACAATTATCATTTATTTACATTAAAAAATAAAAACAAAATTATAAAAATGTAGAAATCATAAAATAATCACTTCAATTAAAAGTTCAATCAATCTTCCAAAGATTCCAAATGTCTAATAAGTGTCGATCTAAGTCTAATGATCAAACATATAACCCAAATAAACTAACAAGTGTATGAATAAAAACTCAAAACTTCATTGTGTTCTTGAATCTCTTTCACAATCTTCATGTGAGTTAAATAATCATCGTGTTAACGTTTTCTTAGTAGTCATACTTCCACTTCATAGTTCCCAACACTTACTACTTATTGTTGCTACATCAACCAACTGACTATACTCAACCTGAAATTTCACAATTCATGTTAAATTGATTAAATCTGATAACCATAGCTATCATAGATGTAAGAGCAGTTAATAAAAGGCAAACTTACTTCTTTTGACATCACTTTAAGCTCTTCAGCCAAAAGATTGGGTGGTTTTTTCAATACCCCAGGTTATCGGAATTGCCATCACCTAACAACAAGAGAGTTCATGAGAGTGTTTACCCTTCAATTTATAATGAGTCGAATTAAACATGGTAGGCTCTTAATATCTTGTTCGGTAAAAAAGCCACCTAGAGAAAATGCATAAGTGAATTAAAGTTAATCCAACACACCTTCAAAATTGTAGCATATAAGATGAGTAACCTTGGTTGCAATCAGCGGTTTCGAAACTTGTGCCCCCATCAATTCAACCATGGTCTGAAATATAGCACATAACAAAAGTTTCATATGATGTAAATCCATTATCTTGTATAATAAGAAAGTTTGCAGTAAAAATAGCAGATTGAAAATAGACTAACCATAATGTCCTCTTGATCTTCACGTTGATATCCTGTCAAACATATAACTAGTGACGTTGCACCTGGAATCCCATTCAAATCTCTCACCGGTACGTACATTACCTAATAAAAATAGTGACCCAGTCCTGAATAGATTCATACTGTAACCTAAAACCAATCAGATTTGCGTACTGACCGAGGTTGTATCCACAGGCGCTCCGAAATCAAAACTATGATCAACCCCCAAAGTAGAGACTAATATCTTTCCATCTTGTCTGGCAGCACACATAGGGGATCATCCTACAAAAACAAAACACACATATATATTATAATTAAAGTATCAGTTATTTAAAATGTTGAATACATTATACCAACACAAACAAAAAAAGGCCAAAACAAGGAAACACATGTTAGGGGAATTACATAAACAAGTTTATCCACAATAACATGATTACAATTTGGACCATATTGACCAGCATCAACCCCTCCGCCATCAACAAGCTTCCGAGAAACCTGCAAATAAAAGGAAAAAAAAACACTGGAGGCAAATTTAGATTGTAACTAGGCCTGTAAACAGACCGAACGTTCATGAACTATTCGTGAACTTGTTCAGCGGGAAGTTCGTTTATGTTTGTTTATTAATAAGAGGATATTCACGAAGGTGTGGATTAAACGAGAGAGCTAGTTTGAAAGCTTTTCAGATCGCCGCGAAACGTTAATCTCGGGTTTGTCATTTCTGATTTAAACCTAACCGGATTCTCATGTAAAAGAGCTGAGATTAGAGATGTAACCGAGACCAAGCCCGAGCCTGATAATACTTGAGCTCCGCTTGTGAGTTCGGCTCAAAACACAGCCTGTAGGATCAAGATCGGCTCATGAAAGACTCACTTGTCTGAGGAGCTTAAACACGCTAGCTTGGCTGATGGCTCTAAACAGGAAGTACAAACATTATTTTTGTTATAATCCATCACGCATTAAAAAAGGCTGTAAATTTAAAAAGATAATATTTATTTGTTAAATACCCAATATAAGTAAATTTAAAAGTGCTATTATGTTGATGGAGTTGAACTCACAAACAACCTTTATGGCGCCTCATTCAGAATTTTAATTTCCTTCGGTTAGAGAAGTTCTTGAACTTAAAGTAAGTAGTAAATGTAGTAGAAGATATAATGAAGTAAATGTAGTAGAAGATATAATGAGATTAACGTAAAGTTATATAAGAAAATTGTTTACATTCATTGATGGCTTTTTCATGTATATAGCTAGTTTTATACCACATGTAAAATAGAGAGTTTTTATTGTTGGCAATAAAGGGCCGGCCCTGAGAATTCGTGTACCCTGTTCGAGCTCGAAAAAATGTGCCCTTAGGCCTTAACGAAATTGGGTATTGGGCTCACGAAAGGTCTAAACCTAATGCCAAAGGGGTTAATAACTAATCTAAATCATAAGAATAGTTTTGTAATGGGGCCTATGTTGGTGTTTGTATGGGTGTACCCTATTAAAAAAATATTTGACATATGCATATCGGGTTTTTTCATAAAAAAATGTGCCCCTCGAAACATCGGGCCCTGGCCGATGGTCCTCCACGCCCACCCTCAGGGCCGACCATGAATAATGGCATGTACATCTCTTTTAACATAATCAATGACACTAGAATCTAATAACAGCCGTTCTCCAGGTTGACACCAAACCCAAAATCAATTGAAATATTTATTCAGTGAGGGTTCGGGTCAAAATAATTACAACTAAACGGTAGCACTTGGCCTTTTCAGTTGATTTTGTACCATAATCAACTCACTACCCAAGGCTCTTTATACTTGCTAAATAATAATGCACATACAACTCTAAACACAATCGCAAATCCAAGAAACATAAAACTTATTCAATCTCCAACAGAAACAAAAGATACAGCTTTGCATATGTAAATTGTAATGTTGGTGTGAGACGGTGGTGGATCCAAAAAATTTCGTCAATGGGGGCAAAACGAGTCGGGTCAAAAAGAATATATTAAACCGTAGCATAAAAATAAGCATGCATTGATGCAAGAATTTTAAGGAATATGAACTTAATTTAAACAAAATGTCAACAAGAAAACAGAGAAGACAAACTTACCTGATATTCACTGCTATATCCATTTTATCGCATATGAGAACCCAAATCTTGATTCTTGCTTCACCAAGTTTGTCAATGCATTCAGGTACCTAATAAAAAATTAATACAAACACCCGTTTAAATGTCATTCATCAACAGCAGTGGCCCCAAGAAGTATCAAGTATCTTCATTTTCATTCATCTCTTTTAACAAATTCAGATGGATAGTACTTTGGGCGCTTGTAACTGAAAGTCCAAGAAAATACGTCAGAGAACGATGTTGATGCAATAATTCTAAGTAATCGAAACCAAATAATGATGTGTGAATTATGCCATGTTGTTACTTGTTAGTTAAATTCTCTAACATCTCATGGATTTGGATTTAATACAGATGGCAACATTTTGGTCGCATGAAACATGGCTGCATGAACAATATTCAAGAAAACCAGAATCTAAATCAAGTAACCAAATCCCAGCAACTAAATATTGGCACTACACCTAGAAAAACGGGCAGGCAGGGTAACGGGTCAGAATGAAGTCGCTTTAAAAATGCTCATTTAGTTCGGGTCAAATGGGTATTGCCAGGTGAAAACGGGCCGTTCTAAAAATAGTCAATTTGGTTAGGGTGATAAGAAGATGTTTCAAGAAACACAATAATCTATCATCAAAACCCAAAAGTTCTTCATGAACATAAGTACATAACAAGATTACATCAAGAAAGCAACAAATTTGGTGCAAGTTAAGAACAAACTTGTGGTAAATAAATTAATGAACATCAGTAACAACAATAACCAAATTAACTTAATTTTTTCAAATAACCAAATTCCATTCTCTTTCATACTAAATCTGTACTGTAATTCAGTTCATCTAAGAAACTTTACCAAAACAGAGAATAGATTGTGAGTTTTTTTGTGGTGACTTTCGTCTGGAGTGGCGGGTCGGGGCGATCCAAAGGCAGAGAGTAAGAGATGAGAGGGCAGCGGCCTTGAGGGATCTCGCCGGTGAACCTGTTGTTATCTAAACGAAGGCTGTTCAGATGCTTTAAGTCTCCGATTGTTGCAGGCACTTTACCAGAAAACTGGTTGTGACCGATTGCGAGCAGCGAATCACCTTAATATGGAAGATAAAAGACCTAAACGGTTCAAAGAAAAGAACAAAAAACTAATAACTTTCACTTGGGGTTTCTAAGCACAATGATGACCGAGTCGCGCCGCACCTGACAAACAAAAGACATGAAATAATAAGTGCACAATTTGTCATAATAAGAAATATAGTTAAACGTAGTAGAATTCGGCTTTACATTCTTGTTTTGCATCCACTCAAACATATTAAAAGCTGCTTCACTCTCCCTGTTTCTTCCATAACCGGATATCATCGCGTTCCATATCATTGGATTTCTCGGTTTTATCTAAAACTGGTCAATAACCGAAAACGCCCATGACGAACGCCCACATTTCATGTACATATTAATAACCGCAGTGGCAAGAATGTCATCGTTATTCATATTTGTTCTAATAACATAACCATGGATCTCTTTTCCACTTGCTAATGATGATACAGACGCACAAGCCGATAACAAACTAGTTAACAATTTCGTACTCACGGGTTCTCCAGTCGACTTCATTTTTCTAAAGATCAAGAACGCTTCATCCGGTTTTCCAACATTCAAGAGCCCGTTTATCAAGATATTCCACGTTGCTGAGTCCAGTTTAATCCCGTTAGATTCTAACATCATGAACAAACCGATAGCGCTTTCGCTTCGCCGTTTAGCATAATCCCGAATATCATTGAATTCCATGTGATTAAACTCCTGATTTCGCGCAGCTCTTTAAACACATCATAAGCCCGATGCCAATATCCACATTTCGAATACATGTCCAAACGCGCAGTTCCGACTAACAAATCGAGTACTAAATCGACTTTCACGGGAAGCCCGTGAACTTGCAGCCCGAATTTAAAATTCTTGTTATCCGAACAAGCAGATAACACAGAAACAAACGTGACGGTATTCGCGTCGTGGGTTGATCGTTGCAGCATTTGTTTAAATACTTTAAACACAGGTTCAACAATCCGATTCTGCAACAACCCGGTAATATACGCGTTACAGCAAGCTACAGTTTTTCGACCAATTTGTTTAAAAACAACCGATGCAGTCAGAGGCTGTTTGCAGTTAAAGTACATTGTAACAAGTGAGGTTGCTACATAAATATCGGTTTCAACGCCAATCTTAACAGCCCAGCAATGAACCTGCTGGCCATCTTTAACCGAAACGTCACAAACCGACAGTAAGCTAGCAACTGTAACTGAATCGGGCCTAAGTTTAAACTCGCTAAACCGTTTAAAAACCTCAAAAGACTTCTTGTAACACCCATTCTGACAAAACCCAGAAACAACAACGTTAATTGAAGTGGTATTTGGTTCAGTAATTTCGTCAAACACCTTGAGTGCACTATATAGAAACTGATGTTTAAACTTCATGTACATGTCTGTAAGGGCTGTAGCGGTGTATATATGTGAATTGAACCCGGTTTTTGTGAGATTGAACACTACAGTGCACCTCAAAACAGAAATTGCACACAAATCCATCAACAACTAGAAAGAAAACAAGGAGCGCAACAATTAAAATTAGAGATTTATGATTGATTACATACCAAATTGATGTCGGTATTTAAACAGGAGCACAATCGTCTTTGGTCGGTGCAGTCGTGAACTGGTAGTATTCAAACAGAGTGAACGCAATGGAGGAGATTTTGGAGAGAGAAAAATTAGAGTGGGGAAATTGGTGGAAATTGATGAGGGGTTTGTTAGTGCAGCTCCTGCTGGGTAACTGTCGCTTATCAATTCTGGTCAACCAAAACAGAAGTCCAAGTTAAAGTCAACGATAATGAAGAATTCAAGACCACATGAAGACCATGCACTGATCAAGGGGGAGTTTGTTAGTGCACTTTGGGTGATAAGTGCATGCTTTCCAATTGTTAGGGTCTTTATTGTACAAGTCTTGAAACTTAGTCCAAGGTTTATCCTTGGACATTTTGTCCAAGTTTTATGTCTAGGAAAAAGGTCAGGGGTTTATGTTAGGGACAAAAGTCAGGGTTTTGGTGTAGATTGTTTGTCCGAGTATAGTCCTAGTCTATATATATGTGTTGTATAGGATTAGGGCAACATCCATGGATGAGGGATCGATCAAGAAGCTTTGTGCACCTCTCTCACTTGTTGTTCCTCCTGGTGTGCACATCCTAGAGAGAGAGACTATGTGTTAGTGAGAGAAAGCTAGGGTTTAGATCTTTGTGATCTAAACCAGCTTGTAGATGATGTATACTCCTTTGGTTTGTGTAATCTGTGATGACTGATTCATCAATAAAGAGATTCATCTTCTACATATTTCTATCTTGTTCATATTTTGTTCTTCATGTCTTGAATCAAGTGCAATGTTTGATGTTCGTCATCGATCCCGATGCTTTCATAGGGTTAAGGGAATTAGCGGGAATATGAAATGATTGGGGGAGGGAAATTGATTTTTGGTGAAAAAGAAGAATAAATTTCTAGGGAAATTTTTAGGTTTCAAAGAGGGAAATGGTGAAAATTTTAAACCAGCTCTTCAAAATTTTTTGAGGTACATGTAAAGTGCCATTAAAACATATAGAAAATTTTGGTGGCATATGCAACATGCCATTAAAAGCCTTGATTAGTGACATAAAAGTTAAAAGCCACTAAATGTAGGTGTTAAATACCTAAAGTGTCATTAAAAACAAAAATTAGTGGCACAAAACCTAAATGCCATTAAAAATGTGTGCCACTAGATGGCTTTTTTTTGTAGTGAAGAAGTTTATTTGGCTAGGAAGGCTAGGAAGTGATCTTGACCATCCTTTTAGTTAATCAAGGGCTAAGATTAAATGATAGAAATTGAAGGAAAAAAAAGAGACGCGTGAGTTTGTTTAATGGCATTCTAGTCAATCCAATGCAATAGTTTCTCTCTCCTCCAATTCCCCCCATTTTTTAAACGTTAATAACTCATTCATACGACATTATTTTTTTAAAAAAATTGCACCAAAAAAAACGAGCGTTTTTTTTTCTTTAACACGAGTATACAATTGCTATATTTTCGAAAAAAAAATTGAAAACCCAGTTGCGTAAAATGCAATGGAAAAAACCCAATTACGTAAAACGCAATGAAAAAAAAAACCTAAAAAATGACATTTTTCTAAAACGCAATGCACAAAAAAACACAAAGAAATGTCTTATTTGTAAAACGCAATGGCCAGAAAACACAAAGAAATATGTTATTTCTAAAACGCAATAGCCTAAAAACTTAAAAGAAAGTGTAGTTTGTAAAACGCAATGGAGTGAAAACACATAAAAATGTGTTTTACCTAAAACGCAATGCACCAAAAACACAAACACATGTCTTATTTCTAAAACGCAATGGCCAGAAAACACTTAAAATGTCTGTTTTCTAAAACGCAATGGACTGAAAACACATAAAAATGTGTTTTACCTAAAACGCAATACACAAAAAACACAAAGAAATGTCTTATTTATAAAACGCAATGGCCAGAAAACACTTAAAAATGTCTCATTTCTAAAACGCAATGGCCTAAAAAAACAAAAGAAAGTGTTCTCTGTAAAACGCAATGGACTGAAAACACCTAAAAATGTGTTTTACCTAAAACGCAATGACTAAAATCACTTCAAAAATGTGTTTTTCTAAGACGCAATGACCAGAAAACGCATAAAAATGTATTAGTTTTAAAACGCAATGGCATAAAAACACCAAAGAAAGTATTCTCTCTAAAACGCATTGAACCAGGACAATAGTTGTCTGTGAATTGTCTGAACCAGGAATGCAGTTCTAAAACGCAATGGCATAAAACTGTCTACGAATGCAGTTTTCTAGAGACAAATTTATAGAAAATTAAAACAAAAGAAAGTGTTCAACCCCAGCCAGGGGCTCTGCCCCTTGGACCCCGCCAGGGGCTGCCGCCCCTGGGACCCTGCTATCAGGGGCTGTCTCCCCCGGACCCCCGCCAAGATCGTAAAACGCAATGACTAAATGAAAACCCAGATCGTGAAAATGAAATTAAAGAATTTCTTACATGGATCGAAGCCGATTTCTTCATCGATTGACGAAATTTGAATGATAGAAACACTTATCAGCGATTGAATCGAACGGATCGAGTGATTATCTTCAAAATCACGGGAAAAAAACGAGATTTTAAATAAAATTAAACTGGGTTTTCTTCAAAAAAAAAAAGCTGAAGAACACGTTGATCGGGTGTTTGAATCATTGATTGATGACGAAAACCGCACTATAATGTAGTGATTATTGAGATAGTAAGTGAAGAAAATGTTGGAGATGGTGGGTTTTGAAAATGGTGGGTTTTGAAGTAACTAGGGAGAAGAAGGAAGAAGAAAGGATGGGATTGACTAAAATACCGTTTCTCTTTATTTTAAAATTTGCCACATGTCATAATCCTATTGCTTCCTATCATTTCTAGCCAAAATAAACTTCATATTTGATCTTTTCCCTATTTAAATATATAAAATAACACATGACTCATGGTTATCCAAATAAAAGTTCATATACACTAAAATTTGAACTAGTAGCCGAGTCATATGACTAGATTTCTTCTGGACGAATTTATAGCTGAAAAATAAAACTAAGGACCAGCTACATGAATTTTCTCAATAGTAAAAAATAAAAAATTAAAACTCGAAGTAATCTAAAATTCTATCTATTTATCCGGATGCAAAACATTATGTTTTATGTTTTCAGTAGTCATCAACTATTTATTTTTATCATTTCCCGGTTTGAGGCCGGTTTCAATACCAATATTTATTTTTATGGTTTCCATGTTGTATAAATATCATACCGTTACCGTCTTAAATCGGTATTAACCAAACAACATCGTTAATCGTTGTAGGTACCAGTATTCATTTTTATAGTTTTTGAATCAGTTTAGGTTTTTTCCGTTATTTTTACATTACCGGTATCAAATTGGTTAATATGTTATACCGAACTCTCGTCGCACCGTGCGAGAGAATTCCATTATAAACAATAATTTACCGAAGGTTGCCCAACTTATCTACAGCTGATTAATTACTTAAATAATCATGGGAACTCGATTAATATCCAAATTCCAACATTGATGTTGATGAATACAAATAAAATAAGGTGCATATATGCTTTTTTTCTGTTGTCAAAGTTTTTGGGCTGACATATATATACTAGTAAACTTTGTACAGCTACGACCATAGTTTCATATGCTTAATTTCCACAGAGTCTGGTTTGACTAAACCATATTCGTAAACTATAACATCACAAGGGCTTATGGTCAGAGTGTCATACTACCAAGTGGCACTTGAATTCTTGTGCACAGCAGGTTCTTTGGTGACTTCCTTCAAACCTCTACAATGACCACTTGGTCAGACCTTTTGCCAGAGATTCTTAACGAGATCGCGGAAAAGTTGAACTTTTATGAAGATTCCATCAGTTTTCTTTCTGTCTGCAGTTCGTGGCGGTCTTCCGCAACCACGACTGCAGACTTGATTAGACATCACCATCTTCTTCCGTCTCGGTTTCCCATGCTAATGCTTGCAGAGTCTAAGATGGAAGAAGATGATGATGAACAAGATTGTCGGAGTTTCTTTCTTCTCTCCGGTAGCATGATGCGTAAGGTGAAACTACCGGAGGCTCGTTGGAAGCCATGTGTTTCGACACATGGGTGGTTGCTGACCACCGGAGAAGAAGAGTTTTCCGCGAAACTCCTTCATCCACTTTCACGTACTCAAATCGATCTACCGCAACTTTATATGTTCCACGAGTTGTACTTTGATCAAGATGAGTGGACATACTACCACCATTTCATGAGGAGGGTCGTTTTCACGTCACCAAACCCTAGTTTCACCACGGATAATTCTAACACGAAAGGAGGCTCTTTTCGTGTTGTTATCATCTGGGGTGAAACTTTAGGGTTCTGCAGGCTCGGCGATGTCTCTTGGACTCGTATAAATGGTTGGGAAGGAAATCTTTTTGATATCACCTATCATAATACACGAAAACGCCTCTATGTGATGGCCACCATGGGAACAATCTACGAATGCAACATCCTAAATAATGTTGCATCGCGCCCTTTAACTTTGCGTCAATTATCAACCTTCCCTGGAAAAGAATTTGGTTGTTTGTGCCTCCCATCGGCATATCTCCTCGAATGGGGTCACAATAGTTTGCTAATGATTACGCGTGAACGTAAGTATTACAAGAAGCATGATGAAGAATACATCCGTTATGGACCGTATAGTACAAAAAGCTTTCAATGTTTTGAGTTGAGTTTGGATGATGGCAAGTGGTCGAAGATCACGAGTTTGGGGGACAAATCAGTCTTTTTGGGTTTTAATTCGTCGTTTGCCACAAACGCGGGTAGAGGCATGAAACCAGATTGTATCTACTTCACGGATGATCATTATGAACCTTACCTTGATCTGCCAGATGGAGGTGGAGGAGATGTTGGAGTTTACCATATGTTCGATGGCAGCATAGAAGCCATGTTCGATTCACAAGAATCCGTTTTTCGTGGCAGTCCTCCTCTATGGCTTCAATCAAGCAATGATCAATGCAATTTAGTTGTTTGCAAGTAGTGTTACGAGTCTACATATGTATTTGAAAGGGGTTTCATAATCATATTATTGTTTTATTTATTTTTTCAAGCTGTTAGACATAATCTTGATTTAGCTGTTGGTTTCAGCATATGTCTTGAGAAGTAACTAGTCTTAAAGCTTCTGAAATTATCTATTCAACAAAGAATACATATTTGTGCATAATCAAATCTGAAATCTTATTTTAAATTGTAGCTACGGATTGAACCCGGTTGTTTTTAATTTGAGTTAACTGCCATTTTCGTCTCTGTGGTTTGGTCACTTTGGCCATTTCAGTCCATTTTTCAAAAATGCGCCATTTTCCTCCCCGACGTTCTGGAAAGGTGCCATTTCAGTCCAAAAATCATAACCCAGTTAAGTCGGTTTGTAAATAAGGACTGATTGTGTAAATTTGTAACATAAAGGACCATTTAAGTAAAATGTATATATAAATAAAATAATTAAAAAATTCAAATAATCATTTAAAACAAGTAGGCCCTAGCCGCCCCACTTATATATATATACATTTAAAATTAAAAACTTATCCCCCACCCCACTTATATCTTCTCCGGTGATTCTTTAACACCGGTCACCACCGCCACGTTTTTTCCGGCCATGCCCGCGACCACACACACCTTCACCACCGTTTAAACACAACCTGTCACCTTCTCACCGCCGCAAACAACCAATCACATCCGATACACGTCACCGCCTTCCATTACCTTCACCTCTGCAATAAAAAACCTCAAATCACTCTCCCCTTTCACCTCCGACACACCTCACCACCCGACCACCGAAAGCCCCCACCTTTTTACCACCTTCATGAGGATCATTATGTTACATAAACCGACTTCATCTTATCAATTCCCCTAACAACGTTACATGGCACAGAGAATCATCTTAACAAGGTTACCAACACTAAGAATCATTCTTATTTATAAACATCATCCTAACAATATCACAAACATGCATGACCAGGTTGTACATTATCATTATCATTATCATTATCATTATCAATATATTAAAAAGCAAACCTTGTGAATAGTACAAGGGCACTCTGGTAATTTCATTCTCCAGGTTCTATCATAACCCCAAAACACGTACAACTCATCGTCACCAATCATCCTCTCCACCCTAATTTCATCTGAGATACCCTCAATCCACCATCACCGTTCCACCATCCATCTCCGACACCACCAAATCCGACCACCGGACACCTTTCCACACTCCTTTAACCCTTTCCCCCACAACAATTTCGACAAAACCCCCCACTTCCCAACAGAGACCCGTCGTTATATCCGGTCGCACCACCATCGCTAAACGCCGGATACGACGTGTCAAACTGTTTTCAGAGAGAGAGAGAGACGTCAGGTGGTACAGCACCACCACCGGAAGCACCGGAGTTATCTCCGGTCGCACCACCACCGCTAGCGGAGGAGACGATGCGTCAAACTGTTTTCACACACACACACACAGAGGCCAGATGGTACGAGGCTAGCTTTAATCTAACAACCACGATAAGCTTTGACGTGCCGGTGGCGGTGCCGGTGACGGTGACGATGGTTGTTGCGTTGGAGGTATAAAAAAGGGCATCATATTTTTAGGGCTTTAGGTTGCTTCGCTGTGATCTATGTGAGCCTACTGAATCAATGTATGTTTTAGCATTTTCTTAATCTAATTACGGTACTTTGCTACAGTTTTGTTAGTTGATGTGGTAATGGGTTATGTCACTTGGATTATAATGGGATTCGGGTTTTCTTGACCCGGAATTGTTACAGCTGAATGAAGTGTCTTCTTTGGCTATTAAGTCCAACCCTTATGTTGCCCACAAGTTGGTCGACCAATGGCTTTCACTTCCTAAAACCACCCTTTTGGTAATATTGTCCTAAACCATCTTCTTTAATTTTCATTTATTACTTACTAGTGAGAATGCACGGGCGTTGCCGCGGGTATTTTTTTGGTCGCACGTTGCGCTATGGAATTTCCGAATGTTTTTAAACTATGTTGTTGGATTGCCGAACCGGAGACGGTGGCCTATGGACTGACCGGTACAGAAACGACAGGGGTAACATTGACTTTTGCAATTGTGGCCGGCTTGATGATGGTTGTGGTTGTCGGCACACGGAGGTCGTAACACACGGTTCGGGATGGTCGTAACACACACGGTTCGGGATTGAAGGAGAGAAAATACGAGTGTGGGTCATCATTATAGAAAATGATTAAACAAATGATTTGAGGGGTTTCAAATTAGTAAACGATTTTTAAGACTAATCAAGTAGTCAGAATGATGGATTACTCATTGATGGCTGTTGATTGCTCATAATTACACACCGACGGTTTCGTCATTCAACCCCTTCTTGTCAGTTACGCCAAGCAAAACAATAGCACACAATATTTGATTTAAAATTGATGGAGAAATGGTTTCAATAACCCAAATCTTGACCTTTGGTTACAGTCATCGAAGGTTTCGGTTTTGAAAATTCATTTTCAGTTAACATTCAAGAAGAAAGACAATTTGACTTTCCATGATGTTTTCGATTTTCCCCCTAGAATATTAATTAATATTAAGAAACCTTTTGAGTTTAGTTTCTATTTTAATAAACAATAGTAAAATTAATCTACTTTCTTTTGTTACAGTTAAGTTTTATAACATCATCATCATCATCATCATCGTACTCAGTATATCCCACCTATAGCAAAGCTAAGGTAGGGTCTGAGGAGGGTGGGATGTAGACAGCCTTACCTCTACCCCGTAGAAATAGAGAGGCTGCTTCCAATGAGACCCCCGGCTCGATTGTGGTTTTGCATCAAGCCTTGGGCATAAGGCACATAACACTCAGCAATTGAGACAAACGCCAATTGGTGCATGTACCCCCTTGTCTTTCGGCTATCAACGCCACCACATGATGCCTGATTAACGATCCCCTCTTTTTAACGTTATTTTCACGAAATTAGTAAAATAACGTTAAAAATTAGTGCACTTTATTGCTTTACAACTGATTAACGATCCCCTCTTTTTACAGTTAAGTTTTATAACAATATAGTTAAATAATATTTATTTGTTGATGTATTGAAGTGGTTTAAAAACTGACACAATAATTCGATATTTATTGCTTGAGGTTTTCGAATTTTAAATGCGACTCTAATGGCAACCATTTGTAAAACTCATTATTATTTTGGCCTTTTCACCGAAACTTTTTGTTGAATAATAAATAAAATACAAACAGAAAATCATGTAGCATTGATATATTGCAGCTCAACAATAGTAAATCCTAGTAGTATTTCATTGGTACCGCAATAGATCGAACAATAGTAGTATAAGTTGGAGTGATTGGTGCTCGTTTAACATCTTGTAATCGTTTTTGTTGGTTGTTTGGCTGCCCTTGTTTTTTGGGCTAGCCTGTGAATAATAGTTAACTTTCAAAAAAAAAAAAAAAAAAAAGTAAATCCTAGTAACCTATCACTTGGTCTCTACTCAATCTAGAAAAAGACAAGTGCAAATATATGTATTTATATATTGGTGGTTATAAGGTTCAAGTGTTACTCCCGTGTAAACAGAAACTAAATAATGAAAATGGTAATATTAGAGAGGTCATGGGATATAGATGCAGATACCCAAAAACATGGACCTCCTTGAGCTACATGCGCGTGTCATATTAATGTGCTCATCAACAACAAACACGTATAAGTCAACCCTGCACAATGACATCATATAACAGCTTAGCAGAGATAAAAAAATTCAACCAAAGTTTGGGGGGCATGGGTCGATTTGGGTTATATTTTCTTCCTCCAAGAGGTCGATGGGTGAATTTATAACAGTCAGCTAAAATTAAACAAGTCAAACTTTTCAAAATCCTCGACGTATATTCAAAATGTGTACCATTTTATTAAAAAAATGATTCTTGTAATGAGAAACATAATCAGTAAAGCCCTATAAAGAAAGACAACGGCCCAACCCGGACCGTTTGGCTTCAACCTAGGACCAGCTCCAAACTGTTACCATACCAACCAATTTTGCCACATTACTTGCTCAGATACTTACCTGCTGGGTCACGAGTATTTCAACAGCTACATTGAGATCCCCATTAGTAGCAGCTATGGCAACTTCAACCTGTGTCAGAAACAACCCCAAAACTTCTTTAAGAAAACAACACAGAACACCAAAGGGGAATATCTTCATTTAGGGGATCAATATCTTACCTTATCAAAACCCATTGTTAAAAGCATTTGAATCTCCTAATCAGATTGGAAATATTTCCTACATAAATTTACAGATTATACTTTCACAAGGAAGACATCACATACTACACCTGTTTCAATAATTAATTAGAAAATAAAAATTAAGCAGTAGCCTTTATTGTTCTAATATCTTACCTTATCAAAACCCAAAGTTGATGTTGATCTTGCGTATATCCCCGGTTAACTAAATTATGAACAAACAGTAAAGATGATCCAAATAACCTTTAAATTGATGGAACAAGCAGCTTTTCGTGATGTTTTAGCCATGATAACAAAGCTCTTGTTGCTACTTTCGTGAACCCCATAAATATCAAAATGCTAATGTTGTATTTAAGGTGGCCATTGATCATGGAGGTGAAGAGATGCATTTGAAACAGAAAATGAAAGGCGTTACATTAAAGGAGAGATAAATTCCATTAAAGGAGGGATAAATTCCATGGATAAAATCTCTAAAATAACCCTAAAGTGTCTTAAATTTTTGGACAATGTGCAAGTTTACCCCCTCTAAAACAGCTTGTACTCTCTTGTACGTAATGCTATAAAATTTATACGTGTGTAAAATGACCAAAAGGGTAGAAAACCCAGTTTCTTTAATATATTTATTACTTATTATTATATTATGTTGCTTTCTGTGGTATGTATAATAGCTAGAATAAGATGGTGGTTTCAAGTTTTTAAATTTTGATCCTTGGTATATGCGGCATAGACCAGTTTGAAGTCAGTTAATATTACCTTGAAACCACCATCTTATTCTAGCTATTATACATACCACAAGGGTAGAAAACCCAAAAGGGTAATGCTATAAAATTTATACGTGTGTAAAATGACCAAAAGGGTAGAAAACCCAGTTTCTTTAATATATTTATTACTTATTATTATATTATGTTGCTTTCTGTGGTATGTATAATAGCTAGAATAAGATGGTGGTTTCAAGTTTTTAAATTTTGATCCTTGGTATATGCGGCATAGACCAGTTTGAAGTCAGTTAATATTACCTTGTCTGGTAAAAGAATTATATGTTGTTGACATTTGTAGTAGTAACACAGATACATTGTAGAATAATTGGATGTTGAAGGGAAGACATATGGAACTGATAGGAAAGTGACAGCTTATAAGTAAATACAAAATTTTGATGTTTTTACTTGCTATTAATGGAGGAATGATGAGGATCTTACATGCCAATTTCTCCTTCACTATTATATATCCTTTTGTTATATGGGATTGCCTAGAAATGTTACTATGTTAAAGTATTGTCTCATGAATTAAACATGGTCTAGCTTTACCATATGTTCTAGCAATCCATTAGTGTACTATGTGAAGTTTGGACATCCAACTTGCACATATCATGTTTTGCTACACTAAAGTTACAATCTTTTTATTGTTAAATTTGTGCGTATGATTGAAATCACAATTCTAAAGTCACAATCCTTTTATTGTTGAATTTGTTACTTTGAAATATACGTATTATTGGCGTATTGCATAACGTTACGTATGATCAAATCGCAATTAGTGAGGTCTTTTTGTTTATATTCTAATCATTTTGGTTATCATTGTCCAATATTCACTTTTGTTAAGTATATTTGGGATTTGTTACTTTATCAATTACGCACACACCATTTCAAGAAAAAAAGGGTTCTTTCCATTGATTTTTTTTAGTGTTTTGAGTTGGATTGATCATGTTGATTATGAACGTAGTGTTAGTTTATTTGTTGAGAATGCAAAAATCTTTCGGCTTGATGTGATAAGACCATTAGAGCATTTATAAGATAGCTTTTTGTTCAAATTAATTCAAAGGGTTAAATCTGGTAATTTTGGGTTACCGGGTGATATTATCGGACAGTGGCAGTAGTTGGCCAATGCGATTCGGGCAGGAAGACGGACGAGGTGAAAGCGTACTACGAAGTACGAACACGATTATCTTGATGAAGATGGTGATGCTATTGGCGAATAATTTGTTGTTAGGGTGAAAAAAGAAGAGTAAGCGGTTGCGAATTTGGCTTCGGAGTTGTTAGCGACAGTTATTGGATAAAAATGTGGAGAAAAGGACAGGAAGAATGCGACTCCATGGACTAAAGAAGAACACTGGTACTTTGTGTTTTGTCTTTTTTTTATTGCATCTTTTGTAATTACATTCGCTTTTGTTACAGACGGAAAGTCGGAAACCATTGCAAGATATGGGACATAGATTATATGGCAAAAAATGTGGGGTTTATAGTCTCTCACCAACCGCTTTAGCAATCACGGGTCAGCGGGTCATAGAGTGACATATATAGTCGGATGGCGGGTTTGAACGGGTCAAAGTGGCTGGTAATTTTCAGCAGGTTTGTATTGATTTTGACTCTTCTTAATCATCTGTGAGTGTGTTTGTGTGTGCAGCTAAGGCCTAAATAGTGTTGAGAAAAATCAAAGTAATGTCGTAGTGTATTTGTCGTTTTCTTTCCATCCAGCTCACAACTCGCAACTCTCTTTGTTTTACATTAGTGTGGGGTTTAGTCATTGGTTATGGGTCACGGGTCAACAGGTCGTGGAGTTGAATATAAAGTCGGATTTAGTCACCGGTGGTCTGTGCTTAAATTTAAAAAGTATAAATCTACAGTAACTATTTGATATCTGTTCATTTTGTCGTTCTTTTTTTACAGGAATGTACATGAAGAATACACCTCAGGTGTCTTCAAACAATGCAAATAACCAAGGAACATTGTTGCAGGTTAGATAATCATGTTTTTAATGAATCTTATTCATGCTAGTGTAGTACATGATAACTATAATATAGGAATCTGGGTCCGAACTAATAGGAAGAACAGCTGCTTCTCCAGGCGGGAGTGGGACATCATTCTTTGATAACACAACAGCATCACTGCTGCCATATGCGAGCTGGCCTAGATCTGCTGCGAACATGATGAACACACCATTAACGCAACTACAAACCCAGCAACAACACCAGCAACGCTGACCTATAACTGACAATCCATGAGCTGACATCAGCCAATCGGCTAAAAAACAAGGTAAACACTTCCATCAGACTCAACGTGCTAAACTTTGTTATGATCGCAATTAATTGATTTCATTTACATTTCATCATGTACAAGACCAATTTAGATGTGATTAGCATCATGGTTAGGCACTTAAGAGTACACTTCATGCACGACTGATGAACTTTAGCAGATCTGGGTCACATATATGTTTTGATAGTTTAAGTTTATTTCCTAATAAGACGGGATCGTTGCAATTAGATCTAGAATTTGATGAAACTGAAGGTTTAATTTCTTCTATTATGTTATGTATCTCACTGGTACTATGTTGGTCACAATGGACATTCAAATATGCAAGATGATTCGTGTCCTTATGTTATTATTGCTTTGCGTTGTCATGAATCCTTTATGTTTTACACTTGACATGCGATGTACCCCGCCACATCATATACAGCAACATGATTAATTAACGAAAAGTTGTCATGAATCCTTTATGTTTTACACTTGACATGCGATGTACCCCGCCACATCATATACAGCAACATGATTAATTAACGAAAGTTGTTAACATCAGGAATGCTTGCAGCCGTAAGCAAATGAATCTAACATGTAATGTCGCGCAACGCGCGACACGACGAATACCCCTAGTTCAAATGAAAACACAGCATCCTACTATCACATGGTTCTATCATTAATCAAAACATGAACAGAAGCATTTATGTGCACAGGACAACTCCAAATATCATTTCATCACAACCATGGCATCATACTATCACATTAGTGGATTATTTAAGTAAACAGATTATTGTTTTTAAATCACTCTCTTGTTCAACTCACATTGCCAAGACATCGACATGAATCATTATTACCATTAAAACTAGTTTTCTGGAATCATCAACAACATCACGACATCATTCAACATCACTTGGAATCGCAGTGTTTTAGGGTTCTTACTAACCTGAAGAGTGATGGTTTAAGATGTGAGAAGATGGGAGGAAAGATCTTCGAGAATGGCGAGCGGACAGATAAGAATGAAGGTTACCGTAGACTTTTCCGGTGTACGAGTGATGTTAAGCAGAGAAAGAGAAATGGTTCATAGGCCGTTAACGAGCTTAACGGGAGCTATCGGAGAGGAGCGGAGGTCGCCGGAGATTGGTCGGCTGAGGTGAGGTTTTTGTGTTGCAGGTTTAATGGAAGAAGAGAGAGTTTTAAGGAAGAAGAAGAAGTTTTAGAGGAAAAAGGGGTATAGGGATTGCTGCACCCTTGTTAAGATTATAATTATATAAATATTTATACATTTTACTTAAATTGTCCTTTTATTAACAAATTTACACAATCAGTCCTTATTTACAAACTGACTTAACTGGGTTATGATTTTTGGACTGAAATGGCACCTTTCCAGAACGTCGGGGAGGAAAATGGCGCATTTTTGAAAATGGACTGAAATGGCCAAAGTGACCAAACCACAGGGACGAAAATGGCAGTTAACTCTTTTAATTTTTATAATTTTTTTTTTAAATTTGTTACACGTTTTGTGAAAACCGAGTCCCACTAATTATTTTCTTTAGCGTACGTGGATGTTATATAACCCGTTTTGTGTATAAAAATCCAGATTATCTTAGAAGCAACATATATTTACAAAGTGATGCAAGTAAAGTTAGGATGTCTCAAAAGTTTTTCGAGACAAGGAATTAGCAATGAGTAAGTAATTCAATAACGATTAGGATTGGTTTGACATAATATGTAACCGCCATCTACGGCCGGCCCTGATAATTCATGTACCCTGTTCGAGCTTAAAAAAACGTGCCCTTAGAGCTTAACGAAATTGGGTATTACACTCACTAAAGGTCTAAATCTAATGTCAATGGTCGAATAACTAATCTAAACCATAAAATTAGTTTTGTAAGTGGGCCAATATTGGTGTTTGTATAGGTATACCCTATTAATTTATTTATATTTACATATACATATCGAAGTTTTAAAAAAAATAACGTGTCCTTCGAAATACCGGGCTCTGACCGATGGTACTTGTCACACCCCCAAAATACCACATGCGGAAACCCCCGCTAGGCGTGTGACGTACCAGGATCTAGCCACTAATCATATTGAACTCATAATCAGATTTCAAATGGAGTTATCAATTATGAATAAAAATGTATCAAATAATAAGTTTAATAAAATCCAACGAGTTCAGCGGAAGCAATAAGTAAACCATTGTTTAAATGTTTCAAAACCAAATGTATTAAAATCAATAAGCCTGTCATGTGTATCCAATCAGTTCGACCGATGACCACTCCAGCCATTCCAGACTGCAAGTCCATATCCAAGGAATCTAACGACCTGCGAGCATGCAACACGTATGTCAGGCAACGCTGGTGAGTTCATAGTTTTACGAAAATGTTAGTTACCAAGTGTTTAGATCAGTTCATTGATAATAATATTGATAATAACTCGAGTACCGTACAAGATGGCTTCCAGATTGTTTTGCCCGTCCCCAATGCCCCCCAATCTTAAGCATTGGTTATGATTTAAGGTCATTAGTTCACACCCGTCCTCTCAGGTACGGTGTGAGGGTGCCAAACCTAATAGCGCTATCAACTAATACCCCGTTACCTCTCAGGTAACTAATTCGGTATAAGATGGAACTTAAGGTGATAGGAAAAGAGTGTATTATCTAACATCCCAGTTTTTACCCCAAAAGATTTATTCCTCTCAGGAATACCCATTTGACTGTCCCACCCACCGAGACGCATGCTCAAGAGAGATGAACTCACCTTTGGTTTGCTCGGTAAGGTTAGTTACTTGTTTAACAATTGATCAAACACGTCCTATCATGGTTTATCAGTAACAATCAGTTTTGTATTCACATTGAACCACGTATTTGGTCACATATTACACAAGTTACGTTCATGAAATATACACATCCTTATGCATGTTATAACAGCTAGCCATGCCACACATCATTCATGTTAACAAAGTTTATCCACACAACAGATTATGGTGCCATATACAAGTTTACTTCACAAGTCCAAGTCCCAATTAACACTTAACAGGTTATAGTATGCATCATAGAGTGTGCGGCCTATACAGTGCGGCCCAAACAGTTTAATATGTAGCACAAGTGCTACCCGTTCATATTACCCAGCCCAATTATATCAAGCCCAACCCGAATCTGCGATCTGTTCTCATCCGTGGCCCATTAACTAACGTGCGGCCCAACTCAGACACACTGCCCAAGTAATGCCAGCCCCTCCCTAAGACAGTGCGACTGGGCTTATACTTTGTGCGACTGGAGCTGGACTCGTGGCCCAGATGAGCCCCAGGCCCACCCGGGTATGCGGCCTGGTTTAGTGTTGCAGTCCAACTTGTGCGAGAGGCCCAAACAATGTGCAAGTGGGTTCTGTTTTTGCGATCCATCTAAGGGTTCGGCCCGGGTTTATTGTGCGATTAATACGATGCAATAGTTAATTATTTATCTTGCGGTTTAGTTTATACACACTCTAATGTGCGATCAGGCAACGTGTGGTTTGTTATTCACGCCGTATATCACGAGATTAGTTACATGTTTCACAACAATGCATCACAATCAATTAGTTACCAAACCAAATCCTATGAACCTTAATCATAACCGAACCTTGATCAAGAATTAACTTATGTCCATTATCATCTAAATTAATGCCCCTAATTAATCAGATATCATAATCAACACCAATAATTATTCGTCAACAGGAAGCCCCTAATCCATGAGCTAAGCGATACCATCAATCACCAAATTCATCATACAACCCTCAAATATTTATGTATTTCATACGGCACAATCAATCAACACAACATCATATACATTCCTAAATCAGATCAATCAATTTGCTATCATAAGAGTTTATCTTAATCTTATTATCATAATACTCATTATTACAAGATTCTTCTAATACAATCCTCACTCATACGAAATCTATGTTCACTCGCACAAACCAATAACAAGTTTACACATAATCAAGGACGGTCACTCGAAGTTAAACAAGAGGGATCCACTAACCTTTAGATGATGGTGTCGTGTGTTAGAATAGTGCCAGACGATGCCTAAGACTCGATCGAAGGAGAGGCTGCCGTTACTTGTTTGGTGAGAGTCTAGGGTTTGTAATATTTTTGCAAAGAGGTTGTGTGTCCCTTACCATGCATTCACTCATACAAAAATAAGAGGGAGATGGGCTGGGATCGGTTGGGCTTAGGGAAACTAGGCCGAGAGTTAGAAGGACTCAAGTGTTATGTGTTTAACACTTGTGCGACCCAAGTGTTTAATGCGTTAATCACTAATAAGTTTGCAACTAAACACGTAACCCACTAGTAACGATGACCTTTTAAGGAACAAGGAACATGTCGATATAAATTAAGAGAATCGTGGAATTAGATAACACTAACCTTGAGAGCTCGGGTTGTCACAGTCCTCCCTGCCCACCTTCAAGGCCTGCCATGCCTTGCGTGATCGGTGAATCGTTTTCGGTCCCTGGGTTTCATTTAACAAAGGAAAAGAAATGTTTGAGAGAAAGTAAAAAATAAGTAGTGTTTCAGAGTTTTTTTAAGGAAGAAAATGGAGGGAAACTTATTTTTATTTCCAAATTTTTAAATCCTTTCAAAGAGAGATTTTAAAGGAAAAGATTTTTAATACATCAAATCATAACTTTTCTTTATAATTCTTCGAACTCGGGATCGCGATAGTTAATTAAATGTTTTCTTTTCACTCTCATTCTTTTCTCTTCTTAAATCTTTTCTTTTCACTATCTTTCTTTTCTCTTCTTAATTTATTTTCTTTTCTTTTCTTTCTTCCTTTTGAACAACATTTTTTTAACATATAAATACCCTAAATAACACCAAATAATATCTAATCTACCTCATGTCATGTCAGGAATTGAATCCTGGTCTACTCCGTAAGAGGCAAGAGCCTCTACCAGCCAGCCAAAGCTGGAATGGTGTTTAACACATAAATACAATTTAACAATTCTATGAGTTTAAACCCACACTATTTTCATAGGAGTATCGAATCGTAGATAAAAATAAGCACCTTGTAATGGTATATTCCAAATTTTGTAATTTCTTATATTATATTACGAAAATAACGAAAAGGTTAAACGACGTCATTTAGTATAGAAAAAACTAAACAAGGCAGCTTTGATAACATGATTGTTGGTGCTTCGATTACTTTAACATTACTATTCATAACTCGGTTATAAGTATAATTTTATATTGTACGTAGATAAAATTGACACGTTGCAACGACAAACTTGAAATTTTATAATATATCGTATATTAAAAATTACAAGACAAAAACAGAACAAGCATAAAACTAACTATAATAATAGAATAAGAGTAAAATAATAAACAGATTTAAAAAGGGTTATTGGATTTTATCACCCTCAACTATCGGCCTTTGGCCGTTGCCACCCGCAACTAACACTTTGACACCCGGCACCCCCAACTTGACTTTTTGTTTGCACTGGCACCACCCAGTTATATCTACACTAACTTGGTTAGTTTTTTGTCCGACATGGCACAGGTTTGCTGATGTGTACATGATTACGTGGCACTGATGTTTTATATCCCTCTACTTCTTTATAACAATCCCCATAAAAACCCTAATCTTCTCCTTCTTAATAACAGTCATCTATCTGGGTAGCGGCTGCGATGAATTTCATCCCTCTACATCAAAACCTTATCTCCCTCTGTATCTAAAATCTTACCGTTTATGAAGAAATTCATCCCCCTACATCAAAAAATATGAAGAAATTTAGAGGCTTTTAGATAAAAAAAAAAAAAAACAGAGTAATCTCTCTATTCCGACGCATTCGCCGGAGATTCCGGTCAAAAACAAGCGGATACCGTCGATTCAACCCGTCAAACAAGCATCGTCAACCGTCGGATCAATATCAGCTTCTTAAGTCAAACGTCGAAGTTTTGAACCTCATCCAGCTCGGTCTCACCCTCTTTGATTCTTCCGGCAACCTTCCATTTATCCATGGGTCTCAGCAACGTTACATCTGGCAGTTTAATCTTTCTGATTTTGATGTCACGCGTGACGCCCACGCGCCCGAGTTGAGTGAGTTGTTAAGGAATCAAGGGATTGATTTTGAACGCAACCGGGTTGATGGGGTTGACTCGGTTGAGTTCGCTGAGTTGATAATGTCATCAGGCCGGTTCAGATAGCTTGCTGACGTGGCACGTTTTTCAAAAGATGAGAGACTTGTACTTCGTCGATGTTATATGAAACGCCCTCACACATAATAACTTAAAAACGATGCAGCGGGAAAAGAGCCTTAAAAAAATTTCTTTCTCTATTATACACATTTCTTACATGAAGGCTCAAATACAGAATGATAAACGTTAACTAAAAGAAATATACAACATTCACTTTCAATTAATACTTTAAGGCGTTACATAATTAAAGTTATGTGACCGTTCTTTTCCGTACAATCCTTGCTCTCGACTCGATCTATGTCCGCTTCTCTTTGTTTGTGGTAGAAGAAATCCGTGTAGTACATGTGGACATCACATACAACTTAACCATTAGTCGTTAACAACATCATACAACATTATTCTCAGGTAATTTAATATCAAATATCATTCAACAATATAAACTTTGATTCATTCAACTATCCTCTCGTATTTTCTCATTCCGAGTTTGACTTCGATACCTCATGAACCCGATGTTCTTTTACCTGCATTACATTTCAACTTCAAGGCACACCATTAGCAAACATCAATGCCCAAACATAATGAAACCCATTTCTTCACACATTTATAACATCTTGCATTCATATATGTATACTAATTCCTACGTGCATTCATAACATATTACATCCATACATGCATACATTCATAAATCATACATGTACACAAAGATATACACCTACATATATACACACACACATACATATGTACAAGCTCTTACATGCCACTTACATTCCCATATAATTTAACTAACATATCCTAGTCACAATCATCCATATAAATAAGTCTCATACGTACAAACTTTGGTGCATGTTCATTTCTATTCATGCTTACCTATGGATTTCGTCACTAACATGTAGGTAGATCTATCCACATACATATCTCCAAACTTATTTCTTTCCCACACATACTTTGAGTGAACGTTCTTGCTCATGAGTGAACATTTCAACTGTTGAGTGAACATTCTTGCTGATGAGTGAACGTTCCAACTGTTGAGTGAAAATTCTTGCTGACGAGTGAACGTTCCAGCTGTTGAGTGAACATTCTTGCTGACGAGTGAACGTTCCAGCTGTTGAGTGAACATTCTTGCTGACGAGTGAACGTTCCAGCTGTTGAGTGAACATTCTTGCTGACGAGTGAATGTTCCAGCTGTTGAGTGAACATTCTTGCTGATGAGTGAACGTTCGAACTGTTGAGTGAACATTCTTGCTTAAACGAACTAGAAAAAAAATTAAGATTTTCAAGCAAACTGGCTCTCGCGGGGCGCGACATCTGTCGCGTTGCGCGACGGTGAAACTGAATTGTTGTCGTGTAGCTCGACAGCCCTATTTCGACAGAATACTTCCCTTTGCTGCTGCATAAAGTGCCCAGCTATGTTTTCAACCAAAACTCAACTTGAAACTTACATAACTTTTGAGCTAAGTGTCCGTTTTGTGTAATTCTTGTTTCTGTGCGTCCGTAATTTAATTACGGATTCGTTCACCATCCTAACTCACATCAAAAGATGAATTATAAGAAAAAGGCTTAAAGATCCTTCATGCCATTATTCGACCCGTTCGATTCCAACATTTTATTTCCGACGTAACTAGCTACTTTCAGCCCCTACAATCATTCCTACCTTAGTATTTCCATTTATTAATTAATCATACATGACCTTCTCACATTTATAAGCATTAAATAACTCCCTATACATACTAATAAGTGAGTCAGAATTCACTTACCTTGAGCGTCCGTTTTCGCATTCGCTTCGTTGCCTCCTCTTGACCCGTTAGTCTTTCTTGCTTGAGTCCATTTCCACATGATACCTAATGCTTTCGTGTCACCGCAATCACATCATTGTTAGTATACATGATTTTACATATAAATGATCATGTCGAATGCATAACTCGCATTTGACTTTCATAGTCAAGTCTAACAAACATAAGACATACACCCAAAATCACATCTTTTCAAACTCATACAATCCATCATGTTAGCGCATAAAACGCATATTAATTTAACACATACCATATGACGTTCTAAGATCTTCTATTTGTGACAAAATTCTAGCTATGCCCCTTAGGTGCAGTTGACTTTCAAAAGTCAACGGTTTAACGTATAAACTTTCGACTTAACCTCATATATTCGCGACATCATATTAGGCTATACATATGACACTATATACATTTTATACTTATGATGCAAATGTACTTACAACCACATGATCACATAATCATACACGCACACACTTCTACTCACACATACTTTCATTTCATTACACTCACGTTCTTGTTAGCATATGAAATTATACATGAGAACAACCATATTAATTAACATTTCATATTCGGCTTCCATTAATCATTTCAACAAGCATATGGTACACTCATGATGAGATACTCATTTAATCACATGATCACTTGTTTACATGTACACACCAGACTAGAAACCTCCACAATTCTACACTTGCACCATGATCCATACTTAGCAACGAACTATATCTAAAGTCAATTCTCATGTTAATTTACTATCAAACGCCTCTTTAACACATTCCATATCTAATTACCACTTTCTTGCATTCAATTTCACCTTCGAAATTCGCCTAGTCATTTCATCGAACACTTGGCGCGCGTACAAGTTTTTCTTTTAACATAATGTACAAGTAACCTTCATACTTTTCTTCCTAGTTCTTGCTTTCAATCATCCAAAATACAAATAACAATTCAATTTCATATCATGTTCAATATAACTAACAAGTTGGTCACATACAACATAACATATGGGTGACATACCCATGTCGCCATTTCCATCATCCATGGTGGGTTTCACCTCCAGACACCTAATTGAACAAAATCATGCATAACACATGTTCCGTATGGTGATCCTAGCACATAATAACGCTTAATTCCATACTAATTCGTGGATTGATCGAAAACCCACTTCTTACAAAATCACCAAATCAGAATTTACAACTTACCAAGTGGTTTATAGAGCTGAGTGATCAAGAATCCTTGTTCATGTAGTAGATTCGGGCTGAAACTCCTTTCAATTTTGATGGTTTCTTGAGGGTTAGGGTTTCCACCCCTCACCCCTTCTCCTGATCGAAGTCACGCACACACACACCTTGTGTGTGTGTGTGATATTTTGTTTTAATAATTTAAGTTTCCATTTTGGCACCCTAAGTCCCTCAAGTTTAACATACCATCATAATTGCCACAAACTTCATTCATTTACTTATTTATTAGACATTTAACTAGGCTTAATAACTTAGTTATTGTACTTCATCTAATTACACAAGGTAACCTACTACGAATTTAATAATTCGAGTTTTGGGGTGTTACATTATGCCGGAAAAATATTCCGGCGTGTTGTATGGCTTAGAAGCTTATTAATTGCATTTAATTCTTTAGGGGTATATTGGTAAATTAGCAGTTAGCTAATCAAAATCTAATTCATGTACACATCAGTAGCCACGTAATCATGTACACATCAGCAAAATTGTGCCACGTCAGACAAAAAACTAACCAAGTTAGAGTAGATTTAACTGGGTGGTGCCAGTGCAAACAAAAAGTCAAGTTGAGGGTGCCGGGTGTCAAAGTGTTAGTTGCGGGTGGTAACGGCCAAAGGCCGATAGTTGGGGGGGTGATAAAATCCAATAACCCTTTTAAAAAAACAAGAACGCTTTTAGCCAAAGAATGTTTATACTCACAACCATTTGCAAATTGTATGTTATCATGGTACCAATAAAAATTACTATAATGTGAATATAACACTTTCTCTGAATTTTATATCATCTTGAGAAAACCATAAAAAACAAATACAGTATTGATATCAATATCGGTCAAATGGTATCAGTTCGGCCCGTCATGATACAGAATAAAAAACCAACCACATTTGACATGTTCGAACAAAACTTTTATAGAATCAAAGTTGAAAACAAATATATCGCAATGGTATATTCCAAATTTTATACAACATTATAATATATAATTACTAAAATAACAAAAAAGATAAACGACACCAGTTTGTTTATATGAAAAAAAAAAAAAAAAAAAAAAAAGCTAAAACGCAGGACAACTTTGATAACATGTACATTGGTGTTTCGATCACTTGTGCATTGCTATTTGCAACTTGGTTCTGAATAAACTTTATATAGATACGTAAACAAAAACTGGCATGTCGCAACAAAATACCCGGAATTTTATAAAAATCGTATTTTAAAAGTTATGAGCAAAAAACAAAATATGAGTAATAAACAAATTTAATTCAAGATTTTTATACTCGCTTACAAAAGGTGAGATCGAATAAGAAATGAGGTTTTTCGGAAAAGGTTGGGGTCAGATAAGATTAGGGAAGGGAGATTGAGATGGTTTGGGAATGAGAAGAAGAGGCATAGGACGCGCCCGTTATAGAGCATCTGAAACCATAACAGTAAAGGGGAAGAGGAGTAGAGACAATCCTAAACTATCTTGGGATGAGCGGATTAGGAAAGATCTAATAATGTTACACCTCTCCGAGAACATGGTTCAGGATAGAAGTTCATGGAGACGAATAATTAAAGTTAAGAACTTTTAGAAGAAGGCACTGGGTCTTAGGACCTTAGGTTGTCCCAATTCTTATGTTTTCTCTATTTTTTCTCTATATATGTCTATATTCTATATATGTCGATATTGTATCCCTTCACCATTGTTTGGGTATTGGTGTTTCTCTGTTGATCGATTTATTTATTTATTTATTTATTTTGTTCACTTCTCTGTTTGTTGTTTGTTTTAGAGCCGGATGTGTTTCTGGAAGAAGTTTCTCTACCTCCAGGATAAAGGACATGTTTGTCTACATCTCAATCTCCCCATATCGTAAAATAGTTACTACTACGAGTGGGATTATTATAAATATTTAGTAATTAATGACTCAAGTATTTGAATAAGATAATACTTAGTTAAATAGTATATAATTATAAAAATATAAATAGTAAATGTAAATTTAAATGAGGGCAAATTAGAAAGTATTGTATAGAACACTTCTACCCTATGTCCAAAGTTGTAACAGGTGTCATGGAAGTTGAAAGTTAATATTCACACACCCCTCATCTCTATCTTTTTCTATACATACATAAATATATATATATATATATATATATATATATATAGTGGAGAGTTCAAATGAGAAGAAATTTTTTGTAAGAATAAAAAAGAAGAAATTTTAACCAATAAGAATGCTTCATTTTAGTTCATTTAATTTTTGTATTTAATATTAGTGTAAGGGTATATTGGTAAACTGTGACAACCCGTAACTTCAAGGTAGAAACCGTTTATTTCTCTTTTATTAATCAAATCATATGCTTTTATTATTCGAGGAATTAATCCACGTCGCGTGAACCGACCCGGACTATTGGAACCCACTCACGTAGCTCGGAACTTATGAGACCAAACCATAACTTGATTATTACCCTTTATATTAGTTTAGTTGAGTTGTTTAGTTGTAGTTTTATTATAACTAGGTTGTTATGCGTAAAAAAATAGATAATGTTACAAAAAAAAAAAAACAATCGTTCTCCCTTTGCATTTTGTTGGGCGCAGCCCACATTCCACTGGTAGCCCAATCTCCCAACCTTTGTTCCTATGTATCGGCCCAAGTGACCAAACCGAGCCCACCTTTCCTATCTATTATTTACGTACAAGAATCTTAAGATACCACAACTCTTTTGCAAACCCTATTGTTCCTCAAAAATCATCGACAGCAGTAGACCTACCCCCCCCCCCCCCCTCGAGTTATCATCTTATTCGGATTAAATCTGGTTAATGGTTCTTGTCTATGGTTATTCATATTTGCATGATATTATTTATATGTGTTATTGAATAAAGATTGATGAGTAGTTATTTGGTGTTAATATGTGATATGGTTATGTGATTACGTGAATTGGTAGGTGACTAGGGTTTAGATTTCGGATATGACAAATAAGCAGGAGGCACATGATTGAATAATTAAGTGTGAGTAATTATTTGTTGAGGAATTATGTTATGTGATTTGATTCTATGCAAATGATTTATGTTAAACAGAATTTGTTGGCGTGAAACTATATAGTTATGCATGATAGAAATTAGCTTATTAATACAAGACTGGTTGATGATAATTAGGTGTTAAAGCTAACTGATTAAATGAGTTATATGGGCCGCACATTATGAATTGGGCCAATCATTAAGCTGGTAGATAACAAGTCACATGATTGATTGGTAAGGGTTCTTGGGGTGATTGTGATGAATTATTAGAATGATTATAGTGGTAGGTTAAGTCCGAGTACGAGATATGATGAAACTGTGATTACTATGGCTATGGGAAAAATCTTGATGGTTATTGTTAATTGATATATAATTGATTAGTTCATATTAACATGTGTGTATGAATGAGGGCAATCACAGTGTGTTCGAGTTGTGTGTGTACGGATTGTATAGATGGATTAACTTATGTTAATATCACGCATGGATTGAATGTATTGAACGTATATACATAGGGAAAATTGTTAATACGGACGAGTTCAAGGTTAGTGTTGCATGATCACGTTGTTCGATTTGCTTAATTATGTTAATGGTTAATGTTGTGTTAATGTGATATTGCTGATTACATATAGCTGTTGCTAGTATTATAAGATAACTTATAATGAAGTGGTTCAAAATAAAGTGTATTGGAATAAATTAGGGAAGTATTTGGGCCTCACTTAGTAATCGGGACATCTAAACCAAACAAGCCATACCCGGATTTGGGCCAGGCTGGGTAAGTAACTTGGGGACTGCTGGGCCACACAGTCCTATGCAGTGTACATTGGGCCGCGGACCTGGTACTCTCGCAACAGTCCATATGGACTTACTGGGTATTGGGCTACGCTGTTTAGCACATCTCTTGGTTGGGTTGTAACTGGTAGTGGGTTGTTACAAGTTTAAAAAGTGAGCTAGTATTAATATTAAGTTATGTTATCAATGGAACTTGTAAGTTTGTGCAACTCTAGTTAGTGGGCCGTTACATGTTAATTTATTTGGGTCCTACCCTCTTGTGAATGGCAAACTAGTTAAAAATGATAAAATGAAACATGCGTGTACGACCCTAACTTGCAATGAGAATATGTGTTGGTGTGAATACTTGCTACAACTTGTGGGATAGTACGAACTATACTTGTTACGACTTGTACAATGTGCACATAAGATTGTGATTTACATGAATGTGAAACTGATGATCCTAATAGGATTTGATTGACAACTGTAAACAAGTAATTAATTCTACCGAGCAAATCAAAGGTGAGTTCATCTCTTGAGCATGCGTCCCGGTGGTTGGGATAGTCAGTGGGTATCCCGGCGAGGGATAAGTCTTTTGGGTAAAAACGAGAATGTTGGATAACATACTCTTCCTATCACCTTTAAAGTCCCTCTGTGTTGTTTGGTTACCTGAGAGGTAACATGGTATTAGTTGGTAGCGCTACTTAGGTTTGGCAACCTCACCCCGTACCTGGGAGGACGGGTGTTGAACTAATGACCTAGTCATGACCAATGCTTTGATAGGAGCATTGGAGAAAGGGCAAAGTAAATCAGAAGCCGTCTTGTATTCGGGGTATTATCAACATTAAATTCAATGGATTAACTAAACACTTGGTAACCAACGTTTTCGTAAAACTATGAACTCACCAGCGTTGTCTGATACACTTTGTGACAACCCGAACTTTCAAGGTTTGTAACGTTAACCTCGTGATTCTAACTTCTCGGTAATTGTTTCTCTCCAACTGGCTGCATTGTTGTTATAACGGTTAGTAACATGTTTGTATATTTGGGCCAACACATACACGCACACTCGTAGGCCCAACCAAACACCCGTATTACATGTTTAACCTTAGAATTGGGCCTAATACATGTTTAACCTTAGAGTGGGCCTAGTATCGGCTTAATTAGTTGGAATTGGGTTACCATTTGGCCGGTTACACAAGCCCAAATTTCAATTGTTGTAGCAGCCCAAGTGAGTGGGCTTGAGCCCACTTCAGCTACTAGGTAACAGCCCAAACCCTCTCATATTATATGTTACGTAATGTGTTATTAGATTAGACTTAAGGCACAAACCAAAACAAACCCTACTTCTCTCTCTCAAGATCACGCACGGCAGGAGACCCCCCCCCCACCTTTGTCGAAGCCTCCTCCTCTTAGCAATCAACATTCGTGTCTAGCACATATCAATCTTCTGGTTAGTTCCGTTATGTTTATCCAATTCTTGATTTGGTGTGTCTATTTTATGTGGATAAACATATAGTTACTCAATTCTTGATTCACTGCTAATTCTTGATAAACAAATGGTTATTATATGATTGATGTTGGTTGGTTAATGCGACTATAGAATAGAACTGGCATAGGAGTTGGGGATTCATGTGCATAAAAGTGATCCGATATGAATGTGTTGAGTTGTTAATCATTGTTTTGAGATCCATGCTAGTAAATGTTGCTGCTGTTAATATAATTGTTCCAATTCGATTTATGAGGATAATAAGTGTTATGATAATTGATTTGATGCATGGCAGTACTCATCTTTGTTTGATGCTCTACTTGAATGTTATGGTTATAATAATAATATGGTTATAATAATAATGTTATGGCTGCAATATCGAGGTTATGGTTATAATAATGATGAATACTTGTTAGTGGATAATGATGGATCAATGATCTGTAGTATGAATTGATGTCCATAAACTCGATGACATGTGATACATGCTGGATAAATAATTGCTAGTGGATAATTAGGGTTATATGATAGTATATGATGTTATCATAAAACTGAAACTATTCTATGTCGATAAGCAACGGTTTGGGAAATTATGTTTGGCACATATGCAAGATGAATTGATAGTGACGTTTTGTGGGGATAACAGAAAGCCAAGATTTAAGAATGGGTAATTATAAGTTGCATATTTTATTAAACGTGATTGCTTTAATTGGGCCGTGGACATATATGTTGGATCGCATACGGTTAAGATCGATGATTTCAAAAAGTGATCATGCAAACAAATGGATATATAATAACCTATAAGATGTTAAATTGGGCTGATATAATTTGTGATAACTGAAATGGGCCAATGACTTGTTTAAATCGCACACTTATGCATAACGAATGAACGGTTAAAGTGTTGTGTGTAGTATGAGCTGGTGGATTGAACTTGTGTATAACTAGGAATACATGATACGAAATGACAATGACTGATATCTATGTGTAAAACTGTTACGTGTTATGTGTATTCCTGGCATGTTACCGGTTTGATGATGTGTGTGTTATTTCTACGCCATGTGTGAAATGTGGATGAAACATAAGTGAGTAATGTGCATACGAAACTGATTAATCTTTGGTAACCACAGTAGGGTTTGGTTGACCAACTGGGAACTGGTAAAGTAACTAATCATACCGAGCAAACCAAGGTGAGTTCACACTTTCCACAAGGCATGGGATTCCCAAGGGTTGGGAATGGGTAAAAGATTGAAACTGAAACTGCGTGATCTCCTGGTTTGGAACACGTACACACCCTCTTTATTGAAGGGTGACAACACGTACTAAGAACTTAATCGGAACCTGCGTAGTCTCCTGGTTTGGGGATTACGTACACACCCTCTTTATTGAAGGGTGACAACACGGATACTAGACCAAAACTCTCTATCATGAAGTCCCTCCTTTTTATATCGACTTAATCGCCGGGCCAATGGCGAGCGGGTCATTAGTTAGATAGCGCTATTTAGGTTTGACAAGCCTCACACCGTGCCGCAGAGGACGGGCGTGAACTAATGGATCTGGGCACTAGTCAATGATGATAGACATTGACGTCAGGGCACCAACTTACTTTAGTCAGTGGTCGATATGGTAACCAGGTCTAGTGGTTAACATGGGGAAGCCCCCACCAACTATGGATATGTTTGGGAAACAGGGTAAACTGATTAACTTACAACTTACAAATGAATTCCTGGTTTTTTTTAAACAACTTAACAATGAACACCAACTGTGAACTCGCTCAACTTTGTTGTTGACTCGTTGTTACATGCCTTGCAGGTCGTTAGGTACTTATGGAGCTTGCACGAGGAGGCGTGGTCGTTGTGGGACATGGACAACTGTGTGCCATGTTAAACATTTAAACATCTGAACTTATATTTGGTTTTGGATTTAATCATTATGATTCCGCTTGCAACTTAAACTATGTTTTGTTTGGACACCAATTGTATTGGTTGGATTTTCTAATTACTTACATGCTTGTTCAATATGATTGGTGGCTGGATCCTGGTCAGTCACGCCTCCAGGCGGTGATACTCCGCGTGTGGATTTTGGGGGATGACACACTTGTTGCATGCTCGCAGGTCGTTAGATATCTTGGATTGGGAGCTTGCTGTCTGGAGTAGCTGGAGTGGTCATGGGTCGACTGGAAGGATTTATGTGATTGATTTCTTGATACTATACTTTGGTTTTGAAACAGTTTAACTTGGTTTACTATTTGCTTCCGCTGATCATGTTGGTTTTCATTTAAACTTGTTGATGGTATTTTATTAATGATTGAAAACTTTATTTAGAAACTTGTATGGGTTCAATGTGATTAGTGGCTCATTGTTGGTACATCACACGCCTAACAGGGACACTCCCTAGGTGGTATTTTGGGGGTGTGACATAAACTTACATGGATCATTAATTGGTAGTCTTTCTTTTTAATAACTAACTACATTAAATTTGTAATTATTTAAAAAAAAAACATATTTTTTCAAAAAAAGAAAAAAATATATAATTTAAAGTGTAGCATAAATTATGAGGTGTGTAGGATGAATTACGAGCTGTGTAGGATAAATTTCAATATGTGTAGGATAAATTTCAAAACGTATAGGATAAATTTTGATATGTGTAAACAAAAATTTAAGTGTGGAAGATGATAGTGGTTATGACTAATTAATTAGTCAAAGATAATAATAAATGAGTTGAAAGAAAAACTATTTAATGTTTTACATTTTTACCCTTTGTTCTTTTTCTTCTTAATTTAATTTTCTTCTCAAATGAACATTCCCCTATCTATATATAGAGAGAGAGAGAGAGAGAGAGACAAATAGAGGGAAAATGATGTGAAAATAAGATTTAGGGGTGTAAGAATAGTGGAAGCATAATTTTTTTGTGAAATTACCATGTTGTTTGTCTAAAATGATTTATAATGTATTATAGATATAAATTACTGATATTAATTACCAACTTTGCTCATATACGTGTTTAGTCTTTATACTTTAATAAAGTTTTTTCCTTGTTAGTAAACTTTACTTATATACGTGTTTAGTCCCTCTACCATAACTTTGATAATATATATGTTTAGTCCATTTCTTTTATTCCTTTTAATATTTTGTCTTTTAATCTTTTCTTTTTCTCTCTAACTAGACAAACCAAACTGACTCAAACTGAACAATATCGTTACCGGTACTAGTATTATTAGCACACTTATATTATTTTTTTGCTTTTACTATTTCTTCTGATATGTATGTTAACGTTTTGATGTTCTTCTCCCCGTGGTTTTACGTTGTTATACCGAGTGTTAGTACTGTATTGATAATCAAATTCCTGCCATGACGCACGGGGTAAATTTACTAGTTATATTATAAACGTACAAGACTAGACAACTTTTGACAAGAATAGATAGGTCGAACTAGTGGTGCAAAAAAAGCTGGTGTGGATTCATACCCGATCAAAAAATCTGAAAGCAACATTGTATACCCGCTTCTAATACTTGATCCTACCTATATGGTATTCATCGGTTCCATACCATATGATGTATATTCGGTTTCATACCCGGCTGTACCCGACCCGAACCAATTCAAACCCAAAAAATACCCGGAACTAAAAAAAAACATAACCACTTTCTATTCAAAACCGAGTTCCATACCCGAACCACTTATTGCAATACCCAGTTTTTGACCCTCTTGACCATACCCGTAACCGGTTTTGAAAAACCCTAGACCTCTTGGCCTAACCATCCTTGTTATAATCGAGCTTTAGCTAAAAGCATGCTAAGGGCAGGGATTGAATTTAACGGGAATTGCTCCAAGTATTAATCATGTCGAAAAGCAATCATCTAAAGGGTAAGATTTCCATCTTAACGATTTTATATTTTCCATGTTCTTTAAGGGTATTAACTCTATAACATTTTGGAACTTGGATGAACAGTAGCTGCTGACATGAATTACCGTTTTGCCCTTTTTTCTTCTTTCACCTACACCTCACCTGCTTCAAACTACTGACACCCCTGCCGCCGCTGGATAAAAGAGAAAGAGTGAAAAAGGAGGGGCCGGCGTCGGTTGTTCCGCGGTTGCGCGATGAAGGCAACACCATTGTACATCCGACCGGCGGTGACGGCGTTCGACGTTCGCTGACCGGCAACGTGCAACTAAAACAACACAAGGTACAAGGGGCATGTTTGGATTGGCTTTTCAAAATAGCTTATTAGCTTATTGGCTTATGGAGAAGTCAATAAGCTGTTTTTGTGTTTGGATAGGGGAAAAGGACTTTTGGAAATAGCTTTTTGCAAAGAAGAAAAATGAGATTTTAAAAAGCCAAGAATTCCTGACTTTTGGATCCAAAAGTGACTTTTCAAAAATGAAATTACCAATATACCCCTTCTTTACCCCCCTTATATCTAAAATAATGCCCATTTTAGTCATTTTACATCAATAAGCTAATCCAAACACTTTTTTTAAAAACTCCTTTTCAAAAAGTCCTTTTCTCAAAAGTCCTTTTCTCAAAAGTCCTTTTTACCTCTAATAAGCTTAGCCAAACATGCCCAAGGTGCAACATCTGTGAACAACCAACACAAGACGCCACCACTACGCCACCGTAATGGTTTCGACAGTTAGCTCGCTAGAAGTACATATTTTCATTCTAATTGGGCCGCACAGTTTCAACCAAAACATTGGTACAAGAAGAAAGCACACGCTACCGGCAAACGCTAACCGCCTCCACCGCACCCGCTATTGCTACATCGAAAGCGGTCTTTCTGGCCGCCTAGGGACTGACAGGTGGTAGGTTGTGGTGGTTTGCGACGATCTCGCCGGCTGATGTGTGGCGTGGGCGGCGGTGGATGCATGTGGTAGTGTAGAGTGGTGACCGCCTGACCGCTTACCGTTTTATGCAGATTTTTCGAGGGATCTTGGGACGACGTTGGTGGTTAGGTAATTAGGACGGCAGCCGGGGAAACCTGACGACATGTCACCGGAGATCGGATTTCGGTGAGCTGGATGTTTTTTAACGGCGAAAAGGCATTTTTTATTACCAAACCAAAACGGGCCACCATAGCAAGGTGCTCTAATGATCACCATTACAGCAGGGACTTCACAGCATAATCAGTAGAGATTACAAGACAAAAACTAAAAGAAATGAAGAGTTTCCTGTAAGAAAGGTGTGAATTAAGAGAGGAGAAGTAGCTAGAAAGAGCGAGAGAGAGCGCATTTGGATTCCAGCTGTAAAAATAGATCACTTATATATAAATAATTTAATTTAATGTTTATGTTCAACTTTTTTTTTTTATATAAAATGTTGACTCCCGAGATAAGAAATGTCACTTTGAAATCCAATTTTCAATACCAGAACAATTTAAAGAGGGTCTTGAAAGTTCGATGAACAGTAATATATATTATTTTAAATATCAAATTTACAAGTTGGCCATTAGTTTAAAATACAATTTTACCTCCGATTCAAAATAAAATTATTCTTTCGCCCCTAGTGCAAAATTACAATTTTGTCCTCGGTTCAAATTTATAATTTTGCTCCGTTTAAATTTATATTTTCGCCATTAGTTTTGTTTTCTTCCTCTCAAGTAAATAACGATTTTGCCCTCAATTTTAATTTATATTTTTCTCATCGGTTTTGTTTGCTTTCACGATCAAATTACGATTTCCCTCGGTGTATAACTACAGACACAAGATGGGGGAATAGTGCCAGACAGTTGCCTGGAACTCTCCAATTGACCCAACCAATTTACGATTTTATCCCCGCTTTAAAATTAAGATTTTGTCATCAATTCAAAATTACGTTTTTACCCCTGGTTCAAAAAAAAAATCTTGATTTTGCCAACAACTAAAAGTTACGATTTTGTATCGTTTAAAGTTACAATTTTGCAATTAGTTTTGTTTTTCTCTTCCCATTCAAATTACAATGTTCCTCTCAATTTAAATTTACATTTTTTTAGCTGCTGTCAAATAAAAGTTTGAGTAAATTGTTTCATTTTTATTTTTTTTCTTTGTCTATTATTGTTAATAATATTTTCCGTGATTTATTCTTTCTTCTTTTTTCACTTTTATGTTGTTTTCTCTGCTTCTAAATTTGTTATTTTATAACCAACAGGTACGATACCAGTATTTACGGGTAAAACACCGGAAAGTAACGTACCGAACGAGTATCGTGCTCATCCTGTTACAAAATGAAACGAATCGATAACATTCGAATTCCCCGCCGCGTAGCGCGGGGAATTTCACTAGTTGAAATATATATATCAAATACTTAGCATGGTTTGCATGGGTTTGTTTGCACGTGTCTTTTCTTTTAGGGTAAATTAATTACACTTTTCGTCCTTTATGTTTGTATCGGATTGCGATTGATAGCCTTTAACTTCAATAATTACAGTCAAAATCTTTTTTAACAATTTAATTAAATTAAATTAAAATTTAGAACAAAGCTTAATATTTACCTTTACATCCTCTCTCTAGTCTTTACTTTCTTTTTTCTTTTATTTTCCAAATAAAGGACTATGACTGTAATTATTGAATTTAAAGACTATTCATTACAATCCGATACAAACATAAAGAAAGAAAAGTGTAATTTACCCTTTCTTTTATTTTCCAAGTAGGTTGTTTGTTTGTTCCCCTTTTTCCAGTAATGTATAGTAGTGTCTTATGTTAGTGGGTCAAAACGTAGTGCGGTTGTTTTGCCAGTTTCCTCATGTTCCATGTCGTGCAACTTTATATCTTTGTATTTAGAGTCTTTTGGTGATGAATGAAAGTAGGAGTTCTTTCAGACTATTCTCTCTTACAAGTTATCTTGTGATTGAGTGTATGTTACATATCACAATCTGAGCCGCCATCTAGTATCAGAGTTGCGTGCGAAGTTTTGTGGAAGTAATCGATATGATAAACAATCAAACAACTCAACCCCTTCCTCCCCTTCTGATCTTCAAGGGAGAAGGATATGAGTTTTGGCATATCTGGATGAAGACCCTATTGATGTCATAAGACTTGTGGGAGTTTGTTGCTACCGGTTTTAACACCGGACATAGTGACGGAACGAGACTAAGAGATAACAAGAAAGAGGATGCAAGGGCCTTGTCTCGTATCATGGAAGTTGTCCATGATGAAGTTCTTTCACGCATTGCATAGCCACCACGGCTAGAGAAGCATAGAGTCTCTTGCAAACTTAGTACCGAGGAGGCTCCAAAATGAAAATGGTTAAGTTACAAGGATTGAGACGAGACTTCGAGACGATATAGATGAAGGAAGGTGAAGCCGTAACAGATTTTTTGTCTAAGGTACTTAAGATTGTTAATTAGAAGAGGCCTACGTGGAGACGGTCACAGATCAAATATGGTTGAGAAAGTTCTCAAGAGTTTTCGAGTAAGATGGGATCATGTTGTAACCACCATTGAGGAGATAAAAGGATTTTACTACTTTAGCCTTAAAGTATCAATTAATGGGATCATTACTAACACATGAGGCAAGGGCGAATAAACGTTTAGAATATGTTAATGAAGAGCAGGCATTCCAGGCAGTTTCAAATGAGCAAACGGGTCCAAAAGAAGATGAAAGAACATTGTCATATAAGGGAGGTACTCATCACGTAGTTGTGGAAGAGGACATGGAAAGTTTGTAGGAAGAGTAAAAGGTAGTATTCAGTGCTACAACGGTAATAAGTTTGCCACATAAGAGTTGGCTATTGGAATGAGCCTCAAGCACATGCGGCGGTTGAAGTAGTCACACCCCAAAGTGAGTGTGTGTTACATTCGCAATTTGAACCAACAAAGGAAACTATGTTCCATCAATACGGATTCTTTTATTCAAAGAGCAAGTACAATCGTAATGGAATCAAACATGGTAGGCGGAAACAAATCTCAAAAGTTTTATGTTACACAAACATGTGCTGCTCTCTTACTAAATTTATACTTGCATATATCCAATCAAAGAAAAATTATGACTTAGACGTATAATCTCAAAAGTTTTATGTTACAAAAACATGTGCTCCTCTCTTGCTACATTTATACTTACATATATATAACCAATCAAAGAAAAATGAAGTATGAACTAATTTGTTTCTTGTGCTTGTTTCATTACTAGTTATGTCCATAAAATCGCCCATGCGCACTGTCACGGGGTCATTTTATCTTTAACATGGAAGCTTAATCGGTCAGAATGACTAGTGTATTCATCATCGGAATGGAAATCTAAATTGGTATTGGGTCGTCTTCCAAACCTATCTGAATAGCAAAAGGTTTGGTATCTCATTCGTGAAACTTTAACTTCAGTTGAGAACATAGATTTCACGGGTCTGTGATCTGACAATCGGGTTTCGCTTCTTGTGTATAGCAATTGCTTCAATCCCTCGCCCGTCCAAATTATCCTATCACACCTATAAGTATAACAGTTTCTTGAAGTTCCTCACTTGATATAAATTTACTTTTCACAAGAATTACTGAGAAAATACATTAAGAAATCAGTGATTGATGAACTTAAGGAGGAAAAGTATACCATGCAGGAGCACGGTTCTTTTTGCCTTTGGTACCAATATGACCACCGCCATAGTATTCGTCATTATTAAGTCGGTACTTGTAAGTAGGAGCAAAATTGATAGTTCCTTCATGCCAATTTTCAAATGCCTGACCATCCATAAGTTCCATTCGAAGCTTTCATTATTCAAGGACAAAAATAAAAATTATTAATTCATATTCAATCATAATAAAGAACATATGTGAAATTACTGGAATATAATATATTTTGAAGTCAATTAAGATTCATTTAACATAACATTTAGATTTTAAATATGGCAATGAGTTGAGAACTTGAGATCTATTTTATGTTGTATTAATGTATAACATAATATTGTACACGATGTTATAACATGGTACTATACTACATTGGGATATTGATGAAACATATAAATTGACATAGCATATATATTCAAAGCCGGGTTTAAGTTACCTGGTCGTTTTCAAGTAGCGTGTTCCAATCCTTACGGTTTACTAGTAATCTTGTCTCCCTCTCTGGCAAGGAAATCCGGTAATTTAGGTCTCCGAGCAAGACAACACGACTATAATTATAGAAAAGAATTTTCAACATTAAAACAAAAGAAAGAACAATATTGCGTCAACAAAACTTGAAGGCTTATATAACAAACTTGACCGTTTATTAATTCTTGCCTCATGCATACTCATCTTTTGACTTTGTCACACACCATTTAGGAAATGGTCCAACAAACAAAACAAAAATATCTATGTACAAAAATCAATATGTAGATTTCTTATTCTACAATGTTAGGTAACTAACATACCATGTTTTCAACATAAGTTTTTTAAAAATAAAATCACAAGTTTCATGAGATACAAAAAATATAAGTAATAAATTTCTAGAAGACAAAAGTAATCTGTTGATTAATATTTGGTCATGCTTCCTTTTAAGTAATGGATGTTTTTTTCTAATAATCAAGTAACGACATCGGTATACTAACAAATTAAACACATTTTATAATCAAAAGATACCAGCAAAAAGAAGAAAATCAAGGAATCATATTTGAGGCAGTTATCAATATGAAAATTAAATATAACCATTGACCACAAGATTTGGCTTTTTTGTCAACAACTCTTCGATAATAAAAGAAAACTTTTAAAAGTAAATATTTATGCTTTTCACGGAAAGTAAAGCTTCAAGACAACTTCTTTTTTGTTGGTATTGTTATACCAAAAAACGTATGTTTTAGTGAGATATTTTTTTTATAATAAATGCAAGCATATCTTATGTGATACTGTAAAAAAAATTGACGATTTAAGCAAAACATAACGTACAAATATAATTAATGTATTATATGATTCTAATCGTAGTTAACTTTAATTTTGTTATTATTGAACTCCATGATATATGTATACGAAGTTAATCATATACAAAGTTAGATAAATTATAAAAAGAACCATTCTAATATAAATTTTTCGGTTGTCGTTAATCAAATAAATATGTTTCAAATATAGATGTTTTGCATTGCGAATTAAATAAGCGATGAATATAATAAAGGGTTGTCTTTTATCACAAATCTTTTGAGTATGATACTTTTGTTTCTTACTGTGTGAATACTCATAAAGAAACAGGTATGATAGTTCTTGTAAAAGGTAGTTTTATATGATCTGCCGACTGTATACGATAACGTCCACACAAAAAACATAAAAAAAATGCTATAAATTGAGAACTTCTTGATTTTTTATGTCACACTCACATTTTTTTATTAATTGGAAATTATTTAATTAAACTAAACCCACAACTTGTTTTAAAATATATAAATTAGATATGATTATTGTCACTTATCAAATAAATAAAAGCTCCTACTATTATATGATTAAGTATGGCAACGCAAACACTCTCTAACTAAACTATATCTATTTGACCCCCACCTAGAAAGGCAAATCTTTAACCAATATCAAGGTACCGCTAGACCAAAAACTTTTCTGTGATTCCTAATAGTTTATTGTTGTAAAATTGTAGTCATTTCTTTAGAAGACCTGATGGTTTATTTATTTATAACAACACGGTGTATAGTTGGTAACATTGACAATATAATGTAAAACGTACGTACTCATGGTCTAGAATCTTCTTGGGCAGGTCAAGTGATGGTCCTATGGTGGTCGGAAAACATGTGCGTGACAAAATCTCAGCAGCGTTGGAGTTTCGTGTTCTCTCGTCGCCTTCTCTCCCTCCGGATGCTAGATGACAACATACAAGGCAGAAGCTTGTCTCGTGAAACTGGAATCGAACTGAAACCGAACCCTATCATAATATAACAAGCATAAGAGAAAACACAAAGTAATAAAAGTAGGTTGTATGGTACAGCAAAACAACAAGTTTTCTATTATGGTTCTAAGTCAAAATGTTTACATGATATATGTTGGGGTTTGAATTTAATTTTGTACAATTAGTAAAAAATTAACATTTTAATTTAATGGTTGTAAGTTAGACTCTCCCATTCAGTAATCCTTTCCAAAAACATAAAACCCTACGTGCATGGTTAACATTCCCTTTCAGTAATCCTTTCCAAAAACATAAAACCCTACGTGCATGGTTAACATGACCATGTGAATAACGATAAAAAGTGTAAGTAAGTTTAGATTATCTAAAGATGTTATATGTAAATTATACAGGATACATGTACATATACATTATTTAGTTAGAGTAAAAAAATGAACATGTAGTGCAAATAATAATACATTATTTAGTTAGAGTAAAAACAATGAACATGTAGTGCAAATAATAACTATAAATACATCATAAATTACGGATATGCATGCTAGTTCTGAAAAAAAAACCCAAATATATAGAGTCTCATTTTCAAGTCAACAAACTTCATAAACACAGTTGAACATTCAACACAAATCAAATATATATATATATTTAAAGATACGTTTGTTTAATATTTTTGATCACTTAGAAAAAAAACACATTTTTAATTAAAAAAATAAACAAACAAAATTTAAGAAACAAAACAAAGGCTAACAGATTATGTAGTCGGTAGGGGAATCAATCCATGTTTATATCAAAGAGAAAGATATTTTATGTCTTATAAAGACATCATACCCTTTTTTGTCTTATTGGCCAAACAACAAACCAAATTTGTGTTTAGATTCAAATATTGTTGACAATTCTAATTAATGAATCTCTAAAGGTTGTAATTCAGCTTTATAAAGTTTGTGTGTCGTTTTAAACAAATTACAACAAATCGCGCTCTGCGGCAGGACGACCCAATTTTAAATGGAAACGTAGACGCAATAGTAAAAATAACGTCAATGGCAAGAACTCGTTTGATATTGGTTTGGTTCATTAAGATACCGACACTTACCGAAAGAGAAACAAAAAAAAGTCATGATACAACAAAAAAATTACCGAGATGTGTTTACAACGATCGGAACAATAAAAACGAATATCAATTCCGAACTGACGTTGTTCGGTTAGTATTATACCATTCGTTTTGTTACATGTACAACATCAGGTTCGATTAAAACTTAAAAAAGAAAAAGAAAAACCAAAAAATAGAAAAAAAAGGATGAAAAAAATTCACAAAAGGATAAAAGTTCACTAGCTAAGAAGTTAATAAATTATCTCTTTCACAATAATCTTTCCACTTTTTTTGGGTAAGAATAAAAGGTTAAACTTTCATTTGCAATGAGGTCATAGACTACTCTGTATTAATTTGTAGGTCAATATATAAGAATAAAAGTAACAAGGGAATGAGTATTTTGTAGGTCAATATATAATATTCGTTTAAACACTTATCTGTATTAATTTGTTAATAGTGATACCTACCAAGACCATGGATATAACTCTTGAATCTTAAAAGATTTATTCAATATATCATTCTGTTAACGATAATTACCTTGTTGCCAAGGCACCCCATGATGCCACAACCCACACAAGATACACTTGGATTTCGGAAGAATGGAAGCAGATCACTGCGAATCCAAACCGATATCATAATTCCAACCATCTGTTTGCTGACTACACATCGAAACTCAGGCTGGATCATGCTACTTTCGATATCCGATTTCTTTCCTTTAGTCACAAGTTGTTGCTTCTTGCTCAAGTTATTGCTTTTGTTGTATGGACTGTATGATTTCTTGTTTAGAGCTTTTCTAATCAAAGAATTCCATTTCGTCGATATTTTCTTTTTATCCGGTCCAAGAACATTTGAAGCTTTTAGAGGAACAACTTCTTGAAACCTTAAAAAACATAAATATCACACGTAGATTTTCTTAGTTCCACACTTATATTATTGTAGTTAAAAAACTTGTTCTTAACTTAATTACTAAGAAATTACCCAAGTACATATATATCACACGTAGTATTGCATGTATCTAAAAACTCATCGATATTTATATCTTCGGTAGGTGCAACACCACCAACGTTCCAAGTACTAACGAAGACCCTTCATATCATAAAAAAAACAAGAAACACAATACACATACTTGATTAATTAATAAATTCTCAACCAAATTAAAGTATGAAAGCACAAAAAACATTTGTTTAATGCATGCATTTGAGTTAAATATATGTGTTCACAAGCATCTTACTTGAACTTCCTTGTGTCATGATGATCAGTCAAGACAATCTTAGGACTCGGGACAGGTTCGAGATCCAAGGTCGGAAGATCAAGAAAAGAATTTGTGTTTCCAGGAATGTCCGCAACAAAGTTGTTAGATCCTAATGTTTTCTTTAGTAGCTTACTAGCTACCAATCTTGGCCACATAACCTTTAACACAACATAAGAATGTCAGCTTCCTTGTGAATGTTATTTGTACATATACATTTGCATGTTATATTTATTGTGTGTGAGAAAGATCAAAGATGTGTGTGTGAGAGAGAGAAAGAGAGAGAGAGAGAGAGAGAGAGAGAGAGAGAGTCACTTCTCCTCTCATAGTATGAAGGAAAATGTTGGTGATATATATTGAGATGAAGGGAGAGCACAAGCCTCAACAAAAGAGAATATCCAAAGATATATAAAGACATGGGAAGAGAGAAACAGAGTGCTGAGTTTTTTTTTATTATTTTATTAAATTCATTTTTTATTCAATAGTTTTACTATTTTATAGAGGAGAGCAAGTTGGAATTATAGAAGCAATTATATGACGTAGAGGATGTGTTTTTTTTTTTATGAATGGCTAACGTTACTCTCCCAAACTCCTATATTTATAGATAACTCATTCTTGCTTCGGATTGAACCTAAGACCTCCCACTAATAGGCAAGAGCCTCTACCAAGAGGATGTGGATGCATACCTATTTTTTACTTGAATGATAAATTAACGAATTAAACAGTTGTTTACTTACTTTTACGTTCATTGGAAATACTCAATAAATAAATTAAAAAGGATCCGATCATACGTTCATTGGAAACACTCAATAATAAATTAATAAAGATCCGATCGTAAAAGGGCTCCTCGTCTCTTTTTTTATTTATATTATCAAGATCAACACGTTTAATTTAAAAGCTACTTGTTATTATTTTATGGCTCATATATTATCAAGATCAACACGTTTAATTTAAAAGCTACTTGTTATTATTTTATGGCTCATATGATTTCGGATGTGTCACTTGTACACTGTGACAACCCGCAACTCCAAGTTAATACTTTAACCTAACCACGGTCGACTTAGACACATATTCATCGCACTGCATTTAACTAAGGTTAGTTGAATGAGTCTACGTTGGTAATTTGGGGAATTACCGGAATGCAATACATTGGTAATTCGGGGAATTACCGGAACACACATGATAACTTCCGAACGATGGTGAATAACACGAATATTAATTATAAACGGGCGGTCTGTACGAAACTTATGTGTTGCATGGCAGATACGTGAAAATACATGCTTTAATTGTAAATTACAAGTTGTGTGTACTTTGTGTAATAATGTTATAGTTAGGGGTACTTTGTGGATAGGTTAGAACTTTAATAAAACTCCTCATAGCCCTAAACCTATCAAAATCCCATCATACGGCAGTTTTCTATCATCTCTCAAATCACCATCACCAATCATTCCTCTCAATCATTTGGCAACGTCAACTTCTCCAATCTTTGATCATCCAATCTTTCAAGAACAAACCCTATAATCAATCTAAGGTAACTGTTTATGATTACGTTGTTGTTCTTGTTCATTTGATTTCAAGCAAACCCTAGTTCTCCAAACAATTGTCCTGTGTTTAGTTGATTGTTCTGATTTAATGTGCAATGATTTATGATTAATTGTGTAATGATTTGCCTGTTATTAGGATACAATCAATGTGCTAGAATTGTTAAACTGTTGCTGGATTCATAGGTTAGGTTAGGGTTTTGATCGATCGTAACTGTTATATTGAAAACAGCATAATTTGGTTTTATTGATTCTGTGCGTTTGTTTGTCCGAAGTTAACGACCAGGCTTTGTGAAGTCACAAAGTCCGAGTTTACTCACGTCAGGACTTATAATTATATAATTATGAGGGTCAGGGTTTTGGAAAGTATAAGATCAGAGGTTATTAAATCCTTACATCCTAGTCAGAGTTTTCAAGTTTAAAAGAGAGTTCAGGGTTTGTATAGAGTGGTCCGAATTTCTAAGAAGTTAGTCAGGGTTTATAAGGTCAAAATTTATAATCAGAGTTTAATTATAATAGTTTGATCTGAGGTTGTTAACTGAGGTGTGGTTCGAGTACGTAAAATGATTTTGGGGTCAGAACTCGTATAAATACTTGGGTCCGAGTTATCTAAATTAAAACCAAAGAATCAGAATTTATATATATTGCAAGGTCCGAGTTTAATGGTGAATTGATTGTCAGGATTTGAGTTTAGGAAGGTGGTAAAGGGTCCGAGCTAAATTGTTTATCAGAGTTTGTTATTAAACAAGCAATGGATCCGAATTTAACAAGTTAAAATATATCTGAGTTTAATGATGTGTATATATATAAGAGTGGTCCGAGTTTGATGAATTATACATGTTCCGAGTTTAATTAAGGATGGGGAATCCGAGTTTGATTGATATGTGGAGTCCGAGTTATGAATTGTCAAGAAGGGTCCGAGTTTTAAGATGGCGAACATATATGTGAAGATGGAGTCCGAGTTTAGTATTGTTTAATGAGTCAGAATTTGAATAGTATATGTTAATATGTATCCGAATTTTAAGAGAAAATATAGGAGTCCGGGGTTTGACTTAATAGTGATCTGAGTTTACATCAATGGGGGCATTGTTTCCTTATCAAGATAAGGATCGGGACTTACTATCCACACCTTCCAAGTTTGAAAGATGACATAGGGATGTCCGGTTTTAGCTACTTGTAAACCCTGAGGTTAAATCTAGATAGTCCGATTTTAATCAGTATGATACAAATGTAAATGCAGTCCGTATTTTGTTATGTACATAGAAAGCTGAATCAGAATTTACTATTACATCCGGATATATTTGTGTCAAAAAATGTGGTTCGAGTCCTGTTATTGGCCATGCATGCATTAAAATACATACTGGATGGCTAAAAAGAATAAATATATATGTATGAAGGAAAGAACTTAGTTTGAGTAATTGTCCGACTTTACTAATGAGGTAGTCAGGATTTCTTCTCCTTGTGTCAAAACTTATATATGTATATCTAAATGGTCCGAATATACAAGTTAATTGAGCACATGGGTTGGTGCTAGTAATTGAGATAGTCCGACCTTACTAGGTAATGTTGGGCCGAGAATAAATGATTAAGTGGATTCTGATTTACATAAAACACATGTTTTACACTTCTTGATATTTCCAAGTTAACATGGCATGTGGGTTGATTTCACATGAACTGATATTGGCTGTAAAAATGTTGTGATTATAAAAGAAAAATACTAAATTCATTAATTTAAATTCAAATGTAAAATACATATTTGGTTCCAAGTTTCTTTTATGAGTCCTAGTTCTCTAGTGAGTTCGTTATGTTAAGTTGCATCATGATTTACGAGTTATATACTATACAACTGTGCCTCCAAATTTACACATGTGTCCGAGTCTTGATGCATGATCAGAGTTTGTATAGTGTTCTGAATATGTGTGAATACATGATTACGTGTCCAAGTTCATGTGTAAATATATGTGCTAGGCTTGAGTTTAATAACCCATTGAATACATGTATGTGTTTCACTGTTTCGAATCATGCATATGAATGTTGTGTGATACTATATAGCAGATGTGTTAATCTGGTCACTAAAACACTGAGTTGTTTGGACACACTAGGGTATTGTGAAACCCTACTATTATATATTACTTACATAATAGATATTTGTCAAACCCCGATATTTCCACATATCACCGGTGGGCCCAGCGGGGAGTATCGTGACGTAGTTTATATCATCATGGTCAATACACACAATACAATAGCACAACGGAAGGCTTGGTAGAATATTACTATTACAAACCATAGTGTCCGAGTGTCCAAATAAAAGAATATACAGACTGGTTGTAATAGAGATCCACAGGCGGATCATAAATCAAAATACAAGAAAACTGGAATAACAGACTTCAGGCATCTAAGGATTTGCAAGATCCTCTTATTTGACACCGAGTAGCTCCAGCCTAGTTACGAGAGGTACCTGTCACTTAGTCTTTGGAAAATACGTTAGTTTTCACTGGTAAATACAATTAACTGACTCATTTGAAAAAGAGTTTATGAAAATTGATTTAAGTGCACAAGGCACAAACCATTTATAACTTGGGACAATTTTTATATAAAATCTTGTATACAGATTTACATGTTTGTCATACATATAGGCTCGGTATAGAAGCCGAAACATGATTAATCGACACACCACTTATAAAACCCACAGAGGAGTTATCCCCAACTTGTGGGTAATTTGCATATTAGCATCTGTCAGGTGTATGCTTACACCTCGTGCTTAAGTCGTGGCCATTTACAAATGAAATGAGCCGATGATATCCAGGACAATGTCGTATTAACCCCCAATGTTTATGTTATCAAACAAAACAGATTAAAACGGGTTATGAAATTTATTAATCACAATCCGATTAAATGATTCCATACCCGACCAAGCGGTATTATTATTATTATACAGTATCCCAAGCCCGTATAAGGGAAAATAAGTTAAAAGTATTTACCTGAGCTAGATATGTAAGAATGTAACTCAGCCGAATGTTTCTAAAGCTTTATGAAAATACCTTCTACCGAAGCTACTCAATCTGTATGGAAGGTTTATTAACCTATTAGGATGCTAACGGGTCTTCATTTAAGTCAAAGACTTAGACTGGTTAGTTTGAAAGATACTTAACGGTTCTAAACGCTAGATTAAGCGGAGATCGGAATGGAAAGTGATTTAGACCCGACAAGTTTGGATACTTGTATAATATGGGTAAACTAAACACACTCTGGATTTTGAAGTGAAAATGATAAGGTTAAACTCGTTTCGGCTAATTTATGTAAACTTGCTACATAAACCTAACTAAACGAATAATTGCATTACGGGTAACCAAACGAAACATATACAAGTCCCACAAGTTATTATTCTTAGAATATTTTAATACATCAGTAGGATGTTAACATATATGCCAAAGAAGTATTTAAAATCAATTTAAGTCCCTTAGGGGCATTTTGGTCATTTTAATGTTTATAAAGGGAATTTTATTGTAAACTGAGGCTCTGGTCCAAAATATTCAGTAAAAACATTTATTTTATCAAGTTAGATCAGTAAGATATCATACATGTGTGAGGTTTACCATTTATGGCCAAACTATGCCCCGAAAGGGTATTTTGGTCATTTCACATATGCTTTTAAGGACATTTTTGGAAGTCTGAGTTTAAGACTTATACCTACTGAAATAATATTAAAATTTATTTATGAAATCAGTAGATAACAAGTCTTAGGTGTTTAGTATGGTTTTAAACCATACTATGCGCTTAAATAGCGTAAAAGTCGATATTTGACGATAATTAAGATGTTTATGGAAATCTGAGATTTTGATCAGTCTTAAATGTTCAAAATATTTTATTTAATATATAATATCAGTAGGAAAAGGTTTGGTGTGCAAATCATATGTTAATTTCATTTTATGAACGAAAAGGGTATTATCGTCATTTACCGAATTATAGAAGAACTCCATGATATGGTCAGATTATAATCTGATCAAAAATTCCAAATATCCCTAAAAATAACATCTTAACAGTAGGAGTGAATTTTGGGTCAAAATCCATGTTTAAACAAGCCTTATGCAAGATAGCGTAATTTAATTAATAAAAAGTTTAAATTTACGATATCTTGCATAACTTTAGTTTTAGACCAGAAACTGATGTCAAGTTTTCAAAACATACTTATATATCAGTAATAAAGCTTTTTGTCCTCTCACATTTTCAAAAATCTCGTTTATATGTCAAAAGAGCAAAATGGGCATTTATAAGCATAATAACGGACATGAGCATATAATTCAGAATACAAAAGACCAGGTAATATAACCTCAGAGGGTTATACTACAACATAAAGTGGTCCTAATGGAAGCTTAAAACATAGAAGAATTAAGCTTAATCGGGTCAGAACTGAAAGTCAAAGCAAAAGTCAAGCTTTTGCGACTTTCGGTTGCGAACCGACCCTAAACTAAGAATTGTCGGGTTGAACATGCCTAAACATGTTCTAATGATAATTACCAATTTATTAGAGTGTTAAAATATAATTTATAACCTCTGCATTATTATTTTTAATTATTATTTGAAATTCTGTCCAGTTTGACTTTTTGGTTAAATAGTTTGACCCGGCAATTAACTAAGCAAACGAAATAATTAGGAGGTGCCCTTTTAAGGGTTAATCACCTACCTAATTATGGTCACGTAACCACATTCATTTCGAATAATGGCTTTGCCATTTGAGTTTAAACCGAAGGTCAAAGTCAGATTACGATAACTTTGACTTTTCGGTGTTAAATTATAAAACTGAACTAAAGAAGGGGGCTAAGACACTTACAAAGGGTCCTAGCAATCTTTTCTACAAGAATAAGCTCCCTTTTGGGTCAGGAACATCCAGAATGCTCAAGAACTCAAGCTAGAGAGATGAGAGTGATTTTAAGTGAAATGAGCAAATGAAATGGCAGCACAATGAGCCTATTTATAGTGAATGAGAGTTGCCTAAGATGATCACAGGTGTTAAGGGGTTAATTCAGATGCCTCCAGGTGTCTTGGTGGTATAATAAAACCATCAACAAGGCCATTGTTTCGATTAAAACTTGTTTGGAGCTCAAGGAAGGAAGAAACCTGCACCTGGCCAAACTGTTTTGTTGAAGTGGTTCCATCGCGTCGTGCGATGGCAGAATGGTTCCAAGGTCGCGCAGCACGACACCCCCCAATACCAGTCAAACAAGTTTCAATATTGACACGTTCAGTCCCCGTACCTTTATAAGCTCAATATCTTTTGTTTTAGGCACTTCTAACCCTTGTAGTTAGTTTGTGGATGATCTAGGGAATATATCCAAACACCGTTAGGCCCGGTTTCGTTAAACAATCACCTAAAACATAAGTTTCGCCTCGTTGACGCTTAAAACCCTAATTCTTGGGAATTTGTGTAAACAACATATAACGATCTCGAAACCTCGTGGAACTGATATCACTTATTCTTGAGAGTATATTTGAATGTTACGAAGCCTCGGGTTCGTTAAAAGGTCACTCAGAGGTAAGAATTAACATGTTGACACGTTTAACCCCTGTAGTTCATAATCTTTCGATTATTTTCACAAACGACTTCTTATATCCAAATAATTACTCGTTTAAGAATATGTTCTTCGTATATGGCCATTCAGAGGCACAAGTTTGGCATATTGACACATTTAGTCCCTTCGGTTTTATATTTTCATTGTTTGTCAACTTTAGTCCTTCTAACTCAATCTTTCACATGATTAGAGTTTAGGACATGTGTCTTCCCATAATTGGACACGTTTTTACGTGGTGTTACATCCTCACCCCCTTAAAAGAAATCTCAACCCCGAGATTTACTGAAACAAGTGAGGGTACTTCTGTCGCATAGTGGACTCAACTTCCCACGTATATTCAGGGCATCTACGGGCATCTACAGGCATCCCATTTAACCTTTACTATAGGCACGTGCTTCCTTTGGAGCTTTTTAACCTGTCGATCCTCGATCGATATAGGTCTTTCAACAAACCTCAGGCTTTCATCAATCTGTACATCTTTATGAGACATTGCTAGCGATTCATCAACTAGACATTTTGTTAGGATCAGAGGCTCTCATGATTGTGCTTGTTTGTATAATTTGAACAAATCAAATAGAACTGAACAGAGTTTAAGTGCAGCAGAAATGAACAACAAACTTTGTAAACACAAACAAAGAGAGAAACAGTTTTGATAAACACATACTTGACAGTAAGTCGAAAGATTTACAATACAAATCAAAAGATTACAAGCATGCTTACAAACTAAACTCCCCCTCTGCCTGACACTCCAAGGTTGGTTGCACAAGATGAAAGGATTGAATTGAGGAGAAGAACTCACTCAAAACGATCAAATGTAACAGCACATAGTACTGTTCCATTTATAGACAAACCAAACCGCTAAGGCATCTCAGCTGACGTCACCATGAAAGCGACGTCTAACAACCTAACAACCTAAACTACTGCTAATCTAAACCACTGACTTTATACAAGACAAGTGACACACTAAACTACTGCCTTCCCTTTACATCAGTGCTTTCCTCAAGGTTGAATCAGCAATGTTTACTTCTTAGCAGTCTTCAGGGCTTCATCAGTAGTTAGAAGAACAGCAGCTGCAGTATACGGACAGTGGATAGAGGACCATCAGATGTTATGATATATTTCAAGGGAGAAGTCTAGCATAAACAGCTACTTATTATGAATCCACTGTTGTGAACCAGTTTTGGCTATCATTATCTGTTCCTCTGGTAGGGTTCAATCCCAACAATCTCCCCCTGGAACAGATAATGCCAAAACACTTCATTATTTTGGATCTTTATTCCTCATCAGAAGTTCACTAGCTTGTCTTTTAAATTCTGCTTCAAATTCTTTGGAACTTAAGTCATCCTCATCCCTGCACAATGAAAGTTCAAGGAGATCTTGTAGATCTTCAACACCAAGGCTTAGTGCTTGTTTCCTTGATATGTACTTCATTTCACCATTGGATCTGATCAGGGTCAATACATGGGTCTTTTGATCAGAGAGCCACTTTAGTATTTTTGAACCCAATAGGTTTCTTGGGAGAGATTTATTTACAGATGAGTTGGGAGATTTTGGCCTTGTAAAGAATTGTAGAGCAGTATCCTGAGCTTCAGATGTCACACCCCGACCACGTAGAACATACAAAACGTGGCGGAAATGTCGGGGAGTGTTGTAACAGAATTAATTGTTTCAAATCCATGGCAATTGAAGTTTCGTTTTATTGATTAAAAGTGTTACAATGTCTTAACAAACAAAGAAATACAACATAATTAACTAGTCTTGCATCTTTTATTGTCACTAAAGCCCAAGTCTGCCTATGTGTATCTTGATCATCTTATGCAACAGCTCTTGAAAAACACATGTGAAAATAGGTACGTCAGCATAAAAATGCCTGTGAGATACATAGGTTTTGTGAAAATAGGTTTCATGACTTATGTTTGAGAAAATGTTTAGTCATGAACCTTGTAATTTGCTTTGTTTTGTAAATCATTTGAAAAACGATAAGATCAGATGATATGTATAAAATAAGAGAATAATGTATGGTTAAATGAATAACCATTGTAAAATGAGTTTGTATAAGATAAGTTGCTTGTAAAACAATGTATTGTAAAAAGTATGTTATTTGTATAAAATGTTATATGTCTCAAACTGAAATGATTTAAATAACGCTACGATATGTAATACCACACAAACACTTATATATAGGAAGTACCAGCAGCGTATCCACCATGCTTGTATCATATTACACACGCATCGTTACTTAATCACTTAATCAAACCAAACCACCAAAGTAATGTTTAACAATTGTAGAAATGTTTATGTATGGTCAAATACGGTTCACACGGTTCACAGATACAAACGGTTCACAGATACAAACGGTTCACAGATACAAACGGTTCACAGATGCAAACGGTTCACATAGTCAAATGTTTACAACGGTTCACATAGTCAAATAGTTATAAACGGTTCACATAGTCAAATTGTTATAAACGGTTCAAAAATGTAATGTAAAACGATGTACTAAGTATGCACACAATGGACATACATAGCATAAAATGTAATGTAAAACGATGTACTAAGTATGAACTAATGGACATACATAGCATAAAATGTAATGAAATCATGTACTATAATGTACTAACGAACATAGCAGGTATATGATGTGAAAACGGGAAAGCATGAATGTAACAAGTAGGCACATGTGTTTCACCCCAAAACAGTTTGGAAAACAGTAAAAGAGGGGTCTATGTACTCACTTGAGATTGCTCAGTAGTCCTTGAGTAACAACCAAAAAATGCTAGAGATCGCGGATATCAAACGGCACCTAATATAGGTAACTATGTTAATAAACCGGACCTAAATCGGAAGATCTGATAGAATGAGGGTTCGTAAACCAAACGAGTATAGAGACTCGTGTCATATGGTTTAACAAAGCCTACATACTAAATGAAACCTAACATAAGTGCTTACAACCCATTACGACCCGTTTAGGTAGCGTATGCTACTTTAACGCGTCGTTCGCGTGAAACGCGTTCGGACCGCCTAACTAGTCCTATGACAAGTGTTATATGCCTAAACATGTTACATAATCAGTTATGTGACAAAAGTTTAGGTTACATATGCTTAATTACCAATTATACATGAAAAGGGTATTCTGGTAATTTACCTAAGGCATATAAACTACCTATCATACAACTACTCAAACGATGTGACCATAGGGTATAATCCTCGGAAGGTTATTCCCTACCTACTATGGTCACCTAAAGTGTTTGGTCGGATCCTAATGATCGACCAAATGGGTCGGGATCGAGGTATAAGCGATTTATTAGATCGCTTACCCTACGACCCTAGACAACGTGGTAATCAGTAGGCATAGTCCCAAGGGACTATAACCAACGTGATTACACTCACGTTGCGAAGTTCAAACGAACTTCGCATTGACCATAAACTGGTCAACGCAGAAAGTCAAAAAAAGTTTGACTTTCAGACTCGAAAGACTCGAAAAGCAATAAAAGAACGAAAGAATACTTACGAAGGGTCCCCGAATGCTAATCTCGATTCAAGAATCTCAAGTATGAAACAAGGGTTTCAACTTAGAGTTTCTCAAATCAAAATTCTAGTGATTTAAGCAATGGGGGGCATGGGGTATTTATAGTTTTCGGTCCACCGTTAAGATCATTTCATGGAAACCGTGCTTTAATCGTATCCGTACAAGTGTTGGAAAGTTATGGTGGATAAAAATGGGTTCTTATCAGCTGACTAGACAAGTGAGAACATGTGGTTGTGGATTAAACAACTGCAATCTGCTGTTAAATGCAGTTAACCTGGTCAGAAGGAGCCACGCGGGCCGCGTGAGGATGTTCAGAAACTGAGGCGGGCCGCCTGGCCTGCACAGATCAGAAATAAGTTTGCAGAATGACAGTTTCAGTCCCTGCACGTGTTTAAGGCCATTTCCGACACTTCTAAGGCCCGTAAAGCCAACTTTAAGGCCCTAAAATGTTGCCTAAACATTGTGGACATGAAACATGCTCAAAAATATGCCGGACATTGGTTTGTTTGGCCGTACGAACGCGATGTTCGCTTAATTACGACGGAATGCGCATAAGCGCGAAAAACGATCCCAATGACGCGACGAATGGATTTTTGGCAAGCCAAACACTAAAGCATAATATAGTCATGCTTACATAAATTTTTGGATGTCCGGATGTATTCAGAACGTGAGTTATGCGCAAAAGTGCAAACTTGTGCACTTTTTGACACTTTTAGTCCCTGAATGACCCAAAAGTTTATTTTAGCATACCGAACCCCTCAAAGCCTATTTCTAAGCTATGTAAAGGATATTTATGGTATGTTTAACTTATGGTCATTTTCCGGAATGTCTGTTACAGTTCAAATTGGCATACTTTCGCAGTTTGTCAAATTTAGTCCCTGTAAGCGAATAAACTAGATTTTGCCATACCAAAGCCTTCAAAACTTATTTCTAAGTTATGTAAAGGTTACTTAAGGTATGTTAAGCCTATTTCACTATTCCGGAGTGTTCGTTGCATTAAACTGGTTATATTTACGCATCAGTGTGCGTATAACCTTCCAGAAAGCGATTTAGAGCTTGAAATCGAACAAGAATTGATATGTGCAAATGATACACATATTTATACAGATCCCAAGTATGAAATACAATATTTCATTGGCTTGGCAGTTGTTTGATGGTTGAAGTGACACAGGTGTCACATCAGACATTTGTTTGAAAGCCTTTTCTATGACTTCATTTGCTGCAGCTATGTCTTCTGCAACTTCTTTGTCAATCTGTTCTTGTCTCTTTTGTTGATCTAGCTCAATGTTTGAGATATCTACTGCTGTGTTAGGTGATGCAGGTTTGGTTAATACCTTTTTGACAAGGTTTTGAAGTTTCACTGAGCTATTTTCTTTTAGATCCATTTTCTTGATGGCTTCTGTAAAGTACTCAGCTTCCTTTTCTTTTGCTTCTTCACTGGTCAACAGTTTTCCTTTTTCTTGGTTTTTCACAAGGACAGGGTTATCTGCTGATGTGATCAGTGGTTTAAGAGCACTAATCTTCTGTTCTAGCCTTTTGTAGTCAGACTTCTTTGGAGTGTCTGAGACCGTTATCCTCCTTTTCTTAAGCCTTTCATACGCCTCATCGGTATACTGCTTTGTCCATTTTGCTATGGCTTCAGCAGTATCCACCTTAGCATCCACCAGCTCTTGTTTCTTTCTTTTGTATTTAGAAGTAAGATCAGCAATGAACTTTTTGTATTTGTTCCAGTTTTTAATCCTTTCAATTCTGTTTGCCTCATGCTTTAAAGCAACTATTGGCCATTCTTCAAATTGTTTTTCTTCAGCTGGATAGAATTTTTCTTTCATGATGTATGCAAGATATTCTTTTCTCATTTCTTTTCGTAGATCTGCCTTTTCTTTGCTCAGATCTCCTGCATAATCTTCGATCTGTTTGACTTTAGTGAGCAGGAATTCCAATTTTTCTGAAATGGCTTCGTCACCTTGGTCTTTGCATTCAATTTTGGCTCTTATCTTAGCCTGCCTTGCTTTGAGCTCGAGATACTCATCCATATTTTCTGGGATTATGAAGCCTATGAGAGAAGGAAATCTTCTTTTTGAAGGATCATCCTTAGTGTAGAATTGTCTCATCTCATTTTTTACAGCTTCAGGTTCCAGTGGATATTTTGCAGCAATAGGATCATATTTGTCATCACCTGGCTGAGTTGTTTGTCTTTTTCTGGTGTAAATTTTCACCAGTGAAGGAGTGCGTTTGGGTGATTTGTTTATTGGAGTGAAGATGGTTTGAAGTGAAGTGATGGTAGTGGTGGATGGTGGTTGACCAACAGTTGTTGAAACAACTGGTGTTTCAACTGCTGTTGTCATTACAACAGATGTTGTAACATCTGATGTCTTCTGCTTTTTCGCAGGAGGTGATGGTGGTGATGTGACATTGATGAGAGCAGTGGTGGATGACTGGCAAACAGCTGTTGAAACAACTGGTGTTTCAACCTCTGTTGTCATTACAACTACTGATGTGTCAGTAGATGTCTTCTGCTTTTGAGCAGGTGGTAATTTGGTGGGTGGTGATGTAGTTTTAGGTTGTAATGATAGGGCAGTGGTTGTAGTGTGTATTGTAGTGGTGTGTGTTGAAGAAATGGCAGCTGTTTGGCTAGCAGTTTTTGAAACTACTGACATATCAATTGTTTAGATGGAAGTTTGAGATTTTGTGATTTGAGGTTTGGAGCCTTTGGGAGGTGGTTTAGATGTCTGTTTTTCGTGTTCTGGTTCAACTTACATGCCATCTTCTATTCCCTTCCTTTTCAACTTTATCTTCTCCCCCTTTTTGGCATTATCTGGCAAGGGGTTATTCATGAAAAGAATAGTGGGAGGAACTTTTTCAGTGGTGCTTTGTATATGAGCCTTGATAGCTTTGATGTCTGCTTGAGTATCTTTAAATCTTGACTCCACCATGTTTGTCAGCATTTGTACATGTATTGCATGCTGCTGATCAGCCATTTGTTTTTGTTTTTCAAGCAGGGGTTGAAATACATTCCATAGCTCATTTGCAGCTGGTGCAGGTTGTGCAGGTGCTTGAGCTGGAGCAGCAGTGGATTGTGCTTTTTGAGCTTTTAACAGCTATATCCTTTATTTCAGCAACTGATGTTTCTAGTTTTTCAACTCTGCCCGTCAATTCCTGATATTTTGAATCATCATCCAATTTAATGGAATCATCTGTTTCCCCACCAGCAGTGGTTGTACCAATGTGTGACTTAGGACATGAAGCCCAGAAATCATCCATTGATGCCCCTTGTTCTTGGTACTGGGGACTTCTTTCTTCAGCACTTGATAACCTTTCGATGGTACCAGTGGTTAAAACAAACTCACTGGTGGTTACCAGAGGTGCTATAGAAGAAATTGCCTTCAAGGGAGTCTTACTAATGAAACAACTGTCCAAGTGAAAATATGTTGATCCATCACTTGTAGTTGCTGCTCCACTTGAACTACCACCAAGAGTTACTTGTAACTCAAGGGGTGTAACCTCCTCAGTTGTTGCTGGGATAGCAGGGATAGTAGCATCAGACCCAGTCACTTGTGGGAGTATACTCTCAGTGATAGGTGATAGAGAGAAACTGGTTTGTGTCTGAGCTATAGCAACTGCATGCAACAAGGGTATTATGGATTGTGGTAATGTGATCGGTGAGGGTATGGGTGTTGAAAGAGACATGTCCTTGGGATCAGGACTGAGGAAGATGGAACCAATTGGATCCAGAGCTTCATAATGTGGGGTCCCTGTGCTTACAACCTGATCCTTTTGTGAGGATGCAGGAGGAGTTTGAGGCAATGGTGGAGATCTTTCTTCCATCTGCTGTGAGGAAGTAGCAGCAGTGGTTGTAAGTGACATTTGTGTTGTCACTGGCAATGGCTCTGGGATCTCATCTTCCAGAGTTGCCTTTGTTTTGGGTTTGGAGGGCTTTCTGGGTGTTTTCTTTTTGGTCTTTTTGGTAATGGCAGGTGTGGGTTTCAAAGCAGTGGTTGTGCTGCTATGATCACTTGGAGCAGTGGGCTCAGCAGCTGATACCTGAGGAGAAGTGGTAACTGCTAAATTCTGCTCAGGCACCTCTGCTTTAGTTTTTAAAGGTGTTAACATTCTAGTGAATGTTTCAGGTGTTAAACCTTTTATTTGAAAATAAACACCTTGTTCACGCAAATTTTCATTTTCTTTTCCAAATTTTTGTTTAAAATAGTAGCTTAGAAACCTTGGAAAAAGTAAAAATGCTTTGCTATCAACATTTTTCACCAAATCATCAAAGATCTCCTGGGAATAGTTATAATCTTTGTTATTTAAAATAGCATAGCCCAGACATTGGATCTTCAATGGTATTTCGTTAAAAGCAGTTGTTTTATTTGAAACACACATTAAAAGTGTATGAAATAAAAACCTAGGTGCAGAAGGGAAATAGCCTTTTTGTAAGGTATCCCTTTTTGTTTGTTCTGCATATCCTCTTTTCAGAAAATCAGTTTTCAACTCGTTTTTGAGAAATGATGTTTTACCTTTCTGATCATCGAGTTTAAAGACTTCTGAGATGGATTGAGGAGTAATTTGAATCGCTTTACCCTGTATGGAGGAGTTGATAGCTATGACTTTATCGTCTTGTTTTTCAAGAGTAGCATTTTTCCAAAACTCTCTCTGGGTTTGTTGGTAGATTGGAGCATCTGCTGTTAGCAAAGTTTTATACTTTGATGCAGTCATGATGTCGATGATGGAATCGAAGGTGTGGTTGTTGGTGGGTTTTGAGAGTAGACCCAAGTAGTTGTGAGGGGATTTGTAAGGGATTTCAATGGATTCAGCAGCCATTTGAGTGTCCTCTTTGGGAGACGAGGATGATTTTGATTTTGACTTTGATTTCGTCATTTTGATGAAGAGAGGCGAAGAATGATTTGGGATGAAAGTTTGGAAACTACTTTGAGAAGAGAATTTCAGAATTCAATTCGACAGTGTAAAACCCTGTTTGGGGTTTTGATCAGGGTTTTATTTAGGGAAAAAGTGAATGCTGACGTGTCAGTGGTTACAAACAATCTGAGGGTTAAAAACTGACCACGTGTCAACCGCTGATGAAAAGATGAATACTGGAGGACAGTTGTTTTGGAGAACCACTGATGAAGTAAATATCAGTGGTTACAACGGTAACCATGTGAGAACAGTGGGTGATTTTTACTATCAGTGAATAGCATATCAGTGGATAAGACACTGATTTTGAACATCAGTGCTTGCCAAAAAAAAATGAAGGAACATGGGTTGACTTTCAGCAGTGGACAATATTTAGGAAGCAGATGTTTGAACAAAGCAGTGGTTAGGGGTAATGGTAACGGTTTGAAAGGCTAGTATTTCAACAACTGTTAATGCATCAGTGGATAAGCTTTTGACACGTATTTTGAGCATCTGCTTTTCTGATGATTCTGAAATATCTGCAAGATTGCTATCCTCAACAAAATACATTTTAGACGCAAATTGTCAAGTTCAACATGTCAGTAGTCTTTACAGGAAATTTTCATTCAAGGATAATATATGGTCTGTTTTAAAACAAACTTGAGTTTGACATAACCTTGACACTTGAACCATATCCTTTTGATCTGTTTTTAAGGATAATATCACCAACAAAAATAAGGTTCTATATCCTGACAAGAGATTGAAACTTTTACTATTAAAAACAAGTAAAAGTACAAAAAAAAAAAATCATTCTAAAGAAAAATAAAGAATAATAAATCCTGTTTTATTGAGAAAAACTTTTTTTGAAAAAAATAAGGTTATTCTGAAAACAACATAAAAAGGGATCAGGTATATTTTTCAATTAAAAACTCATAGTCATATCATTCTCAAGTTGTAAGAAAATGGTCAATGATTTGAAATATACTATAATAACCACTGTTTGAGACCATTTTCTTGTCAATTGATTGCAAGAATGAGGAGACATGTACACAAGGTTTTAACAGTCCTGTTATAGACTTTGTTACCATGTGATGACACTGAAAAACTTGTCTAGTCCTCTTATGTTTACTGGAGATACTATTTTTACCTGAACTACCCTGTACCAATGAATGCACAAAGTTGCTTGATGACCATTTTCCACCCTACTTTTGTACTCTTAAGTGTTTTACATTTATTCTCTTTTCTTTTGACATCAAAAGTTTTTGAGATAAACACACTTTTGAGATTTTGAATTTTTTTTTTCATTTTACCCTTCCCATTCATAAGTACTGAAATACTCACTTGGATGTTTTATTGAAGAAATTTTTAATCCAGAATCATTTTGCAGTAATGTTTTGAGAAATTTGGCCACATTTGTATACGTTCCATTTTCAAATCTCACAATACAAATGATTTGGATTATTTTGATCCTTGATTTCCTTAATGTATTTTTAACAAGGTTGATTTGGTCCTTTTGAGGATTCTCAACCTATTTTACAACACATAAGATCTAATGACTAAAGTTTTAATTTCCCTCTTTTTACGTTAGCAAAAACACTAATGTTTTTATGAACATAGGTTTTTGTTAATCTGAGGTTCATACTTTAGCATCAAACATGATGAAACCATCACAAATTTCATAACAACAGTTGAAGTCAATTTTGGAAAGAATTGATCATACCATAGTTACCAGACATGTTTTCAGATCTGAGAACTATGGGTGACCTGTGCATGACATCACTTGTTGTGTGAAATTTGTGTATCTTATGACATCTTGGTTGTTTTACAGAGTTTTTGAATAGCAGCTTTGAACATGATAACTCGTTACTCTGTTTTTCAACAAAATGCAATCAACCTTAGTATCAATGAATTTTGAGCTGAACTGTTATGTCAAATTGACTGTTAGATCGAATTTGACTGTCCAAGCTCTGATACCAATTGTTAGGATCAGAGGCTCTGATGATTGTGCTTGTTTGTATAATTTGAACAAATCAAATAGAACTGAACAGAGTTTAAGTGCAGTAGAAATGAACAACAAACTTTGTAAACACAAACAAAGAGAGAAACAATTTTGATAAACACATGCTTGACAGTAAGTCGAAAGATTTACAATACAAATCAAAAGATTACAAGCATGCTTACAATATAAACTCCCCCTCAGCCTGATACTCCAAGGTTGGTTGCACAAGATGAAAGGATTGAATTGAGGAGAAGAACTCACTCAAAACGATCAAATGTAACAGTACAGAGTATTGTTCCATTTATAGACAAACCAAACCGCTGAGGCATCTCAGCTGACGTCACCATGAAAGCAATGTCTAACAACCTATAACCACTGTTCCTATACAGACACTGCTAATCTAAACCACTAACTTTATACAAGACAAGTGACACACTAAACTACTGCCTTCCCTTTACCTTAGTGCTTTCCTCAAGGTTGATCAGTCCTTGATTGGGCAGTGCTTTATCATCAGTAGATAGAATCAGCAGTGTTTACTTCTTAGCAGTCTTCAGGGCTTCATCAGTAGTTAGAAGAACAACCGCTGCTGTATACGGACAGTGGATAGAGGACCATCAGATGTTATGATCTCTTTCAAGGGAGAAGTCTAGCATAAACAGCTGCTTATTATGAATCCACTGTTGTGAACCAGTTTTGGCTATCATTATCTGTTCCTCTGGTAGGGTTCAATCCCAACACATTTCTTTAGGTTACTGATGTGGAACACATTGTGAATTCCACTAAGCTCCTCAGGCATGTTTAGCTTATAAGCTACACTGCCAACACATTCGATGATCTCGAACGGTCTGATATATCTTGGGCTTAGCTTGCCCTTCTTACCAAAACGCATCACACGTTTCCAGGGTGATACTTTTAGTAAGACTTTGTCGCCTACTTCAAATTTTAGAGGTTTTCGCCTCTTATCAGCATAACTTTTCTGCCTATCCCTAGCAGATTTTAGGCGATCACGAATTTGGAAAATCTTGTCCGTGGTTTCAAGGACTATATCAGGTCCTGATAACTGAGCTTCTCCTACTTCCGCCCAACACACAGGTGTTCTGCATTTCCTTTCATACAATGCCTCAAATGGCGCAGCCTGAATGCCAGTATGGTAACTATTATTATAGGAGAACTCGATCAATGGTAGGTGGTCATCCCAGCTACTACCCAAATCAATAACGCATGCACGAAGCATGTCTTCCAAGGTTTGAATTGTGCGCTCACTTTGTCCATCCGTTTGGGGATGGTAAGCAGTACTAAAATTTAAACGTGTGCCTAATGGTTATTGGAAACTTTTCCAAAAGTGATAGGTGTATCTAGTATCTCTATCGGATATAATAGATACTGGCACTCCGTGGAGAGATACAATCTCATCCACATATAGCTGAGCTAGCTTGTCGGAGCTATGAGTCTCCTTGATGGGTAAAAAGTGTGCTGACTTAGTCAGTCTATCAACTATGACCCATATAGTATCATTTCCATGCCTTCTTTTAGGTAACTTGGTTATAAAATCCATGGTTACCATTTCCCACTTCCATGTGGGAAGTTCTGGTTGTTGTAACAAACCTGACGGCTTTTGATGTTCAGCTTTTATCTAAGCACATGTCAGACATTTAGCTACATGTGTAGCTATAGATTTCTTCAAACCTATCCACCAATAATTGGCTTTCAAATCTTGATACATTTGTCACCTCCAGGGTGAACTGAGTATTTGGAACTGTGAGCTTCCTAAAGGATTATATCTCTAAGTCCTCCATGTATAGGAACCCAGATTCTACCATTTAATCTGAGGATCCCATCCTTTCCAGGTAACAACTGATCAGCTGTTACACCTAACTTTTCACTTGGAAAGTTAGTTTCCAATATAGCTTCGTTTTTAGCAACTAACAGCCTTTCATTCAAACTATTCTTAAGTTCAATGCTCTTGGCATTAATCCTTATAGGTTTGACTCTTTCCTTTCGGCTTAGAGCATCAGCGACTACATTTTGCCAGGATGGTAGAGAATTTCACAATCATAGTCATTTAGAGTCTCCATCCATCGGCGCTGTCTCATATTAAGATCCTTTTGATTGAATAAATGTTGAAGACTTTTGTGATCTGAATAAATCACACATTTAGTTCCATATAAGTAAGGTCTCCATAACTTAAGCGCAAATACAACGGCACCCAACTCCAAATCGTGGGTGGTGTAATTCTTTTCATGCACCTTTAGTTGTCGTGATGCATAGGCAATCACCTTGCCTTTCTGCATAAGCACACAACCCATACCGGTATGTGAGGCATCACAATACACGACAAATTCTTCTACTCCTTCGGGCAATGTCAACACAGGAGCATTGCTTAATTTCTATTTAAGAGTCTCAAAGGACTCTTGCTGTTTGGGACCCCAATCAAATTTTACATTCTTGCAGGTCAGAGCAGTTAATGGCGCAGTTATCCTTGAGAAGTTCTCAATGAACCTTCTATAATAACCAGCTAATCCCAGAAAGTTGCGTATTTCTGTAGGTGTCTTAGGTGCCTCCCAGTTCATGATTGCTTCTATTTTAGCGGGATCTACTTGGATACCACGCTTGCTCACAGCATGTCCAAGGAATTGGACTTCGCGAAGCCAGAAATCACACTTGGAAAATTTGGCATACAATTTCTCCTGACGTAACAATCCTAAGAAACATGGAAGATGTTTCTCGTGGTCATCCTGACTACGAGAGTAGATAAGTATGTCATCTATGAAGAAAATGACAAACTTGTCTAAGTATGGCTTGCAGACTCGATTCATGAGATCCATGAATGCTGCAGGTGCATTAGTGAGCCCAAAAGGTATCACTAAGAACTCGTAGTGGCCATACCTTGTTCTAAAGGCTGTTTTAGGTACATCTTCTGTTCTAACCTTGAGTTAATGGTATCCAGATCTCAAATCGATCTTCGAGAAGAAGCTTGCCCCTTGGAGTTGGTCAAACAAATCGTCGATCATGGGCAATGGATAACGATTCTTGATTGTCACCTTGTTCAGCTCGCGGTAATCAATGCATAGACGCATTGACCCATCTTTCTTCTTTACAAATAGTATAGGTGCTCCCCAAGGCGATGAGCTGGGTTGAATAAATCCTTTTGCTAGTAGGTCGTCCAATTGGGTTCTCAATTCCTTCATTTATGTAGGAGCTAAACGGTATGGAGCTCGTGCAATAGGTGCCGCTCCTGGTAGAATGTCTATCCTGAATTCGACTTGCCTCTCAGGAGGTAATCGAGGTAGTTCCTCAGGAAATACATCATGGTATTCAGAAATGATTGGGATATCTTCAATCTTGGGTTTTGGTTCATCAACTGTCACTTGTGCCATGTAGACGACACATCCGTTCCTCAAACAATCCGATGCTTTGAGCATAGCTATATCGTCGGGTAGACCATAATGTGTATCTCCATGAATGGTGACTAACTCTCTAGAGGGGGTTTTGATGTTAATTAGTTTCTTATCGCAGCCAATTTGGGCTTGGTTACATGATAATTAATCCATGCCCAAAACTACATCAAGCCCTGCCAACTTCATTGGCAAAAGGGACAACAAAATGAAATGATTCTTAATGGATATAAAGCATCCATCAAGAAGAGTTGACGTTGTTTCTAAGGTACCATCTGCGAGTTCTACCTCATATTTTATGTCTAGAGTCTTAATAGGCAGATTTAGTAACTTACTAAACTTATGGTCTACAAAAGACTTGTCCGCACCTGAATCAAATAAAACTCTAGCATAAATATCATTAATGAGGAAGGTACCTGTTATAACGTTATTATCGTTCACCGCCTCCCTGGCATTCATCTGAAAGACCCATGCATTGGTTTTCTTTGCCTCCTTAGGCTTCTTAGCATTTTTAGGGAAATTAGTCTTAATGTTCCCCTTTTCATTGCAACCATAATAGGTTGCATCCTTGATGTTTCGGCACTCCACAGTCTTGTGCCCTTTCTTCTTGCAAATTCCACAAGGTTTAGCTTGTGGAACCTGATTGCACTTTCCAAAGTACCTCTTGTCACAAGTTTTACATCTGGGCTTGTCACCCGACTGCCCTTTCTTGGAACCAAAGTTCCCTTTCTTCTTTTTGTTCGATTGGTGGTACTGGTCATCCTCCCTTTTCCTCTTCCCTTCGTCGGCGGCTTTCTTTGACCTACTCCTTACAATATCGAGAGTAAGAGATAATGATAGATCTACAGCCGATCTATATGTAGCAGGCTTAGAAGCCTTGACATTTCTTTTAACCTCAGGGGCTAAACCACCGATAAAACGCGCAATGTGTTTGGGTTCAGAGGTGACCAGATAAGGTACAAGCTGAGACATCGAGTTAAAGCTGGTCACATAAGACCTGCAATCTAAATCTTTCATTACCAAAGTGAGGAAGTCAGTCTCCACTCTTCAACTTCATGTTGCGGACAATAAGTGTCCTTCACAAGATCAACAAATTGGTTCCAGGAAAGGTTATACAGAGGAACCTTTCCAGTGGATTGCACCAAGGCTTTCCACCATGTTAAGGTGTCACCCTTGAAGGACTGAGATACAAACTTAACGATGTCCTCCCTTGCACACCCACTGATATCAATCACCGTTTCCATTTCATTCAACCATTTCATATAGTCTATTGCTCCCTTTTCTCCCGTGAAATCTCTTGGTTTACAAGAGACGAAGTATTTGTAGGTATAACCCTTGTTGTACCTGGGAGTTTGATTCAACACAATCTTTTGGGATTCAGATCTCTGGTTGGATGAATGCTGAGATTCATCCTTTTTCAATGTATGTGAATGTGATAAGGACTTTGTATGAGTTTTGGACCGAACATTACTCGGCTCCTTAAACATGTTATCCACAGCTTGAGCAACTTCTGTGTTTATTTAGATTGTTTCCTTCCACAGGATGATTGTTTGCTTCGTCAGAGCCAGCCATAATTTATATACTAGAATCAAACAATAATGATTTATTTAGATTATATAATGAATCATCGTATCTGATGATTAGATGGTCATGGTATTAATAAACCATATAGACCATTTTTAGATCACAAGTCAAAATTTATTCGATCATGATTTGCCTAGGCTACGAATGAACCATTATTGGCAATCAGGTATGATTTAATCCTATACATTTATTAGACAGGGGGACATAAGTCAAAACTGTCAATGCCATAAGACATTTTTAGATAGCACAAAAGGCTCATCTCGAAGGACATTTAAATGGCACAAAAGGCCTTGTCATTAAGACAATTCAAGTGTTATCAATGATCTTTTGGATCAGTGATTTTAAGGGTCGAACATAGTTCATCGCCTTCTTGACAAGAAGTTTATAAATGAAACTATCATTGTCATGAATACACCTTCGCCCGTAGGCATACACCTCAAATGGATGTTTTGGTGTATACATCATAATTGATGTTTAATAGCCATGATTCGCATTGATCAATATAGGCCATGAGGATGACTTAGAAAGATCCAAGTACATTTTGAGAAGCTAGTGTGGTCTCTCAAGTCACACTGCTAGGAATGTTAACGTGTTTTCAGATGTTAACAAGAAATCGTTTTCTTAATAGGGTTACACCATCATAACCAATTATATTATGGCTAGGTCATACCTTTAAGAATTCCTTTTGAAATGTCACGCAGATCAGTGAAAAATTGAAATGATATTTGTATGGTGATGTAATAAAATACACATGTAAAACTTCAAAAGAAATTCCATTAACTATTAAACGATTACAAGAAATGCCCTAAACGGGTCTTGAAATAAACAAACTGTCCACGCAGGGACTACAGAAAGAAACAAGTCCACGTAGGGACTAAAATACAGAAATGAAATGTCCACACAGGGACTTGATTGAAATTACAATACGAAATAAAATAAAACAAACTTCTACTTCTTTTTTCCTTTAATGAAGTTCGCGAGGCCCTTAAGAAATTTGTTATGCTTTTTCTCGCGTTCCTCCGCTTTTTGTTCAACCCAATCCAATCTATGCAGAATTTGTTGTGTTTGTAGTTGTGAAGGTGAGGGTTGCTGTTGATAAGGAGGGTATTGATATCCTTGCACTGGATACCCAGTTGGGTATACTGGAGGAAAGGGTGAGGGATAAAGTGCATTAAATTGAGTTGCCTCAAGATATGGATCTTGGGCAGGGGCCTGATATCCATAATCCGTAGGAGTTGGATATTCAAATAGGTTATTGGGTCGGTATTGGGTTGTCACACCCCGATATTTCCACGTTTGACCGGTGGGACAGGTGGGGGAGTATCGTGACGTGGTTGGCAACATTACAGTCAAACAACACAATATTTAATATGCACAGCAGAAGCAATTAAAAGATGTATTTCAACCGAATAAAATATTGTAATATCAAGTATCACATCAGTCGAAAGTTTATCCACAGACGGATAAAAAATAAATAGGAAACAATAGTTCAACAGACTTTAGGCATCTTACGCTTGCGAGACTTTTTTGATGCTAAGGAGAAATCCAGCCTATTACGATTAGTACCTGCATTTAATCTTTTTGGGAAAATACGTTAGTTTACACTGGTAAATACATTCAACCGACTCATTTTGAAAAGTTTAATAAAATTGATTTGAATGCACGTGGCACAAACTTTTTATAACTTGGGATAATTATTTAAATATATAATCTCGTAAAATAATTACATGTTCCTTATGGTTCAGTAGCCCGGATCGTGCCAGGTTAAAGATCAATAGACACACCACATTATTTATTTTGGCACTGACGGGTGTACGCCTACACCCCGCGCTTAGGTCGTGGCCATTTCGTAGAATGATGCCAAGGATATCCGGGACATGGTCATTAACCTCCCAAAGGCTTTAAGCAAACAAAACAATTTAAACGGGCCGATCAAATATCAATTAACCACCATATGATGGAAGATTTAATGCCCGACCAAACGGTATTTTATATACCGTACCCCAAGCCCGTATAGGGAAAATAAGTTAAAAGTATTTACCTTTGCAAGTATAATTCACAAACAGCAAATGCAAGTAGCTTTTACTGGTCCTCCTATTCTGGAACGAAGGTTTATAATAACCTTTTAGAATCCTAGCGGGTCTTTAATTAAGTCTAAACTTAGACCGGTTAGTTTTAAAGATACGGTTCGTACGCACGATTAAGCGAAGACTGGAATAGAATGTGATTTAGACCCAACAAGTTTAAAGACTTGTCTTATATGGGTAATCTAAACACATTCTGGATTTTGAGATAAAACCGATAAGGTTTGACCCGTTTCGGCTAGTTTATGCAAACTAGTTACATAAACCGAACCGAACGCGCCAGAGGCGTAACGGGTAACCATAAGAGCCATATACAGGTTTCCTAAGTTAATATGCTTCAAATATGTTGTGACATCAGTAGGATATCTTTTATTATGCCCGAAACGAATTTAAACTCAAACTATGCCCCGTAGGGGTAGTTTGGTCATTTACAAGGTTATAAAAGAGTTTAAGTATTAACCTGAGTTATAGGTCTGATATAATCAGAAAAAATACTTAATTTACTAAGTTATAACAGTAGGGTATTGTCTATATGTGAAATTTATCAATTATAGCCAAACTATGCACCGTAAGGGCATTTTGGTAATTTCACATAAGCCGAAAAGCTCAAAACTGAAGTCTGAGTTAAATAACTTTTGCTTACTGTTAAAATATTATAATTTACCTAAAATATCAGTAGGTATCAACCCTTGTATGTTTAAAATAGTTTTAGTACATACTATGCGTTAAAAACGCTTAAAAAAGCGATTAGAAGCCGTTTCCGGGTTCTATATAGAAAGCTGATATTTTTATTATTCCTGAAGGTTCAAAATAATTTATTTATCATATAAATTCAGTAGCAAAAGGTTTGGGGTCGAAAAGATATGTAAAACTCATTTTATAGCCCGAAGGGGCAAAACCGACAATTACCGAATCAAGCCTATGACTCTAAGTTATGCTCAGCCTAAAATTAATTAAAAATCTTCAAAAATCCCAAAATAATATATTACATCAGTGGGTAAGAAGTTTGATATCAAAAAGTGAGTTTAAATGGGCTATACGCTAATTATGCCGTTTAATCGCTAAAAAGCTTTCTAATTACGCTAATGAGCATAACTCCCAATCTACACCTCAAACTGATGTCAAATTTTGGGTACAAGTTTATATATCAGTAATTAAGGTTTCTACTCTTTTACATTTTCAAAAATCACGTTTTATGGTGAAAAGGGCATAATGGTCAACATATGAGCAATTTACGGAATCATGCATATTAATTGGATAACAAATGAACCGAGGTGTGTAATCACAGAGGGTTATACTAGCATGTAACCTGGTCCAATTAAAGCTCTAAGGCATTTCTTAAACATGCTTAAACGGGTCAGAACTGAAAGTCAAAGCAAAAGTCAAATTATGCGACTTTCGGTTCCGAACCGAGTCTCTACTGAAAATTGTCGGGTTGAACATGTTTAGACATGTTCTTACATTAATTACTATGTTATAATAATGATCAAACAGGTTGTATGGGTTCTACATTGCTAATTATGTATTAATTCAAAATAATATATTACATCAGTGGGTAAGAAGTTTGATATCAAAAAGTGAGTTTAAATGGGCTATACGCTAATTATGCCGTTTAATCGCTAAAAAGCTTTCTAATTACGCTAATGAGCATAACTCCCAATCTACACCTCAAACTGATGTCAAATTTTGGGTACAAGTTTATATATCAGTAATTAAGGTTTCTACTCTTTTACATTTTCAAAAATCACGTTTTATGGTGAAAAGGGCATAATGGTCAACATATGAGCAATTTACGGAATCATGCATATTAATTGGATAACAAATGAACCGAGGTGTGTAATCACAGAGGGTTATACTAGCATGTAACCTGGTCCAATTAAAGCTCTAAGGCATTTCTTAAACATGCTTAAACGGGTCAGAACTGAAAGTCAAAGCAAAAGTCAAATTATGCGACTTTCGGTTCCGAACCGAGTCTCTACTGAAAATTGTCGGGTTGAACATGTTTAGACATGTTCTTACATTAATTACTATGTTATAATAATGATCAAACAGGTTGTATGGGTTCTACATTGCTAATTATGTATTAATTTGAAATTAAGCATCCTGTTGACTTTTTCTAATTAACTTTGACCCGACAAATGGTCTAGTTAGAGTGGGAATCAGAGGGTGTCCTTTTAAGGGTTTAATGCCCACATAATTACCAACTTATAACTACTTTCAATTCGACTAATCACTGGACCATCAATGATTAATCGCTAAGTCAACCGTTAATTACGACAGTTTGACTTTTAAGCAAAAACTTAACTAAGAAAGATTAAGTATACTTACTGAAGTCCTATGCTCGATTAGTGATCACTTGAGTCTGCTTTGGAGCTCCAGAAATGATCAGAAATGCAGAAGTGAGGTGTGATCAAATGGTTGCAACATTGGCCCTTTATATAGTGCTTAAATCTCAATGGATTGTTGACAAACAACACTACCATTGGTCCCTGGTCATTAACACATGTCCCTAGTGTCTAGGAGTCATTTAGGGGTCGTCCAAATATGAGGAAAATCGTTTATATGTCAGTTTCATGCGTATAACAGCAAACAGCCGAATTTATGCTCGCTGGGGACCCCTTACGGACCGTAAGGGGTGGTCTTACGGTCCGTAAGACCTTGGGCAGAAACAAAAATTCCTTGTTCTTTCGGGTTTTGAAAGGGTAACTGATGTATTTCGAATTTTGGCCATGATTTAAAAGTATGGGGCCTCATGTTTTGGGTCTTGAACAGTTATATACCCTACCACTTTGATATGTTTACTTGGATTCTTTTGAAAGTGCCATAAACGAAGGTTTACCGTAGAAATCCCATAGGATCCTATCTTGCACTTTGAATTCAATTATTGTCAACAATTCACTGGATTGAAGGTATATTAGATGTGTGTAATATATGTTAGGGTCTTGGGATTCATAACGAGGTCGTTCAGAGGTGTTAATTAACATGTCGACGCTTTTAACCCTTCATAGACGAATTCCATCATAACTTTCTCATACGATAACGAAACTTGGTGAAATTTTTATCATGCATTCTAGTGAGCATATTTAATCGTTACAAGGCTTCGGGTTTTCTACAAGGCCACTCAGAGGTATACTTTAAACATGTTGACACTTTTAACCCCTGTAGTTTGTAACTTCTCACTTTCTTTCACAATTAGTTTCGTATGATCCATGATTCATTCGTTTTAGGGTATAAACACCATGTAGGGTTATTGTAAGGTATATTTGCCCATTGTTGACATTTTGACCCCTTATATTCACATATTTTTCTTGTTTGTCCACTTTAGTCCTTCATATAAATCCTTTACACGTTTTAGGCCCATGACACGTGTCGAAATAATATTGGACGTGAAATCTCGAGGTGTTACATCCTCACCCCCTTAAAAGAAATCTCGACCTCGAGATTTACTGAAACAAATGAGGGTACTTTTCTTTCATTGTGGACTCAACCTCCCACGTATACTCGGGACCTCTACGGGCATCCCATTTTACCTTTACAATAGGCACATGCTTCCTTCGAAGCTTCTTAACCTGTCGATCCTCGATCGACATAGGTTTTTCAAAAAATTTTAAGCTCTCTTCTATGTGCACATCTGTATGTGGTATGACCAGTGATTCATCAGCGAAACACTTCTTCAGATTGCAGATGTGGAATACATTGTGAATACCACTGAGCTCTTCAGGTAAGTTTAACTGATAGGCAACTGATCCGACACGTTCGATGACCTCGAAAGGTCCTATGTATCTCGGGCTTAGCTTGTCTTTCTTACCAAATCGCATCACTCCCTTCCAGGGCGACACCTTAAGCAACACTTTGTCACCTACCTCGAAGTTCAGAGGTTTACGCCCTAAATCTGCGTAGCTTTTCTGCCTATCCCTGGCAGCTTTCAGTCGGTCACGAATCTGGAAAATCTTGTCCGTCGTTTCAAAGACTATTTCTGGACCTGACAGTTGGACATCTCCAACTTCTGCCCAACAAATGGGCGTTCTACACTTTCTACCGTATAGGGCCTCGAAAGGCGCAGCTTTGATGCTGGTATGGTAGCTATTGTTGTACGAGAACTCGATCAACGGTAGGTGGTTATCCCAACTACCACCTAAGTCGATCACACATGCACGAAGCATGTCTTCCAACGTTTGGATTGTACGCTCACTCTGTCCATCTGTCTGAGGATGGTAAGCCGTACTGAAATTTAAGCGCGTGCCCAAAGATTGTTGGAAACTTTTCCAAAAATGTGACGTGTATCTAGTATCTCTGTCAGATATAATAGCCACAGGTACGCCATGTAAAGCTACATTCTTATCTACGTACAGTTGGGCTAACATGTCGGAGCTATAGGTCTCCTTTATGGGTAGGAAATGTGCTGACTTAGTCAGTCTATCTACGATCACCCATATAGTATCATTGCATTTCCTTGTCTTTAGCAACTTGGTGATGAAATCCATCGTCACCATTTCCCACTTCCATGTGGGAAATTCAGGCTGTTGTAGCAAACCTGACGGTTTCTGATGTTCTGTTTTGACTTGCGCGCACGTCAAGCATTTAGCTACATAGGTGGCTACAGACTTCTTCAAGCCTATCCACCAATAATTTGCCTTTAGATCCTGGTACATCTTATCAGCTCCATGATGAACGGAATATTTAGAGCTGTGGGCTTCCTGGAGGATAACATCTCAGAGTCCTCCATAAACAGGAACCCATATTCTTCCATTTAACCTCAGGATTCCGTCCTTGCCCTGAGATAATTGCTCTTCAGTGACTCCCAGCTTTTCATTAGGATTGTTAGCTTCCAACACAGCTTCCTTCTGTGCAGCTAACAACCTTTCATTCAAACCGTTCCTTATCTCAATGCTCTTGGCATTGATTCGGATGGGTTTCACCCTTTCTTTTCGACTCAAGGCATCGGCGACTACATTCGCCTTGCCTGGATGGTATCTGATTTCACAATCATAATCATTCAACATCTCCATCGACCGGCGTTGCCTCATGTTCAAATCATTTTGGTTAAACAGGTGCTGGAGGCTCTTGTGATCCGAATAGATCACACATTTGATACCATATAAATAGTGCCTCCATAGCTTCAGTGCAAATACAACGGCGCCCAACTCCAAGTCATGGGTGGTGTAATTCTTTTCATGCACCTTTAATTGTCGTGATGCATAGGCAATAACTTTGCCTTTCTGTATAAGCACACACCTCATGCCAGTGTGTGATGCATCGCAGTAAATCAAAAAATCTTCTATTCCATCAGGCAATGTCAATACAGGAGCGTTGCTCAACATTTGCTTTAGGATATCAAAGAATTCTTACTGCTTAGGGCCCCATACAAACTTAACCTTCTTCCTAGTCAAGGAAGTTAGGGGTACAGCAATCCTTGAAAATTTTTCAATGAAACGCCTGTAATATCCTGCCAATCCCAGGAAGCTACGAATCTCTGTAGGTGTCTTTGGCTCTTGCCAGTTCATGACAGCTTCCACCTTAGCGGGATCAACTTGGATTCCACGTTCGCTAACCACATGTCCAAGAAATTGGACTTCTCGAGGCCAAAATTCACATTTAGAGAATTTGGCATAGAGCTTCTCCTGCTGAAGTAATGAAAAAATACATCGAAGATGCTTCTCATGATCAGCCTTGTTCTTCGAGTAGATGAGGATGTCGTCTATGAAGACGATGACAAATTTGTCCAGGTAGGGCTTGCAGACGCGATTCATGAGATCCATGAATGCGGCAGGTGCATTTGTGAGCCCAAAAAGCATCACCAGGAACTCGTAATGACCATAACGAGTCCTAAATGCGGTTTTGTGTACGTCTTCATCTTTAACCTTCAGTTGGTGATAGCCTGACCTCAGATCGATCTTAGAGAAGTAAATTGCCCCTTGAAGCTGACCGAACAGATCGTCGATTCTGGGCAATGGGTACCTATTCTTGACCGTGACCTTATTAAGCTCACGGTAATCGATGCACAGACGCATCGATCCATCCTTCTTCTTGACAAATAAGATTGGTGCTCCACAAGGAGACGAACTAGGTCTAATGAAACCTTTGGCTAGCAATTCATCTAGTTGCATTCTTAATTCCTTCATCTCCGTTGGTGCCAACCTATAAGGTGCTCTAGCAACTGGTGCTGCTCCAGGGATGATGTCAATTCTGAATTCAACTTTCCTATCTGGTGGTAAACCAGGTAGTTCTTCAGGAAAAACTCCAGGGTATTCAGAAATGACGGGGATATCTTCCATCTTCGGTTTAGTCTCATCAATAATCACTTGTGCCACGTAGATGACACAACCCTTCTTTAAACACTTAGAGGCCTTGAGCATAGTCGCTTGCTCAGGCAGTCCATACTGGGTCTCTCCCCGAATGGTAAGTGATTCACCAGACGGAGTCTTAATCACCACTTGCTTTTTGTTGCAGACAATCTGGGCCTGGTTATGAGATAACCAGTCCATACCCAAAACTATGTCAAAACCGGCTAACTTAAAGGGAAGTAGGGACAAAGGAAAAGAGTGGTTCTTAATGGATATAACACATCCATCTAACACAGTTGAGGCGGTTTCTATGGTGCCATCTGCTAACTCCACCTCGTAACTCACACTTAAGGTTTTGACAGGTAAATTCAGCAATTTGCAAAACTTATGATCTACAAACGATTTATCAGCTCCTGAATCAAAAAGTACTCTTGCATAGACATCATTTATGAGGAAGGTACATGTAATCACGTTGTCGTCCTGGACGGCTTCCTTTGCATCCATCCTGAAGACCCTAGCATTGGTCTTCTTTCCTTCATCGTCTTTCTTTGCATATTTTGGGCAGTTGGTCTTAATGTGCCCATTTTCATCGCACCGGTAGCACGTTGCGTCCTTCAGCTTCTTGCAATCCAAGGTCTTGTGCTCCTTGGACTTGAATATTCCACATGCAAAAGTTCTCGACTGGGTCTGCGAGTTTGATTCATATCTGCACTTCCCGAAGTGCTGTCTCTTGCAGATTTTGCATTTGGGCTTTTCTCCAGACTGATGCCCATCCTTTCTAGACTCAGACCCTTTCTTGTGGTCATTGTTTCCTCGATGCTTCTTGTTTGACCTTCGTGAGTTTTCATCTTCACGTTTCCTTTTCTCGGCATCCGAGTTCCTCAGCGATCTCTGTCGGACCGCGTCCAGAGTGAGGGACAAGGATATGTCAGTTACTGATTTGAAAGTAGTCGGCCGAGAAGCCTTCACGCTTGCCTTAATCTCTGGGGCTAAACCCCCAATGAAACGAGCGATTCTTTTGGGTTCCGGGGTCACCAGATACGGAACCAATCTTGATAAGGTGTTAAAGCTCGTGAGGTAAGCTTGGCAGTCAAGGTTCTTCATAACCAACGATAGAAAGTCAGACTCAATCTTTTCCACCTCATGTTGAGGGCAGTAGTTTTCCCTGATAAGGGCAACAAATTGCACCCATGTCATGTTGTACAATGGGATCTTCCCGGTGGCTTGAATCAACGTTCTCCACCAGGCTAAGGCCTCACCCTTAAATGATTGCGACACAAACTTGACCACATCCCTCTCAGCGCATCCGCTGATATCCACAACTGTATCCATCTCATCTAACCACGTCATACAATCTACAGCTCATTTCTCCCCAGTGAAATCCCTGGGTTTACATGAGACAAAATATTTGTAGGAACAACCCTTGTCACGGGGTCCTTGATTTAGCATTATCTTCTGAGACGGGTCACTATGATGATGTGAGGAGTGACGATCTTCATCTCCTTTCTTGGGTTCATCCTTCTTGGAGGGTGGCTTTGAATGCGGTGTAGATAGGGTCCTACTTCGAGTCCCACTATATTCTTCATACTGCCGCTCTAAGGCCTTTGTAACAGCGTCATCTACTAATGCTTTCAGTTCAGCACCCGTTATATTAATTCGGGCGTTATCATTGTTCTCCCTTGGGTGACTATTAATTTCATCCGAGTCAGCCATTTTAATTTGAACTGTTGCATAAGAAAATGACAATAGTTTACTTGGAAGTTTATCATAGAATTGTCTTTTATGGCAATTCATTAACCATGGTATACATAGACCATATTTGGTTAATTTATAAATCACATTTATTTAGGATTTTTATTATAATTTATCCTAATTATAAAAACAATAACAGTTTTATCAGTGGCACAAAAAGGCCTAGTCACAAAGACATTTTTAAATCATAAGCCATGATTTCAGAGAATCAAAGCATGAAGGTTTGAACATAGTTCTTTACCTTTTTCGGACAGGGAGTCATAGCTACCACTGTCTTTTGGCTCATGTAGAAATGAGCAAGGCCCGTAGGCACTATATTACTATGTATGGTCAAAATATGATCACCTTAATTGATGATTTAAACCCATGATTCAGAGATCATTAAGTTGGGTTAGGAATCTTTTGAAGAATCCTTATATAAGAATGACGTGTGTGATTTTAACGAATCACGTCTGCCAGGAGTGTTTTTAGATGTTAACTGGGATCCGAATCTTTTAAACAGGTCTTACCATCTTGGCCAGGTCTTTACAATGACACTCAGGCTAGGTTTCACTCTTAAGATTCTTATTCAATACTAAACAGGCAGATTATTATTAAAAGGAATGATTTCGATTTATTTATTTCATGTAATATATTTATGCATATAATAGCAAAAATGAAATTTATAAACTTAGCATTCCATTAATTATTAAAAGATTACATACTGCCCTAAACGGGTCTTTTTAACAAACACTTACCCACACAGGGGTCAAACTGAAATACTAGTCCACGCAGGGACTTAAACAACATACCCTCGTAGGGGTTAACAGAAAGATAGGCCCACGCAGGGGCTTAAAAGACAACCATACCCACGCAGGGGTCAAAACAGCAATACATACCCACGCAGGGGTTAAAACAGTAAGACATGCCCACGCAGGGGCTCAACTGAAACAAGGAGACTACAATCATAATTGAAGGATTCAATGGTCCTTCTTGCTCTTCCCTTTTATCAAACTTGTCAATCACTGGAAGAAACTTTGTCACTCCCTACGATCTCTGTGAAAGTCTCGCTCGACCTGGTCCAACCTTTGAATGATTTCTTCCCGCTCGGGTGGGGAAAACCGTGGTGGCTGCGATTGTTGTCGAATTATAGGTCTAGCAGGCATTTGGTACCCATGAGTTGGGTACCCTGCTCCGCAAGGAGCTCCATACGGTCCTTCCGGGTTAAAGGCGTTGTAATTGGCTGCTACCAAGTATGGGTCAGCTTCAGCGTAATTAAAGTTGGTGTGAGCCGGCTGCTCAAACGGGTTATATGCCATCGAACCAGTATAAGCAGGAATCGGGTTATCAAAACCCATCGGTGGTGGCTGTGGTGCAACTGGGTTTGAAGGTCCACCCATTTGCGGTTCTTCCTGTAGTGGCGGATAATGACTGCCACTTGAGTGTCGAGGATAGCTGAAGTGAAAAGCTTCTCCACGCGCGGACATTCGCGCGCCTGTCCTCCTACGCCTCGGCGGTTCTGGAGGTGCCTGATTAACTGGTGGCGGAGGAGGCGGTGGCGTGACAGCCACGAAACGTGAATCCCCAGAGGGATCCTGCTGCTGCTGTTGGTGAGGCGACGAATGATGCGAGGGTGTAAAATACCACTCGAACTGGTTAAAACGTGCCTGGTAACTGTCTGGACCACGGTAGGGTGATCCATGAAAAGACGAACCATCTGAGACCTCTATAGGATGGTTGGGGGTTCCGGTTGCAGGCTCGACGGGATCCGTGTCCTCGTCCATGTCTTCTGCATGATCGCCGGAGAAATGATCATCTGGCCCCAATGGGTTACAACCCACTGGTTCTTGTATGTAGTTTGCTGGGTTAAATCGGCCTTGAAAGACGGGAGTGGGGTCTCCAAAGGAATGGTGCGATAGGGATCACTGTAGAGGTATGTAAGAAGGTTGTGGGTTAATGGGCTCGTTTTCTGAATGTGGCCCATAGGAGTTATGAAAAGGTGGCGTTGAACTATGTGAAACAGACCGTCTTGCGGGCTCCACATTTGTCCTCCGGTTTTCGCGAGGGTCAGCACTCGCAGTGACAGAAGGAGCTCGCCTTTGCGAAGGCCCAGCTTCATGATCATTGGGGGCGGTGATTGGCCCCTTGCCTCGTCCTCTCCGTCTGAAGAATCTTGGCGGCATATTTAGTCCTGTCAATATAACATAAGATAACAACAAGATTATATATAATAAAAGACAAAGTTAAAATTTTAAAACAAATTTGGATTTGTCCTAAGTTCCTTGTCTAGAATCGAAATTTAGGAATGTGCAATTGTGTAACTGAGATTAAACACAAAAGGCTAGTGTTTAATTCACTCAGCGTTGGCTCTGATACCAACCTGTCACACCCCGATATTTCCACGTTTGACCGGTGGGCCCGGTGGGGGAGTATCATGACGTGGTTGGCAACATTACAGTCAAACAACACAATATTTAATATGCACAGCGGAAGCAATTGAAAGATGTATTTCAACCTAATAAAATATTGTAATATCAAGTATCACATCAGTCGAAAGTTTATCCACAGACGGATCAAAAATAAATAGGAAACAGTAGTTCAACAGACTTTAGGCATCTTAATCTTGCGAGACTCTTTTGATGCTAAGGAGAAATCCAGCCTATTACGATTAGTACCTGCATTCAATCTTTTTGGGAAAATATGTCAGTTTACACTGGTAAATACATTCAACCGACTCATTTTGAAAAGTTTAATAAAATTTATTTGAATGCACGTGGCACAAACTTTTTATAACTTGGGATAATTATTTAAATATATAATCTCGTAAAAGAATTACATGTTCCTTATGCGTTCAGTAGCCCGGATCGTGCCGGGTTAAAGATCAATAGACACACCACATTATTTATTTTGGCACTGACGGGTGTACGCCTACACCCCGCGCTTAGGTCGTGGCCATTTCGTAGAATGATGCCAAGGATATCCGGGACATGGTCATTAACCTCCCAAAGGCTTTAAGCAAACAAAACAATTTAAACGGGCCGATCAAATATCAATTAACCACCATATGATGGAAGATTTAATGCCCGACCAAGCGGTATTTTATATACCGTACCCCAAGCCTGTATAGGGAAAATAAGTCAAAAGTATTTACCTTTGCAAGTATAATTCACAAACAGCAAATGCAAGTAGCTTTTACTGGTCCTCCTATTCTGGAACGAAGGTTTATAATAACCTTTTAGAATCCTAACGAGTCTTTAATTAAGTCTAAACTTAGACCGGTTAGTTTTAAAGATACGGTTCGTACGCACGATTAAGCGAAGATCGGAATAGAATGTGATTTAGACCCGAAAAGTTTAAAGACTTGTCTTATATGGGTAATCTAAACACATTCTGGATTTTGAGATAAAACCGATAAGGTTTGACCCGTTTCGGCTAGTTTATGCAAACTAGTTACATAAACCGAACCGAACGCGCAAGAGGCGTAACGGGTAACCATAAGAGCCATATACAGGTTTCCTAAGTTAATATGCTTCAAATATGTTGTGACATCAGTAGGATATCTTTTATTTTACCCGAAACGAATTTAAACTCAAACTATGCCTCGTAGGGGTAGTTTGGTCATTTACAAGGTTATAAAAGAGTTTAAGTATTAACCTGAGTTACAGGTCTGATATAATCAGCAAAAATACATAATTTACTAAGTTATAACAGTAGGGAATTGTCTATATGTGAAATTTATCAATTATAGCCAAACTATGCACCGTAAGGGCATTTTGGTAATTTCACATAAGCCGAAAAGCTCAAAACTGAAGTCTGAGTTAAACAACTTTTTCTTACTGTTAAAATATTATAATTTACCTAAAATATCAGTAGGTGTCAACCCTTGTATGTTTAAAATAGTTTTAGTACATACTATGCGTTAAAAACGCTTAAAAAGGCGATTAGAACCGTTTCCGGGTTCTATATAGAAAGCTGATATTTTTATTATTCCAGAAGGTTCAAAATAATTTATTTATCATATAAATTCAGTAGCAAAAGGTTTGGGGTCGTAAAGATATGTAAAACTCATTTTATAGCCCAAAAGGGCAAAACCGACAATTACCGAATCAAGCCTATGACTCTAAGTTATGCTAAGCCTAAAATTAATTAAAAATCTTCAAAAATCCCAAAATAATATATTACATCATTGGGTAAGAAGTTTGATATCAAAAAGTAAGTTTAAATGGGCTATACGCTAATTATGCCGTTTAATCACTAAAAAGCTTTCTAATTACGCTAATGAGCATAACTCCCAATCTACACCTCAAACTGATGTCAAATTTTGGGTACAAGTTTATATATCAGTAATTAAGGTTTCTACCCTTTTACATTTTCAAAAACCACGTTTTATGGTGAAAATGGCATAATGGTCAACATATGAGCAATTTACGGAATCATGCATATTAATTGGATAACTAATGAACCGAGGTGTATAATCACAGAGGGTTATACTAGCATGTAACCTGGTCCAATTAAAGCTCTAAGGCATTTCTAAAACATGCTTAAACGGGTCAGAACTGAAAGTCAAAGCAAAAGTCAAATTATGCGACTTTCGGTTCCGAACCGGGTCTCTACTGAAAATTGTCGGGTTGAACATGTTTAGACATGTTCTTACAATAATTACTACGTTATAATAATGATCAAACAGGGTGTATGGGTTCTACATTGCTAATTATGTATTAATTTGAAATTAAGCATCCTGTTGACTTTTTCTAATTAACTTTGACCCGACAAATGGTCTAGTTAGAGTGGGAATCAGAGGGTGCCCTTTTAAGGATTTAATGCCCACATAATTACCAACTTATAACTACTTTCAATTCGACTAATCACTAGACCATCAATGATTAATCGCTAAGTAAACCGTTAATTACGACGGTTTGACTTTTAAGCTAAAACTAAGCAAAAACTTAACTAAGAAAGATTAAGCATACTTACTGAAGTCCTATGCTCGATTAGTGATCACTTGAGTCTGCTTTGGAGCTCCAGAAATGATCAGAAATGCAGAAGTGAGGTGTGATCAAATGGTTGCAACATTGGCCCTTTATATAGTTCTTAAATCTCAATAGATTGTTGACAAACAACACTACCATTGGTCCCTGATCATTAACACATGTCCCTAGTGTCTAGGAGTCATTTAGGGGTCTTCCAAATATGAGGAAAATCGTTTATATGTCGGTTTCATGCGCATAACAGCAAACAGCCGAATTTATGCTCGATGGGGACCCCTTACGGACCGTAAGGGGTGGTCTTACGGTCCGTAAGACCTTGGGCAGAAACAAAAATTCCTTGTTCTTTCAGGTTTTGAAAGGGCAACTGATGTATTTCGAATTTTGGCCATGATTTAACAGTATGGGGCCTCATGTTTTGGGTCTTGAACACTTATATACCCTACCACTTTGATATGTTTACTTGGATTCTTTTGAAAGTGCCATAAACGAAGGTTTACCGTAGAAATCCCATAGGATCCTATCTTGCACTTTGAATTCAATTATTGTCAACAATTCACTGGATTGAAGGTATATTAGATTTGTGTAATATATGTTAGGGTCTTGGGATTCATAACGAGGTCGTTCAGAGGTGTTAATTAACAAGTCGACGCTTTTAACCCTTCATAGACGAATTCCATCATAACTTTCTTATACGATAACGAAACTTGGTGAAATTTTTATCATGCATTCTAGTGAGCATATTTAATCGTTACAAGGCTTCGGGTTTGCTAAAAGGCCACTCAGAGGTATACTTTAAACATGTTGACACTTTTAACCCCTGTAGTTTGTAACTTCTCACTTTCTTTCACAATTAGTTTTGTATGATCCATGATTCATTCGTTTTAGGGTATAAACACCATGTAGGGTTATTGTAAGGTATATTTGCCCATTGTTGACATTTTGACCCCTTATATTCACATATTTTTCTTGTTTGTCCACTTTAGTCCTTCATATAAATCCTTTACACGTTTTAGGCCCATGACACGTGTCGAAATAATATTGGACGTGAAATTTTGAGGTGTTACATGGGTTTTCATAACCCACTGGCGGTGGCGGTGGTGCAAAAGTAACTGGCGGGGGATCATTTTCTGGCACCGCGTGAGAAGGTCAACCCATTTGTGGATCTTCAAGGACAGGAGGGTATGTGCTTGAAGCTTGAGGGGAACTAAACCTAGGTCCCCCTCGCACGGACATCCGTGCGTTCCTCCTTCGCCTTGGTGGTTCAGGAGGCGGTTGTGGTGGTTGTTCAGGTGGTTCCTCAACGGGCAACGGCGGTGGAGTAACCGCCTGAAGATACGGTTCCTCCAATGGAGGTTGTGGAGAGTTATGAAAAGAAGGGGTGAGTTCCCAAGTGTAAGTGTTCCACCGTTCCGCCCATGAGTCGGGGCCTTGATATGGCGATCATTCATAAGGAGAACCGCTGGAGATACTGATTGGATGTGTTGGTGTCCCAGTTGGTGGCAATTCTGGATTTGGATCGGCGTCCATCTCCATATCTTGAGAGAAGTGGTCCTCGGGTCCAAGAAGATTATAACCTTGTGGTTCGTTAATATAGTTGTTTGGGTTAAATTGACCCGGTGAGTAAAGATCGTGAGAACTAGAATGGTGAAAAGAATGAGAATGTAAAGAGTGGTGTGAATGATGTGAGTGGTGAGAATGGTACGAATGTTGGGGCTCGTCTTGAATAGGTAGCCCAAAACGTGGGTGATCTGAAGGTGAAGAACCTAATGAAACGGAGTGTCTCGCCGGTTCAAAAGAATGTCTCCAGTTATCTCGTGAATCAGAGCTACAAAAAGATGCTGATGGCGTGCGTCTATGTGAGGGTCCCTCGTTGCTGGATGGTCCTCTCCTCATAGGACCTTTTCCTTTTGCTCGAACGCGCGGTGGCATTTTTAATTAACCAGTCAAAACAATAAAACAACATATAAACGACAAATGGAAAGTTAAGAATAAATCCTAGGTCATATGCCTAGACTCAGAAGTCTAAGGAATGTGCTTATTGTGTCATTGAGATTAAACACAAAAGATTAGTGTTTAATTCACTCAATGTTGGCTCTGATACCAACATGTCACACCCCGATATTTCCACATACCACCGGTGGGCCCGGCGAGGAGTATCGTGACGTAGTTGATATCATCATGGTCAATACACACAATATAATAGCACAATGGAAGGCTTGGTAAAATATTACTATTACAAACCATAGTGTCCGAGTGTCCAAATAAAAGAATATACAGACTTGTTGTAATAGAGATCCATAGGCGGATCATAAAACAAAATACAAGAAAACTGAAATAACAGACTTCAGGCATCTAAGGATTTGCAAGATCCTCTTATTTGACACCGAGTAGCTCCAGCCTAGTTACGGGAGGTACCTGTCACTTAGTCTTTGGAAAATACGTCAGTTTTCACTGGTAAATTTAATTAACTGACTCATTTGAAAAGAGTTTATGAAAATTGATTTAAGTTCACAAGGCACAAACCATTTATAACTTGGGACAAATTTTATATAAAATCTTGTATACAGATTTACATGTTTGTCATACATATGGGCTCGGTATAGAAGCCGGAACATGATTAATCGACACACCACTTATAAAACCCACAGAGGAGTTATCCCCAACTTGTGGGTAATTTGCATATTAGCATCTGTCAGGTGCACTACTAGAAAATCTGAAACTTCTTACACCAGTTTTCGTAGGAAATGCGTCACAAAACAGGCTTTCTCACGCATTTGTGACAAATACATGATGTAGGAAAACGTAGGAAACTGGTTTCTTACGCTTTTCCTACGCATTTTTCTACCCATTTCTGACAGAAAATGGGCGTCGGAAATTGCTACGCATTTTCTACCACTTTTCTTAATTGTCATTTATATTTATATTATTTATAATGATAATACAATAATAAATATTTTTGATATTTTTTTTACTATCGACACATTGCCGGCAAATAAAAAAATAAAATATAAAAATCTATTTTTTTTGTGTGACACAGTTCCTACGAAATAAACTCTGTTATTTTTGTGACACATTTGTGACGAACTAATCTTTTTAACATAAAAATAATAAAATAAAATTCAAATTCAAATTTTCCTGCTAAAATTACAGAAAAACAAATCTATAATAACTTAGAAAACGCATTTTACAACATTCACCTCAAACACAATAACATAAATCTAGAAATTAAACTTTATAAAGCAAGTTCTAATATGCTCAAACTACAAAACTATTACCAAACACAAGATCTGACCCCCTCGTCCACTCGTTTCTTTGTAACCCGCACTCAAGCAGAGACCTGTACTCGAAACCGAATAACCACAATAACCACTGCCGCTGTCGGATCGTCGGAAAACCACCACCATTGTCGCCTCTTCAACTGCTACCACTGTCAATCGAGACCCGAGTCGAGAAACAAATCGAACCAAGCATAACCCGACCCAAACTGAGCACCACGAACCACCCCTATTACCTCGTCGTCGCCGGTGCTGGTTCGTCTGACCGGTGCCGTTGGCTTCCACTGTCGTCCACCGCCGCAGACTGCGGCGCCGCTGCCACCTTCATCACCATCATCACCGAAATCAGTCATCATCATCAATCATCTGCCGACAGTCGTCGGAAGTTGACGCTGGCTTCGACAATCAGATGTTCACCAGAGAAAGAGAATGAGCACGAGTGGAGAAAGAGAATAGTGAAGGTGGTCGGATGTGCTTGCAGGTAATCGTCACCGGAATTACGGCCGGCATCCGGCCGATGTGTTTGTCAGACATGAAATCGAGAGGGAGAGAATAAGGTCTGGTAATTGTGTGTGTATGAATATGAGATGAATGAAAGGAAGGAAGAAAGACAAATCAACGGATGTATTTTCTCCATGTTTACTTTTATTTGTGTGTGAGGATAAGTAGCAGGGAGAAAGATGGGAGGGGAAAAGAAGATTTGTCTATGTGTGTAAGTGTTTATGTATAAAGATTTTGTGTTTCTTGAAGTTTGAAGTGTATTTTCATCCGTTGATTTAAAAGGATGTGAGCAATGGATCACCCTATGATTGTGATCCATGTGATGGCTAACCAAGCATTTTGATTGGCTCACATGTTTATACTTGAAAGTGGTTTATTTAATATATGCCTCCATCACATTTTTTTAGTTGAAAATTGGAATCTATAAGTTTTATTATTATTACACATAAATTATCAATATAGTTTATAAAACATTTTTTTAAACTATATATTTCAAAAATTGTATTCTATATACTATATACATGGACGAAGTATTTTTTTTTAAATCTTATATTTATTATACAATTAAATATGTTTTCAATTCATGTTTATATTTTTTTTAAATCTTATATTTATTATACATTTAAATAGTGCCATGTGTAAGGGCACTATTTCAACGTGAAGAAGCTTCATAACACTCCAACCCTGTCCTCTTATGCGTTATTAGGGCATGAAGAGGTACGGGCATTTATATTATAATGCCAAATGAGGAGCACATAAATTAGGAACGGTTTGGTTTACAGTTCCTATCCTATAAAACCAGACCGAATTGTAAGACTTAATAATACATATTATATTAATACTGCTCAATACATATATGATTACAGATGAGCTTGCTACCGAACGTACCGGTATAAAAAATCGCTAATATGGCTAGCGGTACAGAAAATGTTTAGTATGGTATTGTATGGTACCTTATCGGCACTGGTATTTGAAATTAAAATTTAGTAAAATATTGATACTATACCGAACTGAAAGTACCTGTATTGAAAACGCCAAATAGCGGGTACCGAAAACAATTCGGTACAAATTTAAATATTTAAAATATGGTAATAATAAAACTAGTTAAATATTTAAATATAGTAATAAATTTTTCGTAACAAATGCGTAGCAAGTTGCTACGCTTTTCCTACGCAGTAATTAATAATAAAACTGATCAAACATTAAAATATAATTTAAGTATAATAATAAATGTTTCGTCACAAATGCGTCGCAAGTTGCTACACATTTCAGACGCAATAATTAATAATAATACTAGTTAAACATTTAAATATGATCCGAATAGGAAAATTGGTATTTAATAAACCAACATTTGCCCAGTTGGTAAATAATAATCCAACCTACAGAATTGGTATATAATAATCCTACCTATCAATATGTTGGTACTCAATGAACCTCCGTTAGTTTTTTTTAACTGAAGTTAGTTTTTAAGTTTTATTTATTACACAAACAGTCCTTGTAGTTATAAGTTACTAGTTTTAAGTTTTATTTATTACACAAACAGTCCCTGTAGTTATAAAAAATCATAAAAATCCTAAAATTTCTAAAAAAATCAAAAAAATCCAAAAAAATCAAAAAAATTATAAAAATTCTGAAAAAATCAAAAAAAATCTTAAAAAATCAAAAAAATCTTAAAAAATCAAAAAAATTATAAAAAATCAAAAAATATCTTTCAATCCCACCACCAAACAAACAAATCCAAATATCAACAACACATATTCAATTTCTTCAACAAATAGCACATACAAACAAAGTGCCCTAATGAATTTGCTAATACAGACAGATTATTAAACTTACCAAAACAAAACAAAACAAACACAAAACCTGATAGAAACAAAAAAGCACAAAAACTAGGGTTTTGAAAAGAAATGATATACCAAACCATGGCGTTCACCGGAGAGAAATGAGAGCTTTTGATGACTCATGGCCTGCGAATAAAGCTGCGAGAGAGAATTAGCGGCGTTGCAGAAGGAAGAGTACATCGTCCGATCCACTTCGTCCAGGCTCGTTGCAATGATTTCCTCTTTTTCGCCATTAATATTATTGGAATCTAGAAAGATATATGAGGCGTTGGTTATTATTATTGTTGTATCTCCATCTCGCTAGAAAACCTAAGGTGAAGGTGTTTCCGGCGAATCGGATTCCGGCAACCGGTGGCTGTCAGAGGCGAGGAGGTTCTGTTACGGTTTACTCTGTAATTTATCTCTGAATTTGGTGGTAAAGATATTTTTGGGGGTTACATGAGTGGTGTAATTAAAAGCTTGTCGATTAGAAGAGGGAGAGGTAATGGTGGCGGCAGCAATTGGCGGTGGTGATGGGGTTAGATGGTGGTGGGTAGGCGGCAATTGGCAGTGGTGATGGGGTTCGATTCAGGTCCGGTTTGTTACAATTGATTTGGGTTTACTTGGTTTCGGGTCTAGTCGGGTCAGTTTGGGTCACGTAGTCGTCTCGGTTCCGGTAAGAGTTTATTAGTTTAAGTTTCATTTTAGTTTTGTATAAATCGTATATAAATCGTATAGATATTTAATGCTTCATTGATTGTCGGGGTCGTCCAAAAACAGAGGAAACTCTGCCCGTTTTTCGTAAAATTTCCGTAAAGCGAAACACGTTAATTTTATAAATCGATGTTTTTGATTATTTAGAATTTTTATGATTTTTTTGAGTTTTTAGAATTTTTTTGATTTTTTTGATTTTTTAGAATTTTTTTGATTTTTTAAGATTTTTTTTTTTTAGAATTTTTTTGATTTTTTAAGATTTTTTTGATTTTTTTAGAATTTTTATGATTTTTTAGGATTTTTATGATTTTTTTATAACTAGAGGGTCTGTTTGTGTAATAAATAGGGTTATTGGATTTTATCACCCCCAACTATTAGCTATTGGTCACTGCCACCCCCAACTATCACTTTGACACCCGTCACCCTCAACTTAACATTTAGTATGTTCTGTCACCACGTCGTTAACTGATCACTAACTTTTGATCATGTTACTATACTTTTGTGGGTGTCATAGGGATCTTAGGAAGGTTTTAGGGATCTTAGGACACCCCCAAAAGTATAGTAAGATGATCAAAAGATAGTGATCAGTTAACGACATGGTGACAGAACACAGTAAGTGTTAAGTTGGGGGTGGCGGGCGTCAAAGTGATAGTTGAGGGTGGCAGCGGCCAATAGCCAATAGTTTGGGGTGATAAAATCCAATAACCCTAATAAATAAAACTTAAAACTAGTAACTTATAACTACAGGGACTGTTTGTGTAATAAATAAAACTTAAAAACTAACTTCAGTTAAAAAAAAACTAACGGAGGTTCATTGAGTACCAACATATTGATAGGTAGGATTATTATATACCAATTCTGTAGGTTGGATTATTATTTACCAACTGGGCAAAGGTTGGTTTATTAAATACCAATTTTCCATCCGAATATAATAATAAATGATTTTTCAAAAATGCGTTACAAGTTTCTACACATTTCTGACGCAACAATTAAAATTTAAATGAATTCAACATATAAATATAATTCCAACAAATAAATAATAGTTTCATCGGAAATGCGTAGCAAGTTACTACGCGTTTTCGACGCAATAGTTAATAACGACAATGAGTAAACGTTTAAATATAAATCAAATACAAATATAATGCATCCGTCGTAAGTGCGTAGCAAGTTGCTATGTATTTCCGACGCAATACTTAGAATTAGTTTTTCTGTCGCTATTGCGTCACAAATTGGCCAAAAAAATTAAGGCTTTCTTTCTGTAGGAAATGCGTAGTAAATGTGTTAGAATTTGTGACACATTTTTTTGCGTAGGAAAATTCTTTAGCAAAATGACTACTTTTCTAGAAGTGGTGTATGCCTACACTCCGTGCTTAAGTCGTGGCCATTTACAAATGAAATGAGCCGAGGATATCCAGGACACATTCGTATTAACCCCCAATGTTTATGTTATCAAACAAAACAGATTAAAATGGGTTATGCAATTTATTAATCACAATCCGATTAAACGATTCCATACCCGACCAAGCGGTATTATTATTATACCGTATCCCAAGCCAGTATAAGGGAAAATAAGTTAAAATTATTTACCTGAGCTAGATATGTAAGAATGTAACTCAGCCGTATGTTTCCTAAAGATTTATGAAAATACCTTCTACTGAAGCTACCCAATCTGTATGGAAGGTTTATTAACCTATTAGGATGCTAACAGGTCTTTATTTAAGTCAAAGACTTAGACTGGTTAGTTTGAAAGATACTTAACGGTTCTAAACGCTAGATTAAGCGGAGACCAGAATGGAATGTGATTTAGACCCGACAAGTTTGGATAGTTGTATAATATGGGTAAACTAAACACACTCTAGATTTTGAAGTGAAAATGATAAGGTTAAACCCGTTTTGGCTAATTTATGTAAACTAGCTACATAAACCTAACCGAACGCATAATTGCATTACGGGTAATCAAATGAACCATATACAAGTCCCACAAGTTATTATGCTTATAATATGTTAATACATCAGTAGGATGTTAACATATATGCCCAAGAAGTATTTAAAACCAATTTAAGTCCGTTAGGGGGATTTTGGTCATTTTACTGTTTATAAAGGGAATTTTATAGTAAACTGAGGTTCTGGTCAAAAATATCCAGTAAAAACATTTATTTTATCAAGTTACATCAGTAAGATATCATACATATGTGAGGTTTACCATTTATGGCCAAACTAAGCCCCGAAATGGTATTTTGGTCATTTCACATATGCTTTTAAGGACATTTTTGGAAGTCTGAGTTTATGACTTTTACCTACTGAAATAATATTAAAATTTATTTATGAAATCAGTAGGTAACTGATGCGTGTGAGTGTCGTATAGTTTTTAATGTATATTTTAAGCCATTTTTAACACTTTAGTCAAGTTTTAAATTTATAAAACACGATATTTTACTAACACTAAACACACATATGGGCAAGTGCACCCATCGTGAGCGTAGTATAGCGTTGGTAAGATACCGAGGTCGTCCAAGGACACAAGAGCTTTTAGTACCGGTTTATCCTCAACGTCTAATCAAATCAAAAATTTAGAAAAAAGTTTTTAAATAAGAAAATGGAAACTAACTAAAAAATGCTGAAAATAAAAACAAAATAAAAACAGATAGACAAGATGAATCACTTGGATTCGACTCGCCTTTAGTGTAACCTTTGATGTTTTTCGCACTTTTTCAATTTTTAAGAGATTATCTTAGTTATAGTAGTAGGCTCCTCTTTTGAAGGTGACGTTACCCTCAACCCAATAGTTTGAGTCAGCAAGGATACAATCCTAAAGGGTTGGATTATTGGAAGATAATTAATTAAGTTATTAATGCGTAATGTGGTAGGCCCCTCTTTTGAAGGTGACGTTACCCTCGGCTAAGTGAGCAGGGTTACAATCCCAAGTAGCCGGGTTAATGTATTAATAGTAGTTTACATATGAGGGGATCAAGGAATTCGCACCCCCGCCAACCAATCCCAGTGGGTATTGAAGGAGGTCCTACTAAACTTGACCCAGGTCCTTGCAAGATCTATACACTGAACAAGGCAAGAACCTTACCACACCATTCCCTTAACCCCTGACCAGGTAGCCAACATATCTCCATATAGACCGTGGAGATATGAATGGTGTAAATCTTTTATTTTATATAGACAGTAAAATAACACCAAGACACCACGGACAAATGATAAGGAAGTTTCACCTTCGACATAAGAAACTAGTTATTAAAGTCATTAATACAAAACCAAATAAAAAGTGCGAAAAGATTGAAAAAAACAAAAGTATTACACTAAATGCTTGTCTTCACCAAGTGATGTAAGAGACTTAGGCAAACATGGCCTTTGATTGTCAAGAACTCTTACTATCAATCTTGGATCCCAAGACTACTACACACACTCTATGATGGATGATGGTGGTGGATGTGGGTGTTGTGATGGTGGTGGAGTATGGGTGAAGTGGGAGAGAGGTG